>JANHMN010000004.1:118132426-118148390 GCA_030674055.1 Rhabdomys pumilio
TGTGTGTGTGTGTGTGTGTGTGTGTGTGTGTGTGTGTGTGTGTGTGTTACAATCCATCATGAAGGGAAGTCAGGTGGGAACTCAAGGCTGTAGCCTAGAGGGAGGAAGTAAAAAAGAAATCATGAAGGAATGCTACTTCCTTCATGCTCCCCTAGCTTGTTCAGCTTTCCCTTTTATATAATCAAGGACCACCTGTAAAGGAGTAGTGCCTACAACAGGCTAAGCCCTCACACTTCAGTAGTCAAGGAACACTCCCCACATACACAGACTTCCTTGTAGGACAAGCTGATGGAGTTACTTTCTCAATTGAGGTTTCTTCTTCACAGATGACCCTAATTTGTGTCAAGGTGACAAAAACTAAATAACACAATTACCAACATTAACCGTCACAATTGTATATTTGAATCTTTTAGATATATAGCTGTTCTCAACCTGTGGGTACCAACCCCTTTGGAGCCCAAGGACCCTTTCACAGCTGTCAACCTCAGACTATCAGAAAACACAGATGTTTACATTACGTTTCATAACAGTAGCAAAATTATAGTGAGAAGTAGCAATGAAGGTTGGAGGTTATCACAACATGAGGAACTATATTAAAAGGTTTCATATCGGGAAGGTTGAGAACCACCACTGTAGAAGAATTTAGAGTCCTTTGCATATATGCCCAATAACTGTATAGCTGAATCTTGAGGAAAATCTATTCCCTGTTTCTGAGGAACTATCACACTGATTTCCATAGTGGCTATACAAATTTGTTCCCCCAGCAACAGTGAGTAAATTTTCTCTCCTGTCCCTATATACTTGCCAGTATGATCTGTTGTTTCTTTTATTATCCTGGTTATTCTAGCTGGTATAAAATGAAATGTCAAAGTGCTTTTAATTTTTATTTTTCCTGATGACTAAGGAGGTAGAACATTTCAAGTGTTTCTTGGTGATTTACATTCGAAAACTCCCTACTTAGTTCTTCCCCAGTTTTTAACTGGGTTATTTATTATTTTGATATCCAGCATTTTCAGTTCTATATATATTTTAGATATTAAACCTGTATCAGATGTGTAATTGGTAAAGATCTTTTCCTATTTGTAGCCTGATGCTTAGCCCAAATGATGGTGTCCTTAATCATACAAAAGTTTTTCAGCTTCATGAGGTCCTATTATGAATTATTAGTCTTAGTGCCTGTGCTATAAGTTCTACTAATTTGAACAAACATGGCCCATAGACTTTTAAGGACTGGCACTATTAGGAGGTATGTTCTTGTTGGAGTAGGCATGGTTCATTGGAGGAAGTGTATCCCTGCCAATGGGCTTTGGGGTTTCAAATGCTCAAGACATGCTCAGGTTTTCTCTCTCTCTCTCTCTCTCTCTCTCTCTCTCTCTCTCTCTCTCTCTTCCTGTTGCATGAAGATACAGATGTAGAACTCTCAACTATATCTCCAGCACCATGTCTGCCTGTGTGCTGCCAGGCTTCCTGCCATGATGACAATAGACTAAACCTCTGAACTGTAAGCCAGCACAATAAATGCTTTCCTTTTTTTTTTTTTGGATATTTTATTTACATTTCAGATGCCATCCCCTTTCCCCATTTCCCCTCCCTAGAAAACCCCTATCCCATGCCCCCTTTTCCATTTTGCTTTTATACAATTTTTTAAATGTTAATCAAAGGCTTTATAAGTATGGTAATGCTCAATCAGAAGTGTAACCCAATACCCAACCTAGATATGTAAATTATCTTTGACTGGTGTAGACACGTGAACATCTGCCTCCATGCCCCCCTCTCTCTCTTTCTCTCTCTCATCACCTAGCTTCTCATTTACTTCATCTTCTCCTCTCCTTACTCCATCTTTTCCTCTCGGTGCTCCTTCCCCCTTAGCTCCTCCTACATATCACCCTTCCTGTTAAAATAAAACTTTTCTCTCAAAATACAATTAGAGCATAATTATTCCTATTTGTACCAGTGAGATACAAGATAGTCTTAATACCCAGTCCATCCTTTTGTTGACTAACCGGAACCTCTGTCGTCTCTCTTGACTACATGCTTTCCTTTATAAAAGCTGCCATGTCTGTAGTATCTCTTCAAAGCAATAAAAAACCATATGACAGAAGTGCACTATTAAAAAAGTATTTACCTGTGCCAATGAATTCAAGCCTATCACCCACTTTTTCTTTTACAGGTTCAGAGTTTCTGGACTTTACATTTTACTATAGAGTTATATGCTCAACAATTTTCATTCTGCTCTATTCATAATAGCCAGAAAGTGGAAACAACCTAGATGTCCATCAACTGATTAATGGATAATAAAAATATGGCACATTTATACAATGGAATATTATTCATCTGTTTTAAAAACTGAAAATAAAAATTCATAGGTTAATAGATGTAACAAGAAAATAATTATCCTGAGTGAGGTAACCCAGAGCCAAAAAGACAAATATGGTATCTCTTATATGTGGATGCTTTGAAGTATTGGATATACATGCTATAATCTGTATAGTCACAGAGGACAGATAACTAGTAACAGAGTAGTGGGAAGGAAAAGATCTTCCTAAAAAGGGGAAATACAATATACTATTATAGAGAGAAAAAAGAGGGACTGGAATGGGAGGATTAAATGGGGAGGGGAATGAGAGAAAGAAGAAAAGAGGGAAGGGGAGAAGCTAACATTGGGGCATTTGAGGGAAATCAGCTACTATTGAAACTTCCTAAAATATATACATATATGAAAGGAATCTAAATGGATTCACTAAATAATGGTGGAGACAAAGCCCCAAGTAGTGACATCCACCAAGTGAGACATCCAGTGCAAGGAATGTGTTACATCTAGTTGAGTCATTCACCAGCGGGGACCCATGAAAACCACAGATATCTCAGGCTATTGCTCACTCTCCACAAACTGGTGGCAAGACACTGTTACTAAAAACAACACAGAGAAGTCAAACTGGTACCTAACTAGAACCTTGGTCTCCCATTGACTAGAAGGTACCCTGCATGCTACCAAAGGAGAAAGGTAGTTACCAACTTAGCTAAAAATGCTGTCACTAAAATGGCAATCTGCCCATGAGATACACTGGTACAGTACTCACATAGCTGTAGGAGTAACCAACCAGTATCTGATTGAGTGTAAAGCTCACTCTATAGAAGACCCCATCACAGAATCTGATGATAGATAGGCCATGGGCCTATGAGAAAACAAAGTACTATTGTTCTGCTAAAGAAACTTTCTAATAAAAATATTTCTAACATACCACTATACTCATAGATCAGTTTTTTGTTCATCATAGGAGAAGCTTCTTCTTGCACTAGATGGGAACCAACAAAGACACTCACAATTATACAATGGGCAGATAGAGACTTTGGAGCATTCAGTCCTAAATGGGATGTCTTCATCAAATCCTCCCATCAGGGCCCAGGGAACTCTGTGGAAGAGGAGGCAGAAAGATGATAAAACTCTGGAGGGATGGATGACTCCAAGGAAACAGTACCTTCCAGAAATAAAAGGACTGAGGCACAGAGACTATGGCAGCATACACAGAGCCTGCACAGGTTCAAAACAGAGAGAGTCCCAGTACTGATTGGGTAAGGGGGTACAATCTCTCATTTCTAAACAAGAAGCTATCTGAAATTGGTACCCACTTGCAAAGGAAAAAATTAGTTTTCTCCAGTGGAGTCTAAATAGGTATATTAACCACACTCCAGTGTAGGTCCATGTCTACAACATGGCCAAGAGAGAATTAATTCAATGGTATTTTCATGGTCTTTTTGTCTTAAATTATTTGTTTGTTTGTTGTTTTGCGAACTTTGGAGAAGGGGTGAGAGAGAGTGAGAGAGAGGGGAAGGGAGGGAGGGAGGGAGGGAGGGGGAGAGAGAGAGAAAGAGAGAGAGAGAGATTATAGATGTTTCTTGTTTATTTTTTAAAGAGGGAGAGAGAGAAAAGGCATAGAGTTGTATGGATAGGGTCTGGCAGGAGTTGGATGAGTTGAAAAATATGATCAGAATATACTGTACGAAAATTATTTCCTTTTTATTTTCTTTTTTCCCCAACATAATATTCCTATTGGTTATTTGAGAATTCAATGCAATGTACCCTGGTCACACTCATTTCCCATCCTCCCAGGTCTACCCTCACACCCTTTCCACAGCACCCTAAAAAGGAAAAAGTCAACTCCAATTTGTATTGCCCTTATGCTCACTGGAGCATAGTCCAGCTCGCAATGATCAGCCCCTTAAAGATGACATAGTACTTCTCCCACCCCAGCTCCACCATAAGCCAACAACTGTAAAGAGTTACACTTTAGCATCTTTGTCACAACTTTAAAGGACTCTCTTCAACAGCTTCCTACTGGACTGTTTTTTGGTGGGTGGGGGTAGAGAGGTTGTCACAGAAGCCTTCAATGTCTCTCATTCTCAGTTAATAAGTCTACAGTCATCACCTTGACTGCAAAAGCTTTCTCGTCCATGACAGCCAGAGGCAGCACAGAGCATGGACTTCCACATGGTTTCCAGTGACAGGATAGACCATAGACATAGACCATAAACCACACAGCCTTCAGATGGCAACACAGACAGGCCAATACAGTGGCCACATGGATCATGGAAACCAGCCAGGCCGGGCTGCAACATGGACGACAGACACCAAGATGGCCTCTGGAGATAGCACAAACTGTGCAATCTTTCAAGGAGGCATAATTTAGAAAACAAACCATTCTTCACCTTGGATATCTTGCTGTTGCTCAGAGCACACTTCTCTACCAGCCCTACTTGGCAATAGCATGCTCCTTTGTCTACCCTTGTACAGCACAGCCACATTCTCACACCTGTTGATACCGCTGCTTCTCTAGTTCTGCTTCTCTCTATTGTAAATTCATTTATTAAAGTGACATTGAAAGATTCTGGTTTTGCCCAAACAGCTTTACATGCAAATAGTTATTGATTCAAGTTTTCAGGTAAACCCTGGACTTTTGCTGAGACTCATCTATGGGTATGCTATTTTTGCCCAGTGTCAGCTTGATCACACAGCAGGGGCAGGATCCACATGAGCTCTAAGCAACTGCACACCTCTCTGCCCTCGGCATTGTCTGCCTTGCTGGTTTGGGCATGATCGTGGTGGCAGTGCCACAGCCCTTTGCTCTCCTCTGTACAGCAGGAGAGTAATCAGGGCAAGCAACAACTCCATGCTGTAGGCTGGGCCCACTTGGCAACGACACACTTCTTTGTCTGCTACAGTTGTGTTTCCATACCTGTTGCTACTGCCACAACTCTAGTTTTTGGTTTTCTCCTCTTTGTAGGGCTATGCTCCATCATCTTTTTTTTTCCAATTTTATGAGACCCTCCTTTTAAAACATCTTCCCATAAGACAAGCCTTTTGTTGTTGTTCCAGAGATACTGCACTCTCTGTAGACTCATCCTCTGCTGCCACATCTCCCCTCCATGGGTCTCTCAGTTTCCTTGGAGTGACTTTGTGTACCTTGGTACCCATACCAGCTGCCATCTTGAATACATCATAGAAAAAAAAAACTTTTCAATAAAATTTTAAAATTTAGAGAAACTGAAAAACAAACCGACAATGACAAAAAAAATTGTCTTTTTTGGAATAATATAGTTCTGACAAGTTCCCCTGAGGGATACCCATTCTGCGCTAGTTTTTCAGGGGGCAACAAAGAATATCTGAAGTGCCTCAGTAGATGCTGATGTCCAAGTAAAACTGATCTCTTTGGTACTCTCATATAATACTGAGCATATTAAGTTAAAAGAGAAGTGATTAAAGCTCTCATCTTTGTGTATTTTCCTAATCCATAATGCTATAAATATGTGTGTATCAAAAAATAAACAAGACAGTTTTTTCTGTTTTTAAAATCTTTAGTATTATGTTGAAGCATTAAAATAGTATGCTGAAGATACCAGATTAAGGGAAAGAAGTAAAACTTCTTTGTAATATGAATATTTGCAATGAATTAAGACAAGGAAACTTAAGATGTAAAAAAAAGGGGGGCTGTTGTAGGGAAGAGGGTCTAAAATGTAGGGAAGAAGTAAAGGCAATTAGATACAAAGATGTAAAATTCAGGAATGTGAAGGTATACAACTGGACAGAATCCAGAGTGCAGAAGAGATAACAAATAGTGGCAGGAGACAGGGAGTAGCTTTACCAAGTCTGTGGAAGAAGGAAAGCTGGCCTTACTTCACATTCAAAGGGGAGAATAGGTATGCAGAAATGACTCAGAACTTAGGAATTCTTCCTGCTCTTGCAGAGGACCATAGTTCACCTTCCAACACCCATACCAAGTAGTTCTCAACTACCTGTAAGTCCAGCACAAGAGACCCGAGCCCTCTTCTGGCCTCCACAGGTATCTCCAGGCACATGCACATAGAACACCAATACATCAACGAAAATAAGTCAACCTTTTAAAGGACAAAATGTGGGCACAGCATCATTGAGGTTGGTTCCAACAAACTTAAGTGTGGACATAGAGTCATTTAGCCCTCTGCTTGGGTCCAACCAATTAAAGACCATATAATCAAATCCTGCTGAGCCATAGTGACTCTGCCACACTGACTGGAAATGCCTCTTATTCTTCTCATGGCTGTCAGTCCATCCTACTCATGAAATCCTTCTTGATGTATCATATCAGCGCCTTACAGTAAGTCTTTGTTTTGGAATCAATTTTCTTCTCCAGAAAGCATCTGCATGTGGTGTTATAAAGTAAAAATTAAAATAAAATAAAGCTTAAGTACTCTTTATTTTAATCATCTCTTAAGTTATTATAGCCAGCCTTCTTAAGGAATTAATGTCAAAATCTGTACTATTTGAAATGGCTAATGTATAACTGTTTAACGTTCTACACTAAATTACTTTACAAAACCCAATAGAAAAAGTTTACTGTGTAATTCTAAAATATAACTCTCTTCCAATTCAGAGAAAGAAAGAGGGGTAGAGGGAGGGAAACTATAATCAGGATATATTATATGAGAAAAGAAAATATTTTCAATAAAAGGAAAACATAGAAGCAAAAACTACATTGAGAATAACACAATATTAATAAGGGTTATCTTAGGAGGAGTTCAGAGTGAGCCTGTAAGAAACTTAAGAAAGGCATACCTATGTGTTCTGCTTTTTTTATGCATAGATATGACCCTTTGTTACAAAGCAATCCACATTGCTCTACTGCTTGAAGAATTTATGCTATAATTTCATGACTCTCTTTACTTAGAGAAACTTCTCAAAAATTACCTGCTACTTGAATTAGAACAAAAAAAGGGACATTTTATAAACTATTCCCTAATATTTAAGGAGCCATCTATTGACTTGATGGATGTGTCTTTGTTGCAATTAATGTCTACAACCTTCCTCTCAGCTGCTCCACCCTCAAGCTTCACAAGCCCATTTTACTTTCGTAAAAGCACACACAAGGAGAGGATTGTTCTCTGTTGCCTATGGCTGTGTCTCCAACATCTCCAAGGACACACAAGGCACAATGAGTGCTCTATTTACAAAATTCCTTTTGGTTGCATTAATAACTCCCCTTTGCTCTATCCTACGGAGCGAAGAAATTATAGTTGTCCAAATGGACACATGACTAAGCCAATTGCTCCAGTTCAGAGATGAAACCTAATACATTCACTGTGGCTGAACTCTTGAGCCACGTGTTCCCTGTACAGTTTTCTCCAACACTAAAGCTGCTTTTCTTTTCTATTTGCTATAAGTTTATCCCTTTCTTGTCTCTAAGTTCAAGAGAAGATATTGATTATTGAGCATTCTCAAACCCTAGAATTTTTATCATGAAAACATTTTATTTTATCTAAGCATGGTGCTGTATGCCTGTTAATCCCAGCACTCAGAAGCCCGAGGCAGGAAGATTATAAATTCAAGTGTAACCTGAGTTACAGAGTAAGAATTTGTTCCAAATATAAATTATTTTCAGTTGATATTTTGTTGGAGAGCTATATCTGTATTTGTGTTCCCCCCCCCCCCAAAAAAACTGACACGGTAAAACCTAACCCCCAATGCATATTATAAGCCAGGGCCTTTGAAATTTGATGAAGTCATGTGGAAGTGTTCTCATGAATAAGATTATTGCCTTTATAAAAGAGGACTGCTTCACTCCATGATAGCTAGAGAGCAGTATCTGTGCTTAGCATGACCTAAGCAGATACCAGCATCTCCTCATTTATGTCTGAATCACCTTTGATTTCCCAATCCCCAAACCTATGAGAAATAAACTTATTATTTGTGAGCAAGCAGAGATTAGAACAATACAAAACAACAAAATGAGAAGTAGAAATTATGTGTGTGGGGTGTGTGTGTGTGTGTGTGTGTGTGTGTGTGCGCGCGCACATGCACATGTATGAGCCATTAACTGAATGATTGTGGTCTGAATTCTCTAATCTAAAGGCACTCGTTAGCAGATTGTATTTTAAAAATCTAGTTGTTGCCTAGAGAAACCATACCTCATGAACAAACTGAATACAACCTTATGGTAAACAATAGGGAAGGATATTGTAAGCAAATGAGCTTAGAAAATAATAAAATGTCACCATCATAATATCTAATAAAGGAGACAATTAGAAATATTTTAAAAAAGTAACTCTTTGTTGACTAAGAGAACATTGAGAGCTATTTTACATATATCTAATATTAGAGTATCCAGTGTTATTCACTACATGTAAATGCACAGATAGGCCTCAGTACAGTAAGAGGGGGTAATTTCAACACCACAGTCCCACCAACAGACAGGTCATCCAAGCAGAGGAGAAAAATCAATGAGAAGTGTCAAAGTTAAATTTCATCATATATCAATGTCATAAAACTAGACATATAACTGAATAAAACTAGACAAAGAAATTCTAGAACTTACATAGAGATGTAAAATCCCAGGATAGCCAAAGCCATTGCGAAGAAGAAGAAATAAAAAAACAACTCAAAGATTTACACAGTACCTGGTTTCAAGTTATACAAAGCCATAAGAATAAACCACCAGGGTGCTGTCACCAGAACTGATGGTATAAAATAATGGAGAAAGGAAAAAACAGAATTTAATCTGCATAGCTAAGCCAAATGATTATTGACAGGGATGTCAAATACATACACTGGAGAAGAAAATCTTGCCTCTTCAACAAATGGTGTGGGAAAACTAGAATCCACAGACAGAACAATGCAACTGGGTCCATATTTCACCCTGAACAAAACCCAGTTCCAAATAAATCAGGCATTAATACAAGATCTAATAATCTGAAACTGTTAGAAGAAAACAGGAAATAGAAACTACTTCAGTACATAGGCATAAGCAAGTGCTTTCTGAGCACCTCATGAAGTCAGGAAATAACACTAAAAACGGATGAATGGGATTTCACAAAATTAAAGAACTGTGCAGTAAATGAAAGTATCACCAGAGGGAAAGGACAACCCATCAAATGGAAGAAAAATCTTTGCTAGCTTTACTTCGTAACAGTTACTCTGGGTTGTCAACTTGATTGGATCTGGTTAAACTACATGTCTAGAAATGTCTGTGAAGTTACTTCCCAGGAGAATTTACTGAAGCTGAAAGACCCTCCATCACCCAAAGTAAGCAGCCCCTTCTGGCAGTAGCTAAGATACAAGAAGTCTAAGGAGAAATCTTTGCTGTCTGCTCACTTTCACTCATTCTAAGTGCATCAGTTCTGCTGCTGGTACTGTCCTTTGCTGACACCAGAATCCAGCTTCCTCAGTCTTCCACCGTGGAATGAAGACCAGTGACTCTTCATGAATCTTCCAGGTTTCCTGTTCCAGACTGGGACTACTGCAACATCCAACTTCATGAAATGAGAAGCTACCATGATTTCAACCTTTGCATTATACAGACAGCCATTGCTGGACTACCTAGCCAATTTATTAAATTCCTTTTGTAATATCTATGTATGTATCTATCCATTCTATCGGTTCTATTCTTCTAGAGAACTGTGAGTAAGACATAAAAAGCAGATGGGAAGTTGTGGGAAGGAAGGAGGTTGTGAGAGAGTAAAGGGAAGTAGAAGAAGAAAGTATAGGGATTATGATGATCAAATACATAGTACACTTGGAAGAAATTATCTTTTAAAAATCAACAGCACATATGATAAATACACACCAATTTACAAAACTATTATTTATAAGCTTCAACACATGTAATATTTTATTACAATAGCCTAAGCTCTTAATGTGACATAGCCCTGAAGACCACCCAGTGTTGGCTCTGACTTTTAACACCTTTCCCCCAGAGTATCTGAGGTCTAATAAAATGCTTTTGCCCCAAGATGACTGCTCTGAGAAGATCCTGTGTTTAGCAAAAAGGAACACTGAGAGGCAAGCACACTGTTGTCTTGTCCTTGTTCTTCAGAAAGAAGGTGGAGTCCCGCATACTATAAGAGCATCAGAAAGATCTGCACACAACGCTATGAGACCACTCCCCGAGTCATGCAATTCCCAACTGCCACCCACACAGACAAGTGAAACATGAGGTTCAGGTCCCTAAAATTTTCACCTCTTGGACTGGCTTGTAGAGTCCTGCCATCCACTGTTTGGGTCTTTTGCACAGAGGTTAATAAGCAGTTCTATGTTTCTTTCAAAATGACAAAAGGTTGCCACACATGAGCAGCTCATTTAGACTCCCATTGATCTCAAGGACTATTCATAGCCTTCAGAAGAGAGAGAGGCACATCTCTGTGAGGAAATTGCTGACTTTAACTTCCCTTCTACCTAGAGCCCTCAGGCAGTAGAACCACATGCCATGACAACATTCAAACAAATAAAAACTGAAAGATTACCATTGTTACTACAAGGAACCAGACATGTTGACATGGGGTAAACAGGATGAATTTATCTCTTTTTTTTTTTTCCTAGCGGTTCAAAATATTGCTAATGGCTACATCCTGTTAGACAGGTTAGACTCACTTCCTGATCTGAGAGGAAAAAAAAAAAGCTACAAAATTTCTCTTTAGAAGTTGTACACCATTGAGAGAAAAGATCTGAGTGGATGGTTTTCAGCTGACATTCATTCTAAAGCCAAGAAAAAGCCAGGTTCAAAATTAAGTGTTTTAGTCAAGAGAGACGACAGAGATTCTGGTTAGTCAAAAAGAGGAGGGACTGGGTATTAAGACTATCTTGTACCTCACTGGTACAAATAGGAACAATTATGCTCTAATTGTATTCTGTGAGAAAAGTTTTATTTTAACAGGAAGGGTAATATGTAGGAGGAGCTAAGGGGGAAGGAGCACCGAGAGGAAAAGATGGAGTAAGGAGAGGAGAAGATGAAGTAGATGAGAAGCTAGGTAATGAGAGAGAAAAAGAGAGAGAAAGAGAGAGGGGGCATGGAGGCAGAAGTTCACGTGTCCCCACCAGTCAAAGATAGTTTACATAGCTAGGTTGGGTATTAGGTTACACTTCTGATTGAGCATTACCATACTTATAAAGCCTTTGATTAACATTTTTAAAAAATTGTATAAAAGCAAAATGGAAAAGGGGGCACGGGATAGGGGTTTTCTACAGAGGGGAAATGGGGAAAGGGGTTGGCATCTGAAATGTAAAAAAAATATCCAATAAAAAAAAAGAAGTTGTACACCATTTTAGATGTGTTATTATCAAAATAGAAAGCTGGTGGTTTAAGGGACTAGAATAATATCCAATTATATTAACCTGTAATATTAAAGACATCAACTTAAACTTCTTGATTTTTAAATTATCAGCATTTATAAAAAGCAATATGGCTTTGATATATATATGCATATATATATGCATACATATACATCATATACATATACATATACATATACATATACATATACATATACATATACATATACATATATAAATTTGGGCTAAAATCTGATTTACACAATTAACTGCATGCCTGAGTCCCATAGTGGAAGGAAAGAAACAAAGAAACAAAGCAGGAAGGAAAACAAAAAAAAACAGTATAACAACAAAATACACATACACACAGACACACACACACACACACACACACACACACACGAGAGAAAGAGAGAGGGGGGGGAAGGAGAGAGAAGCAGACAGGCTGGCAGGCAGAAAGACAGACAGACAGACAGACAGACAGACTGGCAGGCAGGCAGGCAGACAGGCAGGCAGGCAAGCAGGCAGACAATCTGGCGCTCTGATAACCTAATGAGCTTTTAGGTAGCAGAAGTCCCTCCACATTCCTGGAAGATGTCTTCCTTGATGTAATTCCCTGTGGCTCTAGTCTACGTGGGACACTGCTATCTCTCTATAAGTGAATCATCAGTCTGTTCTACACAGGCCAAGTTAACTGCTGCTTTCCACATGTTCCTCTCTTGCTATTCAGAGCAGAACAAGTCACAAAGCCAGTATTGCCTCAGAGATAAGACTATGCCAAGTAGGCCAACGACAGATCAGAGGGCCTAGTATTTTAGTATGTTAGTATTTAGAGGGAGGTTTACTCATCTATGGTTTGCTTTAAGAGAACATCTTGGTATATATAAAGTTGGCTTGGATTTCAAACTCAAGCAATGACACATAGTGGCTAAGAGTGTAAATTTTGTGAGACAAAGCAGAAATCTGTCTGGATGCGCCACTTGCTAACCCACACCATCCTGAGGAAATATCCAAGTGCTAAGTACTATGGTATTGTCAAAGTGCTCTGGTCAGATTAACACAATCACTACCAAAAAAAGCCCCATAAATGGGGTGACAATATGGAAAAAATAATAGCACATTCAAGATTACAAAACTAATAAGATAAACAATTGGAATGAAAGTAGTTAACTCTGTAATTGAAGAAAACATTCTTACATTTCATTGGTGGTTTAAAAATCTTTAACCCATTGTAAGAAATATAACCAATGGCAGGAAGTGTGTTTTTAATACAATCCACTACATAAATACATATTAACAACTATTACAGACATACTATTTTATGTACATTTGAAACTAAAATTTTATAAAAGCATACCTATTCTTATCCCATGCAATGAACTGGTTATATCCTGTGCTATTTCAAAATGCTAATAAACCCCCAGAAAACTGAAGAAAAACCTAATGAGCCATGACCTGACATTTGAAAAATGCACAATTATATTTCTTTTGACCACCATCAGAATTTTGACAGAATTAAGTAAGACAATATATTCAAAGCACTAAATATAACCACCTCACATACCAGGTGCTCAGTAGATGTTGATCTTGAAAATTAGCCATAGCTATGAGGAAACGGGGAAACCCTGGTATGGCTGTAGAAAAACATATTGCCAGTTAAGGTCTGTGCTTGGCAGTGGAGTGGGAATTTCCCCAGTATTTTAAACCTATACTTCAGTGGAATCCAAGTCAAAAAGAGAACATGGTTATGGTTCTCTTCTCCACAAAAAAAAAAAAGACCAAGTAACAGCTACTAGTCCTATCTGTTAAAATCCTTGTTTCAGTGTATTGATTGGTCTGTGTTGACATCCGACATTGACACTACAGACACTGATACATAGAAAATTGATGAAAATGAGTCTTGCTAGGAAGAAATAATCATTTCCTATTGATATTCTTTCAAACTTCCACAAGCCTGGTAGTTTAAAACAATTTAATCTTACTATCTTATCGTAATTCTAGATGTCTGAATTATGCTACATCATACTAAAATCAATGTGCCAGCAGGGGATCCATTATTGAAGTCACAGGGAGCATTCATTTCCTTGCTTTGCTCTCCACTTTTCTGGAAGATACCTTAAGTTCATGTCTCTTTTTCCTTTTTCATTTTTCCATGTTGAAAGCCATCAATGGGGGGTTGAATCCTTTTTTAATTTAATTCCTCTATCCCCAACACTAACATCGTTTTCATGTTTCTTACTACCCTTCTTCTGTCTTGAATCCTCCATGTTGAACCTCTGTGAGAATGTGGGGTTCAGCTGAATAACCCCAGATAATCCTTCTAAAAGATGCTTGTCATAATCACATCTTCCAACTCCCTTCTCCAATAAGATAAGAGGTTTAGAGGAATCAGAAGTAAACATTTTTGGTTAATTCAGGAGAATAGTTAAGCGACTATTTTGCAACACAGAAGATAAAGTACACAAAATGGTAGAACGTATAACAGCAGAAATAACATAGAACTATTCGATGCTTCTCTTGCCTTCTTTTGTTTCCCTAGCAAGAAATCAAGACTTAAAAAGATGTGACAAGTTGATCAAAACTGCACAGACAGAAGGTGACAAGCCCAGATCTTCCTGACACCAAAAGCCACGCTCTCAACCTACATGGGTCATTGCATACAGTGAAGTTCTAAATATGTGCACATTTAATGATACAAAAACTTTATGAATTATAATTTCTTGTATTATTTTTTAAAAAGAAAACACCTTATTTTGAGCAAATTCATTTATTTAGTTATATTTTTATGAATCAAAGACAAACTCAGGCAAGCAGTTGTTTGGAGGCATAAGCAGGTGGATCTCAGACTTTGAAGCCAGCCTGGTCTACAAACAAACTGTAACCAGGGCTCAAAAAACAAACAAACAAACAACAACAAAACAACAAACAAACTTCTAACTGAAAGCTTTTGCTAACTTCTTTAAATCTTTTGGGATTTATACAATTCCAGGTCCAAATGCAACTTAATTTTTTTTAATTTTGTATTTATTTATTGAGAAAGAGAGAGCAAATCCATACTGCTGAATATGAGAGGAGCGCAGAGATTATGTAGTAGCCAGTTCACTCTTCTTGTACCATATGTGTCTCAGGTTGTCTGACTCAGATTGTCAGGCTTGGTGGCAAGCACTTGTACCCAAATCTTTCAACATATTTTACATCATTTAGTAAAATAAAGACAGGACCTCAAATAAACATCTATATATCTGATGAGATATAGATGACTAGCTTGAAATAATGACCTAAAAGTTTAAGAATAAGAAAATGGAAAGCAATGAAAACAAACAGAAAAAAAAATGGGGTCCAACCTGACTCTCATAGAAACAGAAAGGTGAAATAGGCCAGAGAAGAAGAATGATGTCAAGGAAGAGGAACAGCACAAGCAGGGGTGAAACATGGGAAGCTTATTACAGAGAAATGAAAAGGAAATCAGATATGAGTAAATTAAGCATTGACACTTTGAAAGTAGATACATAAGGTTCATTTTAACCTTAAGGTGTGTGGAGATGTAACCTGAGAAGCTCTGGGGGAAGGAGTATTTAAGGCTGGGGACGGCAGTCGTGGATACAGAAGGAGGTAGAAAGTTGCAAACTAGCAACTGCTGACACCTTCTAGGAAAGAAACTATGTCACTAGGACATGTGAGAGAGGTGGAGAATAAGTTTTTACTCATACCCTTTGACTCCTATAATCTTTATAGAATATACATGTGTGCACTAGAAATGTGTTACTACAAACATGTATTTAAGATGACTTTTAATAGACCCATAGTACTATGAAATAAAGCCAGGCACCTTCTGGTGTTTACTTTGGGAGCTCAGATTAAACTATAGTTTGTTTATACTCCCGCTACCCTCAACAGCCTGTAAAAGCATTTCAGCTGGCTTTATCATTGGTGTAAAAATTACTCCTTCAGCTTCTGTTTGCCCAGTTCAGTCTGAGCATCAGCTTCAAGGTGAACTGGGTCCCAGTATTTTATAGTTTCTTTACACAGTTGCTCAACTTGGATGAACATCCATTTCATAACATTTCATTCCTACACGTCATAGGATCCAGTCATTTACCCCAGGGACTAAAGCAAGTGATAGAGTCATAAGACAAACACAGGGCAACCCAACCCAGTATTGTGGCTCAGGTAATGTCCACCATCCGGTTTCCTCCCAACCCTCTAATACACCTACTTCATCCATATTTATCAATGTTTGTTGATATCAATATTTATCTTGTCAAATGAAGCACAAAATGTAATTGCTACCACAAAGAACAAGTTATATGTAGTTCTGTTTTGTTTCTAAGAACTAACAGACGTCTAGTTCTTCCCTACCATTCCTTTCAGCCTTCTCTTCTAGTCCAT
>JANHMN010000004.1:118148400-118199665 GCA_030674055.1 Rhabdomys pumilio
ACCATTCCTTTCAGCCTTCTCTTCTAGTCCATCACCTTTATTTGTGGCTCTTGCGCATCTGGAACAACAGCTTTCTGCTAGAGGTACCATAGAATTACACTTGGCTGGGACTTAAGAAGGAAACTTAATCGTCCTCTACTTCCTCCATTCCAGTCTCTTCAGACCGTATAGACCATGTACCACCTGCCCATGTGAACTCCTATATCCCCTTGGGATTCAGTCTCTGTCTGTACAGCCAGTGTCCAGGATCTACCTAGCTCCTTCCCATCACTCCTTTTAGCCACTCCCATTAGCTTACTCCATTGTTAATCCTTGTTGGCCTGCAGAACTACTCTCTACCATTGCTACCAGAGTTGCCTGTAACTCAGGGACCCAACAGCTGCTACTCTTGACTAGAAACCAGAGTGGGCAACAGCAACCAAAAGAATGGAACACCAATACAACAAGGATGAGATCTGGTATCTATACCAAGAAACACTTAAAGCATCTTATGTCCAGACGCCTAGATCTCAGCTCAAAAATACAACTTGAACAGCCAGGACAAAATGCCAGATAAATAATCCCAGAACAATTAATCAAAAGAGAAGGAAGAAAAACATGATGACAAAATAAGAGGAATTAAATTAATAAACACTGCTCATCAATAACTCTTAATATTGATGATCTCAATTCACCAATGAAAAGACACAGACAGATTGGATTACAAAACAGGATCCATCCTTTTGCTACATCTAAGAAAAGCACCTTACCATCAAGTACAGAAATCACCTTAGGATAAAGGCATTGAAAATGCTATTCAAGAAAAGCAAAAAAGTATAGCTATTTTAATATCTTATAAAACAGACATCAAACCAAAATTATTCAAAAGAGATAGAAAATATTACATAGTCATTAAAAGAAAAAGCCAAGAGGATCTTATAGTTCTAAACATTTATTCATTAAACAGAAGGGCACCCAATATCATAAAAGATATCCTAGTGCCTCTAAAATCACATATTGACTCTAACACAGAGGCAAAAGATGGCTTTAATACCTTACTTTTGTCAATGCATTGCTCATCCAGACAAAAATTAAACAGAGAAATGAGGGAGTTGAGTAATGTCATAAATCCAATGTCCCTAACAGACATCTACAGAACATTCCACTAAAACAGCCTTTGGAACTTTCTCAGAGTTGACAATGTAACAGAAAGAAAGTCCCAATGAATATTTAAAAATTGAAAGAACACCCTACATCCTATCTGGCTGCCATAGATTAAAGATAGATATCAACAAAGCAAAAACTACAGAAAGCTTACAAATTCATGAAAGCTGAGCAAACCACTACTGAATGAAAACTGCATAAAGACAGAAATTAAGAAGGAAATTGAAAACTGTACAAAATTGAATGAAAATTATAACATAACATACCAAAACCTATGGGACAAAATGAAGGCAGTTATAATAGGCAAGTTCATAATATTAAAAAAAAAAATCATAAAGGACTGGAGAGATTGTTCAGCCATTAAAAGTAAGGATCACAACCAAAGTACTTTGAAAGACATAATATTAATAACTAAAACACACTCAAAAAGCTTCAAAAATAAGAAGAAATAATAACAAAAAGAGTGTATGGGAAGAAATAATCAAACTCAGGGCTAAAACCAATAAAAAGAAATAAACAAATAAAAAAATAAAAAAATAATATATGGAATCAATGAAACCAAGAATTGGTTCTTTGAAAAAATCAACAAGGTTGATAAAATGTTAGACAAATTACCAAAAGTCAAAAGACAGATGATTCAAATCAATAAAATTAAAGATCAAAAGTGAGACACTACAACAGACAATGAGGAAATTCAAAGAATTATAAGGCCATATTTTAAAAATAATTGTTTACCAAACTGAAAAGCATGGATTTCTTGTTCTACATGTGTGTGTGTGTGTGTGTGTGTGTGTGTGTATACATATATATGATATATATACACATATATACATATATGTGTATATATGTGTGTATATATATATATATATATATATATATGCAATTATATTTTTAAAAAGTCCCAATCTACCCCCAAATTCCCAGGGCCAGATGGAGTCAACACGGAATTCTATCAAAACTTCAAGGAAGAACTAACACTAATGCTCCTCAAATTATTCCATAAAAAACTGATAGAAGTAACACTTTCTAAATCTTTTTATGAAGCCATTATTATTCTGATTCCAAAACCACACAAAGGCCCCTAAAAAAAACAAAATGACAGATCAATATCTCTTATGAACATAGATGCAAAAATTATTAAGAAAATGTTTACAAATTAAATTCAAGAAAATATCAAAAAGATTATCCAGCCTGATCAAGTTGACTTCATTCCAGAGATGCAGGACTTTTTAACATATGTAAATCAATAATGAAAGTAAGAATTCAAAGCGCCTTTATTTGCAGATGATATGATGTTATACATAAAGATTTTACTAGGAAAAAAATGCTACAGTTGATAAAGACTTTCAACAAAGTGGAAGGATACAAAATTAACAAACTAATCAGACTAAGAAAGAAATTATGAAAATTGTGCCTTTTACAATAGCTTCAAAACAATATCTTGGCATAACTCTAATGAGACAATGAAAGACTTGTGTAATAAAAACTTCAAGACACTGAGGAAAGAAATTGAAGGAGACATCAGAAAATGGAAAACCCTTCCATCCACATGGATTGGTAGGACCAATATTGTGAAAACAGCTTCTACAGAATAAATGCAATCCCCATCAAAATTCTAACACAATTCTTCACAGAAACTAAAACAATAAAGTAAAAAATTAAAAAGAAAATCTTCAATTTTATATGGAAATACACACACACACACTAAAACAATCCTTAATGATAAAAGAACTAGAGATATCACCATTCCAGATTTTTAACTGTATTATAAAGCTATAGTAATAAGAACAGCATGATATTTGCATAAAAACAGACAGTTTGACCAATGGAATCAAATTAAAGACCCAAACATAATTTCATACATCTTTAGATACATTCTTTTGGCACAAAAGTCAAAAGTACACACTGGAGAAAAGACAGCATTATCAAAAAATTGTGTTGGAAAAACTGGATAGTTCCGTGTAGAAGAATGAAAATAGATCCACGTCTATCACCTTGCATAAACTCACCATAAGACTAGATTCCCTGAATATGGTAGAGGTAAAAGTGGAGAGTATGTTTGAACTCATTGTCACAGGAAAGAACTTTCTAATACAGTCACTTACAGCACTGCCACTAAGACCAAAAACTAATTTAATGGAACCTCATGAAGCTAAGAGGTTTCTTTGCACCGAAGAAAACCATTATTTGAGCAAAGTCTATAGAATAGGAAAAAATCTTTACCCATTATACATTTGATAAAAAGTATTATAATACACAAAGAACGGGGGAAAAACCTTAACATCAAGAAAAAAATAACCCAATGAAATACAGAACTAAAAAGATAAAATGCAAATGGATAAAAATACACTTTAAATTTTTTCAACATCCGTAGCTTTCAGGAAAATACAAATTAAAAGTCCTTTGATGCTAAGGGCTATCCCAGCATCCAGTTCCCCAGGAAGGCAGCAAAAGTGGCTATGAAGTTGGGAAAGGGGACCAAAAGCTGCTTACTTTTGGAAATTTAACTCTTTCTTGCTCTTCTGGGGGCTAGAAGCTTTTGGCTTCTGGCAATTAACTCCTGCTGATAGCAGCAAGGGAAAAGAAAGTTAGATACTTGTATTCTTTTCTTTTTGACTCAGGCTTCTCACTGGCCACAGGAAGGTCTTGGAGCTCTTTAACAATTCTTGAGCCAGAGAAAAAAGAAAAGAAGAGATCAAGCTGAGAAGGGCTAAATCCCTACTTTATTGTTGTTCTTAATTTTTTTATTTTCTCTTTAAAAATTACCTCATACAACTATCAGATATGTTATATCAGGATGATTGATTACATGGCTTTCTAAGCATTTTTACATTCTATAAGTTCATAGTAAGTTTAAGGCAATAATTCATGTCATAGATTGATAGGGTTTAAGGAGTTACAGCAGAATTTTTTATATGTTTTTCCATTAAGACTAGTACCTGACTAAATGTTCATTATGTAGTTCATGACTTCACAAGTTCATTATACGTTTAAAGCAATAGTTTTTATGTCACAAATTATTCTGGCTTTGTCAAGAGACAAATCCTCTGCCTTTTGTCTTATTAATTTGAAGTCTTGGATAGATAAACTAGTCAGTATTTTATTTTCTGTCCTTGCACCTACAATAAATTGTCCATTCCTAGTTTATAGCCTTCAGTTACCAGATAGTGGTCTCATTCCTAACCTAGAGGAAATGTTTTCCTATATCGTAAATTTGTCCCAAGCCTGCTTTCTTTTCCTAGTACAATTAGCTCATGACACCTGAAGAGCTCTATATGCAGCTTTTGTTCTATAGGGGGCTTGAGATTACTTGTATCAATTTAGGAGTTCTATAAAGTCATTAAAAGAAATTATGAAATCATCAATTCACAGAAAATGTACACAGAAAGTACATCTTCATATTGGTTCTGTAGGAGACCTGCCCAATAGGGTGGGTTGGCACCCAGGAATCATTAGGCTATGTAATAGTGGCAGGAAAGTCATATCAGCAGTGAGAAGCATTTGCACTATGGAACATTATTCAACTGTTAAGAAAATTGATATTAGCAGGTAAATGGAGCTATAAATAATCTTATTAGATGAGATAACCCAAATCCAAAAAGATGAATATTGCATGTTTTGTCTTATATGTAGATGTTAGCTTTTAAGCTTTTGATATGTATGTTTCATTCAGAATAACAGCAAATGTTAGGGAGCCTATAAAGGACCAAGGGAGAGGAGGAGATCTTCCAAGGAATGGGAAATAGAATATAGGTCATAAAGAGATAAAGGAGAAACTAGGATGGAAGGTTATACGGGAAGCAGGATGAAAGGGCAAGATAAAGGAGAGAATATGGAGAGGGACAATTATTACTAAAAGCATTTTGAAAAGTCAGATGAAAACCAAATACTATAGAGGCTTTCTAAATATATATACACATATGAAAGAATTTTAAATTGAGTCACCATATAATGAGAAAGACAATGGCCTAACTAGACATTATATGCCACCAAGTAAAATCTCCAGTATCAGGAATGAGTTACATCTTGTTGTTTCCTTGGCCAATTAGGTCCCATAGATCACCTGTCAAACATAACACCATAGCCAAGGCTACTGTTTACTTCCCACAACTTGATGGTAATGCTCTATTGATGAAAGCACTCCCTATGTCATGAAGAAATAAAGCTGGTACCCAATTAGAAGCTTCATTTCTACTAACTAGCATCAATGGTGCTGGAAGGTGCTTTGTATGCTACTGGACCAGAAAAGTAATCATCAACATCACCTAGCTATAAACCTTGAAATCTGTAACAATAATCTGCCTACAAGATATACTGGTGCAATCGTGACACAAATGTTATGGTAGTAACCAACCACATTTTGGTTAGATTTAAGACTTATGAAACCCATACCCAACACTACCAAAGAGACCGTGAACCTGAGACTAGATAGGTCATTGGACCTAGGAGGAAACTACTATTCTATTGCTAAATGAACACAGCAATAAAATGACTCCTAGTGACATATTATCATACACACAGTTCAATGCCTCACTGAATCATCATCAGAGAAGCTGCTTCTTACAGCAGAATTCACACAAAACTCCACAACTGTGGAGAGTTAGAGACTTTGGAGTACTCAGGCATAAATGAGATGTTTTTACCACACCACTCCCTTAAGGCTCAGGAATCTTTGTAAAAGAAGAGGCTGAAAGAGGTTCAGAGACAGAGTTGGTAGATAACTCCAAAGAATAGCATCTTCCAGCCACAACAAGTTTCCATATCGATGAACTTAAACAGACTGAAAACATGTACAAGACTTGCAAAGACTCAAAACAGAAAAAGATTCTAACATTGAAAAAGGGATGTGGACACAAAGTTCCACCCCAACCAAGAAACTTATTGCAATTGATGCTTGCTGGCAAAAGAATAATTAAATTAGTGTCATTAGTTATACCAACCATACTCTAGGCCAGGTCCCATGCTCAGGAGTAGTGCCTTTCTTTGGGAAGATGCTGACACTCTGCACTTTCTAAATTATCTGTTTTACTGAATATATAATTCTAAAACGCTCAACACTCATGGCAAGCACCTCCCAAAGCCTGGGCAGCCAATGGTGTGTAGGATGTTGTGAGCAGTAACTGCAGTTAAACAAAAAGATAGAGAGTTCTTTGAATAGTTTGAGGTTCAAGGGAAGAAGTGCCTTAGAGGGTGATTCCTTCACCAGGCTGTGATTTACCTGCATTCAGAGACTAAGTATGAAACTCTTGTGTGAGTCAGATGTTCTATATCTGGCTATATAAACAGGTACAAGTCATAGCATGCATGAGAAAGACAATAAATCAAAACCAAACTGGTACAGCTAGACTTTGAAAGCCAGTCTGATTACTCTCTGCACATTTGCCAATTCCCAGGTCTAAGATCACCTGCTGTGTTGTATGAATGAAAGTATTACATCCTATTACCTGCTTGGCCTGTCACCCATATGGTTGTCAGCAGAGAAATATTTATTAAGCCTCCCACAGATGAGTAATTTTAGAAACTATATTAACTAGAAAAGATCCAAAAGGTATAATTACTAAGATAAAAAAAAGCGCTTTTTTTTGGACTCCTAAAAAGCAGCAAATCCTGTGTTCCTTATAAGAACCCACTACAGAATTCACCCTCAAAGCACTAGACTAAAATAAAAGAAACTTGGCTGGAGCACAGACTGTCAGATCTGAAGTGAAGATTAACTGTGTTTGTGACACCTTACCTTGCACAAGCCTTATCTCATTCAAACCTACTCCAACTCAGAAAGCAAGTTTCAGCAAGAATGGGCAAATTGATAACAAAGCTAAGACAGCCCAACCAAGCACAATGCTGTAAAAAGGCTTTTACATGTATTACAGAGATTGAGCACACGGGGCAGTGATGGTGCACGCCTTTAATCCCAGCATTCGGAAGGCCGAGGCAACAGAATCTCTGAGTTCAAGGCCAGGCTGTTCTACAGAGCAAGTTCCAGACAGCCTGTGTCACACAGAGAAACCTATCTCTAAGAAAAAAAAAAAAAAAAAAAAAGAAGATTAAGCATACACTCAGATTTTCAAAACCTTTACCCACCTGCCTACAAATTATAGCTAGGGACTTACACATTCCTATTATGATACTCAACTCTTGATACATGTTATTGCTCCAGAGTGTCACAGGAGCAAACCTGAAAAGCAGGACTACTGCTCCCTTGAAACACGAAAACTCACTAGTAGTTCTAAATAGCCTCGTGCTGATTCTTGGGATTGTGATCTTTAAAATGTGTCACAGAGGGTCTGGGAAAACTTTCCTCGCATCGTTGTTATGCAAACTGGCCTTTCCCTTTCAATCACACATTTAGATTACTTGTTTCCTTGGGTTTGGCTAAATCTCAAAATTCTAACTGTTCTTTACCACCCACCTACCTCCTTGGCAATATCCTCACGTAGCACAAATGAGACTTTATCTCTCATTGTCGGGCCTTGGACCAGGTAACTCCATTTAACCTGCACCATCAATCACTTAGGACACAGGTAGAGGTCTCCACCTCCAGAGATTTAAATATTAATGAGTTATCTAAAGGGGGGGTAGCTAATTAAGTTATTCCCTCCCCTTTCCCCCCTCCCTATAAAAAGCCAGGCCCCCTGATATTTGGGGGGGAAGCACACGCCATGAACAATAAAAGCTTTGGAAAACTGGACTCCACGTGTCGCCTGGGCCTTCCTGCTGCCAGATTCCCAGCCTTTGGAACCCTGAACCTTGCTGATGCAGCCTCTGACCGGCCCAAAGTGACTGCATGAATGTGGGATCCGCTGCTGGCAGAGTGGGAAGTGCTGTGGAACCCTCTCGGCTTTGTCCCCACCGATGGACTCCCCTCACGGAGAGAGTTTTTTCTCCCACATCTCATCTGTTTTTGTCAAACACGTGTTTGTATATCCTTACACTTTGCAGGCTCAGGTTTATCTAAAGTTGGGAACTATTGTGGAAATCATTTCCATTCCTCTGTCTTCTGTGGTCTTCTGTCAGGAGTGTAGGAGCAACATTCTTCGTTTCTCATGTACCTTGAATTTCTTCTTCTTCTCAACATTCATTATTCCTCTCTAGGAAAAAAAAAAAAGTCTCCCCAGACCCTGAGTTTGGGGAAATGTCTTCTCACCTCTTTTCTCTTCAGAAAGTTCTCTCCTTCTTAAAGAATATTTTCTGCCTCACTCTTCCATGTAATACATATGCTGAGGGCAGGCCTCAAGAGGAACAAGATTGTGTTTGTTCTTACTATGATTAGGTAGGTTACATCTAAATCATTATCTTCAGATTCCACTAGCAAAGTTGACGTGTGGGTACCCCACCCCAGCTGTCTTTTGTAGACTTCCACGGTTGTTCTAACGTTCAAGTGAAGAGAATAATTTACTAGCACCATCACACCACACAGGAGATAATAATCACTACAAAATTGCCATAAAAGCCAAGGCGCAGTGGTAAATACCTATAACCCTTGCACTCAGGAGGCACAGACATGAGCACAAAATCAAGGTTGGGTACTGGCTAGTTTTATGTCAACTTGCCACAAGCTAAAGTCATCTGAGAGGAGGAAACTTCAATTAAGAAAATGCCTCTATAATATCAAGCGATGGGTATTTTCTTAATTAGTTATTGGTGTGGGAGGGTCCATCCAATTGTGAGTGGTGCTATTCCTGGACTGGTGGTCCCAGGTGCTGTAAGAAACTAGGTGGAGTAAGCCACATCAAGCAAGCTAGTAAGCAGCACCACTCCATAGCCTGTGTATCAGCTCCTGCCTCCAGGCTCCATCCCTGCTTGAGATCCTGTCCTGACTTTCTTCAATGATGGACTATGGTGTAGAAATGTAAGCCAAATAAACTTTTTTCTCCCCAACTTGCTTTTTGGCCATGGTACTTCAGCATAGCAATAGAAACCCTATGACAGTCGATTTGGGCTGTAAAGCCAGTTGTAGCCCAGCCTGAGCTACATAGCATGACTGTCTCAAAAGCAAGCAAACACACAAATGATTGCCTTAAAAAATACTGTATTTGGTAGAGCATGAAGTTCATTTTATATGTAAGCAATTCATATTTCAATTTTATCATCTTTCACGTATCTACTTCAAAATAATCTTCTGTGACTTATTTATTCAGATGATTGACATTTGATTAAATCTAGCAAGAATGCACTCAAGTTTAATATCTAACTACACTTGAAGATATTTTCAAAACAGGTTTTCAGTTGTACAGGATTTATTTTTTAATACATTAACATGACTTAAATTTCCTGGGTTAATATTAAGAAATACCACATTTGAATGCACTCTAGAGTTTTGAGAACTATATAGATCTTGACTACAAAGATGTATTTTTTTTTCAGTATTAACAATCAGATCTTGAATGTTATGTATGCAGGCAAGAACCCTAAGCCACATTCCTAGCTCAAAAATGTTTTATCCTTGTATGTGCACAAGTGCGTGTGTGTGTGTGTGTGTGTGTGTGTGTGTGTGTGTGTGTATGTGTGTGTGTGTGTGTGTGTGTGTGTACAGGTGTACAACACATATGGAAATGTGAGGATCACCTTTAATATTGTCCTTCTTGTTTAAGTTAGGGTCTTTTGTTGTTCACTGGGGCATATGCCAGGCTAACTGGCCCTTAAGCTTCTGTGTTTCTCCTATCTCTATCTTTGATTGCCTCATAGGAGAAATGGAATTACAGATATCCAGCACTACACCCAGTCTTATGTGTGTTCTGGAGATCTCAGATTCTCAAACTTGTACAATGTAGAAAGCATTTTACCTACTGGGCCATCCCCCCAGCTCAAATATTTTTAAACATGAACTTGAGACCTGAGAAACTAAAACTTGAAATATGTATACCTGGTAATTCTGCAGGCTTTTAATCCAGGAATTGTTCCTGGATTTAATTCCACAACGTTTACGTTAGTACTGACAATAAACTGTTAAAGAGACACATTAACACTTCAAGGTTACTAGCCTGAACATCTTTAACAGAGATAGCCTTGCTCACAGCTATCTTCACGTAACAGTGACTAAACAGTATTAAATTATTCATACTCTGTTCTCAGTAGCTTCATAGCATTTTGATAGAAAAACTAGCCATATATAATGCAAAAATATGACTTCCTCTCCCTAATTGTTTTAATAAATTTTGTGGGCTCTCTCTGGCCCAAGCCCAATACATACTCACAACAGAAGGACATGATGAGCTAGGCAGACACTCAATGATCAAAGAGACGAGGTTTTGATAGGACTCGTCTCCAATCAACGAGGCAGGCCCGGGCCCCCACACTCCCCAGGGGTGCAATGGGAACCTGAGCCCTCCCAAGGTTAATGAGTGTAGGGGCAACCTTAACTCCAGACCATGTCCACACTCCCCCAGGTGCAATGGGAACCTGTGCCCTCTGGGGTTAACAAGTGTTGGATGGACTAGATGCCTGGGTTGGTTCCCAGTGTTCTTCTGTGTGTTTTCAACAGCAAAAGCCAAAGCTAAGAGCTAATAGGGTAAGAGGCATCAATCTTTTAAAATAGACATCCAGATTCCCAGAGACTCTCCATTTTCTAGAGCGGCAAAGGCTTGAGCCACCACTACTTTGTCTCTTTTCCTTTGAGCTCATAATTTACACAACAAGAAGAGAGTACCTGCCAGACCAAGGCATAGGAGTACTCCAGACAGACCCACTCCCACCCATTCTTTGAAATAAGAAATAGCTGAAGAGACCCAAGAGGACAACCCCTCGGTCAGGGATAAATCAAGGTGAGTCGAATTCACTTCAATGATGGCAAAACGTAGCTGGCGAAGCGTTTCTTCAAATTCCAAGGTCCAATTTTGTAATAAAAACTGAGAAAGAGTTTTAGACAAATTTGCTGCACGAGTAAAATTTTTATATTGTATGGAAGTGATACATAATCCTGGCATTTTTTGTTCGCAGCCCAATTGGGCCAGCTGCCACAGGATGTCAATTTGTTCTTGGACCAGGTCTATGCGTTGGTTTACCAACATTAGGCCTCCCATTATTTGTGAGTTAGCCGAGGCCTGGACATCAAGGGCTGAAGTTACTGAGGTGGACAGCTGGTTTATAGTATCAGCTGTTTGTACTGAGGTGGATAAGGCAAGAGCAGAGGCCGTAACTGATCCTATTGCTGCGGCTCCTGCAATAATGCCCACAATGATAGCTGAGATACCAAAATCTCTCTGCACCCTGAAGCGACTCAAACTATTGGGTGCCTCAACTGGCATGGGAACAAACCTGGGCAAGCAGGTCGCCATAGCAAAGGGAAACATTGTAGCATTCCAGCAAAGTACAAAAAAGCAGGTTTTCGGACTACATTGTAGGGTTTCATTCCATACTGAACTGTCATTGCTTACAATCCAGATAAAGGGCGGCCACATGCATATGGGTGTGGGGGCCAAATTAAAGCTATTATATTGTTTATAAAATGTCGTGGCAGTTTGCCAGGAAAAACTACCTGACGACTTCCCTGATAAAAGGGAACTGCTAAGGGTCCTCTTCCAATCAAATTTTATTTGTCCCTTGGCTGCAAGTCCCCCTCCGAGCATAGCAAAGGGGGAAAGATCAGTACAGCTCCCATTGATGCCACAAAGAAGCCATTGGTCAAAAGGATTTGCATCTGCCCTATCTGAATCTACCTTGATAAAATTAAATCCAGAAAATGTTGTATTAAAATATGTATTGATATTAGGAGAAAAGGTAAAGTAATATTGGACTGTCCAAGATGCCCGTCTAGCCTGGCAGCCTGTCCATGGAAAAAATAAATCTTCTGATTTCATTCCCTTGCAAAAGGGAGCCAGCTTCGGTTGAGGGGGTGCCCTAATGGTGTCTTTTATGCCACCAGGCCACCATCCAAATAGCACTGTGACATTAGAGACAATATCAAAATCGACACCTGAAGTTGCCTCAGTTAGCCAGGCAGCAGATTGATTGTAAATCTGAATACAATGACTGCTTTCATTAGGATTTCAAATTATTGTGAAGCACAGGCTTCCCTTTAAGAAATAGGTATTGCTGGTAATTACATTATGGCTTTGTCCATCAAATGGAATATATGCTAAACCCAAGTTCTTGTTAGTTGTAAAGAACCAGGGAAATACTTGGGCATCATGCATCACTGGCATGGGTATTGGGAAGGTTGTCATAATTCCCCATCTTGGTTCCCCTGTTACCATCCTCAGGTTCAGGAGTAGGATTCCGAGGGTTATCAGTGCGATTTTCCGATTCTGGTGAGTTTTCATGTTTTAACAGTCTT
This sequence comes from Rhabdomys pumilio, assembly GCA_030674055.1. Taxonomy (NCBI): domain Eukaryota; kingdom Metazoa; phylum Chordata; class Mammalia; order Rodentia; family Muridae; genus Rhabdomys; species Rhabdomys pumilio. The sequence continues at coordinate 118,160,816 of JANHMN010000004.1, forward strand.
CTGGTTAGCCTTTCCGGTATCCAAAATAGATTATCTTCGTCCTGTGGAAAGATACAAATGGCTCCCCTGGATCTGATTAACACCAGATCCGGGCCTTTCCATTGACCACTTAACACATCTTTCCATTTTGCCAATTCATGTTGTGTGTTGGGGTTAGGGCCATAGTGGCCAACCGCTCCACTTGTATTATTGTGAAGCTGGCATCTGCCCCATACTTGCGGACCGATTCGGCCAGTTTCTCTAGAGTAGTAAATTCTACTGGAGCATGAACACGACCACCCTCTCATCACCTTCATAGATGGGATAAGCCATCCGAATCTTTTGGTTAACTTCTGATGAAAAGAACTAGTCGGCGCGGCGCCTCACATAGGGTGGAGGCGCGCTCGAAAGAGGCGACGGTTGCTCGGGTGCATGGCCGTTCTTTCATGCCACTGCCCTCAAGGGCTTTTGCTTTCGGTTAAGTGCCAGATGCGGCCCATCCGGGTGATATCTATCGGCCTCATACCTGGCAGCCTCCTCCTCCAAATCCTCCTCTTCGGAGGGATCAAAATCTCCCTCTTCAGAGGAATCTAACTCAAGAGCTTCCAATTCTTTTAATGGATAAAGAGTTTTGACCTTATTTTTCACCTTTCTTTTAATAGCAGCCTCTTTCTCTCCCAGAGCGTCCTTGCTCTTTCCTGACTCCTCAACAGCCTTGTCTGAGGGGACTGAATTCTTGGCGGCTTTAGGCCGTTTTTTACACGCACCACTTCTCTTTTCACGGTCAGATTCTGACATGCTCTGCTGAACTTCCTGGAGGGTCTCCTGGCCTGCACGTATTTCTGCACTACACTGCTCGTCCTTCAAGCACGAGTAAATAAGCTGCCAAACGGAATGAGTGCCTTTTCTAAGAGTTTCCTCCTGTAATGCCCTTTCCAAGTCCTTCCCCAGCTTTTCCCATGATGGGCAGCAAAGTGACCCCGAGACCGCGAACCACAGAGCGACTCTGTCTACTTCCTTGATGAAATTGTCCATGACTCTCCGTGGAAGAGCTAAGTCATGTTTTTTCAGTAAGACATTTAAGGCTTTGACTAGCGAGTGTAAGGCTCCCATTGGGACGATACCGATGTAGCGGCTTAACTACGTCCATCTTACCACACCGGGTCACTCAGAGCCAGTCCCTATGCAGGCAATACAATACAAGAAGAACCAGAAGGAGGGCCGCTGCTACCAAAATGAAAGCAAGGCCGACCTCAAGCAATAAGAGAGCATACCTTTCTGATCCGTACCTGAGCTGTAGTTCTGGATCCTCCCCAAGATGGGGGTCTTCCTCGGCACCCACAGATGGATTGTCCCGGGTTTCGGCACCAGTTGTGGCTGTCCTCCTCACGACCTCGCCAGCAAGAACGGACTCAGACAACAGGATCCTTCTACAGCAAGCTTTATTGCAGCCAGAGTGAAGGGGAGACCCCGATAGGAAAGGGAGACGTCCTTAAATACCTATTAGGTCGGCGTGACGGCGTATACCTCTGTGATTGGCTAGCAGAGCTCAGGAGATATGACGTCTCAGGATGCGTCACATGTGGGCTGGTTCAAGAGACTCTGAGCATGCTCTGAGCACTTGTTTACTAGTTAAGCGGGATGAGTCCAGGCGGATGTCGGCGCCATCTTTTAATGACGGCAGTGAGATAATGCGCAATGACATTGGTGCACCACACTTCCTGAGTTCATATCTGGACTCTCTTATTTTACAGTTGGGTGACAATACACATATAATAGCTCTACACTTCAAAATCTCCACTGGTAAACTGAGTAACAATAGCCCTTGCGACAAAATATTGTTTTACATACATTATTATGTGGAAAATGCTTAGAACTATCTGATATACATCCTACCATCCAGCATCATGTAAATATTAGCTATTATTTTTTATTATTTTTTTTAAGAAAGAAAGTATCTTTAATCATGTCCTGGTAATCTACAGTGTGAAGGATGGTAATTGTGTCTAGACATAATCATTTGTTCACGAGGTCTTTTCTTTGAAAAGTTTATAGAACCAGCACTGCCTGAGAAATAATAAGGGCTGGCAGCTGGCTAATTACATCAACATTCTCTAGCCAAAGACTACAAGAGACCCATCTACAGTGATGCAAACCTGGATTTACTGATTCATTACAAGCAGGGAAAACAAGCAACATGGGGGCATGGAGGGAATCTCAGTAAGACACTGTTAGGAAGAATTTTCGATAGGAGTTGAGCCTAGGGAGCATGCAAGGAAATGGGCATCCTCTTCAGACTAGATGCTGTCTAGGAGCAGGGATAGTTCTAATTGAGTAGCTTAGCTTTTTTATCTAATCACTGAAAGACAAAACTCAAGGTAATGCTATAATTGGAAAAGAGGGAGTGGTCACTCATTGTTAGTCAGGAATGAGGAGTATTTGCTCATCTTCTTGGCTGACAATGTTTGTATTTTTTGCCTGTTCAGACATTCCTATGAAGAATCTATTTCTGTCCGGCTTCATTACAATCTCTTAAGTTATCTTGGTTAAGGTTAGTGTCCTGTGAAAGTGTTTGCCTTCCCACAGGAGAGCACACATTCAAGCGAAGTACTTAGAAAGCTCCTGGCTAGTAGAGACTTGTTTTCTTGTTTCCCAAACTGAATAAAAGAGTTTTGATCAAGTGGCAGGCCTGGTGAAAAAACAGTAGCTATCATTGCTATTATATACACTGTTAGGTTTAGTTTAAAGTCCTTTCTTTTATAATCACTGTGTAACTTGAGCCTCAGAACAATTCAAATAGGACGGGGTTAGGGGGGGCCTTCACTTACTCAACTCCAGAGGCTCAATAGATAATGTATGTCATGCAAATGACCCCTCCTTGATGCCATCTGGAATTGTGATGCAATACTTCTCTAGGAAGATACATATTTCAGTTCCTTTTAACAACAATTTGGGTCACAGAGGCTTCAGGGTGCTTCTTATTTTCCAGGTACACTTCAAGTTCTCCCTAGAAATCTGTTTGACTGATGGTGTCTCTGATAAACCGCACTTCCTGCTTCCACTAGGCTGTGCTGGTCTTCCCTGTTAAGACCTAATCTCCACAGGCTACTTCAGTGGGGACAGCTTTGCCTATTTCCACAGTCCTGTCTCTGCCCCAAACAGGATCTTTAAAAGGGCACTAAACTCACATCCTCTTTCACATGGTTACTTCCTAAAGTGAAAATAACTGCCTTAAAAGGTAGTACACCTCAGCATGTTTTGCTTACAACTTTGGAATGACAGGGAACATGACTTTTGAGCTATGGGAAAAAAAATAGAAAAGCAAACTATTCTGCTAAATTCAGGCACTGAAATTCCTAGATTTAGAGTAATCAACTAGTTATATGTAAGTTCTTGCACATTTTGAGGAACCTGCCAAATAAAATCCCACGGGAAAATGGAAATTCCCAGGAAAATTTTGTACTAATGAATCTTTGTCCAGCACCATCGTTTTGTATCTGGGAATTTCCCGACTCACTCTATTTCTCTCCTTAGACACTGTACAAAGTGAAAGTGAAAACAGAACAGACCACTGGTTATCACCGACCTAAAGCACTTCCCAGAAAGAAAATGGACTCTGAGCCCAATAGATGTTTTCTAGCATCCTATCCCTGCAGCTCACAGACTGTCACTTCTGGAAATTCACACTACAGCTGTGAGCACTTTTCCTAATTTGCCCATGGGTTTTTCCTGACACTGAGAGGAGAAGCCTGAACTTTCAGCAGAACACTTACAACCTTGTGAGCATGTCCTGAGTATGATCTTTCCTAGGGACAGTCAAAACATTTTGAATAAAGAGATAACATTTATTTTCTTATTAAAATTATTGTACTTCCAGCATTTAGGATAAGAGTATATTAAATGTCTATTAAATGTGCTGCCCTGGGATATTGAGCTGGAGATGTGAATTACCAGGCCGGTCCAATTTTTATTTGCACACTTCTTAATATCTATTGAATGCCATACGCCATACCTATTTAGGACACATTAAAAATCACATTAATATGAATAAAAAGGAGAAAATGTTTCTAGTATATTATAGGCAACTAAATGTACTAATAGTAGGTATTCAGTACCATTTATCTTTCTGTTCTTTTAATCATGAATCAAATCAGGGGATTTTGAAGCAGATTATTTTCTTTGTATTCTTTACCATAATAAACCAAACACAACTTGAGGACTAAAATACAGTTTCATTTAGAAAGATTTTATTTATCATGAAGAAATTATTAAACACAGTTAATTCAGCCAATTTTATCTTATATCTCCTTGCTTTGAGATTATTTGGAGATCAACAAAGGAGTGGCTCGTTGGTATTCTGACCTAGTGTTCTAACCTTATAACCAGCTTCTTACAATGACACTGTAGGGCCAGAGAGGTTGTTCAGCAGGTAAAAGCATTAGCTGCTCTTCCAGAAGAAGATTCCCTGCATTCACATGGCAACAACAGCTATCAGTACCTCCAGAAGGTATTCCCTCTTCTGGCCTCTGTGGGTACCAGGGCCACATAAATACACATAAAAATAAATTAAGAATTTTAGCCAACTGTGATGGCAAATGTCTTCAATTCCAGCACTCAGGAGGCGAGACCGTTGGATCTCTGTGAGTTCAAGGCCTGCCTGGAACTACATGGTGAGTTCCAGAAGAGCCAGGGCTATGTAGAGGGACCCTGTCTCAAAAGTAAAAATGACGATGATGATGATGATACTGAGATAACCTAAAATGTTCCTTGATGGATATATGATTAAACAACTATAGTATACTCATACCATGTAATACTACTCAGCAATTTATAAAAAGCTAATGATAGAAACAAAATGTCTCATGGACCTCAAGGATATGATGCTGAATAAACTAAAACAATCTGAAAACATTACATATTTCACAATTCCATTAACATATTATGGTTTGTATATAAAGTGGCCTTCCAAAAGCCCATGCATTAAAGGCTTACTTCCCCATTGGTAGCATTACTGAGAGGTGGTTAGATCATGAGGCTTGCTTAATTTATTGGTAATCGATTGATCTGCTCATAACTGAAGGGGCTGATAGAAATCAGGGGCCTACTTGAAGAAAGCAAGCCACTGCAGACATTGATACCACACTTTCTGTGAAAGATAAGGAGTGTCCCTGTCCTTCTATATTTCTCTATGCTTCCTAGTGAACTACAATACACAGGATCCCTGACATAATGTCCTGGCTCAGTGGGCCCCCAAAGTAGTGGAGCTACCAACCAGGGACCATAGCTCTGAAACTATAAGGCAAAATAAACTCTTCTTCCTTCAGGTAAATTTTCTCAAGTATTGTGTCACAGTGACAGAAAAGCAATTTTGAAATGGCAAGATTAGATAGACAAGAAGAGCAGATTCAGTTTTTGCAGAGATTTTCCTTCTGACAGCCATGAGGGATAGTCGATTCCTCTCTCCTAGCCTGTGGTAACTTCAATCATCCCTTGATTTACTGCAGTTGCCCTTGTCCCTGTGTCTTCACTCTGTTGTCCCCAAATGTATTGCTATCTTGGTACTTAAATACCTACTCTTTATTATTGGGGGAGGAGGTCCTACTAAGTATCATAGGCCCACAGGCTAACCCCAAACCCAAGAGCCTACTGCCTCAACCTTCCAAGTAATGAATGGGCTGCAGGCACGTACCACCACATCGGATCCATTTTTTTCCTATATCAACAATCATCTTTGATTAAGGCCTAGGCTTTAACTGAATCAACTCTGTCTTAGAAATTTTCCTGTTGCTATGGTAAAATACCCTGCAAAAGCAACCTATAGAAGGAAGAGTATATTTTAGACACAGTGCTGGAAGGCACAATTGTTTATGGCAAGGGAAGCAAAGGAACAAGAGCTTAAAACAGGCAGTCAAATGTTCTCTATAAGAAGGGGGTGATGATGCTTGTGCTTTTTGTAAGTAGGGGCACAGTAGGAGGGAATTCTGGGAATAGCAACAGTCTGGAAGCTACTCTGGAGGAGGAGTAGTGGGCAGACAGAGAATCAGAGTGTAGATAATCAACAAGATAGCAAGCTTCTGGCTTTTCCATAAAGTGTGACCTTTCCGGCTGACTTACCCAGGGAAGGTTCCAGGCAGGGCATAGATAATGTCAAAGCTTGCACAGTGAGATACTGTGGACCTACACCTCTTTTATCAAGCTGATCAATGCAAAAAGAGGGGAGAAAGGAACCCATCCTACGTCACCAAAACACGCAAACTACCAATCTTCCTGGGGAAAGTAGATCTCAGTTTCTATCTCCTCCCTACTTATGATCAGTCTTTGTTTGTGGCAAGTGTGTGTGTGTGTGTGTGTGTGTGTGTGTGTGTGTGTGTTACTTTTAACAGAACTTGATTGCTTGCTACTGCTGTGATTTTTTTTTTCTGTCTCTTAGTTATTTAATTGTTGGGGAAAACTGAACTCAATCCATGACCCTGGATGATAACATAAGCAGGTACCAACATCACTACACTTGACTTGAAACTGTGCTGTTTTTGAGAAAGTGCCTTCTTTTGCAAAATGTTTGTATCTTATTTCTAAGTGAGATGTAAATGTCTTAAAGCTGCTATTTCATAAACTAATGCATTAAGACACAAACAAACTTTATTCACAATAACATTTAGGTATAATTTTGTAGGATCTTGAATAAATAAGTTCAACATATAGATGTAATGCTTATTTTTGAGGCTAATTTGTCTATTTTGTCTAAGTTTTTGTCTATTAAATTTACATTTACTTCAATATTAAGGTCTTAAGCTTCCTATCATTAATTGCTTATGAAAATTAAGCATATATATTCACAAAAATACATGTATGTATATATATGTATACCTATATAGTCTTAGTTGCGAATATATACACAGTATATTGTGAATACATAATTTTAAATTTTCATTTTTTATTTACATGTATGTATGTTGCCTGCAGAAGCCAGAAGTGTTGGTCAGATTCCCTGGGGCTGGAGAACAGGCAGCTGTGAGCCACTAGACTGGAGTACTAATAACAAATCTCAGGTCCTCTGGAAGAAGTACAAGCCCTCTTAATGGCTTACCCATGACTCCAGCCCAAGATAACATAATCTTAGAATGTAGACTTGTAAAAAACTATTAAGAACTAGAGTATAGGAAAGTGAATGTCGACGTTATACACATATTACATTACTAATATAAGGAAGGAACACAATTACAGATTGTAGTATCCTTGTGCATGTAGGATCATAGAACTATTTCGCTCACAAATATGAGATATTTGCGCCAAACATCATACTAAACCGTCATTTAAGTAGAAAGTTGTTTAAAGTAAAAGGATGAAATAGTGCTGGGTTTGGTTGTTTGGGTTTTTTTGTTTGTTTGTTTTTGTCTTTGTTTTTCTTTTTGGATGGAAGACTTCCCAAATACAAGAAATGGTTTTATTTTTCAATTTGTGTGTAGGCGCTGGGGAATGAAAGGAGAAACAGTTTGCTGGTAAGTCACAAAAGCTAAACACCTCAATTTGTCACACTAACAGCACTGGCCTCTACCTCACTCCTCAAGTGGCAGCTTCTGAGTAAGGACTGGAGTGGAAGCAACCAGATGGTTAAAGCTCAGGAAGTTGGACCTGAAGAAGTCACCAGGCTCCCCAGCCGCAGTCACCCCACACCCTATCACTTCTGGGGTTTGGAGGCTAAGGAAGACATTGGGCCAAAGGAAAATCCGGCCGACCCACCTGACACCGGCCGGGAGGACTCCGGAGGGATTTTCCCCAGAGGAAAACTTTTCCAAGCCTCAGTGGTGCCCACTTGTGGGGGAAGGGAGGCCTCTGAGACACGCGATGGCTAACTTTACCCTGCAGAGGGAGGAGCCGGCAGCGGGAGGAGCCTGCAGAGGGAGGAGCCGGCAGCGGGAGGAGCCTGCAGAGGGAGGAGCCGGCAGCGGGAGGAGCCGGCAGAGAGAGAACATTGCAGAGGGAGGGGCCGGCGGAAGAAGGAGCTGGCAGAAGGAGGGGCCAGAGGACGGAAGAGCCTGCGGAGGGAAGAGCCTGCCGAAGGAGAAGCCGAGAAGGAGCCTGCAGAGGGAGGAGCCGGCGGAGAGAGGACATTGCAGGGGGAGGAGTCGGCGGAGGGAGGAGCCGGCGGAGGGAGGAGCCGGCGGAGGGAGGAGCCTGCAGGAGGAGAAGCCTGAAAAGGAGCCTGCAGAGGGAGGAGCCTGCGGAGAGAGAAGATTGCAGAGGGCTGGGTCGGCGGAGAGAGGAGCTAGCAGAAGGAGGAGCCAGAGGACGAAAGAGCCGGCGGAGGGCGGAGCCGGCGGAGGGCGGGGCCGGCGGAGGGCGGGGCCGGCGGAGGGCGGGGCCGGCGGAGGGCGGAGCCAGGGTTAGGAGGTGAAGGCTGAGGAATTGGTGAAGGTAGGAAGAGCCCGTGGAGCCCAGGAGGAGGGCGGAGGAAGGTCCACCTCGGCGCGGCCGCAGACCCGACGGGCTCCCAGGCACAGCCAGCCGGGCCGGAACTGCAGCGGCCGCGCTGGAATGGGCCGCCCTGGCACCTAACGCGGCGCAGCACGGGCCGCGGTCAGGGTCAGGCGCAGCCAGAACCATGAACGGGGACGCCATCTGCAGCGCGCTGCCCCCCATCCCCTACCACAAGCTCGCCGACCTGCACTACCTCAGCCGCGGCGCCTCAGGCACCGTCTCGTCGGCGCGACACGCGGACTGGCGCGTGCGGGTGGCAGTGAAGCACCTGCACATCCACACGCCGCTGCTCGACAGGTAGGGCGCCGGCGCGGGGCCCCACGCAGACGCGGGCCAGGGCGTCCACAGTCCGGCCGCACTGACCGAGATGCGCCGGCTCCGCCGAGGCGAGTCCTTAGCCCTTGGGCTAACCTGGTCCAAGGGAGAAACTGTCCTGGGCGTACGTCAGACTTTGCAACTCTCTCCACCGCCCTGCCTCTTTTCCCACCCTAGGTGTTCTGTCTCTCTCCCTCTCCCTCTCCCCCTCTCCCCCTCTCCCCCTTTCCCCCTTTTCCTCTTTCCCTCTCTCACCTGCAATCACTGCCACCTCTAAAAGCCTGTTTATTGAACCGACGTTTGTTGGTACAATGCTTGCGGGCTTTGCTCTAGCTCTGGAAACTGCTCTTGGAAACAAAGTACACAGTGAGAAAATACACACCGAATTTTGAACATTTCGCATTAAATAATAATAATAATAATAATAATAATAATAATAATGAACCGGTGTGTTTATGATTAAACGTCAAAATATTTTTTTAGGGTTTTATGTGTTTCACTCCTGCTCCTGAGCCTGCATATTATGGCTTGGTTTGGTTTGGTTTGATTTGGTTGGTCTTTGTGGTTTATTATTACACTCATGAAGTTCAGATATCAAACTCTACATTACCAGTTGTTATTAGAGGTCTTGCTTTGGAAATCCCCAAAGGAAGTGTGGACTGTTTCTGTAACAGTAAAATGAATCAAAGGCTATTAGATAGTCAAAATTTGTGAAGATTAAAAAAAAAAAAAATTGACCATCCTATGTCCTGGTATTATTTGGGTCCAGCTCCCACATATTCAGAAGAAAGAAAAAAAAAAGCGTTGGTTTCTGTTTCCAGGAAAACATTACAACTAAATACCATGGCTCTGTGACTGCATGTGTTAGTCAGTGGGTCTAGTCAGAACACTTGTGTGTTTCTCTTCTGTCAGAAATTGAACCAGACCTTCATTCAGTCCTTAGTGCACTCGCTGACATTGGTAGTTACAATGTTCTCTTCTCCTGCGGGATCTAGTGTGAAAATACAGATATCATAGTGGCCCTATTGGTCAGAGGCTGTTAATGCTGGGTATCAGGGCAGATCCAGCATCAGAAAACTAACTCTCTTACTTCAGCTCTGATAGAATGTTGGGCTTTCATCTGCCTGTAGCTCTTTTTTTTTTTTTCCACTATGGGCTAGATCACATTGTAGTAGTCTGTGGAGCCAGTGCTGTGTGTGTGTGTGTGCAAGTAGTCAACTTTAAAGGGAGGTTGGTTGGGAACCAAGCAAACAAATAGTCTATGGAAATGTAGCACTAATAGACCACTAAGTATACTAAAGCTAATTGATTTCTTACTTTGGATTCTGCTTTCCAATGCTTTAATTTACCTAAGCTTTGTTTGTGTCATTTGTAGGCCAAGGGATAAAGATGGAGAAGATGGTGTTACTTTCTCATATTTACCAACCACTTCATAGTATAATTTTGTTGAATTGGATAGAACATAGCTTTTATAAGACCAACAAAATCCCCCCTTGCCTTACTGCATTGAGATCTTTTATTTTGCTGTCTAAGATCTTACCATGAGCACAGGCCTAGGCTTATGCAACTGACTGAGGGTGTCTTACTTCCTCACCTATAAAATGTGAATAATAAACACTGTATATTTGTTGTGCTCTGGTGTGGATAATGTACCCATTGTTCTTTAAGATTACTTGAAAAGAAAATAAGTTTACGTGACGTCACATGTTATTTTAAGGATTAGTGAGTCACTCCGTAGCCAATGAGTGGGCCTTCCATCTTCCAGCCTTAATGGTCTGATGACTCCCATTGGTTGTTCAAGTACCCTAGAGATGGATAGCTGTTTCCTATTGACATTTTGAGTTGAGTCATTTTAGTGATACAATTATTGAAGCTGTATTTTACATTTTAAGTTTTCAAAAATCTTTTCCTTTCTTTTTCCTCCTCAGTCTTGTTGAAATCTAACCTCACACACTATCTGATAGGCTCTTCTCCTCAAACAATAGAATAGAGAGACACAGACTTTAGAGTACCAATTTAAACCTGACTTAAACCCTGTCACTCTGTATTGTGGTCACCAAAGGATCATTCACTTTTCTGACTCTAGATACCCCTATATATAAAGCAGAGAGAATGAAACCAGCTTTAGAGAGTTGATTCAAAGGTTAGAGTGCACAGAAAATGGCTGACAGGGAGGACAAATGCATCAGACCTTTTCATGTATGTATGAGCATGCATGTATTCATATACTGTGTGTATTAGTATATACACATAGGAGATGCATGTACTGGTGCATGATGTGTAGGCCAGAGATCAACTTCAGGTGTTGTTCCTCAGGACCATTAAGTTAGTGTGTCGTGTGTGTGTGTGTGTGTGTGTGTGTGTGTGTGTCTGTCTGTCTGTCTGTCTGTCTGTCTGTCTGTGTGTCTTTAATGTTTTGGATTGTTTATTGTTGTTGGCTTTTTTATGTGTATTCTTAGGAATTAAACTCAGATTCTCCTGCTTCTGTAACAGTCACTTTACCAACTGTACTGTCTCCTAATCCCTTATTCCATACTTTGGACAGAAGGAAGAAAGACCATCTTATATGTGTGTGTCACTTGAACTTCCACACTGTGCCTTCTCATCTCAAGTGTCCAGGAATCTTTGGGTTCATTCTGTAAAGTACTACACAGGAACTGCCTCATTGACCCATATCTTTGGGAGCAAATACAGAACTTAAGAAATTGAAGTTTAATTAAATAGGCTTCACAGACTGATGTAGCTGGTTTCCTTTCAGACGAGGTGAGGGCCAGAGAATAGAAAAACTTTGCTTTATGTTGTCTTGTACCTCTTGAATTTAAAAGCATAAAATATTTTGTCTACTCAAAGACCTAATAACTTCTAACTATGGTTAGATGTGTGTCTGTGTGTCTCTCTGTGTGCTTTAAGTAGTCTGGTCAGGAATGTCTGTTGGCATTCTTATTTCAACAGCCATTCGTCCAGAGCTCCGGTTTCCTAAGAGCCAACTAATCATCATCACTTACCCAATAGGCTTCTCCTAGAAGCATTTCTATTTATGTCAGCGCTGCCAACACCCATGCATCTGGGGAAATGATGATGGCATCAGTATCAGCTCTCCCCCATTGCTTTTGTTCCTTTAAGTCCCTTGTAACCATCCTGGCATCTACCATTCTTTTCACCAGTGTTTTCGTCTCTCTTTCCATTACTACTTTTATCGGTTCAGGCTCCCCTTGCCTTGTGTCTGAACTGTTCTTACAATCTTCAGAATTGTTCCTCTTTCTCTTAATCCCATCTCCTGCTACCAAGACAATTATCTTTAAACCTCCTTTTACTGATTTCTTTTCTCTTGCTCATAACCTTCCATTGCACTTGACTGTCAGACAAAGTGGTTTTGGTCATCTTAGGATCCCAGCATGTCTTCTTACATCCACTCTTTCCTATCTTAGCTCTCATTAAACAGTCAGTCTTACTTTCACTTCTTGAATTCATTTGACACATGTCTGTTGGACATGTACTCTGTTGCCAGATAGGAGGCATTGCTGTAAGCCCTGGGGATGGACACACACATGTGCAAAAGAGAAGCAAGATCTTACCTTTTGTGGAGGCCCTGTTTACTTTCTGTGCCTTCTCTCTGATGTTGAAATTCTAGCCATACTTTAGGTTCCACTGAAAGTCTACCTCTTTGAAGATGGTGGTGACTTTACCATACTCAAAATTCTCTCTCCTCTGAAGGCCCCATAGTTTGCTTTTCTTATTGTGTGTGTGTGTGGGGGGGGGGTATATATGTAAAATATATGGTAATTATCACATTATTCCATGTATTATTTATTTACTTATTTTTCTTATCTGAATTTTGGGCTTTTAAAGGCAAAGATTCTGTTCTGTCTTTGTATGTTATCCATAGCTCTATTTGATAATCTGTCTTATTCATGACCATGTGGTAGTCCAGAGATTGGGCTATGAGTGCTTACGTGTTTGCTGTTCTTTTCCTAAGTTTCATGTGTAATTTCTACATATTACTGACTTTCATGTAGCTTATCATGATGCAAATCATCATCTAAGCCAGTGATTCTCTGTCTCGGGGTCATGACCCCTTTGGGGATCAAGCAATCTTTTCACAGGGGTCATCTAAGAACAGTTGGAAAACACAGATATTTACGTTATGATTCATTGCAGTGGCAAAATTACAGTTATGAAGTAGCAACGAAAATGGTTGGGGGTCACCACAATGTGAAGAACTGTATTATAGGGTCTCAGCATTAGGAAGGTTGAGAACTGCTGATCTAAGCAATTACATCTGCAATATTAGACTGTTTTAGAATTCATGTTTGTAAAAGTTTCATATGGTATGTAACAATAAAATCTAATATTCTTCTAATCAAATATGTTCCTTTTAGTATAAAATTATCTTGATGGTTGAACTAGTTCAAGCATCAATCATTCTAGCATAGGTGGGTTTTTGGAGCTTCCTCTTACAATGTTCCTTCTCTTTCCTAGGAAAAGCACAGTAACAACCCATGGGCTGCACTTTTACCATTAGTGGAAAGTACAGTCACAACCATGTGTAGCCCTCTTCCCACCAGTGGTTTATAGAAGTTATTTTGACTGATCTCTAAACAGACCAGTAGAATACATAGAGTGGATAGAATCTCTATTTTAAATATGGTCAAAACTAAGGGACACAGAAGTTAAAAACTCACATGAAGCTACATAGCTAATTAGTAGGTGAAAAAAATCCAAGCTTAATTAATCTATAGGCATGGTCTTTATATGTTTTTCATTATCTGAAATAATTATTTTTCCCCCTTAGTGAAAGAAATGATATCTTACGAGAAGCCGAAATATTACATAAAGCAAGATTTAGTTACATTCTTCCAATTTTGGGAATTTGCAATGAGCCTGAATTTTTGGGCATAGTTACCGAATACATGCCAAATGGATCATTAAATGAGCTTCTACACAGAGTAAGTACTGTTTGTTTTTAGTGATTTTAATCATTATTTAATCTGCTCAAACTATATATAATATTTTTGTTCTTCAGTCACATTACGTTGCAGTGTATAACTGAATCATACAAGGTAGGCACAGGAAATAGAAGAAATTCATACTATATAATCCACTGTTAAGCCATATTTTATATTAATGATGATTTAGGATCCAAATTAAGCATTAACAGTTAATGGACCAAGTAAATTATCTTCAATGACATGATACATGACATTTTTCTATCTATAGCAGTTTGAGCCATTACTGACTTATTTCCCAAGATATGAGTAACTCTGACTTTTATTTATGAATCCTATCAACAAACACATCTGGGAGTTCTCATTCTCAAAACACATGAATTCTATTTTTATTTTTGCTTGATCTTACGCACTGATTTGTTTTTTCAGTCTGTATTTTCTTTCAGAAATCTTTTTAGGTCATATGCTTCATTTCATGAGGATTTGAGTTCATTAGAATTGCATAATACCTGTGAATAACTATGGCACCCCCACGTTATACTGTATCACAGTGCTTTCTGCACAGGCAAGGGAAGGCGGGCACCACTGTCAGCCACTCATGGAGTGACTTCCTCTTTGTTTCAGAATACATCGCATTCTATTCATGACTTGTGACCATCTGAAACAAAGACGGACTAAAGTAACTGGTGTCAGTCTGTAAGGTTTGTGTACCTGCCCCAGCAATCAACTTACAAAGATTCCATGTTTTTTTGTTGTTGTTTGAAAAATGAAATTGAAGCAGAAATTCTCACGTTTTCTTTCCATATCCCTGTAAATACTCTGACACTCAGATTTGGTGTTCATTGGAAATTCTGTAGCCTTCTCTAGGGTTATTGCTAACTGTTAGATGTGACCATAAAACATAGATTGTCACTGTACCCTTGACTGCATGAAGAAAAGCCTCCATATGACACTGCCATGCAGAGGCCCAGCTGTTCCTTTAAACTTCATAGTGTTTTGAAAAAGTTGCCTCTGTACAGACCAATGAAAGATTCGCTTACTCCTAGGTGTTGCACTTATGTGTACCCAAGGAGGTAGTGCTCTATGTTGCTACTTCATATTCCTTTTGGTTCCTTAGTCTATTACTCTAAATTATACACTAGTTACTCACAGTGGAATTTATCTTGAAGCACTCATCCCTAATATCATAAAAGATCATTGATTGAAAATGGAAATATACTATAAAAACAGCCTAAAATATTTTGAAACATCTCCCTACCAATTGGTCACTGAAATTTAAACAGAATTTGTTTTCAGAATTAGAAAGCAATTTTAGCACTTCCAAAAAAAATGACTTTTACTTAGTATTTTAAGGAATGAACCCATGGCTATGGTGCCTGATTGCCATCAACACCTTTTCTAAAGTGTGTGATTCTTCTGAGTGTACATATTCTCCTGGGAAACTGTGTTAATTTATTCAGGAAAAAAATTATCTTAAAGAAACTCAAGTGGATATAAGTTTAGAAACAAAAGTGGTCTTTGATTACACAAAAGGAAAATTCTCAAAAGTTAATGTTTCAAGAGGTAAAGTCAATAAATTGTGTAACGAAAAGTATGAGATCCAGATCAGTGGGGTAACTCAGAAGGTACAGGCACTTGCCACCCTACAAGACAACCTTGACCTGAGGCTGAGCCCAGAGCCTGTGGAAAGGTGAAGGGAAAGTACTCACTTCGGGATATTGTCCTCTGACCTCCACACTCACACTCTGACACTCTTACCCCCTCACAGGTACACACACAAGCTCTAGTAACAAATCACAGTTGTTTCAGATATGATATATTGACACTTCAAATAAATGTAATATACTGTCAATTTTTAATTGATGTAGAGATTATATTGACAATTATAGTTTTAAATTAATATAAAAAGTTAAATTTTTAAATGAATGGTTTGGCATGTAAAAAGCAATTAAATATTTTTTTCTCTGTATGCATGTGCTTATGGGTATAAGTGATTTGATGAAGCCGTGGAACTGGGCAGTGGCTGCGAGTGTAAATACATATGTCTGGCTGTATATACATACAATTAACAGAGCTGTTTCTGCTAAAGAACAAGACAGCAATCCCATGCAATTGCATGGACAATATGAAAAGAGAAATACCACTGCTATAGTTAGCATAAACAACTCTAAAACATAAAATATAAGAATATTAAGCAATAACAATTGATACTATGTTATAAAATTGAGTGTGTGTTTCATCTTAGTTTATAATCTGTTTCCTCATGAATTTCTTAATTTTTAACCATTGAACTAAGGTAGTACTTTTCATTTTATTTCTTTTACCCATACAAAGAAAACTGAATATCCTGATATTGCATGGCCATTGAGATTCCGCATCCTGCATGAAATTGCTCTTGGTGTAAATTACCTGCACAATATGAACCCCCCTCTGCTTCATCATGACTTAAAGACTCAGAATATCTTGTTGGATAATGAATTTCATGTGAAGGTAACTATCTTGGAAAAAAAATGTTTCTCTGGGTCTTTGTCTTAATAATTCTGAAAAAGCTTTTTAGTAGTATCTTAGTTTCTGTCTTCAGTACCACCTCCTCTCTGGGGCTTGGAGCTGGGAAACCTGACTGGGTAGGTGAAGGAATGAAACTCAGACTGTAAAGATCAGGGAGGAGGAAGCTCTAGTTCCTAGCGTTTGCACAAACTGCTAGTTTGCAGTGGGATGGTGGGGGGTGCATTATTATGGGTCTGAAGCGTTAGGAGTTCTTTAGGAGTTCTTAACATGTTCATGGCTCTTTGTCAGCAAGATGTATTCACTCAGGTGGTCCTCACTTCTCTATACTTCAGCCCCTTTCTTGAAGTGGTTCAGTTATTCTTGCTTGTTTGTTTGTGTTTGTTGTGGGGCAGGGGAGCCGTGGAATGGGATAGGGGTGGGGTAGGCTGCATGTCCTCGCACACTCTGTGCGCACCTTTGCCCTTCCAGAGGAGGTCATGTAGCCAGGTTAAGCTTCCTCTTCCCTTATAAGGCCATGTCTAGCAGCACCTGAAATTCCTCCTAATGCAAATGAGGCATCCCCAGTGCCTTAGCCCTAGCCAATAATGGACAGTCATCCCATAGCCCCACTCACCATACTCCAAGGTTTAAATAAATAGCCTTTGTTGTCCCATTAAACTAGCTGTCTCAGTCATCTCATGGACACCTAAGGTCTCTCAGCCACCAGCTATCCCCATCCTGCTCTCCAGCTCTGAACTGCAGTTTAGATGAGACAGGGTCTCACTATGTATCCCTAGCCGTCATGGAACTCATGAGACTCCTCTACCTCTGCCTTCTAAGTGCTGGAATTAAGGCTCCGTTATTCTTAAACTTTAAAGACAGAATTTGGTTAAAAAAAAAAAATCCACTGTGTTTCTTAGTTAAAATTGTCAACAATGTTTTTACCTTATTTTTTTTCTGATTTAAAATTTGTGTAGAGTCATAGGGTGTTATAATACAACACAGTTCCATGTACTTTCTACCCACTTTCCCTGCATAATTAGAGTACAACTTTCAGGCCAGAAATTGGACAGGGATTGGAGACTTTGAACGCCTTTTGTTATGCTTCCATGTCACCCATATAGCCTTTTTCATGAAAAACTTCTTCATAAGCCCATTTCCTAACTGGGTTTTTCATTTTAACCAATCAGTTTTAAGAACCCCGTATTTAATATTTAAATATGAGTCCTTCATTCATCAGATAATAATTTCTAAATATTTCTTTAAAATTCTCCACAGCTTGTATTATTATCTGTGTGTTTGTGTATGTACTGAATTATGGAGAACATATACATGTGAGTGTGTGTGTGTGTGTGTAATCACTGGCCATTCTGGCTGGCTAGTGACAGAGAATTCTCCTGTCTCCAGTTCCCCACTGCTTGGATTGCAGGTGTGCCCTGCCACACCTGGGTTTTTTATGTGGGTTCTGAGACATTAGACATGTTTGCCTGGCAGTACTTTACCACTGAGCCATTTCCTAGGCTGATTTTTATCCTTTTAACAAAGCCTATCACCAAGAAAAAAACTGAATGTTTATCCAGTTTATCACTCTCTTCCCTTATTCACCATGCTTTTGCTGTCCCTTGTAAGCTCAATTCTTTAAACTCTAGGTACTGACCATTTTCCTCTATGTTACTTTCTAAAGTTTCTTACTATTATGCTTTTATACTGAAATCTCATGTTTGTTTTGAACTTGTTTTATGTAAAGGGCAAGGTATACTATAACGCTGAATAGAATGGGGAAACGCAAATAAGGAGTATCTCTGAGTCGTTAATACTAAATGCAACTCACTTTGTTCTTATATGCCTATTTCTATAGCATACAGAGTCAGAAGATGATTTTAAATATTTAAAATGTTCAAAGAAACACCTATTTCTCCATTACTGTACCAATAGAAAATTTTAACAGAGAACCATGAGAAAAATTAAATTTAAAAAATTTACTGAATACACTTCGTTTTTCTTGACACAAAATGGTAGTTTGGGAAGAGAACAAAAGTCAGGATGTGGCCCAGCCTTCCTGAGAGGGATCAAAGGACTAACTGGAGATATCTCATCCTTTCTACAAGACTTTATGGCTAACTATTGGAACTCTGAGTCCTTATGGGAGTCCCTGTTCCCAGAGTAATAACACCATAGCAGAGGACTAGCATCCTTGTGAGTAACTGATACTTTCTTAAATGACCAAACTTCCTTCCCTATGCCTTTGTCCATTGGTTCTACCTCGAATGTAATAAATTCAAATACCTGAATGTGATAAATTCAAGGCTTCTCCAGTACAAAAGCCATTCTAATATTTGGATAGCAGAAGTCCCTCTGCTTCTCACGTTCACTAGGAAATTTCCCTTTTTCCTGCTAAATATCTTTGCCTTCTTTAATCAGTTCCTTGTGGTATGCTCTTTAATCCCTTATGTTACTTCAATGCATGTTTTAGCTTTAATCTCAAATTTTGATCCCTAAAGCTGAGCAAAATACATCTGATATAACCTGATGAATGTGGAGTGGAGTCAAAGAGTAATTTTTGTACACATAAATACTTAATAAAAGTTTCTTAGCCAGGCATGGTAGATGAGTGTTGTCTGTAATTCCAGCACCTGTGAGGTATGGATGAGGAGTCCAAAGCCTAGGTTACAGAGTGCTTTTGAGGCCAATCTAACTGCTGAGACTCTACCACAGGAAAAACGAAAAAAGGGGGTTTAGTAATTTGCCAGTTGCCATGGGCTGTTATGATGCTCAAATTGGACTGACAAACAAAGGTCCTGAGAGAATTACTTTTTATGTCCGTGTTGTTATTCTTGTCATTTTCATGTATTATGGTTTAGCTACCTCTCTGTATCTTGTACTTTTTAGAATTCCTTTTGTACAGTATCAGATCTGATGCTGTTATGTGGGGTAAGAGTTCAGCCACCATTAAGAACAGAGCAGCACAATGTAGACTTAAGTAGCCCTAAGTATCTGAGACACATTAATTCTTCTTTTAATCCATACTTTTAGGAAATCACCATTTGGCTTCTTGGAGACATACATTCTTGCATTAGAAGGACTCCTAAGGAAGTCCTTGTGACTGCTTTTCCCTTGTGACTGCTTGTCTCTGAGGCTTACCTCATCTTGACCAGTCAGTCCTTCTGTCATAGCCACCTAGTTCCTCACTATATTCTAGGCCTATATTTCCCTGTATTTCTCACCAACTGACATGTCTTTCTTAATTAGCATGATTAACTTGAGTAGTCCTGTTTGAAAGGTAGGAATGTTTGATGGAAACTGGCTAATTAGTTAAAAACAAAACAAACAAACAAAAACCACCTTTTCAATTTATATAGGTTTCTGGAACAATGAATGATGCTCGATAACCCATTCAAATTATCTGAAGGAGGTTCAGGGTTCAAGAGTTAGGAGCCATCCCAAGTATCATGACAGATATCATTGGAGTAGTGTTACTTTTGGAATACACAATGATTGTCATTATAATTAGAAAAAAGTTTAAAGACACCTGTATGATATTTGGCATAATCCTAACACCTCTCTGGGTGTGTTAACTTTGCATAGTGAGATTAAGAATTTAAAGAATGCTGCTCTGTTTACCTTTGATGCTGCACATAATGCCGATAAAATTATCCATGGTCTGAGCTCAGTATTTCCATTTTGGTTAAACCTCAGGAGTGGCATATAGTTTGACCAGGCTAGCCCTTCTTGTCCTGGGAATATTTTTATTCCTGCCCACCATGTTAAAGCTTATCTTTAACAACATCAACATATTGGCAGCCAAAATACATGGCTTAAACCCGAAAATGGACCCCCAGACAGAGTTATTAAATTAACAGGCTGTCAAGCCAAGGATGGATAATATTCTGCACAGAGCCTTACCAACCTAAGACATAAGTGCATTGTCTTTGATAATGCATATTCCATGACAGGTAAGGAAGGCATTTTTGTCAGAATGACCGAAGACAGGCTCAGTCTTGTTAACAAAAATATAAAAAGGGGGAGAGGTGGAGAGCCTTTGGGACTGGTTGGCAAGAAGTTGACATGGACCAAGGACAAGGAAATGAGCTGCTTAGCAAGAATATGACATTGGCCAAAGACAAGGAAGTAGGCTTCAAGCAGGAATCTGACATTAGACTAGAACAAAGAAGTAATTTCAGGTAGGAGTCTAAATCGTAGGCTACAACAAAGAAATAATCTCAGGCAGGAATCTAAATATTAGGCTAGAACAAAGAAGTAATTTCAGACAGAAATCTAAATTTTAGGCTAGAATAAGGAAGTTGACTTTAGACATGAAAATGACCTTGGGCTAGGACAGGGAAGTAGGCTCAGATACTTCAGTCATCCTGATAAGCCTTTAGAAACAGTGTTCACAAAAGTGTTCACATAACTGGGTTTAATGCCTTGCTTTTTCTTTGGCAATGTGTGCTTATTTTATTGCTTGTTCCTCGACTATTTGCATCTATTATATTGCTAGACCCTCAACCTAGGACTGACCTTAATACAGGCATGTAATCAAAATAATATAAAATCATAAAGAAAGAGGGGGTATAGGATAGGGGGTTCTAGGGAGGGGAAGTGGGGAAAGGGGATGACATTTGTGTTGTAAATAAATAAAATATCCAATTTAAAAAAAAAAATTTGAACTGGAAAAAAAAAGTGCAAGTGCCCAGCCAAGGTCTGGACAGCTAACTGCACACATGAGTGGACTTGGATCTACAAAAGAGCAGAATAAATGTATATCAAAGAGCTGGAAAAAAAAAAGCAACCACCTTTTCTTGTGAAAGGGTTGCATGCAGCCCAGACCAACCAGACTATAAACTTCATGAAGAAAACAATTTAGCCTGGATTGTTAACTTCCACACGCCTAGCCCATGCTGTATAGAAAGAAGTGAGCAAATGAATTCCACGTCTTCTCTTTATAATAAATACACCTGCTCAGTTAACAGTCAAGTGTGTTACTGTAAAAGTAAACAAAATGTCCTATAGATACAAACTTTTAAGCTGGTGGTATGGTAGCAAGGCTATCAAAGAAATTTGTCTGATTTTATTATTTGTGGGGCAACTTTGTTATGCAAAGTGTAAAACTTAGTAGTGCTCTTGGTAATTTGTTTTTCATGAATCCTTGCTTGTTTCTGCATTTTCTGATTACTTTTAAAGTTTCCCTTTTGGTAACTTAAAATACCCTTTTGCAAGCACTTCTGAAGGTTTTGGGGTTTGTTTTGTTTTTGCTTTGTTTTTGTTTTTTTATCTTGGATAAATGATTGTCTCTTAATAGGATGGAGACTTGCAAAATCAACGTTGTTTTTTTTCCTTTTTAAAAACTCAGACTGACATTACATTGTAAATTTTTTCTTTTCGGTTTATAAATAATCTTTAGACATTATAAATAATCTTTAGACTAATGCACACATTAGTCATAGTAACTAGCTCCTATGGATAGTGTGTCATGTGACAGATGCTCTTCTGAATCATTTCTTAGAAAGACCAGTTTGAATTATCTCAGCACACAGAGTACATTACCCCTAGTTACAGATGAGTAAGGTAGGGCACAGAAAAATTAATCTCTTTCCTCAGGGTCACACAACAATCTGTGGTAGAATTAGACTGTAAAATTCAATGGGATAACCTTGACTCCAGAACCTAGTGTTCATAGCTGAAGCTTCATTGCCTTGAGAACTAGCCAGGCCTGGCTCTCCACGTTCGGCAGCATGTCCCCCCTTTATCTAGTTCGTTTTCTCTTAGACTTATAGTAAATATATGAAAGGTTTGTATATTCTATTTTTGATGGGCTGGAAACTGAAATGTTTATCTCATTAATCTAAACACAGATAAGAATTATTTTTCCTATATAAAACACAAGAATTAAATATTCAAAATACTGTTTATCCTAGATGGAGCCCACCCTACTTTGTTAACTTCTTCAGTATGTATTGTAAGTCTAAGTAATTTAATTATCTTCAAATTTTTTTCCATACTCCTTGATCACTAAATAGTATTTCTGGTCTTACATTCGTACCTTTTATTCTTAAATAAAGAACCTTTTAAACATTAAGAAAGTGACATAGCCTATGTTATATAACATGTATACAAGATTACAACCAAAATAAAGCTGTAAAAGACATACTGAAAATAAAGAATGCCTACTGTTGGTTAATTCTTTAGCTGTGCATTCTTGGGGCACACACATATGTGATATGTAGCCATCCAAAGTGACTCTTAATAACATAAAGCATATAATAGTGACTTTTACTATTACAAGATTTACTTATTTGAAGATTTAATAACACCACTTTTAGAACAAGAATAATACCATAGAAACCTGGGCTGGCAAACTAGCTACACAAGTGTTTGCTGCCAAGCCTGATGACTGAAGGTCCATCCCCAGAACCCATGTGATAGAAAGAGAGAGCAGGCTTTTGAGCTGTCCTCTGGCCTCCAATGGCCATACACATATACATACAAATTTAATAAAAAAGACTTATTAAGGACTATATAGACCTGATTTGTAAGCCATGTGTATGGCATATGAGGAGGACTAGTCAATGGTTGGGGATTGGGAAACAGCCTACCCTAAAGCTTCTTGCCCTAAAAAACAACATCAAGTGTACATACTTACTCACATTCTGAAACAATTAAGTTCCCTTAAAAATGTGTAAGATTCTGCTGCAAACCTTAGTGTATAGTACATGTGGACTTATTGATAATAGCACTATAATATTTAATTTTGTAAGAGGCTGGAATATTAATAGTATATAGCTGTTCTGGGTGTGATAGCCATTATAAATACAGTATATAAAAATGGCAGTTAACTCTCGATTGTTTATTTTAAAAAATTATTACTTTAATTCAACTTCACTTACAGATTGCAGATTTTGGTTTATCCAAATGGCGCATGATGTCACTCTCTCAATCACGAAGTTACAAATCTGCACCCGAAGGAGGAACAATCATCTATATGCCACCTGAGAACTATGAACCAGGACAGAAATCCAGGGCCAGTGTGAAGCATGATATATACAGGTACAGGCTGTGTTACTGTTTTAGTAGAAATGTAAGATTAGTCAGTCAAAATTTTCCAGCTATATTTTATAGTGAGATTTTCTTCTAAGTGTTTACAATGAAGATGAAAATAAATTAATGTTTTTCAAATTAAATCCTTTTACTTTAAGCAATTTCAACATTGTTTAAAAATATGAAGGTGTTTAGTTTGTCCTATGAGTATGTAACAATGTTCAAAGGTATTTAGCTTAAGTGACTTAGGAAAGTATAGGTAAACAGTAGTCCTTAATGTTTAGTCACTGGTACTTATACATTACATACATTTTTAAAGAGAAATAAGCAAACTGTTGTACCTACTAGACACTTTTTTTTAAATCAGCCCTAATGTTTATACATGGGTAGATCCTTTATACAATGAATTAATGAATTTAATAGAATTATGGTTTCATGTTTTATTTATAACTATTATAACATCACAGTGTAGTATTAAGCATAATTCATTGTTTTTAGTGTTTCTATGACCAGAGAAAAGGAGAATGATAATTTATTATGCACAGTATTAGAGGAAGGGAGCTTTTATCCCATGTGTAATTCACATGTCTCTTTAACCTGCCAATGAATGTAAAGTCAAGTTTCCTAAACTTATTTTAAATCCATGTTGTAACCCTTTCAAAAAACTGTTTTCATCTTTAACAAATAATTAGCAGTTAAAATGAAGGTGCTCTTAGTATTAAATGATATATCTTGACTAGAAAGTTGTGTAATCAGTGTATATATACCTTTGTTATCAAGACAGGGTTTTCTTACTACTTCTTAAATCCAGTGGCAATCAGTTCATGTGAGTGAGCACTTAATTCACATTCATGTTATCATTTATAAAAAAAAAAAGAATACTTCTTTTATTGTTCCTTAACTCATTAAAATCAGATACTGAAGAAGGAACAACAGAGAGAATTAATTTCTGCTACATGAAGACTACATAATCTAGCCAAGACTTCCCAAACACTGGTTAGATTCTGTAAAGACAGGCCATTTGGATTGGGTTGGGGCGGGTTGGATTGGTTAGTTTGGTTTGGTTGGGTTTTGTTTCCTGTATTGAGATGATCTTGTGGTTCCTATCATTATATCTGTTTATGTGCTGGAACCACACTTACTGATTTGCAAGTGTTGACCCAACTTTGCATATCTGAGATGAAGCCAGCATGATCATGGTGTATGATCTCCTTAATGTTTTTTTTAATTTGACTTGCAAGAATTGTATTGATAATTTTTGCACATATGTTCATTGAGAGAACTGGACTCTGGTTTTCTTTTTCTGTTGTTTCCCTGTTCAGTTTTAGTATCAGTGCAGTGTTGTAGTAAAAAATATTAAAAATCCTTGCCCACGGTTTCTACCCTGCCTTTAGTTATTGGTTTCCCAAATTACACACACACACACACACACATACACACACACACACACACACACACACACACACACACACACACACACTTTATATTTATAATATAACTTATGCAGCACAATAGTGTTGAGGGTAATATTTAAAACAGCATGGCCCACTCTGACTTGTTCTTATGAGGCCGTCATGTTCCCGACTAGACAAGGCCTGAGGCCAAGAGCAGCGGCTCTGACCATGGCTCAGGCTGGCCAGAAGCACCAGCCCTGCCACTCACAAGATGCCAGTGTGGGAGATGGCTCTGCCAATCTACCATGCTGTCTCCACAAAGCTTGGCTGAACCCCAGGCAATACCTGCCATCCACGTGGTGAGACTCTAAAGCTTAGTTATTATCCAAAGGCTTTATTATTTGGAAATGTTCAACTAACAAGATGCCCACACAACTAGAGTTGTTACTCAATACCTAACCTTAGATAAAATTTGTTACCCAGGACTGTTCTTGATGTACCTTTAGTTCTCCATGGCTGTTTCATCTCTCCTCTCCCTCCTAGCTCCTCCTCTTCCTTCTCCATCTCTCTCTTCGCTCCTCCCACATTAGCTCCTCCCAAATTACCGAGCTTTATTGTAAAATGTAGCAGGGGAGTATCCTGCTACACAATAGCTGGGCAGTTGCCTACCCATGCTGTTAGAATCTACTTTCCTAACAATAACCACGAATTATTATTTACTAGGTTTTATCTGGGCTGCTGTTAGCTCCAATTGGGAACCCCTCAGTGCCATGCTCTCCTCTCTCTTAATCCATGGCTGCTGTCCCCTCTCCTTGCCTGCTGTTCTTCCTCTATTCTATGTTGGCTTCTTCCCGGCTTCCCTCCTCGTGGTCCTGTCGACAACTCAATGAAACTCCAACCTGTGACCCGCGCAATCGTCTCGCCAGCAAGAACGCACGCGGGCACCAGGATCCTTCTGTAGCACGTGTTTATTACCATGTGTGGAGGAAGAGAGCCAGGACCTAAGATGGCACTGCTTTATATACACCCTAGGGTGGGGTGGACATATCTGATTGGCTGCTTGCTCAAAACCCCTGTATGGTACCCTGGGTTGGGCTGTGATTTGGCGGGCCTTTGCCACTGCACATGCGCAATTTAACTTGTTTCCCCACGAGTGTCAGGTGCAAGCGCCATGTTCCAATGGCGGATGCTGTCACCGTTTACCGCGGCTCTCCACACCAACCCCACCTATTCTCTTCTGTTAAGCGATCAGTTGTTGGCATCTTTATTTACCAATCACAATTAACTGGGGACAGGGTCACGTAGTATCTTATGTATGGATTCTTTAGTGTAACCCATATTAGGGGCCCCAAATTAGCATTAGAGTACAAGCACCACTAGACCAACCTACGACAGTTGGCTTCATAAAATGAGTTTGGTAGTGTTGCTTTGCTTTCCATTTGTCTTAGTTACAGTTTCTATTGCTATGATGAAAGAAACACAGTGACCAAATGCAAGCTAGGGATGAAAGGGTTTATTTGGCTTATACTTCCACATCATAGTCTACCATTGAAGGAATCTAGGACACCGACCAAATAGGTGAGAATCTGGAGGCAGGAGCTGATACAGGGGCCATGAAGGGATGCTATCTACTAGCTTGTTTCCCCATGGCTTGCTCACCCTGATTCCTTTGGAACCCATGACCAGCAGCCCAGGAATGGCCCCAACCCACAATGTGCTGGACCTTCCCCCATCAAGCACTAATTTTTAAAATGCCTTACAGCACCAAGGGCCTCTCCTTTCATTGATGACTGACAAGGCCATCTTCTGCTACAGATGTGGCTGGAACCATGAGTCCCTCCATGTGTATTCTTTGATTGGTGGTTTAGTCCCTGGGAGCTCTGGGGGGGATCTGGTTGGTTGACATTGTTCTTCCTATGGGGTTGCAAACGCCTTCAGCTCCTTCAGGAAAAGGGGATAACATTCAAAATGTAGATAAAGAAAATATATAATTTAAAAAAAAAATGCCTTACAGCTAGATCTTATGGAAGCATTTTCTCAACTGAGGGTCCCTCCTACCTGATGACTCTAGCTTGTGTAAAATTGACATAACACTGACCAGTCCCTTGTTTTATAAAATAGTTAGATGAACACTAGTGTTGTCTTTAAAAGCTTGACAGCCAGGAGTGGTGGTGCAGACCTTTAATCCTAACCCTTAGGAGGCTGAGGCAAGCAGATCTCTATGAGTTTAAACCAGCCTGGTCTACGTAATGAGTTCCAAAACAGCCAGGGTACCCAGAGAGACCCTGTCTCAAAAAGAACAAAAAAGCAAAAAGCTTGATAGAATTTGACAACGAATTCATCTAGTCCTGAGATTTTCCTTGTTAGGAAACATTAGTGTGACCTAGGTATCAGTGATTGCTTGTGTGTGTGTGTGTGTGTGTGTGTGTGTGTGCGCGCGCGCGCACGCATGTGTGTGTGTTTATGTGTTTATATATGAACATATCTTGATTTAATTTTAGTTGGTCATATTTATCTAATAACTTAACATTTCTTTTTGATTTTTCAGGTTTTTTTTTTAAATGAGTTTTCAAAGCACTTCCTAATGAGTCTTTTTATATTATTGAAAATGAAAGAGTAGGCTCCCCTTTTCATCTCCAATTTTATTAATTTTGGCCTTCATCTCTTGACTATCCAGCTAAAAGTTTAACTATCTTATTTGTTTTTAAAGAACTAACTCTTTTTACATATAGCTCTTGGGCTGAAGAGACGGCTTAACAGGTTAGACTCACAGCAAAAATATATATTGTTCTGGTCTCCATTTCATTAAGTTCTGCCCTGATCTTTGTTACCTTATTATTTGAAGTTTTTGAAACACTCTTTGTTGTCATTGCATCTAGGCTCCACCCCTCAGTTACCTGGGGACAGCCAATTGTGCCTGACTTACTATAAAAGGCTTGCTCCCTTACCATCTTCCCCCTCTCTCCCCATTCCCCTGCCTCCTCTCTCTCTCCACCTTCTCATGGCTGACCTCTAAACTCCCCACCCCCTACTCCCTCAACTCCCATCCCCATGCCCTAAATAAGTCCATTCTATACTACACCATCCTGTGTCTGGTACCTCAGGGGGAAGAGATGTCTCAGCATGGGGTACAGAGGCACCCCCTTCCCCTACACCATACTGCACCTCTACTAAACATATCCCTGGCTTCTCATCTTATCTTTTTATAAAACACAACACTCATAGCTACAAATGTTCCTTGTAAGTTGGGCTTTCACTTTCTTTTTTTATTGGATTTTTTTTTATTTACATTTTAAACGTTATCCCCTTTCCCAGTTCCCACCCTCCACCCTGGAAACTCCATATTCTACCCCTCCTCTCCCTACTTCTATGAGGGTGTTTTTCTACTCACCCGCCTCTACCTCCCTTACACTGGGGCATCAAGCCTTCATAGGACCAAGGGTGACAAGGCCATTCTCTGCTATATATGCAGCTGGAGCCATGGATCTTCCTTGTGTACTCCTTGGTTGGTGGTTTAGTCCCTAGGAGCTCGGGGGTGTCAGGTTTGTTGATAGTGTTGTTCTTCCTACGTGGTTGCAAACTCCTTCAGTTCCTTCAGTACCTTCTCTAACTCCTCCATTGGGGACCCCATGCTCAGTCCAATGGTTGACTGTAAGCATTCCCCTCTGTATTTGTCAGGCTCTGACAGAGCCTCTCAGGAGACAGTTATATCAGGCTCCTGTCAGCATGCACTTCTTGGCATCCACAATAGTGCCTGCATTTGGTGACTATATATGGGATGCAGCCCCAGGTGGGGCAGTATCTGAATGGCCTTTTCTTCAGTCTCTACCCTTTGACTCTATTTGCTCCTCTGAGTATTTTGTTCCCCCTTCTAAGAAGAACAGAAGCATCCACACTTTGGTCTTCCTTCTTGAGCTTCATGTGGTCTGTGAATTGTATTTTGGGTATTCCCAGCTTTTGGGGTAATATCCACTTATAAGTGAGTGCATACCATGTGTGTTCTTTTATGATTGGGTTACGTCACTCAGGATGATATTTTCTAGTTTCATCCATTTGCCTAAGAATTTCATAAAGTCATTGTTTTTAATAGCTGAGTAGTACTCCATCGTATAAATGTACCACATTTTTTGTATCCATTCCTCTGTTGAAGGACATCTGGGTTCTTTCCAGCTTCTGACTATTATAAATAAGGCTGCTATGAGCATAGTGGAACATATGTCCTTGTTATATGTTGGAGCATCTTCTGGGTATATGCCCAGGAGTAGTTTAGTTGGATCCTCAGGTAATATAGAAAACTATGTTCAGTTTTCTAAGGAACTGCAAGACTGATTTCCAGAGTGGTTGTACCAGCTTGCAATCCCACCAACAATGGAGGAGTGTTCATCTTTCTCCACATCCTCACCAGCATCTACTATCACCTGAGTTTTTGACCTTATCCTTTCTGACTGGTGTGAGATAGAATCTCAAGGTTGTTTTGATTTGCATTTTTCTGATGACTAAGGATGTTGAACATATCTTTAGGTGCTTCTGGGACATTCGATATTCCTCAGTTGAAAATTCTTTGTTTAACTCTGTACCCCATTTTTAATAGGATTATTTGATTCTTTGGAGTCTAACTTCTTGAGTTTTTTGTATATATTGGATATTAGCCCTCTATTGGATGTAGGATTGGTAAAGATCTTTTCCCAATCTGTTGGTTGCTGTTTTGTCCTATTGAATGTGTCCTTTGCCTTACAGAAGATTTGCAATTTTATGAGGTCCTATTTGTCTATTGTTGATCTTAGAGCCTTTGGTATTCTGTTCAGGAATTTTTCTCCTTTGCCCATGTGTTCAAGGCTCCCCCCACCCCACCCCCTTCTATTAGTTTCAGTGAATCTGGTTAATGTGAAGGTCCTTGATTCACTTGGACTTGAACTTTGTACAAGGAGATAAGAATGGATTGATTTACATTCTACTACATGCTGACCTCCAGTTGAACCTGCACCATTTGTTGAAAATGCTTTTTCCCCCGCCACTGGATGGTTTTACCTTCTTTGTCAAAGATCAAGTGACCTTAGGAGTGTGGGTTCATTTCTGAGTTTTCAATTCTATTTCATTGATCTACCTGCCTGCCTGTCTCTGTACCAATACCATGCAGTTTTTATCACTATTGCTCTGTAGTACAGCTTGAGGTACTATATTAATCCTGCCAATCCATGACCATGGGAGATCTTTCCATCTTCTGAGAACTTCTTCAATTTCTTTCTTCAGAGACTTGAAGTTCTTGTCATACAGATCTTTCGCTTGCTTGGTTAGATTCACACCAAGGTATTTTATATTATTTGTGACTATTGTGAAGGTTATCATTTCCCTAATTTTTTTCTCAGCCTGTTTATCCTTTGAGTATATGAAGGCTACTGATTTGTTTGAGTTGATTTTATATCCAGCCACTTTGCTGAAGTTGTTTATCAGGTTTAGGAGTTCTCTGGTGGCAGTTTTAGGGTCACTTAAGTATACTATCATATCATCTGCAAATAGTGATATTTTGACTTCTTTCTTTCCTATTTGTATCCCTTTGACTTCCTTTTGTTGTCTAATTGCTCTGGCTAGGACTTCCAGTACTATATTGAATAGGTAGGGAGAGAGTGGGCAATCTTGTCTAGTCCCTGATGTTAGTGGGACTGCTTCAAGTTTCTCTCCATTTAGTTTAATGTTGGCTACTGGCTTATTGTATATTGCTTTTACTATGTTTGGGTATGGGCCTTGAATTCCTGTTCTTTCTAAGACTTTTACCATGATGGGGTGTTGAATTTTGTCAAATGCTTTCTTGGCATCTAGTGAGATGATCATGTGGTTTTTTCTTTGAGTTTGTTTATATAGTGGATTACATTTTCATATATTGAACCATCCCTGCATCCCTGCAATGAAGCCTACTTGATCATGATGGATGACTGCTTTGATGTGTTCTTGGATTCAGTTTGCGAGAAATTTATTGGAGTATTTTTGTATCGATATTCATAAAGGAATTGGTCTGAAGTTCTCTTTCTTTGTTGGGTCTTTGTGTGGTTTAGGTATAATCATAATTCTGGCTTCATAGAATGAATTGGGTAGTGTTCCTTCTGTTTCTATTTTATGGAATAGTTTGAAGAGTATTGGTATTAGGTCTTCTTTGAAGGTCTGATAGACTTCTGCAGTAAAACCATCTGGTCCTGGGCTTTTTGGGGGTTGGGAAACTTTCACTTTCATTTGATTCTAGGATCTTTTAAGTTTCTCTCTGGTTTATGGAATGACCCAGTGGTAATCCAAGAGTTTAATTCTTCAGACTCTATGTACTTGTATAGTTTCTGTAGACTTTCTTCCCACATTTTGATTTATATTTGTGTTGCTCTCAGGGCTGAGAAGATACAAAATGCAAGAAGCGGCTTTGATTCTTTGGTATTTGCTTTGACTTTATTTGTAGCCTAGAATGTGGTCTGATTTAGAGACAGTCCTTTGGGCTGCTGAGAAGAATGTGTGTTCTGTTTCAGTTAGATGGACTATTCAGTAGACATATGCTTAATCCATTGGCCTATGGTTTTATGATTGGTTGGATAACTATTGACTGATTGAAATCACTGACTATTTTTTCAAAAATTAAACCTTTTATGTCCGCTTGTCTCTTTTATGAAATTAGGTGTGCCAAAGTTTGTTGAACATATATTTACAGCTCTTACTCTGGTTTTTGTTTTGTTTTTTTTTTAAGGGAACTCTATTTTATTTTAGTTTTTTTTTTTTTTATGTGCTTTGGTGTTTTGGCTGCATGTATGTCTGTGTATGTCAAATATCTTAGAACTGGAGTTACAGAATGTTGTGAGCTGCCGTGTGGGTGTTGGGAATTGAACCCGGGTCCTCTGGAACAGTGGTCAGTGCTCTTAATCACTGACCACTGACTCAAGTCCCTGTTACTTCTTTTTAATGTATGTTAATCTTCCTTTTCTCTTCTGACCAATTGTGGTTGGAGGTTGGCTTTGTCTTCAGAGTAACTGCTCAGCATGTTTTGATAATTGTTTTATTTCTACAAATAAGGCTTGATTACTAGAGACAACAGAAGTAGGATCTTGTTTCTTAATGCAGCCAACTCTGCCTCCTTATTGGTGAGTTGAGGCAGTTTTCATCTGTTGTGCCATGAAACATTCAGGAACCCCAAAAAGACCACCAAGGAGCTGAATCCAAAGCAATCGCATTGGGGGTCTCTTTATTCAAGCTTGAGCTTGGGCTCCCCACCAACACTGACACAGCATGAAGGTGGAGCCCTAAGCCTAGTTTTAGGCAAGCATTTACAGAGGCAAGAAAAGAATATCTAGACTGGGATATCTAAACATCTGATGGGGGTAGAGAGGCATTATAGCCTTTAACATAATTGTCTGGTGCTAGGAGCCAGACCATAAACATAGCTTCTGCTTTCCTCCTGATTGGTGGTTGTTAGGAAGGGAAGTGTCAGGGGTGGGCTTGTAATCTTGGGGTGCAGATTTGTTGGGAATAACCTGGAAACTGGTACTAGATGCAGGTTTTGTTCGGGGTAACCTAGAAACTGATGTTAGACACAAGGTCTTGTTGGGGGATAGCCTGGAAACTGGTGCTAGGTAGCCTGTTAGTTAACTTGAGTTCAACCATAGGTCAGGTTCTCTAAGATGGAGTCTGAACCCAAAAGACTTGGTTTCTCACATCTATGTTACTATTGAGAAATACTCACTAATTCCTGCAGTTTTGTTGATTGCTTTTCTGTGGCTTGGATTACTGCTGTTCTTTACTTTCTTCCCTATTGGTATCAGGAATTTGAGAACAAACTGATATCAATGTACTTACCATTTGCTTCTTGAGTTTTTATGTTCAAGCTCTATATTCCCTATGGGGGGAATGAAATATTCTTACTTGATTTGGGTGGGATTTTCTCTGTAATCTGCACTTTGCTCAAAGATAATGTGTTGGTACCTAATCAAGTTCACATATGTTTTTGAACTTGTAATTCACTTGAAGATACTGCAAAATTTCTAGTTTCTACTCATTTATTCCAAATACAAACTCTATTCAGCTTAACTAGGCAATTTGCAACTGTAATTAAGTTTGAAATACTTGCGCTGTGAACAACTGTATTGAGAAAAAGTCAGTAGGATGGTACTACATTAGATAGTCCTCTGTTACTGCTCTTTACTCTGTGTGAAAACAAGGACATCATGTTAGAGGGTGCATTGATCTGAATGTTTAGAATAAATTATCACAAATACTTATCTTGGTGACTAGCAGTACTAGGCCATTATTATGGTAACTCCATATTCTTCATTGAAATTGATTATTTTAAAAAACAACTTCAGGCATATATGAACATTCACCATCCTGACTGTATATGGTGATTCTTTACCTTATCATCTTTGAAAATGGTTTCATTTTTTAAATAATGCTATGCTAGTTTGTATACAAAGTTTGCTTACAACTTATAATTTTCTAACTTAAACAGCTATGCAGTTATCATGTGGGAAGTATTATCCAGAAAACAGCCTTTTGAAGGTATGTATACTCTTATTCCAGAGGACCTCATGCTGTTGGTACACACACCTCAACTGTCTAAACCTCACCAGATTTTAAATATACCAGCCATTCGTTTTGTACA
The DNA here is from genome assembly GCA_030674055.1 of Rhabdomys pumilio. NCBI lineage: Eukaryota > Metazoa > Chordata > Mammalia > Rodentia > Muridae > Rhabdomys > Rhabdomys pumilio. The sequence goes on from JANHMN010000004.1 coordinate 118,194,076, forward strand.
CAAAACACACTGTACAAACATAGTAGTATATCAGTTATGCATCTATTGCATACTATAAAGTGTACTAGATTAAGGGTCAGTTATGAAGAGTGTACTTGGCTTAAAGATCAGAACAATTTAAATTCTAGTTCTTGTTCTAGCATTAACTAACTTTGTGGTTAAGCCACAAGATCTCATGTCCTCATTTTTGTCCTTTGCAAAATGAGAATTTTTTTTTTTTTGAAACAGAGTCTCACTGTGTAATTTTGGCTATCCTGGTAGAACTATGTAGACTATAGACTAAGTTGGCCTTGCACTCACAGATCTGCCTGCCTCTGCCTCCAAAGAGCTAAGATTAAAGGCATGTGCCATCATACCTGTCTCTATTACTATTTTCAAGATCATGGACATTTGTAATGCTGAACTTGTTACATCACGAATATCCCTAACATTTCAGTAGTTTAACAGATAGAATTTGTCTCTCATTCACATTAACTATTAGCTACTGTCCCTTGTTGGCTATGCTAGTCTTATGCTAGACTCTGCTGAGTTCTACCTGGTTCAGCTCTTCTCACGTAGCAAATCAAATGACTTATCTAAATCTAAAACTAAGGAGGAGGGGCTATAAATTCCTCCCATGAGAGGTACACCAGGCTGACAGTGGCTGGGAATCAAGTCCTCTTACAGAAAAGGGTATTTTGAATTGGACTAACACTTTAAGATAAGATATCCTCATTTTTATTTGAATTGTGTTAGTAATGTCTTTCCAGTTAATGAAATATATTTGTTTTGACAGAGGTCACCAATCCTTTGCAGATCATGTACAGTGTGTCCCAGGGACATCGGCCAGACACCAGTGAGGAAAATTTGCCATTTGATATACCTCATCGAGGACTCATGATCTCTCTGATACAAAGTGGATGGGCACAAAACCCAGATGAAAGACCATCCTTCTTGAGTGAGTGAATAGTTTTAATCTGGACCTTTGAATTATAGAAGTTATAAGTATTCTTTAAATAAAGTATTCCTTGAGAATTCATGCCTATCTTGAGACTGTTCTATAAACTAATTTGCTCTTGTTGTTTGTTACATTTATATATAGGTAATTGCTCCTAGAAAAGGTTTGAGAATTCCTAACAGAAAAGTGAAGTTAGTAATGTTTCGTTCCCTTAGTGAACACCTGCCTTGTGCTCCCTGCTCACTGGGATGAGCAGAGGGAGCAGAAAATAAATGTGACATCTCCTCAGTTTAACATTCTTTTGGAGAAAGCATGGAGGGAATGAGTAAATAACTAAGACACAGCTTGTGAAGTCAGCACTGTACTAAAACAAGCGTCTTGACCCACAAGAAGAATGGCAAAGGGTTTTTAGGAGCTTGTATCTGAGTTCTTTGAAGCTTGAAACAGAGCCAGTCATTCTCGGACTAAGTAGTTCCAGCAAAGAAAACATCCAAAGTAAAGATTCTGAGGTGAGAGGAAGAAAATGTTTTGTGTTTTTGAGGAAGAAAGAGGAAGCCCGTGTATTTAGAGAATAGTAAACCAAGAAGATGGTGAAGGTGCCTTAGAGAGGAAGGAAGCAGCTGCAGCCCCTCTCAGACCTATATTCCACGTGTAATGGAAGGCCATTCACTCCTGTCTCCTCTGGAAGCAATGTGGACTAATTTAAGTTTAGGTCAAAATCCCTCCTGACTTCTGCATGGGGAAGTGACTGTTTAAGAACAGAGAAAACAACTAGGAAACTCCCTCAGTAATTGTCAGCTCAAGTGACAGTTGTAGACACAAAAAAGTTATCCACAGTTAAGGCACATGTCAGAGGAAGAGGGGATCGGACCTCTCAGTATAAACAGGAGGACATCTGAAGACCTTGGTTAGGCACAGTTCTTAGATTTGAATCCATTAGATCTAAAAACAAATTTTTTTTCAATAAATAATCTTGGAAATTGAACTTTGAAAAATTAGAACTTTGTACTTGAATAAAGTAGCAGCTGGAGAGCTGGCTTAAGGAGAAAGCGCTTGCCATACAGGCCTGAGAACAGGAGCTTGGATTCTCGGCACCCATATAAATGTTCTACAGGTATGCTTTACCTTGCCTGTGATCCCAGCACTTGGGAGGTGGAGACTGGGGCCCCAGAACAAACTGACTAGATAGACTAGCCTAGCTAGCTAAACTAGACTAAACTAGTTAGACTAGTGAGCTCTGGCTTTAAGTGAAAGACCTGGCATGGCCTCAGTATAGAAAGCAGAGGGCAATCTTTTACAGACGTATATACGTGCAAACATGCATACAGTATGTTCACATCACACACATACACTTAAAAAATAAATTAACTATTAAAACATGAAAAGACAAGCCACAGATGGTTGGAATATATTTTCATATCATATCTATTGAAAGGACTTGTGTCTGGAAATAAAGCATTCTGACTAATCCAATAATAAGACAAATAGTGTAGTTCCAAAATTGTAAATTAGGATCTCACCAAAGAAAATACACAGTTGACTAAAAAGCAAGTAAAAGGGCTGTTCACATCACTAGCAAATACACATGGAGAGATACCAGTCCAAGTCCATTTAAACAGCTATGGTAAAAAAGACAGATAATAAGATATTGGCCTTGATCCGAAGTAATGAAATCTCTCACACTTTGCTGATTATGTGTGCCTAATCATACAGACATGATTCATAGAACCAACAAGTAGAAGAAATTATAATTACTGTTAGTACTATAATAACATGTAAATGTTTTTAACTAAAGAAGAATCTAGGACTCATAATATAAAATCAGGTGTCTCTAACACAGGTAATTTAGACTAGACCACCCTAGGTAGATAATTTAGCACTTCAGCAAAGACTAAATATCCACATTAGACCTCTGAAGCATTTCTTAGAAATTGTAGAAAGGAACAAGAAAATAGATTGCAAAGAAAGACTATAGCTCTTTGTCTAAGAAGGAATGCTCTAAGGAAGGAGTGGTCAGTCAGTCATGTCTACTCTGACTAGAGGTCATGTAAGCAAGCCTTTAGCTGAGTGTGGGGTTAAAAGGCTAAAGTAGGAGAAATTGGACTCAAGAGTTTGAGGCCAACCTGTGCACCACGCATGCACAAATGTGTGTGTATGTATGTGTGTGAGTGCATGTTTGACCTCTGCATGTGTGTATGCCCATGTGTGTATGTGTGTGTGCACACGCATACTTGGGCGTGGGGGGTGCTGTATAAGTGTATTCTGTCAGTGATCAGTGGGCAGCTTTCAGGACTTGGTTCTTGCATGGTGCTGGGATCAAGCTAAGGCAGTCAGTCTTCACAGCAAACGCTTTTACCCACTGAGCCATCACCCTGGTTCACCCTGGCAGAATGCCTCACTCATGCTAGACACAAGCCCTTTAGCAGATATTCAACTTGAAATATGTTCTCCTACTCCCTATCTGTGGCTTTGCTTTTCACTTTTTCTTAAGGATGTCTTCTTCTCTCTAGAGCCCTGTTCTCAACCTTTCTAATGCTGATTAAATCCATTCGTCGTGTTGTGGTGACCCAAACCATAAAATTATTTGTGTTGCTACTTCATAACTGTAATTTTGCTACTGTTATGAGTCATAATGTAAATATCTGATATGTAGGATATCTGATATGCAATCCCTGTGAAAGGGTCATTTAACGCCCAACAAGGTCATGACCCACAGGTCAGAACCACTGCTCTAAAGTACAATGTTCAAAATTGTTTTTGGAAGTCTAGTTGTTGGGTTCCTGTAAATTTTATTTTTGACCTCACATCTAAGGATTTTGCCTAACTCAAGGCTTTGAACATTTGTTCCTGTTTATATTTATGTGAATGATCTATTTTGATTGAATTTTTATGTATGGTATACAATAAAGGTATAAATGACCTGTTTTAATGTGGGTATTCAAATGTCTTAGTAAACGTTTACTTTAAAAGACTGTCCCTTGCCTTGTGGAATTTAAGGCCCTCTGTTGAAAATCACCTTTCCAGAGTTGTGACAGTTCATTTGAAGGCTGCTAACTTGGTTCTGTTGATTCTCATGTCTGTTTATGCCAGCATTAAAATTCCTTAAGATAATTGGATATCATCATTTTATGGAAAGATTGACATGGATCCTTATAAAATAAATGTTAACTAACATTTTGGTTTAATTATTAGAAGTGATCTGAACTTAAAATTGTTGGGTTTTTGTTTTTCGGTTTTGTTTTTTCCTTATTTAGAATGCTTAATAGAACTTGAACCAATTCTGAGAACATTTGAAGACACAACTTTTCTTGAGGCTGTTATTCAGCTAAAAAAAGCAAAGGTAAATCTCCCTTGACATTTTATAACTTAGAACTTTACAAAACTGTGTGTCACTTGTGGAATTTTAATTTAGTTTCCCAAAACCAGAGTTGGAGGGGAAAATTTACAAGGGTCATGATTACTGCCTTTTTTTTTTTTTTTTTTTTTTTTTTTTTTTTTTTTTTTTTTTTTTTTAATCACCAATGAGTATTTCCATTTCATTCAAATGGGCCACTTTCAAATTTAACAATTTCAGAATCTGCAGTATATCAGATGTGAACTTAGAATCTGTCCTGAGGCTCCTATGCACAGCAGACACCCTGTGTCACTCACAGCCGTGCACATAAGTGTTGTTCTGTATATACTTCTGCTATGTGTTAGCACCTGCAGAGGTTGAGTTCTTGCTCTTCTTTAAAGTACTTGGTTTGAGGGTTTTGGGGTGTTTTGTTTTGTATTGTATTGTTTGAGATTTATCACCAAGTAAAACAGTCACATTTATGTTATATTTGAGCCCCTAATGTGTACTTTTATTCCTTGGCTTTTATCTTGTTTTCTCACTTATATACTTCGCATTACATAAACCAAATGTCAAAAAAGTTAATGTAAATTACCTGGGACAGTTGTCTGATCAGTGTAGCTCTTATGGATCAGAACAACTGAGGATTTATAAAGCATCTGTAGTTCCTTAGAGCAAAGTGAGCATAGGCTAGCACTCAGCTGGGTTTTGTTAAGTTGCACTGTGTATATGATAATCAGATTATCAGCTTGCCCAACTCTTGGATGATGAACAAGCATGACCTATAGTTTATTGATTGACAATTTGCTTTCCCCCTCCTACTTTGCTAGACCTACTAGCATAACCTTTCATTTAAAGATTTATATATAAAAGAAACAGCCAGCCATAATCAAATTAAAGACTTACCATAGCAATATTAATATCCAAGTTTTCTATTCGATTCCATTGATGAACATGTCTTTTTGTTGCCAATACCATGGAGAGTATCCAAGTTTTAAAGGATCTAAATATGAACTCTGAATTCTTTCCATAACTTCTCCAACTCCCCAACTTCTGGGGAGAGTACAGCCTTTTCCAGAGATACCAATGTCAATATAGATTGCTAAGAATGTTTCCTTTTGTGTTTTCTTTTCCTATTTTCTCCTTACAAGCTTCTCTTTTTCTCATCTTTCTCTAAGCAAAGCTAGATGAGTAGGGACCTGGCGGCACCACCCTATAATCCTGTCTGCTTGGGTAGGTTAAGAGGAGGATGGCAGATTCAAGGTGTGCCGGGCTACAGTGTGAGCTCAAGGCCAGCATGGGTAAGTTAGCTAGACCTG
>JANHMN010000004.1:118199675-118223586 GCA_030674055.1 Rhabdomys pumilio
CATAATAACAATTATGGATAGATAGAACACACAGCAAAATTGAATACCTGGCTTGAACCAAATGCTTTATTCTCTCAGTCTTTAAATAGTCCTGTTTGTAGGCATTAAAGATGAAGCTGCAACACTCTTGAGATCTACTTACTAAATCAGATAACTAATATGGGGCAGGATGCAAAGTCTAATCTCTGAGCATTTCTTGTTCTGTACTGTCTCTACGTGATTAAGTTATATATTCCTAAATGATGTAGATTTTGTTTCCGTTGATTTTTCTGTAAACACAAAACATGTATATGTTCATTCCAGATACAGAGTGCATCCAGTACTATTCACTTATGTGATAAGAAAATGGATTTATCACTGAACATACCTGCAAACCATCCTCCACAGGAGGTACAGATCTACTTCTGTTGTACTAAACTTGAGTGTGAGAATACTGAAAAAAATCTTTTAGGCAAACCCTCTTTATATAGCTGGAAAACTAAAGTCCAGGAAGCATTTACAATTTGCTAAGTGCTCATGACAATCTCTAAACTGGAATCTCACTCTACTTCCTCTTCGGATAATGCTCTAGGGTAGTGTGTAGGTAAATCATAGGTGACAATTTTACCCCAATTTTATACCTCCCTTTCACCTCTTACAGTAAGTAATAAGAAGTTTTTGTTGCTCTTCAAGGGTTATTTCTTTAATTGGTCATTTTTATGAATCATAAAAGTAGGTTTACAGGTTCATAAAAGTAACAGTATGTTCAGAAGAGCATTAAAGCATACCACATAGAGGTTTCTGTACATTTGTTCACACAGCATGTGTACATGTGGATGTATGCATGTGTGTTAAAGGAGAACTGGCAAAGATCCATTCTGTCTTTTACTGTGTGGTTCTCAAGATCAAATCCAGGTTATGTACGTGACTACCCACTGGAACACCACACTGACCATACATAGGTTCAAATCACTGTTATATAAAACATCTAATTTGACATTAAATCAGAGAGCTTCAGTGAATTTTTGAAGGGCAGCAAGCAATTCAACAACAGGCTAGGAGTGAAGAGCTCCATGGTTTTTGTGAATCACGATGGGTGTGTAGTTATTGTTATGTATATAATTATTATTATCATCCAGTCCATAGCTCTTGCCCCATTCCTTCCATTTGAGTTGGTAAAGAAATTAAATTTAGAGGTTGACGATGTAGCTCAGAGGTAAAGCACTCACCTAGCTTGTCTGGGGCCCTAGGTTTAATCTCTAGTAGAGAAGAGAGTGAAAAAGAAATTACATTTATCTGTAATGGTTTTATACCGTATTTCTTTGGTTCTGTAAACTGTAATTTATTGTAGTTCTGGGTTTCCATTTTAAATAAGCAAGAATGTAGAAACTGTAGCCATGTAACTTTAAAGACAATGCCTTTCTACAAACCTTTATGTATACACCTCCCCCCAACCTGTTGGTCCTCTGTTTACTGTAGGAATCGTGTGGATCCTCTCTGCTCTCTAGAAACACTGGTTCTCCTGGAACCCCCAGGTCCCTGTCGGCTCCTCAAGACGAAGGTTGTTTATCTGGTATGCCAGTTTTCCAGTCAGCATGCTTACATAACCTTTTCACTTTCTTTCAAATTATATCCTTGGCAGACAGATGTTGTGCACGGAACACATTTCTCATTTGCATTCATGATCCATTTTTTTCTTAAGTAACAAGTCTACATATGTAAAGGTAACAGTAGCATGATGAACAAATACGTTTATATTAAAGGCATTCTGTTTTCATGATGGAAAGGGTGTTTTTTTTTTTTTTTTTAATCTCACAAGAAAAAAGAAATGTTTCGAAGTTTCATAGTAACTATATTTTAAGAGAGTGATATATAATTACAGGAAACAAAACACATAATTAAGAAAGTATTTTTAATAGCTATGTGAGGAAGCTAGGCTTAGTCCTTGCTTACAGATTATGAGATTATGGAACACATAGCTGGAACACATAGCAAGTAGTTAACAGATCCAAGACTTGAATAATGCCAGGCTCTTTGACGAATACTTTCATGTCACTCTACTGTATTATGTCATCATGAAGACCATATTTCTGGCTCAAACTGACCTCTACTTATGACAGATAGGCATTCCGTAAAAAGAACAATATGGAGTCCAGAAGCAAGGAAACACGTAACAGTGTGAGTAATTTAGTTTGTCTTGTAGATAGAGTAAAAAAGAAGAATTAAAAGATTAAGTAGGATTACAGTAGGATCTTGAAGTGAAGAGATGGCTCAGTGGTAAAGAGTACTTACTGCTCTTCCAGAGCAAACAGGCTCCAATCCCAGCACCCACTCAGCATCTCAGAACTGTCACACTACAGTTCCAAAGAATCTGCCATCCTATTCTGGCCTCCATAGACACTAAGCATGCACAGTGCATAGACAAAAATGCAGAACAAAACACTTATACATACACATATATTTTTAATTAAAACAAATTTAATTAATTTTTTAAAAAGCAGTTTCTACATTCAGCTATGCTAATTTAGGCTTTTAAGTTCAGGAAGGTGTGACTCTTGAAGAAGGGTATTAAATACAAATTTTTGCTTTAGGAAGGTTCACAATGGCTGAAATTAGAAAAGATTTTTAAATTTTTTATTTGAGGGATGAGGGTTGGGTAGGGCTAGGGCATCACAGTGCACATGTAGAGATCAGAAGTCATCTTTTGAGAGTCAGTTGAAGTAGGATAAACAGTTGGAGCACTGAAATTGTTTTCTAGAGGAGAAAGTAGAAAACACATGTCAAATATAGATTTATTACACTTAAAAGTCTGTGTATGTGACAGACATACATAAGACACATTTAAAGTGGGAAAGGGGGAATTCACAGGGAAGAAAGAGACTGAGAAGATCAGAAACTTTATGATTTATAGTAAGCATAGACCAAGTAAGCACTAACAGTAGTTTAAAGAAAAACTATTCATTATGAATGTTTATTACTCTAAAAAGTATTTGCAGGGCTGGCAAGATGACTCTGTGGGTAAAAGTAATGCCCAACATGCCGGCAACCTGTATTTGATCATCTGAATTCACTTGAAAGCAGAGAGCTGACTCTTACATGTTGACCTCTGACCTTCACCTATGGATACACACATACAAATATCTCAAGTATTTTCAGAATTAGATTCCTGAAGTAGTTTCAGTGACAGTGCAAAACCAAAGTCATTAGAGCCTACCTTCTGTGTGGCCCACCCATTGGTATTTTATCTGATGAGAACTCTACCTGTGATTGACTGTTCTGTAGGAGGACCTCAAGACTGCTCTTCATTGAAGGCACACCACTGTCCTGGAAACCACAGCTGGGATGGCATCATTCCTGTATCACAAGGGGCAGCCTTCTGTGATCGCAGGGCCACCTCATGCTCCTTGGCTGTAATAAGTCCACTCTTGGTTGAGAAAAGTTTAGGTGAGTGTGTGCTGTGAGTTCCCCTGCGGATGCTGGTGTTTACCTAACAAGTACACGATATGTAGATTCATTATATAGGAAGTTTTCTTAGTTGTCATTCCATACCTCAATAAATATTTGTTTAAGTAGAAAAGCATTTCCAAACTCAGTGCTGGCCAGATGCATTCCAGGAATCTCTAACCTAGAAAGTAGTAAGAAGCAGCATTACTTTCGGTATTAGTAAACGTGAAACTATTTTCGTTTATCAGATAGGCAAGTATACTTTCTATTTGAAACAAAACAAAAATTAAAGTCATTTTGCTCTACAACATAGCGTATAAACATATAACATTCTTTCTGGAAGGTGAATAGAGAGATAAAACTCAAGTCTCTGCATAATTCCTGGATAATAGAACCATTTTCAAAAATACTATTCACACCAGCACAGTCATACAGGAAAATAAGTGTTCTGCTTATTCACTTTCACAGAGAATTACACTCATTGCCTGTGTCTGTGCTCACCTCTAATTCTCATGCACTGCTTTGTTGCAGAGCGCCCACAAGCTGGTATAGCACAGCAGTGGATCCAGAGTAAAAGGGAAGCCATTGTGAGCCAGATGACTGAAGCCTGCCTTAACCAATCACTGGACGCCCTTCTGTCTCGGGACCTGATCATGAAGGAGGACTATGAACTAATTAGCACCAAACCTACAAGGACCTCAAAAGTCAGACAGCTGCTAGATACCTCTGACATCCAAGGAGAAGAGTTTGCCAAAGTTATAGTACAGAAGTTGAAAGATAACAAGCAGATGGGACTTCAGCCTTACCCAGAAGTACCTGTGGTTTCCAAAACACCATCTTCAAATTTTCTTCAAAATAAAAGCTTATGAGGGGGCGTTCTTTGAGAAGAAAGTCAGTTTACAAATGGTTATTTATATTTCTGTTACCTGTATAATATTTGTATAAAAACATGAGAGTATTAGACGCTTCACTGAAGGTTTTTGGAAGAGTCTCTTCCCATGACATTGCAGTATTTTTTTTTTAATTAATATAAGTAAAAAGTTTGCATTATGCTGTGTAGTTCAGTTTTTATGTCAATTTCACTACTTGAACTTTTTATGTAATAACTACTTTTTTCTTTTATGTAACAGTGCCTTAAGGTGGCCTTTGTGATGGAAGATATTTTCACACTCATCTTCCCTGCGGATTCTTCATTATTCCTCTAAAGTACGGTTTTGACTTTACAGAGCAGTGATACAGAATCCCCACTCTGCAATCCCAAGTTCATATCTCCAAATTACTTACAAATTCTTTAGAAGGTGGTTTCAAGGAATACAAAGTGTATAAAGATGGAAAAGAAAAAAGAATCTTTTATCAACACTGGCCATTCATGTACTTCTGCTTAACCTGTGCCTCTTGTCTGTCTCCAGAGTGAACAGCCCATTGTGTATCCTGCTGCAGCCTTCTTCCAGCTCCTGTTTTAAGCATATGTTGGTTAGGCAGAGGCCAGCCTTTCCTTAGCTATTTTCTTTGTAACACACTTTTGAACTGACAGGTACAGCAGGCATGCTCCTCCACACATCTCACTCTGCACAGCGGCCATGCATCTCTCAGTTTGATTTTCTAAGCTTGCTTACACCAACTTTATAAGAAACAATAAAAAATCAATACAGTGTGCATTCTTTTTATCTTTTGGTTGCTAGCTTGTGTCGTAAAGGGAACCTATATGAAGTGATGCCTTTTTCTGAAAACTGTTTACCAAAGTTAGAGGAAAGTGAGAAACAGGATGTGTTTGAAAGCTCAAACTTGCAAGATGCACCAGACTCATAACCTAAAACAGTATGAATACAGAATAAAAGGACTTAGAACGTGGGGAGACAATGAAATATTCCTTAATTTAAAATAAGAATTTAAACACCAGGGTTAGAGAGATGGCTCAGCACAACACTTAAGAGCACTGCCTGTTCTGTGAGAGGACCCAGGTTCTGTTCCTAGCCCCTAAATCATACCTCACAACCATCAATAACTCTAGTTCCAGGGCATCTAAACCATGTTCTGGCCTCTTCAGGCTACCAGGCAAATGTGCAGTGTACTTCCATACAGGCAAAACACTCATACATATACATATTTATGTATATAATAAAAGGGAAAAATGTTTAAAAAATTTAAATTCCATTTTAAAATGACATTTACCTATGATGTGACTCTTATGGGACTTTCAGAAACACAGAAATTTAAAGAGAAAAATAAAAATCAGTTATTCTCATGAGTTGCTATTAAATTCTTTTTAAAAGTATGAAAATAAAACTTCAACTGTGGTGGCACACCTGTTAGCCCAGAACTTTGGAAATGGAAGCATTCAGATCAAGAGTTCAGAGTCATTCTTAGGTACTTAACAAGATCAAAGCAAGCCTGGGCTATCTGAGACCCTGCCTCCCATAAACAAATGAGAAAAAGATTTAACTTGGGAATTAAAAGAGGAAGGCCTTCTTTTTTTAATTGCTCTCTCTTAGTTTCGGTCTCTCCCTCTGTCCCTCCACTCATACTGATGATGTCTCCCCTGCTCTTTTGCTGCAAAGTCTACAATTCATAATGTGTGACCACTGTCTGTGCTTACACGCTTATAACCCACCTGGTTTTCTCCTATGACTTACTGTAAGGAATATACAGAGAGTCGCCCATTGTCACAGCCCCACAACTTTCTACATGAATACAGCACACTGAAGATGATGTCATTAGATAGTTGTGGCACATGCCTTTAACCCTAGCCCTAGGATGGCAGAGGTAGGCAGATCTCTTGAGTTTGAAGCCAGCCTGCTCCACAGAGTTATTTCCAGGACATCAAGGACTCCACAGAAAAACTCTTGTCTTGGAACACCCCCCCCCAAAACAAAAAAAACCCTATGGTGTTAAGAATCAACATGAATCTTCAATAAGCTGTCCTCCTTTCGTGGAATTACTGGTCTCAGGGAATGATTTTCACTGTGACCTATACTGAATGTTTGCATGTCCTTGTTTTGAGGGAAGTGATACCCTGTGCTAAGTATGACCAGTCAGCACACAACAAGGCCTGACATAGAGTAGGCACTTTATGAATAACTCTAATGAATAGTGATATGAAAGCTGCAGCATGGGGCAAGACGCTTCCTTTAAATCCTACTTCCCAAGATGTGTACATATACAGACAATGTATATGTGTACATATACAGACAATGATAAGTAGAATTATTTTGAAGTAGAACAAAGATTCAAAACATTGTATCATTTGAGCCACATAATGGTTTTTTGTTTTGTTTTGAACCTTCTCATTAAGGAAAGAAGAATGGCTTAATTTTGTGCCAATTGTGTGTGTTTTAATTTTGATCATCCTTATTAAAGAATTCAAGCACAGAACCTCAAAAACAATACTCAACCAGAATTTTATAATTATTTATAACCTTATTTTGAAAAAAAATTTTCTATCCAGCAGTAGTATTGTCTCTATGTCTTAATATATAAAGTTTTATAATATCCAAATAAAATGTCAGTATACGGTATTAAGTATATGATAAAAACAGTTCGTGAATGTGCCAGCAGTCACTGAAATAGCAGAATGAAATGTTAAGACTCACTCTTAGGCCAGCGCTGATTGGTCTCTTCTTTAACTAGTCAGTGGTAGATAGAGGTGGTATCTTTGTAGTGCTTTTTTGCTTGCTTGTTTGTTTGCTATGTAGACCAGGCTGGCCTCCTGCCACCATCGTCCAGCTTTGTAGTGCCTTTTATATCTTGCTACCTACAAATACAGTCCAGAGACAAGCATAGACAATGCATAGACTATAAGAACTGTAAATTCATGGCCTGGGACTGAAATCCAGGAATCTGTTTTAACAAACCATGTAAGCAGTTCTTATCATGGCTAACATTCAAGGTTCTTGTTTGGAGAAACAGTATGAAATGAGCTATAAAATAATTTCTCTTTAGGCTTGCAGGTCTCTTTATGAGAGCTCTTCACCACATCTTGCAAATGTACACTCTCTGAACTGAGATTTAATTGGGAAAAAAAATTAACTTTTGTACCCAACTTACATTCTCAAAGTAGCACTGGTCATGATGCATTTTGGAAAGATCACTTAAACATGATATTCAGACCAGATTCAGTTCCACAGCTCAGCTGTTTAAGGAACAGCTTCAGAAGGAACAAACACTTCAGTCCAGAAAGCAGAGACCCAAGTTAATGCAGGAAGAACATGAGGAAAGTCTCTGTTCATCTCTGGTGGTCAGATGAAACTAAAGCTTTTTATTTACACTTACTTTTATTCTCTGAGAATTTCTCACATGTATACAATGAAATATGAGCCTGTAGTTTCCATTTCCCCTCCTGTTTCCACTAGACCTCCCAATACCTCCCTCTGCTAACGTTATGTTTGTTTCCAACTAAGTGCTGCCCATGGCTGCATGGGCTTAGTGGGAAGCAAGCTAAAACACTAAGAACTGGCCAGTAGCTGTGCCCAGCAAAAATGATTCTCCCTGAGACTCATTTCTGTTTTTCCTCATTAATCTACACACCAGCAGGATTCTCACAAAATACTATATTTTGTTATTTGTGAAGAAAATTTATGACCAATTGGGAAAGGAGGATTAGTTATTACTTATGTTGGGCCATGCTCACGAATATCTCTTAATTTTCAGGATTTTATCACCCTCTACCTCATAGAGACCAACTCTCAAATTATCTCTTACTCTTCCTTTCTCAGTTGAATGAAATTTTTTCCTGTTTTTTGAGACAGAGTTTGTCTGTATATCCCTGTCCTGTCCTGTAACTCTATTTATAGACCAGGCTGGTGGTCTCAAACTCAGAGATCTGTCTGCTTCAGTCTCCCAAGTGTTGGGATTAAAGGTATACACCACCATGCCTGACAAGAAGCATCTCATTTTCATCTCAAGTACCCGTATTCCTTGTGAAAGCAAAATTCCTTCACTTGACTTGGGTATCTCTATTAATTTTTTCCTGAAGATTTACTTCATATTGACTCCATTTTTGCTAGCAATTCCTTTCTAAATTGCATAAAATTTAAGGAGCCTTGTTGGCCATATCAGTTGCTTAAAATATAAAGTCATATAATTACTGAATGGATTAAAATGAACAGTTACGCATCTGATGTTCCAAGCTCCTTTATGAAGAAATGTTAATATACCAGTATAACATAGTTAAATACTCCGCTGATGAAGGGAACTTACTAAGCTCTTCATTAGCTTCTCTCTACACAGTATCATTTTATGTTGCTACATTGATTTCTCAAGACTGGCCAGAGAGCTCAGTAGGCAATCCCTCAACTGAGATCCCCTTCACAGGTGACTCTTAGGGCTGTCAAGTTGGTAGGTAAAGCTAACTCAGTCACCATCGATAACTGCATTCGCTATTGAAGAAATTGCAACTTAGAAAGCAAAAATATATTAGTATACATAAAATAACAAAAGATGTGTTGTACCACAATGAAAAAAAATGGGTGAGCAGTATTTTGCAGCTCTCTTTAATAAAGCTGTTTCCTCCTATCTGCCTTCAGTCTATTCAAAGTCATCCTCATGTAGCCCTCAGGGGGACCCCATTTTCAACATGTGAAGGAATGGCAGTTGGCAAGGCAGAATTGATAAAGGTTTGACCTCACTGGCCCCTAGAGGGGCCCCAAGAGTATTAGGAGCAAACTTTTAAAGCAACAAAACTTTAGAATCTGTATAAAATTGTAAATAGTTGACAATATTATTAAGTGATCCTCCAAACTATTTAATAAGAAGTCACACAATTCTGTTAGCAGAATCAAACAAGGTTGGGTGCAAGGCATTGTTTCTGCTCATCTTACAGCATTTGAATAGAAATACCCCTTCTGCCAAAAATAATGCTCCCCCCACCCCTACACTCCTTGCAAGAGACTTTCCTCTCCACCCACCACAGACTCTCCCAGTCTTCTTTACCGCACACTCCCTGCTAATCTGAACTTTTTCTTATTCTTGTTTCCCGCATTTTCAGCCTGATTTGCTTTGTGCTGTGCTTTCTAAGGTAAAAAGTCTAAAAATACAGTCTTATATAGTACACAGAGTAAAAGTAGATCCCCCAGAACAGCCACATTTCAGCATATGGTTAGATGCCAGCAGTGTTTTTCTGTGCTCTCACTGAGCGTATGACTCTGGATCTTGGTTCCTTGGGACACATCTTTTAAACCATTACAGCTTATTCCATTATATGGATGCATCAATATTTTATACCTATTTCCTGTTGATGGGTACTCTAATTTTTACAACTTTCTTCTATTAGTTCAGACCTTTCACCTCAGACCATGGCCAAGTTCATCTGTAACTTCTCAGCAAGGGTCCTATCCCTGGTGAGTGCTGCTATGACTTACTGGAAGCTTCTATTGGCCACACTTTGATAAGGTTGAGCTAGCTTCCCGTAACCCTTACTGAGCTTTCTCCAGCTAGTCAGAGCGTAAAAAGAAAAAGTCAAAGTGCTAAAACGGGTAGCTTCAGATCCTCCCAGTTAAAGATGTACTGTATGGTTTGGTGGCCATCGAGGTGTGGATGTGGTTTTATATTGGAAAGATCATAGACAAATGTAGCATCATTGAATGTGATGTTTAAAGACAAATCTTTTAACACCTGGTTTTATTTGAGTTCTTACTTGAATGTTCTTGAACTACATGTAATGAGACAGCTATCTGAATAAAATAAAACAAACTAAACAATACAACCCAAGACAAAGCTCAGCCTTACACAACTCACTTTTACCATGCTCTCTAAGTCTTGGGAAACATTTTTAAACAGGGTGTAAAGAAATATGTAGGAGCTGGACTATAGGAAAAAAAAACTACAGAGGTTCGTTCCCTAAACTGGGTGTATCCACTTTAATTAGTAACACATCAACTGTAGGTCCTTGTAGGGGCCCCACAAGTAACTTTATCCACAATGAGTCAAGGAGTGCAGAGGGCTCATGAGGTCCTGTCTTTCTCTCCACTACTGGCCATCAATAAGTTCTAGGAAGTGAGTGTCACTGACTTTAGATGTATACCCACTGTTGAGCATATGGGACTGTGATGGACAGCTCCAAACCCACAGTCACACAGATGACTCTGGTTAATCTTGGCGAGACATAAAATAAATAGACATAAATATGAGAAAGGTCTGTGAAGATGAGGGAAGGTGAACAGACGTAGTAGAGAGGTGAAAAGACCAGTATGCAAGCAAGGTCAGTGCGCATATATGAAATTATTAAAAATAAGTTATCTTTATAAACTCATACTAATAAATAACTGAATATTCTTTAGAAAGTTTAAAATATTAGGAAACATCTAGGAACTGAATATCTTGGGTCCAAGACTAAGAACCTTTTAAATGTCAGTAAATTTGAGCAAATTCCCTCACACGGGTCTATACCAACTTACTGTCTTACCAGTACCTCCGTGGATTGTGGCCAGACACCCGTGGGGATGCTTTCTATGAAAGGTCTCATTTTTACATCACCCTAGTTAGTCCCTCCCTCATTCAACCCTCAACCTTTTATGCTGCCGTCTGTCTGAGCCACTCCCTTGAAACTGCTCTTGCCCTCAATGACTAACACATCCTCTTTGTTCCTAAATCTAGGAAGGTTTCCAAACCTGCTCTCATGTGATGTGGATGAACACTACTCCCTCCTTAGCTAGTGGTTTCCCAGGGACAGAGGGCATCACCACCCTCTGCACTTTCCTCCTACAATGTGGTCCTCCCCTGGCCAAGGGCTTTAGGTATTCTTCCTAGTTCAAGTTTACTATGGGCCTTGCTGTTTTGGTATTCTACCATTTCCCTGACCAACCTCATCCCCATTAAAGTTCCTAATAACCACCCAGACACCCGTGGCTCCCAAAGTCAGCCCTTTGTCTTGAACTCCAGGCTCACTTCCCTCTAGACTTGCCCATGTGACTGCTCCACAAGAAGCTCCACATTCCAAAGCTGACCCTGACATCCCTCACCATCACATACATCCAAAACAGCTTGCTTTTCATCTTTATTTTCCCAGAGAATAAATAATAATCATCACCTACAGACAAGTTTGACTCTTCTGACCCTCTGCTTTTGCTTAAAACTACTTTTAAAACCCTCATCATTCATACCCATAAATTCCCCAGTGCCATGCACTCTATCCCCAAAGCACATCTTCTTTCTACAGCCTTTTCTGTCCCTGCTGTACCTCCTATTGCTGACAGATAGCATCTCTTTACCAACTACCTGGCCTTTCAAAAGTAAATCCATGCAAGTCATCCACTAGAGTAGTACAGTTTAGTGGCTTCTCATAGTCTGTGAAATCTGAATGTGCTGATCTCTTCAAGCTCAGGCCATATCACCTTCTTCCTTGTTCCTCTGAGGCTCACTGACGCCATCTCTCTTCCCTTCATAAATGGATCTTTATGGGAATATTTTCCTGGCTTCTTACTCCTCAGTTCTCAACTCAATCCTGTGTCCTGTGAAAGGATGTCTCTGGGCAACAGCTGAGTAGTTTCCAGTTACTCTCTAACATCACTCTATATGTTCCCTTAGTATTACACCTCCAGGTGTAAATATTTGGTTTTATTATCTATTGTCTATTAGCTTTATTCTCAGTAAACGCATTCCATATAGGTAGGTGCGAACCATGTCTATCTTAGTCTATGTATTTTTATAATATAATATTTCCTGGTAGTTCAAAGTATACGTATCTTTTAGATGCAAGAACAACAGTGATGTCTATCTCTTCCTTTGTTACCACTGTGCCACAGCTCTTCCCACAAAACACAAAGACCAAAGACTTCCAAATTCTGGCTTCTGCTTTCCTGGTCTTCTCACTTCTGCAAATGCTTCTATTGTATCTGATTAACTTAGGCTATCTGCTGTCCTCTGGGCCTCAGATTTCTGGAAGTTCTGCTACCTCAATTTTCTTTCTCTTTCAAGTTATATCTGAAAGATCTCACCTTCTAAGTCTACCATTGAGCCAGCCATGCTGACCTGGGTTGTAAATCTCTACAGATGGAGTTTACTTCTTACTCAGTAATGAAAGAATCTTAATCTAACCATGGGAACCTGAAAAGACCACAGATGACTAAAGAGGTTTTATAGATGTTATTCAAGTGGAGGATCTTGAGATAAGAAGATCATTCTAGATCTCAGGAGTAGACAGTAAATGGAATCACAAATGACTATAGCAGAAGGGAGAGGGAGATTGTATTACAAACGAGAGGAACGTGGTCGAGAATGTCGGAGACATTAGGAGATGTTACACTGCTACCTTTAAGATGCAAGAAGGAGCCAAGAGTCAAGGAATGTAGCTCTGGAAGTTGAGAGGGAGAAACTGATTTCCCCTTAAACATGGGAGAAGGAGCCAGTGTGGCAAATACCTTGACATTAATTAACCCAGGGAAATCAACCTAGTGCTTTCCACCTCCAGAAGTAGACAAGAATAACCTGTACTAACTTATTGACTTCATAGTACCAATAAAACCTAATAAATCTTCCCAGTTACAATTTGAACTCCTTATCTTACAGCTGCTTTCTATTGTTTTCTGTCCCTCACTAAACCATAAACCCTTTAGAACAGGAAGTATTTCTCATTTACAGTAGCTTTTAAGAAGCCAGCAGAGGTACCGGAGAGGCAGCTCAGAAGTTAAGAAAGCTTCTTGCTCTTGCAAAGCAAGAGAGTTCAGTTTCTAACACCACATAGAAAGACTCACAACTGCCTATAACTGGAGCTCCAGGAAATCTGTCACTCTCTTTTGTCCTCTGTGGGCATCCGTACTCCCATGCATATACAGAGACAAACACACACATGATTAAAAATAAAATAACTTACAAATATTAAAATATTTAAATCATAGTAGAGGATTTTCCACAAATGTGTATCTATGATATTTCTTGACCACTGTTAAGTAAGTTATGGCAAGAATGAACAACAGAACATGTATTCAACACCAACATAAATTACAGAATTGCTTAGTGTCATTAAAATGTGAATAGAATATGTTATTTACTATATTTAGTAAAAAATTTTAGATTATGAATGTTCTATGTATGGAATATACAAAATAATAATGATCTCTAGATGTTAGGATATTGATAATTTTATTTTAATATTTTAAAATACATTAAAAATAAACATTTCTTTTGTAATAGACAAACATGTTATTTAGCCAAAACAGAGAGCATTTAAGCTGTCCTGGACTCAATGTCATAGTCAGAGCCATAGACATAGCTATGCTTTCTTTTAAGTGTTTAAACTCAAATCTTCATACACTATGCAAGCACTTTCCTATCAAGCTATATTGGCCATGGTACTGCATCTAGCAAAATATATACAGGATGTAAGAGTAGTCTGTATTTTCAATACAAATTAGTAAAATTAGTGAGCCAATGGTGCTAACTAGTTAAAATGTTTCTGTTTGTGAAATGTTTTGTATAATTGTATAAGGCTCTTGTTTCTGTAATAAAGCAATGGGTAAATATTTCTTGTATAAGCACAGCATGGATGAAATGGACAATTTTCTAGACAGATAACAGGTACCAAAGTTAAACAAGGAGCAGATAAAACATCTAAACAGTCCCATAACCCCTAAAGAAATAGAAGCAGTCATTAAAAGTCTCCCCACCAAAACATGTCCAAGACCAGATGGTCTTAGTGCAGAATTCTATCAGACCTTCAAGGAAGACCTAATGCCAATTCTCTTCAAACTCTTCCACAGTATAGAAACAGAAGGAACACTACCCAATTCATTCTATGAAGCTACAATTACACTCATACCTAAACCTCACAACGACCCAACAAAGAAAGAGAACTACAGACCAATCTCACTTATGAATATTGATGCAAAAATACTCAATAAAATTCTCACAAACCAAATCCAAGAAAATATCAAACAACCATCCATCATGATCAAGTAGGCTTTATCCCAGGAACTCAGGGATGGTTCAGTATTCAGGAAATCTATCAATGTAATCCACTACATAAACAAACTCAAAGAAAAAAAAAAACCACATGATCATCTCACTAGATGCTGAGAAAGCATTTGACAAAATTCAACATCCCTTCATGTTAAAAGTCTTAGAAAGATCAGGAATTCAAGGTCCATATCTAAACATAGTTAAAGCAATATACAGTAAGCCAGTAGACAACATCAAACTAAACAGAGAGAATCTTGAAGCAATCCCACTAAGATCAGGGACTAGACAAGGCTGCCCACTCTCACCCTACCTATTCAATATAGTACTGGACTTTTAACATGAAGTTAAAAGCTAAAACTTATCCCCTTGTACAAAGCTCAAATCCAAGTGGATAAAGGACCTTCACATAAAACCAGATACACTGAAACTAATAGAAGAGAAGGTGGGGAAGACCCTCGAATATTTAGGCACAGGGGAAAAGTTCCTGAACAGAACACCAATGGCTTATGCTCTAAGATCAAGAATTGACAAATGGGACCTCATAAAATTGCAAAGCTTCTGTAAGGCAAAAGACACTGTCAATAAGACAAAACAGCAACCAACCAATTGGGAAAAGATCATTACCAATCCCACATCCGATAGAGGGCTAATATCCAATATATACAAAGAACTCAAGAAATTAGACTCCAGACAACCAAGTAACCCCATTTAAAAAATGGGGTACAGAGCTAAACAAAGATTTCTCAACTGGGAAAATTTGAATGGCTAAGAAGCACCTTAAGAAATGCTCAACATTTTTAGTCATCAGGGAAATGCAAATCAAAACAACCCTGAGATACCATCTCACACCAGTCAGAATGGCTAAGATAAAAAATTCAAGTGATGGTAGATGCTGGCAAGGATGTGGAGAAAGAGGAACACTCCTCTTTGTTTTGTTGGTGGGAATGCAAGCTGGTACAACTACTCTGGAAATGAGTCTGGCAGTTCCTCAGAAAACTGGACATAGCACTACCTGAGGACCCAGC
Organism: Rhabdomys pumilio; assembly: GCA_030674055.1. Classification (NCBI taxonomy): domain Eukaryota; kingdom Metazoa; phylum Chordata; class Mammalia; order Rodentia; family Muridae; genus Rhabdomys; species Rhabdomys pumilio. Next base: position 118,215,014 of record JANHMN010000004.1, read on the forward strand.
TATACCACTCCTCGGCATATACCCAGAAGATGCTCCAACATATAACAAGGAAATATGCTCTGCTATGTTCATGGCAGCCTTATTTATAATAGCCAGAAGCTGGAAAGAACCCAGATGTCCTTCAACAGAAGAATGGATACAAAAAACGTGGTACATTTACACAATGGAGTACTACTCAGCTATTAAAAATAGTGAATTCGAGAAATTTTTAGGTAAATGGATGGAACTAGAAAATATCATCCTGAGTGAGGTAACCCAATCACAAAAGAACATGCATGGTATTTACTCACTAATATTCGGATATTAGCCCAAAAGCTTGAAATAGCCAAGATTCAACTAACTGACCACATGAAGCTCATGAAGAAGGAAGACCAAGTGTGGATGCCTCCGTCCTTCTTGGAAGGAGTGACAGAATGCTCAAGGGAGCAAATAAGGCGACAAAGTGTGGGACGGAAAGTCAAGGAGGGGCCATTGGGAGACCAGTCTACCTTGATATCTGTCCCATGTGCAATCACCAAAGATAGATGCAGATATGGATGTCAGGAAGTGCATGCGGACAGGAGCCTGATGTAGCTGTCTCCTCCGAGGTCTGCCAGAGTCTGACATATCCAGAGGTGGATGCTTGCAACTACCCATTGATCTGATCAAGGGTTCCCAATGGAGAAGTTAGAGGACTGAAGGAGCTGAAAGTGTTGGTGGCCCCAAGAGGAGAGCAAGAATGCCAGCCAACCAGAGCTCCCCAGGGTCTAAACCCCCAGCCTGGGAGAACAAAGGGAGGGACCCATGACTTCAGCTGTATACTTAGGGGAGGATGGCCTTGTCAGGCATGGGTGGGAGAGGAGATCCCTGGTCCCATGAAGGCTGAACACTGAGCAAGGAGGAATTTGAGGGTGGGGAGGGAGAAGTGAGGAGTTGGTAGGGGCACACCCTTGTGGAGGCAGGAGGGGGGGATGGGATAGGTGGTTCCTGGGTGGTGGGGAGAATGTGGTGAGGGAATAAAATCTGAAATGTATTTTAAATAAATAAATAAATAAATAAATAAATAAATAAATAAATAAATAAAGAGAGAGTGTCAGGTTAATTTCTACATATTTTGTAAATCAAGCATGTTGTGTTTTTGGCAATAGGGTCTAACTATCAGATTCAGGAGGGTAAGCAAGAGTACTGGCAGTAATGAAAATGTGATTTGTCATTTACAGATGGAATTTCATTTAGAAAAATTGCATGAAAATCTTCACTCAGAAAGAAAAATTGCATGTTTTATTTGATAATTGGATGTTAGCTCTGAATCTTGAGATATGTATGTCTCATTTGTATTGCCCACAGTGTTAAGGAATAGAGTAATGGTGCATGGGGCCATGGATTTCAAGGGGAGGACAACAGACTACAGTGGCATAAAGTTGGTTAAAGGGGAATAATAGAAGAATAAGGGCTAAATGGGTGGGGGCTTGGAAGGAACAAGGAAGGAGAGACTATGTGGATGAATAAGTAACACTAAAGACTTTTTGAAAAAAGTCTCATGGATCCAGCCAGTAGTGGCACTTGCTTTCAACCCCAGCACTCAGGAGGCAGAGGCAGACAGAGCTCTAAGGCCAGCCTGGTCTATAGAGCAACTTCCAGTACAACTGGTGCTACACGGAGAACTTTATCTCATGAAGAAAGAGAGAGAGAGAGAGAGAGAGAGAGAGAGAGAGAGAGAGAGAGAGAGACAGAGAGACAGAGAGACAGAGAGACAGACAGAGACAGAGACAGAGACAGACAGAGAGAAACAGAGAGACAGAGAGACAAAGTCAGAGAGAGACAGGGACAAAAATTCTATGGAATCCAATTACCATTAAAGCTTCCTAAAATATATACATACACATATATTAAAAAGTGTACAAATGGAGTTACCTTATAACAAGGTGATAATACTCCTAAGAGGCATCACAGGCTAACAAATAAGAAGCCCACACCAGGAATGGGTTACTTCTTTGGGAATAACATCTTACAGATGCACAAACACTAGATTCAGTCCACTCTGTGCCCCATTGTATTAAATTGTAGAGCAGCCCTGAGCAACTAAACACAATGGTCAGTGCTTTCCAATGACATCAAGAGCACACCTTATGCTAAGGTCAAGTTTCTAAGACAAGTCTATGTTAGCTAGTGTGCCAACTAATGTTGCCAACATGTTATCAGCTCTGCTGTTGCACAGGTTGTCATCTGACTCAGCTCATGCCCTATTCAAATTAGCAGGGGCAGAAGAACATGACAGGGGTTTCCCCAGAAGGAAGTTTGTAACTATGAGTTTCAAACCACACAAGATGACTCTTTGACTGGAGCACATTTTTCCTTTTAGGGTTTCTAACCTCGTATAGCTAATGACTTTCTGCCTACAGAACTGTGATTTTTTTTTAAAGCATGATGCTTGACTGATTTATAATGTGGTTAGGTGATGTGGGTGTAACTTATATGGTCAGGAGCTCTGGATGCTCACAAAAGAGATAAATAACACTGGGTAAAATACTGATTTATTTCTTCTGTACTTTGATAATCAGAAATGATACTTCATTTCTTGACCTTATATTTTGATGTGTCTTGTGAAGATAGAGTGAATAATATTATGCCCTAGATTTTCATAGAAGAAATTATGCTTTTCTAGGCTGTTGAACCTTAATTTTTATCATAATAAAATGGAATAAGAACTATACCATTTTCTGTACCATATCAAAGTTTTGAAGGTTTTGTTGTTCCCTCTCACCCCAACCCTGCAATTCCCTTTTCCAACCAATGCACTTGTGGCAATTCATAGGGTGTGTCTGGTATCAATGAAAGTCCTTTTTAATCATGATAAATGCAGACGGCTTCCAGAGACTCAGAGAAAATTTTTCATATGACTGCATCCAGGGAAATTTGCATTTTGCTGTAGTTATACTTGTACTCTGTGAAAAAAATATGCGAAAATGCTTCTTTAAATATTCATTGAACTTTAAAAACAAAAAATAGATTTATGTCATGTGGTAGTGTAGAAGAAATGTGACAAAAAATGAATTGTAATGAATGCACTTTCATTTCTATTAATTCTTTGAGAATTTTCTATACTTATGTTGATTTGATTCACATGCCCCCTCTCCTATCTCCTTCCAGATACAGTTCCTGTTCCTCACCACACAATTTCATGTCTTCATTTTTTGTATAACTATTGAATCCAACTAATGTTATCAACATGTTATCAGGTCTGTGGCCAGCTAGTAGAGTACCAGGCACCACATTCTTAAGGAAAACTGATTGGATCTAAGAAACAGAAGGTTATCAATAGCTTCTCACCTAGGAATGTAACTTCATGTCCACCATTCACTCTCTATGCTAGGATTTTTCTGTCTTGAGTTTGCACAGATCCTATGCTACCACAAACACAGTGAGTTCATATGTGCAATTGCTCTGCTGTGTTCAGACAATGAGACAATGATTTTCTTCTAGTTGTCCATTCCTTCTGGCACTAGCAATCTTTCTATCTCCTTCTTCTGAATAATCCCTGAGACACGGAAGATGGAATGCGATATAGATGTCCCATTTAATTGCCTGTTTCTCTTATTCTCTGTGCCTGAGTCAATTATGAGCCTCTGTTAATCATATTCTACTGCAAATAAAGAGGTTTCTCTGATGAGGTTTGAGAAAACACTATGTGAGTGACAATAAGTCATTGGGAGTTGACTCTTTGATAGAGTATTAGTAGTGAGTTCTCCTTCAGAGCCTATGACCTCATCCATTCCCCACTCACTTCATGTAGGTAATTCTTTCTGACAGTTTGAATAGCTTTGGACCCCATAGACTCATGTGTTTGAATGCTAGGCCCAAAGAGAGTGGCAAAATTAGGAGGTGTGGCTTAGTTAGAGGAAGTTTATCATTGTGGAGGTGGGGTTGTGAGGTCTTCAATGCTCAAGCTATGCCCAGTGTGAAAAAAAATTCCAGTCTCCTCCTAGGTGCCTTCAGATGAAAGTATAAAACTCTCACCTCCTCCAGCACCATGTCTGCCTGCATGCTGCCATGCTTCCTGCCATGATTGTAATAGACTAACCCTGTGAAACTGTAAGCCAGCCTCAATTAAATGTTGTCCTTTATAAGAATTCCTGTGGTCATGATGTCTCTTCACAGCAAGAGAAACACTAACTCAGACACTTGGCTATACCATCTTTAAGTTATTCCCTCATGCACTAATTCCAGGGGTCCATACCTTGGAAACTCTGGGAAAACTGCTCTTCCTGCACCCCTGGAGCAGGGTTTCCCTCTGTGATTCTCAAATGTTTTGTCTCAAGCTTCATTGAAACTATAAGCTAAAGTACTTCTTCCCACTCCAGACCTCAAAGTCACAATGCCACACAGTCTCTTCTCAGCACTTGCTGAACCAAGTCTTGGAAGTCAAGGGCTAGCAGATGACTCTGTATCTTCAAGGTTCCAGGGAAGAACTGATGGCCTTGCCAGGAAAAGTATACTTAGGGAGCCTAGAGTCAGTGAGTAAAGGCTGGATTTTGTGATTGCCATTACTTTTTCTTTATTTCCCCTTAAAGAGTTACCAATCCTTAACAGCTTAAAACAGCATGCATTTGTTACCTCCTGTTTCTATAGGCAAGAAGCCCAACAGACATCTCATGGAATAAAATGCAGGTGGAGCTGGGCTGTATTCCTTTGCAGGTGTGAAGGAGAGTTTGAGTCTTTTTGCTCACTTTTGCAGTTTCATAATTCATTCTTTAAAGTCATAAGACCAAAGTCTTTTTTTTTTTTTTTTTTTTTTTTTTGCATTGTTGCCAACGGAGGGTTCAGCCAAGTTCCATGGGCTGGCTACACTCATTGGCTTCTTATGACCTACTTCTAAGTTCAAGGCCGATAAAATCAGACAGAATGCATGTCCCACTTCCCATCTCTCCTGCCTCTTTGTTAGAGAACTCAGGTAATATCTCTTTATATTAAAGTCAGCAACCATTAACCATCCACAACCATAAGTACTCCAATTCAACATTTTCATCACAATGTAAGAAACTCATTTTCATGGACCTAACAATAGGACACAGGTCACAGAGGTCAGAATCCTGCCTACAACACTGCATTTATTTCAGGATTTTGTTCATTTCCGAGCAAGAATAAAGGAATGCCTTTTTTTATAACAGGAAATGTATCAACTCTATGTAGCTATAACTATGCCATCTGAAAAAAAAAACTGAATATAGTTGACTTTTTTGAAACAAAGACCATACCAATTACTTATATTTCAGAATGACAGTTTCTTAATGGAGTAGAAAGAAAAAATGAAGGGAAAAAAGAAAGAAAAAGAAACTCTGTCAAAGCTTTTCTGAACTCTAGGGAAAATCTTCCTTTTGCACACAAGAGATTCTTAATTTGAATGTATTAGTATTCCTGGGCTACTTTCCAATTTTTCCAACAGTGTATGATCCCTCACGTTATTTTTTATCCTTAGGACTGTACCTTGACCATTTCTTTGGTCATCCCCCATGTGTCTGCCATGGATTGACTGACTAATGTGGTTCATGACATCATCCTAGAAAGTCCCCCCTCTCCTGAAAAATAATGTTGTTACTGTGTTACGTTTGAAGCATCCTACTGAGTCTTTCTACAGAGAATTTTCATACGGAGAAAAAATTCATCCCTTTCTGTGCCAGGTTGATGGGAGCCTCATAAAGACTAAATGTGTGAATACAATGAAATTTGGCACACTACTTACTACAGTTTGGATAGGTGCTTCCCAAAGACCTCTGTGTTGAGGGCTTGATTACTAGCATATAGTAGTAGGATATGATGAAGCCTTTAAAAGGTGGGGCTATGGAAGGAATTCCAAGAGGTTAGGAAGTATATCCTTGAAAGGAACATTGGATGCCCAGTCCCTTTCTGTCTTCTTCATGACCACCATAAGGTGAGTAGCTTCCTTTGTTACATGCTCCATCAAAATGTACTGCTATGGCATAGGCTTCAGTGGACAGGCTAAAATAATAAACACAAAAGAATACACTTCTCTGGACCTCGTAGAACTGTCTCCAAAACTGACCACATACTTGGACACAAAGCAAGTCTCAACAGATACAATAAAATTAAAATAACTCCCCCAATTCTATCAGACCAGCATCTATTAAAGCTGGATTTCAACAACAAAGACAACAGAAAGCTTACAAAGCCAGGGAAACTGAACAAAGAAAAATAAGCAAACATATCCAAAAAGATTAGATGGCAATGAATAATAATATTCAAACCTCAAATCAATAAAATAGAAACAAGAGAACCATGCAACGAATTAGTCTCAATAAGAAACTTGATTGTATTGGCATGACCTGTGGGCATGTCCATGGGAGACTGTATTAATTAAGTTAAATTTTGTGGGAAGTCCCAGCCTAATGTGGGGCAATACAATTCCCTGATTTGTGGCCTTGTACTATGTGAGAGTATAGAAACCTATCTGATTCCTGAGACTGTGTACACTCATTTCTCTCTACCATTGGCTGAGGGTATAATATGACCAGCTACTTGAAGTTCCAGTCTTAACTTCCTTAGAATGATGGCCTGTAATCTGGAACATAAGCTAAAATAACCTTTTTTCTGGCTTTTGTCATGGTGTTTTATCAACACAATAGAAATGAAATTAGAATACTGTACCAACCTGGTAGCCTGAGTTTTATTCCCAGATCCTCCATGGAAGAAAAGAACCAACTTGTCCTTTGACCTCCACATTTTCCCAACCACACACCATATAAATATTATCATCATCACCATCATTATCATATTATCATTATATAATAATAATATAATAATGGAAAGCTTACCCTTCAAAGTAAATAAATTCTAGCTCTTAGTAAAATGAAGGGAGAAAAAAGGAAGAAACATTTTGAGGTCTACCATGTCAACACATTGTGGTCTGATGTTCCTTTATGAAAGGAGCATGTGGTATTTGAGAGAAAGTCAATCTAGCTTAATATTTGCAACATATATGGTACTATGGTGTAATACACTTATGTTTGGTTGTCATTGAGCATCTTGGAATTCACTAATTTTCTACATCAATATTGTCATTATGGACCCATTGTTACCATTGTCTGTATAATTTATCAATGTCTTAAACAGCCTTGAATCCATTTCTTTCTCTTTTTTTTCTTTTATTTCTTTTATTTTATTTATTTATTTATTTATTTATTTATTTATTTTGTAGCACTAAAGTAAACCATAGGTTCTCAATAACTTTGGTTTAGTTTGGTTTTGGTTTTTCGAGACATGGCTTCTAATGTTGCCCTGGCTGTCCTGGAACTCCCTGGCTAACTTAGAACTTTGAGATTTGCCTGTCTCTGCCATCAAAGTGCTAGAATTTAAGGCATGCACCAACATTCTCAGTTCTCCCAATAACTTTTCAATGTGTTTGTTTGTTTTCCTATCTTCTCCTCCTCTCTCAAAAACACAGCAGTAAGATACTTAGCTATGTTCAGTTCCCACATCCTATTACACTGGCCACATCTTGTGCTAGTAAATGGAACTTACCAATTATATTATGGGACAATATGGGGGGACTAGACATCATCAAAGCTGGGCCGAGAGATAACAAAAGCTTCTGACTTCAGTGTTTATCATAATCAACAGTCACACAGCTTGATGACTTCTTGCTCTCATTTTTATCAAAAGAGCATTTCAGGTATTTTAAATGGTTAAATTGGGACTTTTTTATTCTACCGCTTTTGCCTTTGACTACCTGAACCCAACCCACACTGAGTGGCTCAGCCTTCTTTGGGATGTGAGAAAGCATGGAACGGCTCCATCACACCACATGCCTCACATGGCTGTCAGTCAGGATAATCACATAACCACATACTAATGTGGGAAACTGCTGACAGGACTGACACGAAGGACATGGAGCCAAATGATGAACACACAGAAGCAGGCTGTGCACACCATGCTCCCTCACCATGTTTACATACCTCACTTTCCCAGTCTGCCCATGGTCAGCTCCCTGACTGAACATGACAATGCTTCTGCAGTTTGCAAGAGTAACAGTGAGCAGGCAGAAAGCTTGCAGAGACAAAAGACAATATTAGAAGATGGGCTGGCTTGCAAGACGATTTTAAGCTGCTGTTTCTGCTTCAGAATCATGAAGAGCAGGGATGAACAGTTCTCAAAATCATTTGAGGCCACTCTATTTTTATTGAAATAAAAAACTAGCCTTGCTCATACTGTTTAGTTTACTGTAACAAACTCTGTGAAAACTCTGAACCAGCTGGTCAGAGAATAGTCATCCTTGTCTTGGAGCTGGGTGAAGTAGATCACTCAGAGGACTTTCATGGGGATTTATTCAAGATCACATGCCTACCCACAACTGTGCTCACATCTGCTCTCACGACCTCTGATTCCAGCTTTGGTGACCTCTCTACCTCACCATTTTCCTCCATACTAGTGCTGAGTGGTGTGGTCTGCTTCTCTCCATTCTTCCAAGAAAAGCTCCTTTTTTTCCAATTCTTTCTTCTTTCTTTCTCTCTCTCTTTCTTTCTTTCTTTTTTCTTTCTTTCTTTCTTTCTTTCTTTCTTTCTTTCTTTCTTTCTTTCTTT
>JANHMN010000004.1:118225826-118270377 GCA_030674055.1 Rhabdomys pumilio
TTTTGTTTTGTTTTGTTTTGTTTTGTTTTGTTTTGTTTTGTTTTGTTGAGATAAGGTCTTACTACATAGCCCCGACTGACCTGAAACTTGATATGTAGACTAAGCTAGACTTGAACTCAGGGAGTGTTCTGCCTACCTCTGTGGAAATCAGGTTCAAAGTTATATGAAAGTAAGGATATACACTGACAGCAGAGTGTAGGTGAGGACAAACACGAATAACCATCTAACATACTAGCTGAAAATTAAGTAAGAGCAGGAGAGAATAATGTTTAGGGATAATGTGGTGGCTGGCTTTGGTTATCAACTTGTCTTGAGTAAGAGATGTCTAGGACTAGTGAGATGAGTGTCTAGAATGTCTTGGGGAGTTTCCAGAGAGTATTTGCATGTGAGACAACAGAAGCAAGCAATTGATTTTAATATGGGTGGCACCATCGAGGAGCATGAGAAAGCCAGCACAGGTGTGCAAGCTACCTTCTTCCTGAGCAAGCACACCTACCCCTGCTCCCACCACTCATGAGTATAAGCTACCCATTCTTCAGCCAATCAATATTCATTCAATATCAACTATGCTCTTAGAAACTTTGAGGCCTCCAACAGAGACTGTGATTGCTGGGAATCCCAGCTGCCTAGACTGAGCAGCAGCTGAGTTCTCTGTTTGCAGGCTACATACTATCAGTTTTGGAATAATAAAGCTCCTAAACCTCATATCATGTATTCCATTCCAATAAATCCCCTTCATAATTCATACATTTTTACACACATACATATATAAATGTGTGCATACAAACATGCACATGTATATATTTCCATTTGCTTCTGGCCTTCTGGAAAACTCTAATACAAAGAGAGAAGCTAACCAACAGTTAAAATTCAGTACATGGAGGAGATCACTCAGTCAGCACTGCTGATCAGAAAGCCTTTCCTGAACAATATTGGGCTCACTGAGTTTTAATTAATAGAAATTGTTGCTATGGTCAGGGAAACAGAGCAAAAAGATAGCTAATGAGACACCACGCAGGAACTAGTGTTGGAAATGGAATTGATAGCTTGCACTTAACTATTAGACAGTGAAGTAGAGGTCAACCTTGGATAATACACAGCACGGTCTTTTAAAAATGAATCACATCATTTCATTCTCTAGCCTACAAATGGGAACTCCTTTTTCAAAAGTGGTAATAGTTGTGGGCTCTTAGCACCACTTATAATGGTCATCATGCTTAGCCTCTGTCAATTTTTTCAAGTTCATGTCCTTTACAAGGAGGAAAAAAAAATCCATCAGTCAAACAAACAACAACCCTTGTACATCAGCCTGGACATTTTGAAGGAGTGTTCAGCATTTAGGCCTTAGTCCAATGCTCTGAGAAACCCTTCCTTACAACCTTATTATGACAGCAGCCCTACCCTCTACTACCCAAAGCTATGTACATCCTATCTTCCTGTTCTACTGTCTCCTAGGATGTTTACCCAACATTAAAATGTCTACTTATTTGCTTTGAGTGATCTGCTTCTCAATGAAACTCAGTGAAAACAAACTAGACACAACCATGTCTCAGCATCTAAAAGGTTTGCAGTATTGATTGGATACGTGAATAAATGATGGCCATGAGAGTGAGAGGGCAAAGAGTGCTTGTGATCATGAGATACAGGAGTAGTCTAAGGGCTTTTCTGGGTCAGAGCAAGCCCAGAGTTGGACCATGAAAGGCTAAATTAAGATATAAGTAGGAATCCATGAAGAACTACACTGTAACACTATCTTTTTATAATACAATAAACATGGCTATATATTTTTGGTTGTGAGCCTAGCCTTTAATGGCTGAGCCATCTCTCCAGCCCAAACATGGCTATATATTGACTTAATTATTTTTTAAAAAAATGGCCACTGGTCAATGCAACTGTCTATGCTGCTGCATCTCGCCCTACCTCAGCCACCATGTTCAGTGGCCAGAGGCCACGTGGGCACTGCAGCTGGAAACGGCCCACCAGAAACACCAGCCCTGCCACTCATGTGATGCCAGCCTGGGAGATAGCTCTGCCAATCTTCCACGCTGTCTCTGCAAGGCTGGGTATTGCCCAGAGCATCCCGCCATCCATGAGGCCCAGTAGAAAAATGAGACTCTAACGCTTAAAGATTAATCAAAGGCTTATATATTTGGTAATGATCATTAACAAGATGCCCTTACAATTAGAGGTGTAACCCAATACCCATCCTAGATATACCAACTACCTTTGACTGCTACAGACAAGCGAACATCAGCCTCCATGTCCCCTTTTCTCTCGATTCCATCTCACCCTTAGGTTCTCCTCTTCCTTCCCCTCCTCCTCCCTCATTCCTTCTCTTCCTCTCTTTACTCCTCCCACCTTAGCTCCTCCTACATATATATGTATATAATTTTCATTTGCATAACTCAATAACATTTTTTTGTGTGTAAGTTTCAGTGAGCCTTGGTATTGATGAGGCATAGTATTGAAGAAAGCATCTTTCAGCTCATAAATTCTTATATCTTCTGCTCCCTTTCTATATTAAGTTGTTGATTATATGATTAACATATTTATGGGAAAGCATCACCCCCAAACCAAGGCTAATCAGTGTATGCAAGATACATGTCACATGACAATGCCTCACTAAATTGTTGAAGAATTTTTCAATGTGCGTATTATGGTAGCTAACTGAGCTTGATTGTCAACTTATTGGACACAGAAGTCCCCAGGAAATTACTGAAGCACATTTCTGGTTATGCCTGTAAGGCATTTTTGAAGAAAATTAGCCAAAGATGAAAAGACCAACCACAAATGTCAATAGTACCTTCTGTCCCTTAGGCTTGGTACAAAGGAAACAGTGGAGAAAAATATTAGTGTAGTTTTCTCTCTCTCTGCCCCTGGCTTCTATAATGGGAGCTGAGACACATACCCAGTCATACTGACTGAGACCTCTTAAACTGACCAGATGTTAAACTGACCCTTTTTTTCTTAAGTCCATGAATATTTGGTCACATCAGTTTAAAAAAAAATACTATATTTTTATGTGTTGTTTAGTATTATAGGCATGATATTTTTAGACAATAATTTTTGTTTAAATTAGAAATAAACAACTTGGGCTGGAGAGATGACTCAGTGGTTAAGAGCACTGACTGCTCTACCAGAGGACCTGAGTTCAATTCCCAGCAACCACATGGGCTCACAACCATCTGTAATGGGATCTGATGCCCTCTTCTAGTGAGTATCTGAAGATAGCTGCAGTGTACTCATATAAATAAAAAATAAATAAATCTTTAAAAAAATAAACAACTTTTTACGGAGTTAGATTGAAACTGGCACCCTCTGCATGCCTCAGTATCCCTGTCAGCTCTGAAATCCACGTGTGTTTGGCTCCAACCCCACTGCCAGCCTCGGGTTGCTCCCACTAACAGCTGCTACATGTTGTTATTTTTAAATAAAATGAATACCTTTTAATAACTTTTTAAAAATTGTTTTATCTATTATTTACATGCATAGCAATTAATAATTAAAGAGTTTTTCAGGCATGGTAGCATATGCCTTTAATCCAGCATTACAGAACTAGAACCAGGCAAACCTCTTTTATAGATTTATAGAGATAAATCCTGGGCCAGCAAGACTCAGGCAAGCCAAGGATAAAAAGTGAGACCATGTGGGGGAAAAAAAAAAAAACAGAAATAAAAAGACTAAGTACAAGAATGTTATCTATGGCCTCATTTGTAACAACAAAAATAGTAGCAAAAATATTCCAACTTGATGGAAAATCCTGTAGCTTTCAAAAACCGTATATCTATAAAACACAATGTTTGTTATTTGAAAGAATATAACATAAAATAATATTTATAGTACAGTTGTCTTCCCCTATTTATGATGTCTATGTTTCAAGACCCATAGTGGGTGCCTAAAAATAACTGATGGATTCATATGTGTGGTGAGATATAATGTATAAACATGCAAAGTATAAGATTAAGAGCAAAATCTAACAATAAGTTACAACAACATGTTTTTCTCCATTATCTTAAAAGTGAATCTTTCATCCTCAGCATGTAATTTCGTTCTTTTTTAAATCACAAACTTTCACTTTCACATTTTTATTTTAAAGAAGCACTTAGGGGTAGAGAAACAGTTCTCACTCAGCAAGTAAGAGCAGTGGCTGCTCTTCCAGAGGAGCTGACTCATTGGGTGGCTCACAACCTTCTGCAACTCCAGTTCCAGGGGGTCCAATCCCCTCTTCTGGCTTCTGTGGGCACCCAGCATTCACAAAGTACACAGACATACATGCAGGAAAAACATCCAACATATAAAAATAAATAAAATTTAAAAATAAAGTACCAAAAAGAAATCAACCAAAACTACATTCTGCCTTCTTTGAGCAGTAGCTGAATGACTGGAATCACTCAGCTTCTACTTTGGGGCAAGTGTTAAGTAGAATATAAGAACTTCAAGATGCTCCAATGTTCAGTAGTATAGGGGCTGTCCAGGTGTTCAGTGGTCTCTATAAATTGGCTAAGTTTTAGAAGCTATGCTTAGTGCTTCCCATAACTTCAGTTAATCTAGTCATTCTGGATTTCTGATGGGGTTGAAGACCTATAGACTCATAGCCAATCCTGGCTATTTACCTTGAGAGAAAAGATCTGAGTGGATGGTTTTCAGCTGACATTCATTCTAAAGCCAAGGAAAAGCCAGGTTCAAAATTAAGTGTTTTAGTCAAGAGAGACGACAGAGGTTCTGGTTAGTCAACTAAATGATGGACTGGGTATTAAGACTATCTTGTACCTCGCTGGTACAAATAGGAATAATTATGCTCTAATTGTATTTTGAGAGAAAAGTTTTGTTTTAACAGGAAGAGTGATATGTAGGAGGAGCTAAGGGGGAAGGAACACCGAGAGGAAGAGATGGAGTAAGGAGAGGAGAAGATGAAGTAGAGGAGAAGCTAGGTGATGAGAGAGAGAAAAAGAGAGAAAAAGAGGGGGGGCATGGAGGCAGATGTTCACGTGTCTCCACCAGTCAAAGATAGTTTATATATCTAGGTTGGGTATTGGGTTACACTTCTGATTGAGCATTACCATACTTATAAAGCCTTTGATTAACATTTTAAAAAATTGTATAAAAGCAAAAAGGAAAAGAGGGCATAGGATAGGGGTTTTCTAGGGAGGGGAAATGGGGAAAGGGGATGGCATCTGAAATGTAAATAAAATATCCAATAAAAAAAAAACAAGAGAACTTCAAGAACTCAACAATTAATCTGCTAAGCCACATGGGGATTGAATAATGGTGGACAGGATCCCAACATGAGCGTGCTGGACAAAGGGAAGAGTGGTGTTTCAGGTAGGACAGGGTGGAAAGCTTTTGGAGCTTATCACTTTCAGAAAAAGAAAAAAGAAGTAGACACCTTAACACTTGGAATTTCTCATCTTTTGAATTTTCTATTTAGTAGTTTTATATGACTGTGGCATGGGACCCAACATCTGGAATACTAGACAGCAAAACTATGGACAAGAAAGCGTGATTCGTGGTCTTTTCTTTCTTACTTTTTCTTTTGTTTTCTTTTTCTTTTAAAAGAAATGACTAAAAGTTTCATTAGGAAACATATCAAAGAGGCTGAGCTATTTATAAAGTAGGAAAGCAGAAAGCAATAGCATATGATAAAACAGGGAGGAAAGGAATGAACGAAGGACAGTTTGTGAAGAGAACAGATGAAATGAGGGAATGGAGTAGAATAATAAATCTGGAATTTCCTCTGACGCCTGTGCTTCCAGCATCTGCAGACAGGGAATAGCTTTATCTCAATTCATCAACTCTAATTACATAAACTTCAGAAGTACTGATGTTCCCATCACTGAGCCCACTGACAAGCTTACTGGAAGCCTTCCTGCTAGTGTGGTGGGGTTTTATAGCTCACCTCACTCACCTTGGGCTGCAAATATGACCTTGCTTAGCTGTCCCTGCTTTGGTCAGTGAATGCTGTGAAGGCCAGCAGGCCCTTCTGCTGCCTCTTGCTTATTGAGATATTTGTACTCTCTGATTGATGCTAAACCGGGGGTTGGGGGTGGGGGGGCAGAATGCTACTGCTGATCCCAACCTACTTCCAGGCAGATAATGAGGATAGGAGAGAATACGCTCCTCACATGCAAGGCATGAATAAAATTTTAGTTTCACATTCACTCAGTGCTTTTCGTGGTCAAGTGTAGATCAAGGGAAAGATTTCAGGCCTAGGGGGTAGCTGCGAGCATTTGAGCCATTTCTTCTAACATGTGTCGAGGGTCATCTTGTATGTCATGATCAGCTCAGACTCACTACATGAGCAAAATTACATTTCTAAGTCCAGATCACTGGTTTTTTCCCACTGACATACAAGTTGGGGCTATACAGTAACGTGGAACAAGTTGGTTGTACTAGAAGCTGTACGTACCTCCCACTGAGTGGGAAAATAGAGTAAATAGGATAAGGAGCAGAACCAAAAGAGCGGGCTCCTGGGGGCTGCACTTTCTCTTTCTGTTCTCTGTTCTCCCTTGATACCCATTGTGCAAGCTCTCTACTTAATGTTAGTCCTTCTCCACACTGACGCAACCAGCTGTTTAATTGTCTCTGTCCTGCCTATTTCGTGGGAGTCTACTTACCCTTTTTTTTTTCTTTAAAAGGCCTTTATATTTACAAAGACTTTCTAATAATAAATCCAAAAACTGCCTCTTTTCCTATTACACTATTAGTCAGGGGATAGCCACCAGGCAAAGAAAGCAAACGCCTAGTATGTAAAATGAAAGGATTTCCCCTTTCACTTCCCTTCAAAGCCTGTGCACACACACTCACACATCTCAAAGTGTTTAGCAATGCTTCCAGAACAATTCAGAACTTCCCCTTTCCTTTGTAGATGAAGGTGCATTACGCCCCAAGTGACTTCACAGTGTTACAGTAGCCTTAGAAGTTGAGGGCTTAAACCCCACTGAGTTTCCCATGTAAAACTAGAAAGATAAACATCAGTTCTGCCATAAATTACCATATGAAAAGGTGAAGGTGTCTGGGCTTTTCTCAGGCCCATTAAGACAAAGCTAGTTTTTCCTGTTCAAAAGACCAGAATCAAGGTTCTAACTCATATCCTGGGTGGAGACCAAAAATCATTGTTAATCCAGATAGGCCTATCAATCACCTGGTTAAATGTGTCTACCACCATGACTAGTCTGAATTCCAAAGCCATTGGAAAAAGAGATTAAGAAGCCAGGACATTAGTGAACATACAAGGACCCACATGCAGATGTCACATACTTTACTCACTTCAAGCCAAGACCCTCATCCCTGGTCTCAAGGACATATTTATATATACAGAATCCTATAAAAGTGGCATTTTACCCAAGTGGTTATATAATAAGTTATATCATAGTCATATTTAGTGCTAACTCGTGATTCCCTGCACATCTGGTTACTACCATCTTAGCTGAATTATTCCAAATACCGGGGCCGTGTTGTCTAAAACTTAATTGATTGTTAAAAACCTTTTATGTCTTTCATCCTCATCTAAGGAAACCTTAGTTACCTGGAGCCATGATAAGGCAAAGGAAAGAATGAGCATCTCCTTCATGAGATGATTCACTTTGACTCCCCCGCCACCACCGTGCTTGCAGAGTTTCTGTCAGGAGAAACTGTGGGACCCTTGCCATGCAGCCTGCCCATTTTTCTGTGTCTTTCATACACTTCATGTCTTTTGTTTTTTCTTTTCCTTTGACTGAGGCTGGGGCATGCTTTCTCTGACATTTGCGGACTTCTCATTAGTTCTCCCAGTTCCACTTTTGCTGCACCACCCCTTGCCAGCCTCCACTGCAAAGGTCTCTCTCTCTGTCTCTGTCTCTGTCTCTGTCTCTGTCTCTCTCTCTCTGTCTCTCTCTGTCTCTCTCTCTCTCTCTCTCTCTCTCTCTCTCCCCACCCCTCTGGCTCACCAACCATTCCAGGCAGCTTCTAAGGTTTCCAGCTTGCCTGCCCTCCTGTTTCTCTTAATTTCTGATAAGTTTTCCTTAGATTTCGTCTGGAGTCTGAGTCTATATTGTTTATTAATAAGACTAAAAACCCAGGAATGCAACACCTGCTTCTTCACTGATGTTGGAAAACCACAGACATGGCAATTTGCAAAGAACTGGGTGTGTTGGCATATGCCTTTAATTCCAGTACTCTGGAACGAGAGGCAGTTGAGCTCTGAATTGAAGGCCAGCCTGGTCTACAGAAAGTTTCAAGGCAGCTGATCTTAGGGAATCGGAGAAGGGAACAGGAGAGGAGAAGAGAGGAGAGAAGAGGAGAGGAGAGGAGAGGAGAGGAGAGGAGAGGAGAGGAGAGGAGAGGAGACAGAGAAAATGCATATACATATGTGACCAAGTATATACAGGCCGAAGGTCCACTATGAGTATCTCAGCGGGCATCAACTTTGTTCCTTGAGACAGATTCTCTTGCTAATAGCTGAGAACACACACATCTGTATATGAGCAGAAAAAAAAAAAGATTAGGAAATAAAAGACTTACAGAAAAAAAGAAATTTCTGTGGAAATCCCTAACATCTTTCTTTGAAAAATTCTATAAACAATCATGGTGAATCATCCAACCTTTCAGCTGTCATTCAGCAGATCCCTTAAGATGAGGAACTTCAAGATTTCAGCAGAATAACATGACACGAACTTTCGTCATGCTTAATTACATTTCTAATTAACCTAAGTGTTTGTTATAAAGGCTGTTCTTGAACCGGGCTCAATATCCATGGCATCACGGCTCACAGAAACAAACATTAGAACTGGATCTTCAGAGGTCTTGCTGTGTCCAGTGGTATGACCTTTGCCCAGGCCTTCCTTGCTGTCCAGACTTTTCTAAACTTTCTGTCCTTGTAGATTAAAGTGCAGCGGTTCTCAACTTTCCTAGTGCTGTGGCCCTTTAATACAGTTCTTCATGTTGTGGTGACCCCCAACCACAACGTTATTTTTGTTGCTATGTCTTAACTGTAACTTGCTGTTGTTATGAATCATAAGCATCTGATTTGCAAGATATTTGATATTCAACCTCGGTGAAAGAGTCATTTAGCCCAAAGTGCTCATGACCCACAAGATGAGAACTGCTGGATTAAAGAGTATTAACTGTAACTGTAATTTATAAGTCCAAATAGAGCTTTTAGAAGGAAATAAAACATTCCTGCTCAGGACCTCATATGAAGACATCAACTTGGGTTCTGACTCAGAAAGATACAGAAGGTCCTCTCTGTAATGTGAAACGCAAGAGAAGAGAAGATGACATTGCGGAATATCAGTGATGGAGGAAGTGTGGTAGCTTTACACCGCCCTTCTTTTCTCTAAGATCACGTGTGGTTAGAGGAAAAGCTGGGAGTTGACACGGTTTCAGGCTAACTGGTTACTGAAGGAAGAAAACAGAACAGTTGTCCAAATCATCACGAGGAACCTAGAAGAAAGTCATTGCGCTGTGTTATGGTTTATATGCAATACGTTCTCCAGAGGTTCATGTGCTTGAGCTCTTGGTCCACAGCTTATGATGCTGATTTGAGAGGGTAGGCTTCAAATAGGCTACAAGCAATTTGCAGGTTATACCTCTCCAAGCTCCTGTCTGCTGTCTGCTTCTTGGTTTATGCCAGAGAGGGAATTGCCACCACACTTCCCTCCCACCCCATTTCACACCTGTGTAGAGATTAGAATTTTATAGGTTCAGAGGCTAATTATTCTATCTTGAGCTAATTTTAGCCTTTCGGACTAGCCATGTCTTGCCCCACTCTGAATCTGAACTAACACCTCATGATAATAAATAAAACATTCTTATAAGTTATTAACTTGGCAGAACACTAGCTTCCATCAATCCAAGAGCTAAGAATGCCATCAGATAGCATTCTGATCCTATAAGAATGTTTCCCTCACTTTGATGTATCTGTGTCTCTGGTGTACTCGATAATATATTTTAAACTTGCTTTGATTTAAGACTCATTTTTTTCTGTAAAATTATAAAACCCTGTAAAACTGCTCCCCATTGGAATGTGGAATTGGGGTAACCTAAATCTGTTTTTCTGGGCCATGGTCACTCATAGTGGTCCAGTATAATCTGTCATTCTCTTTCAAATGAGACCTGTAGTTGAGAGAGTGAAAAATTTCTCTGAGATGCTAAATTAAGATAAAATTTCCTCTTAAGCTGTTTCTATCAGGTATTTTTGACATAGAAATGAGAAAAGTAACTAATGTACTTGGACACTTTCAGTGAAGTTTGAGAGTGAGGATTATGCCTGAGATTGTAAATGAAAAAGTTAAATACAGAAATGTGGAAAACATAAAAAATCTGTATCTTTACTGAAGTAGTACCCATTTATTACCCAAAAGTTTTAAAGTGTATTTTTTTAAAGTTAAAAGTGCAGAAAAACACAAGATATGAGTGTTAGAGTTAAGCACAAAAAGCGTTGTTTGCAGTTTTTGTATTAATAGAACCATTAACTTTTACCAAACAAAAATGTACCAAAACCAAAATCATAAACCATTACTAACCTATATGTATTTAATCTTGCTTGTGAAGATGTCTTCTTGATGTTGATTTCACACCAAGTTAACTGGTTGTAGGATATGAGCCTCTATCTATAGCAGGAAGCGTTGGGGATTTGTGTGCATTCTGTTTCAGTGCCATGTAATTTTAGAAGTAGTTTTTATCCTAAAGATTTCTCAAGCTGCCTGTGAAGCTAATCTAACTAAAAGTAGATGTAAATGTTCTAGAAAAACACAAACTTTTGTTCCATATACTATTTTCTTTTTTAGAGATTTATTTTCTTCATGTGTGTATGTGTGTTTGCCTGTGTCTGTTTGCCTGTGTCTGTGTGTGTGTCTCTGTGTGTGTGTGTGTGTGTGTGTGTGTGTGTCTGTGTGTGTGTCTGTGTGTACAACAGAATGCCCAAGAAGAGACCATAAGATGACGCAAGGTCTCTTTGCAATTGGAGTTACAGGTGCTTGTAACCCACCCAATATGGGTGCTAAAAATTTAAACTATAGTCCTCTAGAAGAACAGCCAGAATTCTATTTAGTCCTCTAGAAGAACAGCCAGAATTCTATTCTTTTTTTTTTTTTTTTTTTTTGATTTTTGATTTTTGATTTTTTTTCGAGACAGGGTTTCTCTGTGTAGTCCTGGCTGTCCTGGAACTCACTCTGTAGACCAGGCTGGCCTCGAACTCAGAAATCGACCTGTCTCTGCCTCCCAAGTACTGGGATTAAAGGCATGCGCCACCACAGCCTGGCAATTCTTTTCTTTATTAAGCCCTATTTTCTTTATTAAGATGAAATCCAGAAGACACAGTAAATGACCATTTTAAAGTCAACAATCAAGTCACCATCAGCATATTCACAGTTTTGTGTAAGAATGAAGTCATTATCAGCATATTGCATTCACAGTTCTATGTGACAATCAAGTCACTATCAGCATATTCACAGTGTTGTGTAGCCATCACCTCTAGTTTCCATGCAGCCTGAAAGAAGACTGGTAGTCATTAAGCAACCGCCCTCTATTCTTCTCTCCCTCTTGTCCCACCAACCACCTTTGTACTTTCTATATACATGGATTTGTCTGTTTCGGATATTTCACACCAAGGCAATAATAAAAGTGTGCTTGCTGCATGTTCCCACCCAGCCATCACATTGGTTCTCCTCTCAGTTCCTTCTTCTGTGCCTAAAAGTGGAGTCTTCTAGCCTGTCAGCTCCCTTGTTCCTTTAAAAAAAAAAAATTGTTATGTCAATGAGGAGAACATGCAAGTGCAGTAGCTTATCTGAAAGAATGTTGCAATCAGTGAACACTGTGTAGATGATAGGCGCAGAAGGAAATTGTTGGTCTAGACTGGGGTGTGTCAATGGAGAAGAGTTACCACACAGCCAGCAGTGACTCCTCAGCAGTGGGAACTGTGACTGTGAGATGCCTCACCAACACATTCTTTGGAATTTGTTCTCAGTCTCTACGTATCTCACCCCTTCTCACAATTCCACATTTAGTTTCTGGTTTATATTAATGTGCTGGAGTTAGCAGCATATCTTGTGGAGGAATTTCAAAAACCTTTAATTTTTCAAAGCACATGCACAAAAGCTAGAAGGAAAGGAGTCAGATCAAGAATAAATTGAGATTCTTGGACAGACCTTCATGAAAAATACCAGGAAGGCCAAGCTGTAAATGACCTTTGACTTCTGAAGAAGGCTTCAGTGTTGGAGACAGTAGACAAAGTTCCCTACTGAGAGTGATGGAGGTACAGTATTTAATGGGAGAAAAAGGTGAGTTGCAAAACGTTTCTCTTAATTGTATTTGTTTATTTCTACTAAAATGCTTCTTTTCTACTAAGATCTCTAATGGAAAGTTTCCAAAACTCAAAAGATAAAATTTATATGTTTAAAAGGAACTAAACACTGTTGATAGCTGAGAAAAGACAAGGCCATTTAGTTATTTTCATTTATTAAAGTAAAGAGCTCTGAAAGGATTTACCCACATCAGCCACAAACAGATCTCAATAACCTGTTGGGATTCAGATCCAAGACAAACAGCTGAGGCGCATATTTTATATACCAAAACAGACCTAGCCGCCAGGTTTTCCCAGCATCCCTCAGTCTCTACATGTTACAGGGCATACTGTGCCCCCCACCATGAACATTCAAGCCTCTCTCTCTCTCTCTCTCTCTCTCTCTCTCTCTCTCTCTCTCTCTCTCCCCTCCCGCTCACCCGCTTCCTCTCTTGCTCTCAGTCTCTGTGTTTTCTCTCTCCCTCCTGGAGCACGCCCTTTTTCTCTTTCACTTCCCCATTCTCTTTGTCCACTCTCCATGGCCACTTCTCTGGCCTCTTTCCTTGGGAGGGACCAGTCGAGTGTGGCTGCCCTTATACACTCTAACCTAGCTTGAATTGTCTCATTTCACTGGTAGAGTTTTCTTTGAGGGACTGGCTACTGGGTGTTCGGCCGTGCTCCAGTGAACACATGGTCAACACGAGTTGGAGTTTTGTTTTTTTGTTTTTTTGTTTTTCTTCTTTTTCTTCTTTTTCTTTCTTTGGGGAAGAGTGTCAAAAGGGTCGGGGAGGTGGACTTAGAAGTGAATGTGATGAGGGTGCATTATGTGAAATCCCCAAATAATCAATGCAAATATTATGTTAAGAGAAAAAGGTGTTTAACAATTCTGGTTTCTCTACAGTCGACCAACCAGGAAGGTGAAATGAAAAGCATCAAAAAGTAGAACTGAACATTACAGGAATACAACACAGATCAACACTTAAAGTGCCAAGACAAGTAGGTTTAGTATCTGTAGAGTTCTGGGGAGTTGGAAGTTCTGAACCCATAAAAGGAGAATAAAGATGGATATTGAACATTAAGAGAGATTTCTAAGATTATTTAAGTTTGGGGCCTGGGTTAGCTCAGTTATGTCAAACACTTAAAATAAGAAAAATGGCCTTTTAAAAAGGGGGACGCCATGATCACTGCAAGTCAGCATGAACCCCTGAAGCACTGTAGAGTGAAAAATTATAAAGACCATTTTATAAAATATATACAGGCTCTGTAGATTCCTTCTCCCTAACCTGAGTAGCTGAAGCCGCAGCCTACAGTTAATCGTTTAACAAAGAATTCGGAGTTACAGGACAAAGAGCTGCTGAGTCATCTGAGGAATAGGCCGGATACGAGAGACAAACATCCGCCTGCAGGAACTGCACCCTCCCCCCCTCCCCCATGGACCTGTTCAACCTACTGATGTTCAAGAATCGGAAAACAACCAATCGTGTGCACCCGCGCGAAAGTTTCTCCCAATCGTGTGCACCCGCGCGAAAACTTCTCCTTTTCCCCACCCCAAGCTTATATTTACCCTAAATCCCGGAGCCACGGGGCCGATACCTCTGTCTCCTACACTGAGACACGTGTCGGCCCGGAACGTTCCGCCATTAAACTACCTCGTGTTCTTGCAGCAAGTTGGTCTTTCGTGTGTCCTTTGGGTGCGCGCAATCCTGAGACCCTAGTGGGGTCCCCTTTGGGGAACTCCAGACCTTTCATTTTGGTTCCCTGACCGGGAATCGAACCCGGGCCGCGGCGGTGAGAGCGCCGAATCCTAACCACTAGACGAAAAATTATAAAGACCATTTTATAGCACAAGTCAGGCTTTAGTTACTTCACTTCCTTTTGTGAGCAGGCATTGGGCTGGTAGACCTGGCAAGGCCAGTTGCATGACATGCTTGATGTGAGCAAGTCAGTTAATAAATTATTTCATAACATTATATGATGACAATTATATCCTACCAGTGACTGATTGATAGAAAAATAAGCTAAGAGAAAGTGTACAAATATTGTGCTTGTCTTTTCCATTTTTTTTTTGTTTTGTTTTGTTTTGTTTTGTTTTGTTTTGTTTTTGGTTTTTCAAGACAGGGTTTCTCTGTGTAGTCCTGGCTGTCCTGGAACTCACTCTGTAGACCAGGCTGGCCTCGAACTCAGACATCTGCCTGCCTCTGCCTCCCAAGTGCTGGGATTAAAGGCGTGCACCACCACCGCCCAACTGTCTTTTCCATATAAATTGTAAACTTCTTAAAGAATAACCTCTCCTTATTGCCTAAAATAGCACCAACTAAACAATAAATTCTCAATATTTGCTAAATGGTAACTAAATAATTACAGTTAACCTGAAGTCTGTCTTTAAAAGCATCTGTGAGGGCTGGAGAGATGGCTCAGTGGTTAAGAGCACTGACTGCTCTGCTAGAGGTCCTGAGTTCAATTCCCAGCAACCACATGGTGGCTCACAACCATCTGTAATGGGTTCTGATGCACTCTTCTAGTGTGTCTGAAGACAGCTACAGTGTACTCATATAAGTAAAAATTAAATAAATCTTTTAAAAAAAAAAGCATCTGTGAGGAGCTGGAGAGGTAGCTCAATGGTTAAGAACATTCACTGTTTGTAATTCAGTTCCCAGCAATGACATGTTGGCTCACAGCCATCCAAAGGCATAAACAGGTACACGTTCATGTATACAGGCAAACCACTGATACACATAAGCATAAAGTAAGCAAATCTATGTGTTTTTTTCAGATTTCTTTATTTTATGTATGAGTACTCTAACTGCACATACACCTGCATGTCAGTTGAGTGCTTCGGATCCCATTATACATTATTGTGAGTTGTCATGTGGTTGCTGGGAATTGAACTCAGGACCTCAGGAAGAACAGCCAGTGAGAAGAACTATCTGAACTGCTGAGCCATCTCTCCAGCCCCTAAAAGTATTTTTTTAATTAAAAATAAAAGGACCTATGAGACTAAGCAGGTAGCATTCTTAACTCGCTTAGGAATGATATGGGAGTTTTACTTGGTTACTTAGAACTGTCAAACTGTGAAAGGACAGCTAGAGACTACAGTGACAGGCAAGTGCTGAGAAGCATGGATTTATGACACACATCCAGCTTCATCTGGCTGGGGGATTCATTGCCTCCCCAGCACTTAGCTGGATCTCTCTATGATGTTCAGAGTTCAAAGAAGTTATGGACTTCTACCAGGGGGTGTTTCCTAGCCAGTCCCTTCTCTCAGCTCCTACATTGGCCAATACCAGTAGATATTATGCTGCTTCATGGCTATCTGCTGACTTCCCATCTTCGTTGTCACTCTTGCATACCACGCATCCCACAGAACACACGACAAGCATAGCATGCTGAAAACATTTAATAAAATATTACTCAAGGGAGTCACTGGTGTTCTACAAGTGATGAAGGGAGAAAGACTTTTGACATGAAACTCCAGGAGATTTGTTTTCCAGTTGTGTGTGTCATTTGCCAGTTGGGCACCCTGGACCAATTACATAATTGTTCTGGGATCTCAGCTCCAATACCTGTAAAGTGAAAATAACCGTCACAAGGTGGGGCAGTTGAGAAGTCTCAGTAATGTCAAGTATAAACAAATTCCACACAGGGCACAGTTCAAACAACAGTCACTTATGGGCTTACTCTCATTGATGTCTTTCTTCAACATATTCCCAGCACGTGACACAGCACCTCTGCTGGATAATGCATATTCATTGATGCTCTTTTTTTTTAATTATTTGTTTATTTTATGCATATGAGTACACACTGTAGCTGTCTTCAGACACACCAGAAGAGGGCGTCAGATCCCAATACAGATGGTTGTGAGCCACTGTGTGATTGCTTTGATAATATTTGCATAATAATAACCAGAAAAGGTCACAAATGAAGGTGAGGAGACATTTAACCTCACTACGGGTTTCTGACGTGAGACTTCTTAGATCACCAAAATGAATGACGCTTTACATGCGTGTCTGCGACAAATGTCTGGTCTGTGGCTAACTTCTGTCTGAAATGGAAAAGTCTAATTCCCAGTTGTGGTCACTTAAGGTCTAGTTGAAAACTAATTCTTTGAAATTTGTAAGAAAGGGGAAACTAAAAGACAAATATAAATCTTTTTATAAGTCAAAAAAGCAAAAATTGTCACATTAAACTTCAAAGATAAATTTTTGGAGGGTTACATTCATCAATACAAAATGACAATTTTTTGCGATCTCAATTTTAAGTGACAAATTATACAAGAGTACATTTTAAAAATAACCCTATTTTATTATAATTTTAGAAGTACCTGGGGCCATTAGTGTTATTAAAGTCAGAGATTTGAGGAATGTTTGGGCAGCCCGAATATTAAGACAACCCATGGCAAGCAGTAATCCAGCATCTGTTAGTCACAAAAGCACCTCATAGTATGAGAGAGCTACTGCTCTTCCTTCCATGGAAAGCCCATGACCATGCTCCCTAAGGTTCCTCATACCATGCGTATTATATGATCTTGTTATGTGTAAGTGTGTACGCACATGTTTGCTCAACTGTGTTGCAAGTGTGGAGACCAGAAACCAAAATCTTAATCAATCTTCTTAATCAATTTTCCACCTTAGTTTTTCTTCTTAACTTAAAAAAAAAAAGTTTTACTAGAAAAATACAATATATTTTGATCATATTCTTTCACTTAAACCAACTCCTCCCAGATCCTCCACCACCTCTCTACCCACCCAACTTTATGTTCTCTCTCTCTCTCTCTCTCTCTCTCTCTCTCTCTCTCTCACACACACACACACACACACACAGAGAGAGAGAGAGAGAGAGAGAGAGAGAGAGAGAGAGAGAGAGAGAGAGAGAAATCAAAACAAACAACAAACCGGAAAATCAATAAGACAAGCCCCACCAAAACATAAATCATACAAAAATGACATGGACTCCATTTTGTGTTGAGCGACTACTCCCGGGAATGAGACCTGCCCTGATGTATGATAGATACACAAAGTAATACTTCATTAAAGATGTATGGTAGATACACAAAGTAACACTTCATTGGAGAAAACTGATCTTCCTTCTCCGAGCAGGAATCAATTGCAAATGGTTTCTTGGTTAGAGACTTTGAATCTACTTCTTTTTCTCAGTGCTAGGATATGTTTCTGTTTTGAACCAGTGCAGTCTTGTGTGTGCTGCCACAGTCTCCTCTGTGTCTGAAAGATGCTGTTTCCTTGGAGTCATCTGAAAGATGCTGTTTCCCTGGACTCATGTGTTTGAATGCTTGACCCATAGGGGCTGATACTATTAGGAGGTATAGCCTTGTTGGAGTAGGTGTGGCCTTGATGGAGGACGTGTGTCACTGTGGAGGGCAGGCTTTGAGGTCACCTATACTCAAGATATGTTCAGTAACATAGTCTCCTGCTGCCTTCATATCAAGATGTAGAACTCTCAGCAACTCCAGCACCATGTCTATATGCCTGCACTCTGCCAAGCTTCCCACGAGGATGATAATGCGTTAAACTTCTGAAACAATAAGCCAATCTCATGTAAATGTTTTCCTTTATAAGAGTTGCCATGGTCACAGTGTCTCTTCACAGCAACAAAATCCAGCTAAGACACCACGTGGGGAGTCTCCACTACACTTACTCCATTACTTTGCCGTGAGTACTACCATCTCTCCTCAACCCAAGAGACTGAAATTCTCTGAAACCAGAAGCCAAATTAAGTCTCTACTGCTTCAGTTTGTTTCTTCCATGTATTTTGTCACAAAGATGCTGCTAGGTGCCACATAGAGAACCAAGAGCAGAGAGTAGACTGTGAACCTTGGCCTCCCCTGACCCAGGGTGGGAGAAGGGCCTGGCTGGGGACTGGACCCCTAAATACAAGTGGACTAGCCAGCAAGCTGCACCACCCTCCCCCACCTCACACACACTGTGTAGACTGGCTCATCATCCTGTTTGCTAAGGGCAAAAAAGGCAGAGCTATTGTTTCAGAGCCATCTTGCTTTTGGGAAGTCTTGCCTTTACTGCCATCTTGCTTAAGGGCAGCAACATGTGACCTGAGCCAACCAGAAAAACAGGTCTGCAAAGACACTTCATTGAGATAAGATCCTCATGTGATCTCTATCCTGGTCAGTAAATTGTTACAATGTTGCTCTATGTTTTCACTCTTAAATAATGGTTTGTTCCAATATTACTTTAAAGATTTACAACATTAAAAAGGTTTTAATGTAGCCTTGTATTTTTATAAGCTATAGATTTCTACAATAATATGCCATATGGGGATCAAAGGTTCCCAATCTCTTTATGGACTATGCTTATAGATTAAAAAGTTTTGTTATGATACAAAAAAAAAAGTTTCAACTCAAAATCATAATTTTTAGGGCTCAAACATAACAGGCTTTAGTCTCAAAATCCACTATAATAGTTCTAATCTCATAAAAGCTACTATAGTTAAATGCAAGCTAATAATCAGGAACCCTATAAATGTTCATATTTTCTAATGTATTCAGAAATATATTTAAAGTCATACTTAGAACCGATGCAGTTAATTACAATGTTCAGTTTTAGCCTCCTGCTTTATGTTTGCTAGTTATAGCTAGAGCAAATAACTAAAAACGGACACAGATTGTCTAACTCAGATATGCTTAATACATACTAGCTCTCAATCCTATCAGAGATCTGATGAATATGGCATTAAATATTTAAGCTTACTATGACAGAAATTCCCAAATACTAACAATGACTGCCCCACTCCCAAGGTCTCCAAAAAGATATGAGCACCAAAATAAAGAACTCATCTGGAATTGTGGTATGCCAACCAATGGGAAACACTGCCCCATTGCCTTGCCCACTGCCGGATTTCAGCTTAAACTGTGGACAGAGAATGACAAAGAACTGAATGTCTTATATTGCCTAAGACAAGGTAAGGCCATCTCTCCCATGTTCTTCTTCCACAGAAAAAGCCTTTCATCTTCTGGGCCTGAGGGCCAGAGCTGTGAGGGAGACCACAGGAACCTGGGAGAACTGTTCAGGTAGTAAACTATAGACTAACCTCTGTCATTTTAATTACTATATGACATCTAGATTGCAGTTTATCTTTTTCATGTCCCTGATTACATTGATGACTAAGCTAACTGCAGCTTGACAGCTAAAGAACAGACAAGCTCCTAACACCATGGTAATCCACCACCATGTTAAATCATTAGTCCATTAGCTAGTTAAGACTACCAGATCTTTTATTTAAATAGCAAACAGGTTTGCCTTGCTCACAGGCTTCATAATAAAAGATACACTACTTCCCTGCTATGATCTGCTGAGATCCCCTGAAACTGTGAGCCAGAACAAATCCTTCTCTCAAGTTGCTTCTGTTGTGTATTTTGTCTCAGTAAAAAGAAAAGTAGCTAGTACATTAATGAGATAATATTTAAACTGAGCCTTAAAGGGTATGATGCTGGAAGGGGGTGCTAGATAGATGGCTCAGCATCTGACTGACTGCTCTTTTAGAGGCCCTGAGTTCAATTCCCAGCAACCACATGGTGCTGACAACTATCTGCAATGGGATTTGATGCCCTCTTCTGGTGTGTGTCTGAAGAGAGCAACAGTGAACTCCTATATAAAACAAATAAATAAATCTTTTAAACAGATCTGTTTTATCTTTTCTTTTGAAAGATATGACAGGGAGAAAGGAGCATAGGGAAAAGAAAAAAATGAAGATACCAATATATACAACATGTAAAAATATATGGAAATCAAAACTATAAAATGAGATAAAAGAAAGTCATTACATAATGATAAAGGAGTGTATCTGGAAGTATAATGTTATAAATGTATATGTGCTCGACATCAGTGCAACTAAGCATGTAATATAAATATTAAAATTAATTAATTAATATTAAATATAAATATCAGAAAAGAGGTATCTATTATATTAATAATAGGAAACACTGGGTAGATCATCCCAATAGAAAAAACTAGAAGGAAACGTAAGATTGAAACTATACTTTAAAAATAAATGGACCTAACAGGCATATGCAGACTATTCTACTCATCAACAGCAGGATATACCTTCTTAATGCACATGAAATGCTCTACAGTATAGATCTTATTAGGGTACAGAAAAACTCAACACATTTTAGAAGTTTAAATCAGTAAACATCAATAAAAATAACACTTTACAATTAGAAAGCTATTAAACTAGAAAAATTCTGTCTAGATTTCTGTCTCCATCAAAACCTTCTACTGTGTAAAACAAAATGAGATTAAATTAAAAATAATTGAAAGCAAAATATGTACACGCCGAATTGCTTTTAAATGGATCCATATTATTGTCACTAGAGGGAGCTCAACGTTTAATTTGTATTCTAAAGGCATGCAGTCCAATGGTGATCAAAACTGCAGTTTATATCCCATTGCAATGTGTGTTAAGGGGCTTCTAAAAAAAAGAAAGAAAACAGAAAGAAATCGTTATTTTTCTCAGTAAACGAAAGTGACTGAATTTATGAGTTCAGTTGCTTTTTGTTGTATTTAGGACAAGTATAAATGCCTTGATCTCTGTGGCGCCAATGTCAAATGACACAAACATGTCTTTGAATGCAGGTTCAAAGAGGTTGGCACTGTTTGCAGCAGTCACAAAATGAACAGAGAAATGGGCAAAGATCAGAGTATCCTGGGGAGCAGACAGGGCAGTGACAACAGAGACAAGAGATGGCCTGGGGAGAGCCTCCAAGTCTGTGTTGACACTATATGCGAACCATTCATAAACATGCCACTTGAGAAATATATGCTAAAAAACAAACAACAAAAAAAACAAGGGAGATGTCTATCTGTCACCACCATTTCTACCCACAAGTTATCAAGCTTTAGACTGGAGCTGTGCTTTTAAAATGATTAGATGAGACATTTTTAAAAAACCAATAACAACAAACCTTTGTAAATTCATGGAGCTAAGGGATTTTGAAGAGTACAGGGGTATTCTAGGTCTCATTATAAGAACTGAGCTGAACGAGCCTATAAATGAAAATTAAGACGTATACAACTTTCCTAATGCTTAGGGAAGAAACAAAGCATAAGAAAGTAAGAGCCGCCTCCAGGTGTTGCATCCACTTCCTGTGGGGAGAGCCAGGAAACGCTGTTGCTAATTTGCACATCCTGATGGAAATGTGGACATAGATAAAATGACAGGTTCTTGACTCTGCCAGTCACTTGGAACAGGTTGTCCACCTCTTACCTAACAAATGTGCTTTTGTCCTCTCCAGTCCCTCTGTTTTCCTGGACACTTGTGGGACAGGAATGTTCACTCATGGTGGCAATAATATTTACACAGTGTGGAGCGAACTTCTCGTGATCTACAAGGAATCCCACCAACTTTAAGGCAGCCTCATCTCTTACTGAATGACTCCAATTCTGTCAGTGACTGGGATTTTCTGCTGTAGAAATCATATTTTTATTCTGATTCTTTTCTTTGGCAGAAGCTTGAAAACTATTTTCTTCTCAGGAAAGGTGTAGGTAACAAATATGGCTGGGGAGCTGCAGGGTCTCTCATGCCACACTGTGTGTAGTTGGCTGAGAATGCCCTGGGTTCCTCCAGCTGGAAGTTAGGCTGGGCTGTTCACTAAAGGCCTCTCCACGGTTCCTCACAGCACGACCCCAACACAGGAGGAAGTCCTTGGGTTTCCAAAACCGGTTTATTGGCATGGCAGATGGTAGATGGATCTGGATGTGCGCCCCCAAAACCCAGGGCTGACCTGAGTTAAATAAGGAGGGGAAGAGGGGGAAGGGGCTGGGGAGGAATGCTTAATCGGCTCCACCCTCTGGCCTTCAGGTACCTCTTTAGTATGTAAATCTCTCTAGGGCCTGGGACTACCACGCCCACCTGTGTACTGTGACTGAAGGATGAAGGTGGAACAGAGATTAGACCTCATGTCAGGCCCAACAGAAAGGTGGTGTTGAACTTGAGAACAGGCATCATGTCTTCCATGACTCCTTCCTGCTCCTGTATGACACTCTTTCCTGCAAAGACTTTCTATGTAACCAACACAATATAGACTTTTTCAGATTTTCATTAAAATTAATTTTTTTTTAGTATAAGACATAGTAGAAATTCAGAAAACTCACACAGCATCTTAAGAGAATTTCATGGACTTTAAATCGAGGACTATATTTTAACCTCAGCATGTTGAACTTTGACCCTTGTAGTTCTGATAACCTTTAGTTACTTACAATATATATATATATATATGGTATACGTAATATATATCATCCTTATGTTTTATCCTCCATACACCTGGATCTTGGGACTTAAGGGTTCTGATTCTTCTCTCATTTTTCCTTTTCTGTTTTGGAAAAACCTAGTCATCTTTGTCTTGAAATGAACTCATATTTTACCAAACAAAATCCTTTATTATTAAAAAATATTTTTTTATTTTTAATTTGCCTTACCCAAAATGCATCCACTTATATTCTTATATTGTCTCATTATATTTATTATTCCTACACAGGGATTTCATTTTCTTTTTATTTCCTCCTTAGTGTAATGAGATACAAGTTTATCAACTTAATGAGCAAGAGTTGAATCCAAATCACATTTATGACACCATGCCAAAAAATAAGACAACCTGTTCACATACTGTTATAAGGTTCTTCTCTATGGTCATCCCAGTCAGGGTTCAGTGCTGCTTGGAGCTTTTAAAAAATTTTTTATTAATTATTTATGAATTTTATATTATGGACCCCAATCCCCATCATTTGCCAGTCCCTTCATATCTGTCCTTTGCCCTTGCAGTCCACCCCCAAAGAAAATAAAAAATAAAATAAAATAAAATAAAATGAACAAAACAAACAAAATCTCACTATGAAGGCTGACATGTGTCACAGTGTGCCCCACAGCATACCCTTCTGTCCACACATTTTTACTTGCAAATATTCATTGTAGTGAACATCTGGTTCCAGGCCTCTGGCTTCTGCTACAGTATCAATACTGGATCATCAATGGGACAACTCTTGGAGATCCTGTTGTTGCCATCTATCATGGAGGTCCTGCACTTTTGGACCTGCAGAACAGGCCCCTTTCGATGGTTCAGCAGTTCATAGATGAGGTAAGATAATGGGGTGGGGAAATTTAAAGCCCTGGATCTGGGCCTGGGCTGTAGCTGAGTTGGTGAGCCTGGACAGCTCTCCTGCACCCACACCACCAGGGTCCAGCACTGCTCTAGCTAGTTCACCAAATGCCACAGCAAGAGTCAGGGTCAACCGTCTTACTCTCATGCCCTTGGGATCCAGCTCACTTGTGACCATACTACCAAAGCCTACTCTAATGTACTTCCCAGGTGAGATGTGAGCCTGCTCTACTGAGTGTTGTAGCCTATGAAGGGCAGGTCCAGGTCTCTCACTCTTATGACCTCTGGGCCAGCTCTATTTCCTGCAGCCAAGGAACAAGGTGGGGAGAGGGCATCTGTCTCTTAACCGTACCACCACACAGCAGAGGAGTGGTGGGGCCAGCTCTCTTGTGCTCACGCCAACAGGGTAAGCTCTACTCTGCAGCCTAAGCAAGGTACAGAGACCATCTCCTCCCAATGCTTCAGCTGGTGACAGGTATGGCCAGCTCTTTGGAGTGCTACAGCCAGGGAGGGGCAGGGCCAATTCTTCACAACCCTTGGATATCAACATGATCCCAGATGGCAGCAGAGATCAGGAACATCTGCAAGGTCTTCAGTGGAAATATGAACCACAATGTCAACACATACCACTACTTCTGCATGGCCACAGACCCAGACTTGGCCTTCAGTGGCATAACAGGCCAGGAGTTCACCATGGCCTCAGATGGCACGGCAGGCTACTCACATCGGGCTATTCCTCTTCACCCTCTTCACCTTCTGACTCTCCTAATACTCACACTGTTCTGCTTCTCCTTCTCTCCCATCTCTGTCATGGAGCACGCTTACTCGTTGTGGTGTGTCCTGCTTTGGTGGGCCACAAGGCTGACTGGTATCTGGTGTTTTCTGCCCACCTGAACCACATTCTGTATTGTTTGTTTGTTTGTTGTTTTGTTTTTCTTTCTTTATGTAGCTCTGGGTGTCCTAGAACTCACCATATAAACCAGGCTGACCTCAAACTCACAGTGATCTGCGCTCCTGCCTCTGCCTCCCAAGAGTTCAATTTGAGATGTTTGTAAAGGCTCTTCTACATAGTGTTTCCTTGACTCACAGCAGTCTGAAAGTTATAGAACATTACAATCCAGACAGAGCTGGCCAAGATAACAAAACTATCAGTGACCTTAGGCAGTTAATTATCTTTTAGGAGAAAAGAAAGCAAAAGAGAAAATACAAAGAGTGAAAAATCTTATTATGTTAACCCCTTAATCATCATTTCAGACACAAAAGATATGGGGGTAAAAGATATCAAACAGATTTTTTTTTCCTTATAGAGTTATAAGTATAGTCAGATGAATTTGTCAGAACATATCCCAAGGGACTGTCACCAGGAGTAAAAGACAGAGAAATCAGAATAGAATGGCATCTTTAAAGAAGAGGTCACACAGGCTATAGCCAGGAATGAGAACTACACAGAAAGCACTTTAGAATAGAGGGCAAACAAGCCTTAATCCAGAAACTGAGCCAGAGAGCCCAGCAATTCAATTTGTTAGATGAGAGTGATAGAGGGTGCCAGGAGGGAACCAGGACAGGAAAAATCTCCAAGCAAAATCACATGATGGTTGCCGAGGAGCTAGCTTTCCAGTTCAGAGCTCCAGGCCCCTGCAAGTCTAGGCAGCAACTGTGACCCCTGAACTCCTTGGCTTCTCAGTAAACTCAGGAAGTTCCTAGCGAGTCCTGTCATAGTCAGCGGAACACCAGAGCACACCTCAAAACACCATTGAGACGAGACAGAAATTGAATCTTTGAGCTGCGCTTTATTCAGAGAGCTAGCAATGAGAAAACAATGGATTAGTACAATAAAAAATCTGCCCTACATTCAGCTCCAGCCCTCAGGCTTTACAGGGAATGCATGTGTTTGTGCTGTGGGAGAGAGGAACAAGACCAATCAGTCGTGCCTGAGCCCAGCCAGTTTTGCTTCTCTGGTCAAGTGGTGAGCCACTTAGTTAGGGCTTCTATTGCTTCAACAAAAGACCATGACCAAAAAAGCAAGTTGGGGAGAAAGGGTTTATTTTATTAACACTTACACATTGCTGCTTAAAATTAGAGGGAGGCATGACAAGAACTCAAATAGGGCAGGAACCTGGGGGCAGGAACTGATACAGAGGCCATGGGCCGTGCTGCTTACTGGCTGGCTACCCCTGCCTTGTTCATCCCGCTTTCTTCTAGAACCCAGGACTACCAGCCTAGGAATGGCACCACCCACAATGGGCTGTAACTTGCCTGCCCGTTAATCACTCAATAAGAAAATGCCTCAGAGCTGGATCTCATAGTGTCACTTTCTCAATTGAGCTTCTCTCCTTTCAGATGACTCTAGCTCATGTCAAGGTGGAAAGAAACTAGCCCAGCACAGCCACATTTCCAAGATTTAGAATGTCTTCACTTGTCTTGTTATCTCTTACACTTTCTTATTCTGTGCCTGTCTTGGCACATATACTTCTTGAAATTCTAAAGTCTAGATAGTATCTGCCAGTGTCTACCTGGTCCTCCTCCAGGCATTTTGCTGCCACGTCCACAACTCATCATCTAATCTTTGCTTTAGGAGGAAAAAAAGAAAGGAAAGAATCAGAGTACAGAAAACATGTTAGATCATCCTACTACGAGAAAGAAATGGGTGTGCACCCTTGGTTTCATGCACCTGTTACGATAAAGACAATGGAGATTGCCAGGGCATTAGCTTTTTGACCATCACTTTCAGTTCTTAGACAAACAAATGACTTCCCTATAAATAGGGAAATTTGTTGAACTTACTTCCAGAATCCAAACATTCAGTAGAGTAAGTAAAATGGTTATGAAATAGCTTTTCTAACAGTTTTCCAAACTTTTTCTAGATATTTGTTCAGTTCCTCTGGGGAAGACCTACTCTGCACTGGAGATGACACAGGCAAGTGGTGGTCAGATGTTCAGACTCACTCTTGCTATTGCTCATGTTCTATGCTGGAGAATTTGCCACTTCCCAGGTTTTCTCCACCAACCTCTCAGCACAGAAGTACTGTCCTGTCTGCATCACAGTAATCAAGTGGAGATGTTTCGACACTTTTGTTTTTGAGTGACTCTCACGTATTCCAGACTGGCCTCAAAAACTCACTATGTAGCTAAGGATGGCCTTGAATTCCTGGCTTATCTGCCTTCATCTCCCTAGTGCAGGGATTATAAACATTTATCATCGATCTATCTTACTCAGTGCTAGCATTGGGCCCAGGTTTCATCAAAGCTAGAAAGACACACCACTGGGCTACATTGTCAACCCCCTTTGATAAATTCCATTCACATAATCCTTTCTCATAAGAAACATGCTGTTGTGTATAGCAAGCTAGATTTATATGTAATTATGTGGAAGCTCTCAAAAGTAACTGGCCAAACATTATCATGTGGCACAGTCTCACAGCAAACTCCTGGATCCTCCGGCTCTAACAGACTTTCCATCCCTTCTTCTACAACCTTCCCTGAGACTTAGGAGCAGATGTGTTTTGTAGATGTACCCCTTGGGACTGGGATCTGCAACTCTGCGTTTTTACTGGCTGTGGTTTTCTGTAGTAGTCTCTGTGGCAAAGAGAAGTTTCCTTGTAGAGAGATGAAGACAACACTTATCTGTGGGTAAAAGGACAAGTGTTTATAGATTGTTTTTAGGGAGTACATTGTTTAGTAAATTAGTGATTGTCCAGTGTCAATTGGTAAGTCCTAAAAATACATACATACAAGCATTCAGATCTACTAGGAAAGACCAAAGACTTACACCAAAGGCCAGTCTGGATTTAGAAAGGGGTTCCTGAAAGCAGGGTATTTGGGAATACTGAAAACAAACAACTCGAAGTCAAATCATGGGTCTGAGCTGGAGGCCTGTGTTGTACTGAGATGGCCTTTTAGACTGTTCTCACTCTGTGTTCTGCACTGCTTTAGACAGCTTCTGTTGTTATTTTTAAAACTCTCTGATTGAGAGAGCTCTAGCTTTTAGCTCATGGGTTTTCTAACCAAAGTAAGAAAAGCTGCTATAAAAAAATTCTTGAATCTTATGAGCAAGTCAGAAATCCTGTTAGAAAAATTCTAAACCAATTCTTGGGTTTTCTGATCAAAATCAGAAAGCCAGAAAAAAATTATAAAGAGCAGTGTTGGCTCTCCAGGCAGTCTTCTCTGGAAAGTTGCTAGAAATATTCTAAAAGAGCTAGGTCAGCTCTCTAAAGAATTTGGGATTTCTGATCAAGGACAGAAATCTTTTGGAAAAAATTCTTCAAAAGTTATAGAAAATTTTAAAAGAGCTGTGCTTTGCTCTCCATTTTGCCTGCCCAAAGTCAGGAATCCTGTTAGAAAAAATTCTTGAAGAGCTGGTTTTGCTTTCCAGAGAGCTTTAGACAGTGCAGCTCTCAATAAAAGAACTGCTATCACTTTCTCCTAGTTTATCTCATGCAGACCAAAAATCCAGTTTTAATTGACATATTGTTAGGGTCCAGGAATTGCCTCATGAAACACCAATCTCCATCAGACAGGAGTAATTACTGAGCATACACCCGAGGATGACTATGGTTGACCATGGGCCATGGTCTAGATTCAGAAACTGAACTGTGACACTGAGTTAAGATTCTGTGACTCCCCAAATTCATAAACATCTGTGTAAGTTAATCCACCAGTTAGGGATAGGGGAATTTCCTTAGGATCATGTCTTTGTTGTACACTTGTCCTGCTCCCATTGGTTGGGATATTCAACTGTGGCAGGGTATTTGCCTTGTCTAATATTCATGTCCTATCTTGTCTACCAGGATGAGACTTGTCTAACATTCATGTCTTAACTTGCCAACCAGGATGTCAGTTACCCACATACATGTCTCTTTCTGCCAAGTAGGATGCCAGTTCCTAAGGAGGTCTTGGGAACTTAAAATTTACTCAGCCATTACTCAAAATAGAGGTATTATTCCAAATAGCTTCTTATATTGGGGCAGATGTCTCTCTTATGTTGGGGTCCATTGCAGGGACATCTTATACTGAAGACCCTCAAACTCGGGAGACCCTTACTCAAGTCTCGAGAGGTCAAGACCACCCACAAACTCGCAACACACCATACCTGGATGCAATCAGCAGAGGTTTATTAGGGAGGAGAGTTGGCAGCCAATGGTCAAATTGCTGACCAGAGCAGGAGTAGAGTTTGACAAAGCCAGTCAGTCTGAGAAGGGTTTTTAAAGGGGGAAACCACAAACCTGGAGAGTGAGGAGGGGTAAAAGGTTGCTAAGGAAATACAACATAAAAATAGAGGAACGCAACCTAAGTGAATCAGGGTCATGTGGAAAACACTCTGTATTGTCAAAATGTGGTCTTGCCCTGTCACTAGCTCAACTATTTCTTAGTCTCACCTAGATGACTTGCATTTCTCTTTGTGGTCAGGAATGTGTCTTCCTGCTTTGGGCCTTCCCCATCCACAGGTGGGTTCTCTTCCCTGAGGCTTGAGGAATGTTAATCTAGCAAGTGTCCTCTGACTCAGGGATAATGTACTCTTCCTGGAATGTATCGGGGCAGTGAAGGCCTGAAATCTTACATTCAGTTCCGCTTTCTGGAACCTGCATTCTTTTGCCCAGGTCTAGGGGTAAAGGAAAAGCCTGTATATATTTTATAAAATGGTCTTTGTAATTTTTCACTCTACAATACCATAAAAGCATATACACAGGTGCAGGAAGTGCTGTTAGGTGGTTGGTTCGGGTCCAAGCTTATTGTGGGTAACTATACAAACAGCTCTATTGACTTTTATCATGACTGTTTTCCAAGGGCACAGAACATAACAGAGTATATAATCAAATTTGACATAAGAAAGTTTCCTAGTAACAGCAGAAACTTATAAGAAAGTTTCCTTATAATGGCAGGCTGTCCAAGTAACTGTTAACCTAGGCCTTAACATTTTTACCTAGGTGTTAACATTCCATCTAGTCCTTAATATTTTACCTAGGCCTTAACACATATAAATTTAGTTATTTATTTCAGATTCCCTTTTGATGATCCTATGAATCAGCATCTTGTGACCCTAGCTCCTTGATTCATAAGAGACAGCAAGCACATTTGTTTTTTAACATTGCAAAAGAATTCAGAGATCTGCCTGCCTCTGTTAAGCACAGAGGATAAACTAGCTGGGTGAGATCCCTACCCTGGAATTAGCATTCCAACCTCATCTGAACACGAACTCACTCTGTCCCAGGCTGACCTTGAACTCAAGAATCTGCTTGCATTTGTGCCTGTCTTTGTAACTTTCTGACAAGCTGGCTTATAGTGCAGCTGCCTCTGTTCCTTTAGATCTGTGAAGCTCCTTAAACAACTCATATTACATCCTTATATTTTTGCATAGTTGAGAAATTACATGTTTTCAAACACATGTCTTTAGACTTCTTTTCCACAGCCTTAAGAGCTGGCCTGAATGTTCCAGCATTTGCCATTTTCTGAGACATAGCCACAGCTTTGCCTCCTACACTCATGCTGTTTCTGATTGTCATGGAGTCATTAAGGTTAACAGGGAGAACCTTCCTTGGAGGAACATGGAAAACATGCACATTTTTATACAAACAAGCCTTACACCCAAAGCAGCCGTCAATATTCATAGAGTGAGTTCTGGCCTTGCTCCAGGGAACCATGTCATTCTGTCCCTACCAAGGTCATTCTGGACTCAGCAGACATAGACTGGATTCACATTTAGATTAAACAAAGCTATTCTTACTTGTAATAGAAGAAACAAAGACTTAGGGACAGACAGTGGCAATGCTGAAGGGAGCTAAAGGAAGGGTTATAAAGGCGAACGAACAACAAGGTGTCCATTAAAATTGTCTATGGAATCCATAGCTGGACAAGAAAACTGTTTTATTTGCCTCAGTGTTTCTCTTTCTGTTGTAGTAGTTTTATTCTCACCTGGGCACATTAACAAAATACTCTTTTATAATAAACCATTCAAGTAAGTGTTGAGTAATGTTGTGTTTTATAAAAATAAAGAGAGAGAAGGAATATGTTTGACAGATGTTCAGTCAGATGTGAGGGAAGGGGGTGCCTCTTTGGGCCCACGCTAAGGCATCCCTTCTCCCTGACAGACCAGCCACACAATGATAGCATAGTATAGAATAGAGTTTATTTGGGACATGGGGAGGGGAGTTGAGAGGGTAGTAGAGACAGAGAAAGGCAGAGAGAGAGAGAGAGAGAGAGAGAGAGAGAGAGAGAGAGAAAGAGAGAGAGAGAGAAAAGAAGTGAGCATGTGGAGAGGGGTGAGGGGAATGACAAGAGAGGGGGGAAAGGACAAGAGAACAGAGCAAGAGCAATAAGGCAAGAGAGAGCAAAGGGAGCGACCAGCCCCTTTTATAGTGAGTCAGGTACACCTGACTGTTGCCAGGTAACTGTGGGGTGGAGCCTAGACAAAATGCTAGCAGGTAAGACATCTCTCGCCTGGATATCTACTTTGTTTACACTGATAATAACTCTTATTATTTTATTATTGCCATAAGGCTAATACAAGGTACACTATGGGGCTTTTTATCCCATGCTATATAGTATAGTAAACATTTTGAGTGTGTCTATATTAGAACTGTCTGGGGTAACAACAAAATAGATCACCACTCTCAGTGAAGTGTCTGAAGAAGGCAATCTTCACTTTTGATTAAGAGAGCACAGAGTAAATATGCAGAGAGCAGAAGTGCATTTGATTTTTATTCTAACTCAGGTGATGATTGCTTTTTCTCCATTTGGTGGAGTCTGACCAACCAAGGAGAAGAAGGTCATGGTGTGCCAGGCCATCGGATTTCTAGAGTAAAGCTGCAGGGAGTTTATGTCAATTTTTGTGTGGTGTGTGTAGATTTAAAATTTGCATAAAAGTCTTACCACATGAAAGGAGATAAAAAGATTTTAATTTCTTGCCCCAAACACAAGTTTTATAATACTTGATAGAAAAGACTCATATTAGATACCAGTCCCTACAGTGGTGCCATCAGATAAATGTCACATTTCCATTTTTCAGATATGAAACAGGGACTCAGAGACATCAGTTCCCATGGTTCATTAGCTAGGAGTCATCATGTAAAAACAGACGTTGGTAATTCTGTAGCCTACTTGCTCCTTCATGTCACTTGGCCTTCCTGAATCAGGCACCACTACTGTAATGATCAGAGAAACTATTCTACATATAAGTTTTATATATGTGGGTGTGTGGGTATGTATGTTTGTCCCAACTACACATTTCTAAATGATAGAAAGTCTTACATGTTGTGTCTCCAAAACTAACAACACCCTGATCCAGAGCTAAACCACTAAAAATAACATTTTTTTCATTTGTTGCATATGTAGAATGTTTCAAGCAAAACATATTTTAAAATATTTTTAGTGGGTTTATTGTTGCTGTTGTTCATTCAACAAGAATCCTGCTCAAAGAGAAAAATCTCTGTTGGGTTACAGTCTCATAAAATACCAATCTGTGTTTCTTTCCTAAGAGCTGAGGTGTGCAACTTTCTCACAGTCAGAAAGGGACCATGACGAGGGCGCTCAGTTCCACCCTGGAATGGAATGCTCACTTGTTGCTTGTTCAGGGAACTGATGATGCCAACAATTCTTTGTCACTGGCATATAACCAGACTTTAAAG
Organism: Rhabdomys pumilio; assembly: GCA_030674055.1. Lineage (NCBI taxonomy): Eukaryota > Metazoa > Chordata > Mammalia > Rodentia > Muridae > Rhabdomys > Rhabdomys pumilio. The sequence continues at coordinate 118,257,829 of JANHMN010000004.1, forward strand.
TTTGTCCAGCCTCTCAGCTCTGGCTGCCAACATTGGCAGCATCGTTTCCAGATAATTGACCTTGGTTCTGCTGACATGGAAAGTCGACTCCCAGAGTCAAACAGGACTCCTATTTAGATAGGACCAATGTTATTTAACCTTTGGGAAGTAGGGGTTGGGGAAAGGTATTTGTGAAACTAAAGTGAAAAGGATTCATATGAACCCTGGAGGCAATGGTCAGGTACCCGAAACAATATTTTAAAAATTAAAGTATTTTGCAAGACTTTATCTTTTTTCTCTGCCTCTTCTAAAATGCTTTCTCCTGGGAGTGACCTAAGGTTAGGCTCTCAATAGATAATCTAATAGACACAATACAGTGTGTGTTGATGGTTCTTAGAGCAAACACATTTATTTATCACTACTTTTATTCAAAGTACTAGTCCATTTGGGAGAAGCTCATAGTTCCGTCAAAAACAAGCTTAAGGTGAGAGGAAAAGCAATTGAGTTGGTAAATCTGTACACAACAAAGGCCACCGCAAAAAGCATGTGACAATATAACTTTATTTCCATTAACCAAGCTTGAAAGCAGTAACAAATTTGAGTGGAAATTCAGCTGTGATTTAACTGAAGTTCAGTGGGAAATGCCATTATCAAGGAGTTTTATTCTCTTCTCATGCACTTCCAGGCAGCAGTGTGCTTTGAATTATAGAACTGCTCTATGTGCGTGATAGCACACAATCAAGACAGTGCACTGGTCACCCACTTTCCCGGTGTTTCTGAGTTTGCCATGCTTGCAACTCAAGATAGCACACCCAGTGTGCTCTCTTTGACAAATCAGCTTGTACATTTATCTTCTTCATAAGGCCTTTTGTTTTCTTTTGTAACATGACGCCCTTCAGAAAATCTGCAAGACCAACAAGTGCTTCCCTCAGAAGACAATAGCACTGTAAAGATAGGATATCTTTAACAAACTGGTATTCAGCTTTTGACAACTGAGAAAGCTGAGTGTTGGGTGATTTTAGTAACTTCCCCCCATAGCACCCAGCTGAGAGTGAGAAAGCAAACTCAATCGAATGGTTCCCCACTCGAGTGAGCATGGTAACTACATACTTTATAGGGCAAGTGTATCTCAGATCTCATCATTTTCGCTTTCAGTGACTTTGAGACTTGAAACACTTAGGGCTAAATATTTTTATGGGACTAAAAGAAAAGCTTTGAAATCTGGACTGTGGGAACTAAGTGGTTACTACTTTTGTAAAATATAATTTGATGGCATACACAAAAAAAGGTAGTATTGTTAATAGAGATACTATTACAAGTGAGTAATTGAAAATTCCAGGGGGAAGTTCAATGCAAACTGCTTTTTGGATAAGTCTGTATTCATACAGTCCCAGAACTGGACAAGGAACACTTTAGTTACAACATGCCCTGCTAATTCTAGATCATTGGATAAATGGAAAAAATGCTTGGAACTACAGAGGCAGCTGAAGTCTTCTGCAATCTGCACAGTGAATGTTTCAGACTGAAATGTTATATCTTCACAGTTGGCAAACTATCTTGGAAAGCATATTAAACATTCTGACAAATAGTTTCTATCCACAGGGTTTTTAAATCATTCAATTGCCTATAACATGTGACAATGGAAAACACAAGTAATTAAAAACATTTATATAACACGGGTTATATAAATGGGGGTTTTAATTAAATAACGTTAAAACATCAAAATATTATAACATTGTACTAGCAGGAAATCTAACACTTTAAAGTTAATATACTAAAAGTAAATAGAAAAAAAAAACAAATCTCTTATAACATTTTAATGTATTTTCTTCCTAGAAACATAGAGCATTTTTATCTACATATAATTAAAGTACTATAAAACTGTTTTGTGTCCTGTGTGGATCTATTCTTTGACTTAAACATCATCACATAGTCAGAAATAGAGAACATTTTAACACTTGTAAATATAAATAACCTAGTTGTGAGCAGTGTTGCGCATTTACATTTCTGCATTTACTATTGTTTACTCAGGAAAGAGTCCTAGCAACTAGATTCCCACTTAAATTTCATCTAAAACATTGTCCATCAGAGACCCCTAAAACAATACAAGAAATTGCCATTGTTCTTTGTTGCCTGGCAGAACCTGATGATCAGTCTGTTGCCGAAAATACCACACACTCTTGTCACAGGACATGGAGAAATCAATACTGACCAAGGAACATCCTTCTTGTTGGCTTATGCTCATCACACCAGAAAGTGTTATGCAGACTACTGGGGTTAGGGAGCACGAGAGCATCTCTCAAAAGAACAAACAAACATAAAAGGAGAAAAGAAAAGCCAAAAAAGATAAGAATCGTTAAACTATAACAAAAGAAAGCAGACAAAAACAAACAAAAAAGCCCTAACAAACAAAAAAACCACTGGAGTTCATTTTGTGGAGTGTGGTTCCAGGATATTTGATCACATGGTGAACCTCAAGATTGTGAACTGGAAAACAAAACAACAACAACAACAAAACAACTTTTCTTGTTGTGGTGTGGCTCAGCCCTAGCACATACCTTTAACCTTAAACAGGACTAAATAAAGTCAACCATAGGTCAAGAGGTAGAGCAAACTACCAGTTGACAGGGAGGGAACATAAGAAAACCCAGGGAAAAGACCAGAGGGTCTTTGAATTGAGGGTATTTAAGACAGTGTGGAAAAGGAGAAGGAGTCTTTTCCTTCTGGGACATCAGTGGAGTCCCTCTCTAAGCTAGCAGGGCATTCACCACAGCATCTGGCTCCTGAGTCTTCGTTTGGTAACTCAAACGTTGGGGATTTTGTTTTATACACCACAGTTGATATATCCAGTGAAACTCCATAGTAGAAAATTGCTTTTCTCTCTCCCAGCAGGTATCAGTTGCCAATAGCTTCTTGGTTGGGAGTGGGATTTTGTGTCCATTTCCCCTTCTCTGTGCTGGGATTTTGTGCTGGGATTTTGTACATGATGTACAACTCTGTTACTTATTGGAATTCTACTTTTATCGTGTTCTATATCGGACAACCCCCCTCAGTAGTGTGTCCAGGCCAACTCTTTAAAGCAATATACAAATAAATACAAGGTACTAGAGTCAGCATCGTCAGATTGTAAAACCGTAAATGATTCACTGGAATATCATCTTCTGCCTATTTACTCCAAACTCATGGTGCCTGTCAACTCTCTGTGCTCCAGATTCATGGCTCCATAACCCATGTTTCAGATTGCTTAGTGGGTGGGGTCCCTTTAATTCTTGTCACCCTCTAATCTCTGCTGTCCTCTGTAGCTTTTTTGGTGCCTTTTGCAATACTTGTTTGTTCATTTCACTGTCCCCCCCCAACCCCCCCAACCCCCACCCCCACCGTTGTCTGCTCCATCTTAGTTTCTTAGAATGAACTGCTAATCCCCAGCACAAAAAATCTGGGAAATCAGTTGAAAGTTAAGGAAAAAAATATTTAGACACTTGTTCCTATCAACTTATGTAGTCCTGTTATGAACCTTTCTCCTTTGTTCCTGGAAAAATCTGGTCCTGTCCTGTCTCTTACCACAAACCTGCACATTACATTTGGTTTGTTTCTCAATTGTGATGGGGCTTTTTGACCAAGCTTCTACTTGAGCAATCTTTAAATTTGAGCTCACATTTAAAAGAAGGAAAATAAAATTATGAACAGGTAATTCATTGAACTACTTTTCCATATCCAGCATGCATAAGTTTTACAAATTTTGAAATAAAAACTATTACTTCAAGACATGAGACAGGAAAGCATACCTATTTTAAGAGAATCATTTGCTAGACCGTGGTTTTAACCTAATATGAGTCCATTCCCAAGAGCTCTTTACAAAGGCTTCTTTCCTCACTACAAAAGAATGATACATGTGTTTCTCAATCATCCTAATTTGTACTCTAATGCTGCAGGTATAAATAGCTCCAGGGCGCAAAGCAAAGAGAAAGCAAAAAATAGAGAAGCTTCTGCTAAGAAAGAGGATCATCCTAACGACTGGGTAGCAAATTGATTTTCCAGTTGTTTGCTTTCATCAAAATTGAAGACTTAACTTGTCAACTTTCATATATTTAATAACAGTGTTTAATAACAATTATGAAGAGATTAGTGTGTAAGTAGGAAAGACCTCAAAATAACATTGATACAACAAACTTTTCATATTTAGATCTCTTTAAGCAGTTTCTCATCACTTAAAATACACGTACTAAAAATATAAAATTGGGAGTGGGGCTGGAGAGATGGCTCAGTGGTTAGGGTCACTGACAGCTCTTCCAGAGGGCCTGGTGCACTTTTCAGAACCCACATGGTGGCTGATAACCAAGTGTGATTTCAGTTTCAAGAGGGATCTCATGTCCTTTTCTGACCATTTGCTAGCTTTTGCAAGTACTGCATACACATGGTTCATAGATATACATGCAGAATAACAACATCTATATAAATAAAATAAAAATAAATCTAAAAAAAATAGAATCTGGAACATTGACTCAGTGATTAAGAACATTTGTTTTTTACTAGTACACTCTGTCTTGCAGAAGAATTAGGTTCAATTCCCAGGACTCACATGACTACTCACAACCATCTGTAACGCTAGTACCATAGGATCTAATGACTTCTGAACTCCATGGCTCACCGCATGATGTCGGACACATACATACATGCAGGCAAAACAGTCAAATCTTTAAAATAAAAAATACTAAAGATAAAATACAATTAAGTGCAGAGGTTTGGTGTGCTCATATAAAATTAATTAATTAATTAATTAATTAATTAAAGTGCGAGGGTTGAAGAGATGGTTCAGAGGGTTGCTCTTCTATCATGCAACTCACAGACATCTTTATTTCTAGCTCCAGCGGGATCTGACATCTTCTGGTCTCTGTCACACACACACACACACACACACACACACACACACACACACACGTAAAAATAGAAATGAGGGCCAGTTGCTAAAGGCTCTTGCTACCGAGATTGATGATCCAAGTTCCATCCCTGGGACCCACCTGACAGAAGAGAACCAAGTCCTGCAACTGTCCTCTGACCTTGGCATGTGACCTTGGCATGTGACCTTGGCATGTGACCTTGGCATGTGACCTTGGCATGTGCTATAGCACAGACAGATTCACACACAAAAATTGATAAATTTTGTAAACAATGTAAAAATGGAAATTGAATCACTGACCCTAACAACTACTATTATTGATTTTAGCAATTAGTAATACTCATCAACGCCAAATCATACTCACTTGAACTGTAAAAATAAACCAGACCTACCCATCTCCTCATATACTTTTAGCCTCTGTGTTGTTTACATGTAAACTGCTTCTTTTAAAAATTGTTTATTTATTTGTGTGTGCATGTGTGTGTGTGTGTGTGTGTGTGTGTGTGTTTGTGTGTTTGTGTGTGTGTGTGTGTGTGTGTGTGGTTGTGCAGATATGAATGTCAGAGGTCAACTGGGGTACTAGGGATGGAATTTTCCAGGCATACACTTTTGCTGGACAGGTCAGGCATCACGTCAGGACCACCCACACTGCTTCTTGTATGTACCAAATACTCTTATATTAAAATCCTTGAGAAAATAAAAGTCTTCTAGAGCTTTATGGTCACAGACAATAGTTTTTCTCTTAAATCATATTAAAGATGGTCTGATAGAATGATCAGGGTAAGACTTCCAAACATTAAGGGGCTGAGATAATGGCTCAGCGGTTAAAGAAGCTGATCAGCATGTCCCTAGGTTGAATTCCCAGAAACCTCCCACCCCAATAATAAAACACATTAAGATAAATATATGAAGGAAGTATGAAACATAATCTGAGTTTTAAAAAACAAAATTGTATTTGATTGAGAATATAAAGGTGTCCATACTCATAAATTTTTTTTTATTTTGAAAATTTTAAAACATGGGGAAGTAAAGACAGGGTGACATCACTCAGTTTAAATAGTTGCTGATATGTTGCCGCTTTTACTCCAACACCCTCTTTTCCCCCTATAGTTTTAAATGCAATTCACAGCTATCTTTTAATAAGTCATAGATTTGGAAAGTGGATGGTGATATGTATTAATATTTGCTTGAATTAATTGGAAATAATGAAAAAGAGCAACATAACAGTTGGATATTTGAACATTAATATTTACAATTAATCTGAAATCATTCTAGTTTACCAATTTTTTTGTTGTTGTTGTTGTTTTTCGAGACAGGGTTTCTCTGTGTAGTCGTGGCTGTCCTGGAACTCACTCTGTAGACCAGGCTGGCCTCGAACTCAGAAATTCACCTGCCTCTGCCTTTCAAGTGCTGGGATTAAAGGCGTGCACCACCACCACCTGGCATAGTTTACCAATTTTAAGACACAGATTTCTGAATAAAATATGCTGTTATTTCCTTCACCTTTGTTGTGGTTTGAATTGGAATTGTTCCCCCATAAGCTCATATATTTAAATGCTTGGTGATTCGGGAGTGGTGTTAATTGTAAGGGATTAGGAGGTGTGGTCTAGGTGGAGTAGGTATGGTCTTGTCGAAGGAAGTGTGTCAGTGGGAGTGGGCTTTGGGGTTTCAGAAGCTCAAGCCAGGTCCAGTGTCTCTCATTTTACCTGCTGTTAACAGATCAGGATTACAGAACCCTAAGCTACTTCTCATACCGTGTCTGCCTTCATGCCATCACGCTTTCTGCCATAATGATAATAGACTAAAACTCTGTAACTGTGTGATGGTTTGTATATGCTTGGCTCAGGGAATGGCACTATCAGGAGGTATGGCCTTGTTGAAATAGGTGTGGCCCTGTTGTATTAGGTTTGTCACTGTGGGTGTGGGCTTTAAAACCCTCTCCCCAGTAGCATGGTGAATCCAGTATTCAGCTAGCAGCCTGTAGATGAAGATGTAGAACTCTCAAGCTTCTCCTACACCATGCCTGCCTGGATGCTGCCATGCCCCCACCTTGATGATAATGGACTGAACCTCTGAACCTGTAAGCCAGCCCTAATTAAATGTTGTTTCTTTAAGAGGTGCCTTGGTCATGGTGTCTGTTCACAGCAGTAAAACCCTAACTAAGACAGTAAGCCCTAATTAAATATGTTTCTTTATAAGAGTTTCTGTGATCATGATGTCTCCTCATAGCAACAGAACACTGACCGAGACATCCAGTGGTGGTTTGAATGAAAATAGCCCTATAGGCTCACTGGGAGCGGCATTATTTTACTTGTGGTCTTGTTGGAGTAGCTGTTGCCTTGTTAGAGGAAGTGTGTCACTGCAGAGTGGGGGAGGGTGGCCTTTGGGGTTTCAGAAGCCCAAGTCAGGCCCTGTGTCTTACTCTTTCTTCCTGCTACCTGCCATCCAGATGTAGAACTCTCAGCTATCTCTCCAACATCATGTCTGCCTGCATGCTGCTATGCTTCCTGCCATGATGATAGTGGACTAACTGTAAACTGGTCACAAATTTAAATGTTTTACTTTAGAAGAGTTGCTGTGGTCATAGTGTCTCTTCACAGCAATAGGGCACTAACTAAGGCAACACCCTTTTTAATGGTTTGGATTGTTAATGTTATTTTTTTCAATTGCATTTTATTTTATGTGTGTGTATACATTCAGAACAGAGGACAACTTTGAGGAGTTGATTCTCTCCTTCCGACATCTAAATTCAAGGGACGAAAGCTCAGTTGACTGCTCTAAGCCATTTTTTTTTCTTTAGACAAAGTCTCAATATGTAGACCTGGCTGTTCTAGAATTTGCTATGTAGGCCAGGCCAGCCTCCAACTTAGAGTGATCTGCCTGCTTCTTTCTCCCAAGTTTTGGGATTAGATGTGGGTGCCACCCCACTCTAGATTATTTGGCTTTTCTTTTTTCTTTTTTTTTTTTTTTGGTTTTTCGAGACAGGGTTTCTCTGTGTAGCCCTGGCTGTCCTGGAACTCACTCTGTAGACCAGGCTGGCCTCAAACTCAGGAATCCGCCTGCCTCTGCCTCCCGAGTCCTGGGATTAAAGGCAAGCGCCACCACCACCTGGCGTGATTTGGCTTTTCAAACACTATTTTTCTTAAGACAATTTTATTTTTGACGTTAACATATGAATAATTGTGGGGAGACTCTGCTAATTAAGATTCAAGCCCACCATGACCAGATGGTCTCTGAGCTTGGAGCAAAATGGGAGACTCCCTTGTTAGCAGGTTTTCTCCTTCTCTGATCTTGTCCTGGGGATCCTAAGCCCCCACACTTGCCTCTAACTGAGGAAAGTCATGTAACATAAAAACCTGGAGTTCTTCATGCTAATGAGGTGTCTAGTTTATCCAATGAACTTTCTTTCCTGGGCATTCCTTCCAGCAAAAGATATTTAACCCCTGATCCACAATGAGTAAGGTGTATGCATTCACATCCACCATCAAATAAACTAGTTTGAACAAGCATGGACCATCTCTTCATCAAGAATTGCCTGGGGTTCGAGAGGCCTTCGATTAAACCTTCTGGAGAAGATCTTCTCGCTCCCAGCCCCTCCATACTCTTTGACACTCATTAGGAACCCAATTGGGTTCCCAGGCTTTGTCCTCCCCTTCCTGCCTGGTGTTCAGATATCTTGAGGGAAGTGAGGACCTGGAAACACTGTTCCCAACGCCCAGGTGGTGAGCATCGCCTGAGTACACAGGAGACTGGAAATCACAGCAATCTTCCCAGAATCTGCTTTTTCCAACCAGAGAAAACATGGACTGAGGACCCCACCTTAGGAACTGTCTTCTGCTTCCCCTGAGTGGTACTCCACACACCCCAGGCGAGACCAACACTCAGCTCAGCAAACCATGCTACAGGAAAATAAAGAATTTTGTAATTTTACAGTTTTTGTTGCATTATAGTTAAATTGTCTTTTTATGAGTGAATAAAATTGAGTTATGAATGTGGAATATATATATAAAATCAATCTGCCAGACTACTACTGTTCTAGACAACTTAACTGTCAACTTGTCACAGTTTAAAGTCAGCTGAGAGTCTCTTCTCAGCTGAGGTATTGCCCAGATTAGATAGGCCTGTGGGTGTATCTGTGATTGTCTTGGTTTTTAATGTAGGAGGGCCCAGCCCACTGTGGGCGGCACCATTCCCTAGGCAGGTGATCTGGAGTTGTATAAGAAAGCTTGAGCCTGTGAACAAGCCAGCTTCTGTCCTATCTTCCCTGTAAACTAAAATAAACTTCTCCTAAGTTGCCTTTAGGCTGTGGTATTTGTCCCAGCAACAGCACAAAAGCTAGAACAATGACAAGCACAGGTACTTTTCACTTCTTTGCTAGTGTGCTAAAATAGACACGGGATGCTTTCACAGGTTTGCTACCTTTCTTTGGGTGTGTGTCCAGCAATGAAGTCTATGCATCAATACTATACATACTTTTATTTCTTTCTTTTGAGGAAAAAAAAAGTTTGTTTTAGTTTTTTTTTCCCCAAGACAGGGTTTCTCTGTGTAGCCCTGGCTGTCCTGGAACTCAATCTGTAGACCAGGCTGGCCTGGAACTCAGAAATCCGCCTGCCTCTGCCTCCTAAGTGCTGGGATTAGAGGCGTGCGCCACCACCGCCTGGCCAAATTTACATTTCTACAAGATGAAAGGGTCCCCTCTTCTTTATTATTGTCACTATTGTTATCTTTTGTCTGTAGTAATAAGCCTTCTGAGGTAATATCTCTCACAGTATTTTTGATTTACATTTCTCCTATGACTAGTGATACTGAACTTTTTTCATATATCTACTGGATACTTGTGTGCCTTCCATTGAGAAATGTCTACTTAACACTGTTTCCCCTTTTTAAAATAGGCAATTTGGTTTTGCCGTTGAATTCTTCAATCATTGTACATAAACTTTGTTGATGTTAGTTCTTTTCTAAGGTAGATAGTTACAGTGACTTTCTCCCATTTTTTGTGGGTTCTCTTTTCAAATTTACCTCTATTTTTAAAATTTTACTTTTAAGTTTATTTTGGCTCTTTATTTAAAAAATATTATCTTAGTTTATTTGTCAACACTGTCTAGAATCATTCTAAGATGACTCAACTGAGAAATTGCCCTGCGGAATGTCTGTTAGGATGATATTAACTATTAATTGACGAAAGAGGACCCCGCCCACTTTGGACAGCACCATCCCTAGACAGATGGTCTTGGGTTGTATAAGAACATCATGTAAGCCTGAGCCTGTGGTGAGCTAGCCAACAAGTAGTAGTGCTCCTCTGTAGTATGAGCGTGTGGGAGTGGGTCCTGTTGGGTTGAATTGTGAGTCCCGTGTCTGTCTCCCCAAGGAACTGGGGCCACAGCTCAGGGAAGCAGAGACGCGGGAATTTGACTGTGTTCATTCCACGCAGCACCTGGTAGACATTGGGCCGTGAGAAGCCACAGGGCTCCACAACGTGGGTGGGGAGAACACAGTCTGGGGTGCCTTGGGGGCTAGAGCTTTTGGGTTGAGGGTCCCTGGGCCATGAGGCAGCAGGAAACCAACTGGTCTCAGACCCTTGGGCTCTCAAGCACCTCTGAGAGGCCGAGGAAGGACTGAGATGGGGCCATACAGGCGGGATCAATCCGCAGGGGAAGGGCAAGGGGGACAAGCTCCAGCGGCATCCCAAAGGGAGGGGGCTCTTGGTCACAGCGACTCACTTGGCTGGGTCATGGCTAGATGAGTTGGTTAACTCACTTGGCTGGGTCATGGTTCGATGGACTAACTCGCTTGAGTTGGTGGCTTCCCTGGCTTGAACATAGAGAGGTAGTTGGCGGGAGATTAGAAGGCAGCTCTCTAGTTGAAGACCCTCTCCATGGTTCCCAATGGCAGGCCCCAAAGATGAGAGGTAGTCCATGGTCCTAAAATGTTTATTGTCATGGTGGAAAATAAATGAAGCTATACCCCCGTAGTCTCAGGGAGGGCTTGAGGTTAAATAACTTTTGCAAGGAGGAGGGTCTGGGAAGGACTGTTTTATTGGCTATGCCCTCTGGCCTTTGGGTATCTCATGAATATGGAGATGTCTTGAGACTCTGTGGTCTGTAGTCATGCCCTCTACCTGTGCTATATGATGGATGGCCACAAACCTCTCTTTGGGAGGGGCTACAGAGGGTTGTGGCTATGTGAAAGGAACCAGGGGGCCCAGGAACCAGGCTAAACTTTTACTCTCCCTGAGGGTCTCCAGGGTTTGAGACCTACTAGACCGGGTACCCAGATGCCTCTCACAGCCCACCGCCCCACACTCCTCTACGATTCTAACCTCTAGGTCCCTTTACTTGAGTTTCTGATTTCTCTCAGTGATGGACTGGGAGTGTAAGCCAAATAAACACCCTTTCCCATAAATTGTTTTTGGTCTCAGTGTTTTATCATGGTAACATTAAGGAAGTAAGAGTAAATCTATTTTTAAAATTATTCACTGAGAAAGAATTTTTCACATATACACAATGTCTTTTGACCACACTCACTTTCCAGTCCTCCCTCCAACTTTTCCTGTTGCCTTCACCTCATCACCCTTCTATTGTGTGTATGTGTGTGTGTGCGCGCGCGCGCGCGCGCGCGCGCGTGCGTGCGTGCGAGCTTGTGTGTGTGTGTGTGTGTGTGTGTGTGTGTGTGTGCATTTATGTGTGTATGTGTGTGAACACTTGTGTTCCACTCAGTGAGCTAGTGCTTTCTGTACATGCATGTAGGATCATCTACTGGATCAGGCACAATGCATGTTCTCTCTACCCTGTTGATCGCTTCGTTTGCTGTAAAGGTTTTTTGGGTTTTCTTCTTTTTCATTTTGATAAAGTGTCATTTGTCTATTTTTTTTTTTGTTGTTGTTGTTTTCTATACTTGTGATGTCTTATCCAAAACATCCCTGTTGTTCTAATGTAACTTATTTCTTTTATATTTTCTTCTACCAATTTTATAATTTTCTGTTTTTCCTTTAATTGAGTTGATTTTTGTACCTGTTGTGATAGCTTACTGCATCATTTACTTTACAGCTGAGGGTCTGCTCTCTGTCAAGTTCGTGAAACTGAATATGCTATAAAGCAAATGGGCACAGCATTCATGTGCTGAGGACCACATAAGAAAAGCTACTTATCTTGAAAATGACAGAGCTTTTAAATAGAACTCAGCTAACACATGGCAACTTCCCAGCCTCAGGAATTAAACTGCTTTTCTCCAAAATAGAACCAAATGCTAAGAGCTCACACTTATTATTAGACATGTTTATATCTGGAAACAACACTGCTCGGCAAAAAACTAAACTAACTCCACAGTGGATTCTTTAGTCATTCTGTTTGCTTGCAATGACTTCATATCCCATAATATCTCCCCACCAAGTCCTATACATATAAATGGGGATATTTATCATTAAAATCTTTCTGAAAACAAACTCCAGCAAGTTCTATAGGAATTTTCTGAAATATAACCAGGTGTTCCTTATATTTTGACTTTTATATTCTCTGTATATAATTCTAAAAACTTATTTCAAGCTAGAGAGATGATTCAGCAGTGGAGAGTATTTACTATTCGTGCAGAGGACTCTGGTTTAGTTCTTAGTACTCATGTCCAGCTCCAGGGTGATCTGACCTCAATGGGAACACACACACACACACACACACACA
>JANHMN010000004.1:118273185-118289553 GCA_030674055.1 Rhabdomys pumilio
CGAGACAGGGTTTCTCTCTCTCTCTCTCTCTCTCTCTCTCTCTCTCTCTCTCTTTTTAACAGGGCTTCTCTGTGTAGCCCTGGCCATCCTGGAACTCACTCTGTAGACCAGGCTGGCCTGGAACTCAGAAATCCGCCTGCCTCTGCCTCCCAAGTGCTGGGACTAAAGGTGTGCACCACCATCGCCCGGCTCTTTTTTCCTTTTTAACTGGATATTATATTTACATTTCAGATTTTATCCCCTTACCCCATTCCCTCTATCACCCAGTAACCTCCTATCCCATCCCGCCTCCTCCTGCTTCTATGAGGATGTGTCCCCCACCTAGCCCCCCCCACTCCTACCTCCCCACCCTCGAATTCCTCCCCACTCGGTGTTCAGCCTTCAGGGGACCAAGGATCTCCTCTAATACCTATGCCTGACAAGGACATCCTCCTCTACATATACAGATGGAGTCATGGGTCCCTCCCTATGTGCTCCCAGGCTGGTGGTTTAGACCCTGGGGAGCTCTGGTTGGTTGGTATTGTTGCTCTCCTCATGGGGCCACAAACCCTTTCAGCTCCTTCAGTCTTCTCTTTAACTTCTCCATTGGAAAACCCTTGATCAGATCAGTGGTTAGCTATGAGCATCTGCCTCTGAATATGTCAGACTCTGGCAGACCTGTAAGGAGATAGCTATATCAGACTCCTGTCAGCATGCACTTCCTGACATCCACATCAGCGTCTACCTTTGATGACTGCACATGGGATGGATACCCAGGTGGAATGGTCTCCAGACCGCCTCTCCTCCAGTTTCTGTTTCATACTTTGTCTCCAAATTTGCTCCCTTGAGTATTTTGTTACTCCTTCTAAGTAGAATTGAGGCATCTACATCATGAAGATGGTCTTCCATCTTCATGAGCTTCATGTGATCTGTGACTTGAATCTTGGCTATTTCAAGCTTTTGGGCTAATATCCACTTATCAGTGTGTAAATATCATGTGTGTTCTTTTGTGATTGGGTTACCTCACTCAGGTTGATATCTTCTAATTCCATTCATTTACCTAAGAATTTCTTGAATTCATTATTTTTAATAGCTGAGTAATACTCCATTCTGTAAATGTACCACATTTTTTTTATCCATTCCTCTTTTGAAGGACATCTGGGTTCTTTCCAGTTTCTGGCTATTATAAATAAGGCTGCTAAGAACATAGTGGAGCATATGTCCTTGTTATATGTTGGAGCATCTTCTGGGTATATGCCAAGGAGTAGTATAGTTGGGTCCTCAGGTAATACTATCTCCAATTTTCTGAGGAACCATCAGACTGATTTCCAGAATGGTTGTACCAGCTTGCAATCCCACCAACAATGGAGGAGTGTTCCTCTTTCTCCACGTCCTCGCCAGCATCTACTATCACCTGAGTTTTTGATATTAGCCATTCTGACTGGTGTGAGGTGGTATCTCAGGTTTGCTTTGATTTGCATTTCCCTGATGACTAAGGATGCTTAGCATTTCTTAAGGTGCTTCTCAGCCATTCAAGTTTCCTCAGTTGAGAATTCTTTGTTTAGCTCTGTACCCCATTTTTAATAGGGTTATTTGGTTGTCTAGTGTCTAGAGTCTAATTTCTTGAGTTCTTTGTATATATTGGATATTAGCCCTCTATCGGATGTAGGGTTGATATTAATCTTTTCCTAATCTGTTGGTTGCTGCTTGGTCCTATTGACAGTGTCCTTTGCCTTACAGAAGCTTTGCAATTTTATGAGGTCCCATTTGTCAATACTTGATCTTAGAGCATAAGCCATTGGTGTTCTGTTCAGGAACTTTTCCTCTGTGCCTAGGTATTTGAGGGTCTTCCCCACCTTCTCTTCTATCAGTTTCAGTGTATCTGGTTTTATGTGAAGGTCCTTTATCCACTTGGACTTGAGCTTTGTACAAGGAGATAAGAATGTATTGATTTGCATTCTTCTACATGCTGACCTCCAGTTGAACCAGCACCATTTGTGGAAAATGCTGTCCTTTTTCTACTCGATGGTTTTAGCTCCTTTGTCAAAGATCAAGTGACCGTAGGTGTGTGGGTTCATTTCTGGGTCTTCAATTCTGTTCCATTGATCTCTCTGCCTGTCTCTGTATCAATACCATGCAGTTTTTATCACTACTGCTCTGTAGTACAGTTTGAGGTCAGGGATGGTGATTCTCCCAGGAGTTGTTTTATTGTTGAGAATAATTCTCACTATCCTGGGTTTTTTGTTATTCCAAATGAATTTGCAAATTGCTCTTTCTATCTCTATGAAGAATTGATTTGGAATTTTGCTGGAGATTGACTTGAATTTGTAGATTGCTTTTGGCAAGATGGCCATTTTTACAAAATTAATCCTGCCAATCCAGGAGCATGGGAGATCTTTCCATCTTCTGAGATCTTCTTCGATTTCTTTCTTCAGAGACTTGAAGTTCTTCTCATACAGATCTTTCACTTGCTTGGTTAGATTCATGCCAAGGTATTTTATTTTATTTGTGACTATTGTGAAGGGTGTCATTTCCCCAATTTCTTTCTCAGCCTGTTTTTCCTTTGAGTATAGGAAGGCTACTGATTTGTTTGAGTTGATTTTATATCCAGCCACTTTGCTGAAGTTGTTTATCAGGTTTAGGAGTTCTCTGGTGGCAGTTTTAGGGTCACTTAAGTATACTATCATATCATCTGCAAATAGTGAAATTTTGACTTCTTCCTTTCCTGTTTGTATCTGTTTGACTTCTTTTTGTTGTCTAATTGCTCTGGCTAGGACTTCCAGTACTATATTGAATAGGTAGGGTGAGAGTGGACAGCCTTGTCTAGTCCCTGATCTTAGTGGGATTGCTTCAAGTTTCTCTCCATTTAGTTTGATGTTGGCTGCTGGATTGCTGTATATTGCTTTCACTATGTTTAGGTATGGACCTTGAATTCCTGATCTTTCCAAGACTTTTAACATGAAGGGATGTTGAATTTTGTCAAATGCTTTCTCAGCATCTAGTGAGATGATCATGTGGCTTTTTTCTTTGAGTTTGTTTATGTAGTGGATTACATTGATGGATTTCCTGAATACTGAACCATCCCTGTGTTTCTGGGATAAAGCCTACTTGATCATGATGGATGATTGTTTTGATGTGTTCTTGGATTCAGTTTGTGAGAATTTTATTGAGTATTTTTGCATCAATATTCATAAGAGAGACTGGTTTGAATTTCTCTTTCTTTGTTGGGTCTTTGTGTGGTTTAGGTGTGAGCGTAATTGTAGGTTCATAGAATGAATTGGGTATTGTTCCTTCTGTTTCTATTTTGTGGAATAGTTTGAAGAGTTAGGTCTTCCTGGAAGGTCTGATAGAATTCTGCACTAAAACCATCTGGTCCCGGACTTTTATTGGTGGGGAGACTTTTAATGACTGTGTCTATTTCTTTAGGGGTTATGGGACTGTTTAGATGGTATATCTGTTCCTGATTTAATTTTGTTACCTGGTATCTGTCTAGAAAATTGTTCATTTCATCCAGATTTTCGAATTTTGTTGAGTATAGGCCTTTGTAGTAGGATCTGATGATTTTTTTTTTTTTAATTTCTTCAGTTTCTGTTGTTATGTCTCCCTTTCCGGTTCTGATTTTATTAATTTGGATACTGTCTCTTTGCCCTTTGGTTAGTCTGGCTAAAGGTTTATCTATCTTGTTGATTTTTCTCAAAGAACTAGTTCCTGGTTTTGTTGATATTTTGTATAGTTCTTTTTGTTTCTACTTGGTTGATTTCAACCCTGAGTTTGACAGGCCCAATTTTAAAAAGAAGGCCATAAGGCACCAGCTCCAGAAACAGACCGTAAATCCCAGGAACTGAACTGTGTCATAAGGTAGCAGCTCCAAAATCAGACCATAAAATCCAGAAAAAAGATCATAAAATCTCCTCCCAAAGAACAGCCTAGGGATAACCGTAAAAATGAGGAACTATCTTATCTCAGCATGGGTCAGCTGTGCTGGGCAGCCCTATCTCATCCTATGGTTAAACGTTCATGACATAGAAATGCAGACCACTAACTACCTGTGACTCCATAGCACCAACCAATGAAATTTTAGATTACCTAATTCTTCTAGAGAGTTCTTCAGATTTCCTAAGGCCTGTGAACCTTTGTCTGGGATTGCCATTTTGGAGAATGGTTGCCCCCCACCCTTGCTGGCTGTTTCTACTGAATACTCTTTTCTTTGCATACTATCTGAGTCTAGGATCTTCCTTCATTCACTTTTAATGTTTGAAAGCTTGGGCCTTTGCTGGGAAGACTCTCAACAAGCTCATCTAAGCTAACTGGACTACCTACCCCATCCAGCCTCATGACTTGCTATACCACCCCCCCCCCCACACACACCTTCAAGAGAATAGTCTTTCTTCTTCCCAGAGTTCCTTTCTACCTCACAGGAAGTTTCACCAATCTCTCTTTATTGCCCAATCACAGGCTTTAGCCTTTTATTGACCAATTAACTTTGGGAGCAAGATTTGCACAACAAAAGCTGTTGTATACAAGAATTGGCTCTTGGGGCAACTAGATCTCCGGGTATAGAAATTATCATTTGAATACATAACAGCAGTAGACCAACCCCAACAAAACATTGTGTACAGTTGTCTACTGTGCTATGACAAAACTTGAGGAATAAGACATTCTTTCATTCCCCACAGAAAACATTCTCCTCCCTTTTTATAAAAAGTAAGTATGTGTTATCTCTACTACCAGGATGTAACACAACGACTGCATCTTTCTCAGCTCATTTATGCCAGTGGCTAATGTTCTAGTTTCCTTTCCTGTTATAAACATGTGATAAAACATTGTGACTAAAAGCAACCTGAGGAAGAAAGGGTTTATTTCAGCTTACACTTCCTGGTGACAGTCTATCATGGAGGAAAGTCAGGGCAGGAACTTAAGTAGGAGCAGAAGCAAAAACGTAGTGGGGAAGCTTTTTACAGAAGGCTTGCTCTCTCCAGCTAGTGATCAGCCAACTTCCTTACACAACCCAGGGCCTCCTGTCCAGGAGTGGAAGCATCATCAGTGGACTGAGCCCTCCCATATTAATCAACGGTCAATGGCGCATGCCTTTAATCCCAGCACTTGGGAGGCAGAGGCAGGTGGATTTCTGAGTTCGAGACCAGCCTGGACTACAGAGTGAGTCCCAGGACAGCCAAGACTACACAGAGAAATCCTGTCTCAGAAAAAAAAAATAAAAAATAAAAATAAAAAAATAAAAAAAATCAATGGTCAAGACAATTCTCCACCCACATGATCAAGGGTAAAGTGATCTGAGGAATCTCTGAAATGAGACTCCTTTTCCCAGAGGCTCTTAGCTGTATAAAATTAATATTAAAAAAAAAAATCCCCGCCGGTGGTGGCACACACCTTTAATCCCAGCACTTGGGAGGCAGAGGCAGGCGGATTTCTGAGTTTGAGGCCAGCCTGGTCTGCAGAGTGAGTTCCAGGACAGCCAGGACTACACAGAGAAACCCTGTCTTAAAAAAACAAAAAACAAAACAAAACAAAACAAAAAAACCCTAACCAGAACAGCTAATGTGGAGAATTGATTTTTTTAAAATTAGACATGCATTTTAGAATTAAACTTTTCTTGGTGTTGAGGTTTACATGGGTTATTGTGTATAACTCTCTTAGTTATAAGTATTCTCTAGGTGACATTTATTATTATGCACTGAGCTTACTGTCGACTGCTCACCCCTTAGAATCATGGCAGTCACACAGTTTACGTTTCTGCCTATGATTGCTTTCAACAAATTAGCATAATATGCAGAGGGCAAAATCCAAAGATGTGCCACCAGTGCCACTGGTCTAACTTTTACACTGTCCCAGATCTCATTAAAGTTCCCTTTAATGAGGTCAGAGGTCAACAGTGGTGCCTTCTGTGGCCGCTCTCCAATGTTTTGTTGATTGCTTTTTGAGGTAGAAGCTCTTGCTGCATCTGGAGCTTGCCAATACCTCTCGACTGCTGGCCAGCAAACCTCATGGATCCTCCTGTTTCTGCCTGCCTGAGCAAATGCTAAGATTGCAGGCATGAACCGCCACACTCATGTCTTCCTGTGTGCATGACAAGCATTTGACAGCTAAGCCATCACCACAGTTCCCACATGGGAAATCTTTAGAGAGAATCTTAGCCCTGCAGCATGTACACCTGGATCTGAGGCATTTGACACGTTAGGAGTCATACATTGTTGGTACAAACCCAGTACCCATCCTGTGGTACAGCCCTCCTCCAGTTTCTATGGGGAGTGAAGAGGACTTACTGAATATTTAGGAAAGTTTTGACCTTCTAAATCCTCCTCCAGCACATGCAGCCCTTCACATCTTTTAAATTCTAACCTAACTTTATGTAGCTGTTAAACCTGTCTTATCACAATTATGAGATAGCTTTATAGCTTTATTCAGAATACAGCTGTTAATATTCAAATATTTTAGACTATGTTTCTGAATCTACATTGTCACTTCATGTTTCTTAACATAGCCTCTACAGAAAACAGGATGGTATTTTCCAGTTCTCAGTTCATTTCACAATCGTGTGATTACAGATGAAGAACTCGGTGTTCTGAGAAGTAACCATTCACCTACCATAAAATCCTTACTTAGGCAGCAACCAGCAGAAATGCCATAGAATTTGTGGAAGTGTGGTACCTATAAGAACATAATATGATTTTCTGTACAAAAGCATACACACATATGTGTATGTGGCCCATATACTTACATAGGGATATATATTTATCATAAAAAGAAAAAACAATTTAAAATGGTTGTATCCATCTTATCATCATAATTGACTTTTAAGCACTGGTATCATTGTTTCACAAAATATGATACTACTTTCTTTGCACCAATGAATACTGCGACAAATTAGTTGAATGGACATTGTGATGGTTTGAATACGCTTGACCTAGGGAGTGGCACTATTAGGAGGTGTGGCCTTCTTGGGGTAGCTGTGGCCTTGTTGAAGGAAGTATGTCATGTGAGGGTAGGCTAGAGACTCTCCTAGCTGCCTGGAGACAGTCTTCTTCCTGGGTGCCTTTAGATCAAAATGTGGAACTCTCAACTCCTTCTCCAGCACCATGTCTGCCTGGATCCTTCCCACCTTGATGATAAACAAACTGAACCTCTGAACCTACAAGCCAGCTTCAACTAGATGTTGTCCTTTAAAAGAGTTGCCTTGATCATGATGTCTCTTTACAGCAATGGAGACCCTACCTAAGACAGAAGGTGGTATCAGGAGTGGGGTGTTGGTGTGCTAGGCCTGACTATGGTTTTGTACGGAGGAATGTGGATTTTCAGACTTTGGATTAGAAAGTCATGGAATGTTTCAAGTGGAACTTAATGGGCCATCCTAGTAGGAATATGGAAGACACTGATGCTGAGGATGATTTGAACTCTGGAGATTATTATGATGTTTTTGTCTGAAGAGTCTGACTGAGGCTAAGGTAAAGAGATTTCGATTAATTTTATTGACAAAGGAAGTCTCAGAAAAGCCCAGCATAGGCTTTGTCCTCCGGTTTATTTTCACAAAGAGCATTTTGATCAATTGTAGCAAGCTTAGAAAGGAAAAATATAAAATGTATGGTTAAATATTAAAGGGGCACCAGGAAGTAGAATGGAGCTGAATCCTATGTTCAAGATAAACAGACAAAGGGAGTGAAATGTGATGGTCTGATTATGCTTGGCCTAGAGTATGGTACTTGTTGGAGTAGGTATGGCCTTGTTGGATGAACTGTGTCACTGTGGGGGGTGGGCTTTGAGACTGTCCTCCTAGCTGCCTGGAGATAGTGTTTTCCCAGAGGTCTTCTGACCAAGATGTAGAACTCTCATCTCCTCCCGTACCATGCCTGCCTGTATGCAGTCATACCTTGATGATAATGGACTGAACCTCTGAATCTGTAAGCCAGTCCCATTAAACATTGTCATGTATGTCTTCACAGCAACAAAACCCTAAGACAGACATTTATGTAGGAATCTCTGATAAAAAAAAATTTATATTACAAATTAAAAAGCTTACAACTCAATAAGAAAACAAACAAAGGCTAGAGAGACAGTTTAGCAGGCAGCAGTCCTGACAGCTCTTCCAGAACACCCGAGTTGCACTCTCAGTACATACTTGAAGTCTCATAACTGTAACCCCAGTACTAGGGAATCCAATACACAATTCTGGACTCAGCAGGCAGCAGGCATGCGTATGGTGGACAAGTGTATATGTGGATGAAGCAGTCATACATAAAAAATTTAAATTAGTATTTAACAGATAACCCCAATAAAATAATAGGCCAAAGGTACTAACTAGCACTGTAGTAAAGAAAGCAGTGAGGGCTGGCAAGATAGCACAGTAGGTAAAGGCGTTTGCTGCCAAGTCTGACCACCTGCATTTGATCTTCAGGCCCCCACTGTAGAAGGCAGAAAAAGATCCCCGAAGCTATCCTTTGACCTCCATACACAGCATGGCGGAAGAAAAGAACCTACTCCCAAAAGTTGTCCTACAACAACCTGCACACACATTAG
Organism: Rhabdomys pumilio; assembly: GCA_030674055.1. Classification (NCBI taxonomy): domain Eukaryota; kingdom Metazoa; phylum Chordata; class Mammalia; order Rodentia; family Muridae; genus Rhabdomys; species Rhabdomys pumilio. Next base: position 118,281,694 of record JANHMN010000004.1, read on the forward strand.
CATACATTACAATTTTCTAGGATACATGCACACACAGAGGATAGATGAGGTTCACAAATGTGTTTTGTGTAACTCTGAGTGCTAGCATGAGATCTAGTTTGTCTTTCAGTGTTCTGAACATGTTATTGAAGTAATGTCTTTAAAGTGGTGTGTTTGGGGGACTTATTTAGAAGAGACAGGACTGAAATTGTTAATTGTTACTATCAGCTTGATGAGTGTATCTAGAGAGGTTTGACTAAGAAAACCACACAACATTCGGTTGGTAGCACCATCCCAAGGGGTGGAGGCCTAGACTCAACAAAGAGGGAAAGGAAGAAAGCCTGATAACTCTGATGAGCTCCAGTATTCACACCTCTCTGTTTAACTGATTGAGGACATGTGTTCTCAATCCCTCTGTCTAAGGAGAGAAACAGCCATCAGGCAATTCCCAGAAGCCCAGTTCACATTAGTGGTTGATAGTTACCAACTGGATGCCTTTCCACCAAGCTTACCCCACCCCTCTGTCTCCACTCCCCCCCCCTCCCCCCCCCAGCCAACCTCCCAGTGGTGGTCCTTAGTGCTATATGGGTCTGAGCATCCCTAGCAGGCAATGCAAGGAAAGAAAGGGGCATGAATAAAACTATCAACAACAAACAGGGAGTAAAGAATATGTGCAGGACAGCAAATCGCACCAGTAAGACAAGAACTTCTCTCCAAGCTCACAACCTACTTGGACTCATTCCCTTTGAGGCTGTGCTGTGTGTCTACACTCAGCACATGTGGGCGCGTTTTCTGATTCGCTCAGCCTGTCCACTTTGTATCCGAAGTCTGGCACTGACTGGTCTAGGACTCTGTTGAAAGAAAAAATTCTGGTGCCCAGTTAGCCTTAATGCAGATTGTAAAAGAGGCCTCCTTTGTTCTGTGTGTTAATGTAATTTCCCAGAAGTCTTTCTGATCCTCAGTCTATTGGGGACCACTTCAGCTTTTGCTTGTCTCCCAGCATCTACATTAAGTAAGAAAAATTACATGTATATTTTGCTGAAGTAGTTTTACTGGGTATAATTAAACACCAAAGAATAATAACATACTGTAAGTATTTCATGTTTGAGTAGGGAATTCAAAGAAGAATTGTATTGTACCTTAGGAATGTGAACACTCAGAAAGCATATAACATAAATTAGATCTGTCGATTCTTTCAAAGTGAAAAAGGAAAAAATATGCCAATTTACTCTTTGTATCTGATACAAGTAAATATAATTATAATGTTCACAAAGAAATCCATTACTTTGTATGGCAACAAAATTAATAAAAAGCTACATTAAAAAAAAAAACAGTAGATCTAATTAGAATTCACAAAAAGCAACAGAATAGTAAAGGTTTATAAAGACTTTTTTTTTTGGTGTTTTTGGTTTTTCGAGACAGGGTTTCTCTGTGTAGCCCTGGCTGTCCTGGAACTCACTCTGTAGACCAGGCTGGCCTTGAACTCAGAAATCCACCTGCCTCTGCCTCCCAAGTGCTGGGATTAAAGGCGTGCGCCACCACTGCCCGGCCAAAGACTTTTATATATTAAAAAACCCACATATTTTTAGGTTAACACATCAAATATAAACTGATACTAGAAATACCCACCCTATACTCCAAACATGTGGCCAACATAAATAACAATGGAAGGCCCAATGTAACATTACACCAGAAATTAACAGGAGCATTTCTAGATGTCAGAAATTAAGATTGAGTAGAAAATGGGAGACAGAGCCTGTAAGGCGGAATGAAATTAAAAACCCTGCCAGTAACCCCAGAATTGAGAAGGCAGACACAGACAGTTACATACAAGTTCTAGGCTAGCTTGCTGGTATATGTATTGTGCTCTAGGCCAGCCAAAACAACAACGATCAAGCAAACAGAACTAATCCTTAACACTACAGTGCCCATAGACATGACAGTTTAGGGGGTAAGTCTTTTTGGTACCTGCTTCTCCAGAGTAATTAATATCAATGTACTTCTCTATTTCCAAAGTGCTATGACGTAGATGATTAGCTATCAGCTCTTGCTAGCCAAACAGATATTTTGAAAGCTAATATCATGCTTATGAGTGTGATGTTAGGATACAGACAAACATGTGCTAAGAGCATCGTGACCGAAGTGTGAATAAGTTGATTACCCAGACAGAGGAATTCCATGGAGATGAGCAGTCTGTGATATGGGAAAATTGCTGTCCTTTACCATGCCTCTGAATCATCAAGAAAAATCCTCTACTGAGGCTCTCAAATGGAAGAAAGTCACAGCCAGCCATAACTTCAGCCTCTGGTTAGCTGTGGATTACACATTCATCCTGTGTACTCAGCTCAAATAATCCTAAGCAAATGTCTGCATGGTTATCACAAAATTCACCCAAGCTAGGTGAATTCAAAATTGCTTAATGGTTGAGATTCTATATCCTAAGCACACACCAGCCAACCAAGATCTGCTGGGGATGAATTTACAGTGTGAGGAAATGAATCACTCCCACGAAGCATCAGTAGACACAACAAGAATTTGTATCCCAAGAACTAGAAAAGGAACACAGTCTTCTTATGAAGACACTTTGAAATCAAGAAAGAAGAAAGTAACCCTAGCGAAAGAACAAAAGGGTATTTTTAACAAGAGCAAGAGGATCTTTAAGAAAGCTAAACAGAATCACCTTGCCAAAAAAAAAAAAAAAAATACCCAAAAGAAAAACATTAAAAATGAAAACAGTAGACAGAAAGTTCAGATCACTTTTCTTTCATTAATTTACCTAAAGGACTGGAGTTTTGTGCTATTTAAGTCTGGAAATTGACTCTTGCATATATGAGATTTTAGATTAGTTTTCCCCCATTGAAACTGCATGTAAAAAGTCGGTGCATTTTTCATAACAGTTCTTGTTTGTTTCAATTTACCTCCAACTCTAATTTTAAGTTCAGGACACCACATTAAACTGCCTATTTGGCAGTTTTCAATGATTTCTCTATGATATGTAAGTGGACATAAAAATGTACACAAATTTTGCAGGCTCCTTCACAATCCTATAAAGGTGTGGCCTTGCCAAACGCTAGTAGTTAATCTAATGATTCTTTTACCTATGGTGTGGCTGGCACATAACCCAAAGCACAATACTACTTATAAATGAAGATTCGGTGTATAGGATTCACATAGATTTATTGATAGACTGAGAACAAAGATGAGGATGTAGTTGTTCTATATAGTTATTAGTAATACTAAACATCTCATAACATCACCATTACATACATAAACTGATTTTAATATAAAAGTTTAATATTTTAAGTTAGGTTTTTAAAGCACTTAATATATTAGCAATTCCTACCTTAGAATAAAACATGTTAAAAATAAATTACATAATGATGTGCTGGGAGCCAACCTTACTCTATTTTGAGAGAATAGTTTTAGGTTTTGTTTTTCCTCAGCTATCGACTTCTGAGAAAGCAACTGGCCAATGGTCACTGCGCCCTAAAAAAAGTGGTTGCTGCGCCCTGAGTCCTGAGCCAGACAAAAACATCGGCGGTTGTAAGATATCCACCGTGGCAGAACACCCAGCTTCTGTGAAATTCCCCTAAACACGTTATCCCCTTCTCTGCCTATATAAATTTCCTGAGAAAATACAGCTGACCTTGATCAAAAAATTTGTCTTGGTCCCGTTCTTTGCGTCTCCTGTCCCTTCCATTCTCTCCCCTTCTCTCTTAGGGTACCCTGTGGAAGCCCACGCAGGCTGGGGCAATGATGGGAATTATAATATCTGCTTTACCATAAAACAGATTAAAAAATAAATTAAATAATGGTGGGGGTCAAAGTAAGTTGTTCTCTGGGTATTTGACATTATACTGCGTGTTTTGGGATATTTTCCCCCTTAGGAAATAAATACAAAATGGTAGTGAATAGACAGGCCCTAGTAGTACACGCCAATACTCACAGTCACTTGGGAGGTTGGTGTAGTCAGATAGCAAATTTAAGGCCCATCTGAGAAATTTAGCTAGACCTTATGTAAATTTAAAACTAAACATTTTCTGGGGCTTGGGAAATAGCTTAGTCAATAAAATGCCTGCTGTGTAAGCATGAAGACCAGAATCCACATAAAAGCTGGGTGTGGTGATGTACATTTGTGATACCAGAGCTACAGGAATGGAGATGCTGGGACTTGACCTCACTGTCCAGCCAGACTAGCTCCAGGTGCAGAAAGAGACTCATGATAGAAGAAGACACATGACAATAATACCTGTCCTGCAAACACATGTGCAAATATGTGTATACATATCCACATGCCTAAACTCATATAAGAATGCACACAAGTATATATGCACACACACATACACACACACACAGAGAGAGAGAGAGAGAGAGAGAGAGAGAGAGAGGTGCACATGCATACATATAATTCCTTCTGTTTCTCTCAGCTTAGGGTAGCATGCTTACCCATGAACTCTCTATGTAGCCAAGGTAAGCTTTGAACTCCAGATCCTTCCTGCTTTGCTTTCTGGAGTTGCAATATTGTACACAGCTTCAACTAAAGCTGTTAGATATGGCTGAGATGTAGTTCAATGGTAGGTTGCTGGCCTAATAGACAGGAAGCCCTAGGTCTAGTCACAGTAAAACACTTTCTCTGCCTTTTTCCAGAGGCAGTAGTTCAAAAGGAGAGTCTTTGTTAGGTGCTCCTTCCAAGTCTGAGATCACAGAGGAACGTTACAGATACCACAGCACAGCTGGGCTATAAACCCCTTGGATGGACTGGGGAGATTAAATTTTTAAACATAAAAGAAAAGGTAAGAGCAAAACGACAAAAAGACACTTCACAGGGGAAAAATAACATCAGTGTCCTTTTAAATGGCCCTACTTGGTGGCATATATTTGAATTCTGAAGCTTATAAATTGGAATGTAGGAAAGGGATCCTTTTCCAAAAATACCTTGCTACGCAGGACAACACTGAGTTTGTATCCAACCTGGATTACATAGTGAGATCCTGTTTCAAAACCAAAAACAACCACTGAGAAGAAAATATAATACTAACAGTTTGTTCGAACTTCATAACTGATAAGAAGATACCATATACTAGAAAAACAAGTTAAGTGAGAATTGATTTATGTTAATTTCTTTCTTTTATACATTATGTAACTAAAGTTCACAGAGATAAAATTACTGCACCAACCTTTTAGAGACACTTCACAGAAAGATGGAAATTACAGGCCAGACCTTCTGACTACCAGCCCAGCCCCATAGGAGACAGAACATTTGCCTGGGGAGATCTGGAATCCCACAGTGACTTTATGTAACTGTGTAATGCTAGCTCATTCTAAACACACATAATATAAGGTGGCTAAACATTTTTTGTTCCAGAAGAAAATGAGCCAAATGCTATTTAAGAGGCCAACTGATGTTCAACAAATATTTACTGAGGGTTCAGTGTTTCAAACACTTAAGGCTTATTAATGAATAAAATGAGAAACATTTATCATGTTACTGGTTTATATTCTGGGGGCATAAACAAGCATTATTATAATAGATGTAAGTATGGAAATTATATTAAAAATGTTATGATAAACAGTGGCAGAGCAACTGAGATTGGGAATGCCAACTAAGGGGGTTGGTTTTGTATTTGAGACAGGGTCTCTAAGTAGCTCTGGCTATGCTAGAAATTAGTGTATAGACCATTTACCTGACCTTGAACTCATAAAGAACCTCCAGCTTCTGCCTCCTGAGAGCTTGAATTAAAGGTGTGCACCACCACGCCCAGCATTGGTAGGTACTATTCTTAACACACAAGGAAGGATGTATTTTTAAACAGCATAATGGGCTCAGCCTCACTGAAGAAGTAAGAGATTTAGCTATGTGCACATGGCAGAGTGTGTAAGGCAGTACAAATGTCTAAACGCTTGCTTAATGAGAACCATGGTGAATGTGAGAGAGAGGAATAAGAGAATGTGGCCAACAGCTGATGTTTGTTCTAGTAAATTGGAGAAAGGCATGCTGGAAAGGTTGGCTTTGAACAGAATTAACTTTGTCAATGACACAGAAGATACATGTTTTCTATACATGCTGTACTAATGAAAAGCCAAAAATGTGTGCATAGAAGCAGGGCATACAGAGACGGGTGGTGGTGGAGCACGCCTTTAATCCCAGCACTTGGGAGGCAGAGGCAGGTGGATTTCTGAGTTCAAGGCCAGCCTGGTCTATAGAGTGAGTTCAAGGCCAGCCAGGGCTATACAGAGAAACCCTGTCTCAAAAAACCAAAAAAAAAAAAAAAAAAAAAAGAAAAGAAAAGCAGGGCATACAGCTTGGTTGAATGCTTGCCTGGCATGTATAAGATACTCCAGGTTGGATCACCAACACTTCATAAACCGTAAGTGGTGGCATATGTCTATAATGTCAGCACTGAGGAAGCAGACACAGGAGGACCAGAAATCTAGCATCTTCTCTAGCTATATAGTAAGTTTAGTGAGTTTAGGGCCAACCTGGGATACATAAAACTCTGTTGAAAGAAAAGGAAGGAAAGAAGGAAGGAAGGGAGGGAGGGAGGGAGGGAGGGAGGGAGGAAGGAAGGAAGGAAGGAAGGAAGGAAGGAGAGAGGGAAGAAGGAGAAAAGAGAAAAAGAGAAAGCTGGGCAGGTACACAGACAATGGTTCATCCCATTCATCCCAGTCATCCCAGCACTCAGGGGTAGAAGTAGGTGGATCTCTGAGTTGAAGGCCAACCTGGTTTACAGAGCAAGTTCCCGGAGAGCCAGGGCTACACAGAGAAACCTTGTCAACAACAAACAAAGAACAAGACAACTCTTAGAGGAAAAGAGTGAGTATAGTTTTCCTTTTCAGATTTTCAACTTTATTACAAATATCAAAATAAAAATGTTTGGGGAAAGGCGAGTTGAGACGGGAATGTGGCTCATAACTGTAATCCCAGCACTCAAAAGGCAGAGGAAAAAAAATGCTGTAAATCTCAGGCCTGCCTGGTCAACACAGAGATTTTGAGGCTAGTCAGGACAGCTTAACAATACTCTTGCCCAATTCCCTTCAAAAGATAGGGGCAGTCTGACAGTTTTGTCAATTCAGTGGCTGACGTTTTGGGAATCCCATGATTTGAATGATGCGCACATTGGTTCCTTCCCCGGAACCTTTTGAACTTAATTGGCAGTGGAAGGGGCACAGCAGGAGAAGTTCTGAAGCTCAAGCATGGACAGTGTGCTTTAGAAACTCCTTGGCATTCTAATATGCCAAGGTTGAGAAACACTGCTCTGCTCAAAGTGTGAGGCTGTTTCCTCCGGTTCCTGCCCCCAGGAACGGCTCACTTATCAGACTGCCTCCTTTCCAAGCTATCCAGCACTCCAAAATCTCGAATAGCTTCTTGTCTTTATAGGATGTAAATCTGCAAATGGTTTGATGTTTATTTTGTCTTTATGTAAACAACACTCCCTGTCCTGGCAAGATTCATTCTGAGATATCTTTGTCACAAAGCCATCTCAATTGGATTACAAAGTGCAATTCTACTTTTGTCATTAAAGTCTACTTTTATGGCAGCATCACTTGACTAGTTTCTTAAAGTATTTCCAGAATACTCTCATAACTAGGAACTTTTTTTTCTACAGGCAGTTACTCAGTCTAGACAACAGGCTCCAAGCTCAAAGCTATACCTGGAGCTTTCAAGGGTATACCTTATAAGACTCAGTCCTGTTGACGCTAGTCAAATTCTCATTCCTCTTGCTTCTTCTGCTCTTCTTAACGTAGTCCACAATAGATTTTCATGCATGTTTTTTTCTGCTTAGTATGCAGTTGGTTATGTGCATATGCAAACTGTTTCTTTCCTCCTCTTCTTCTTCCTCTTCTTCTTCTTCTTCCTCCTCCTCCTCCTCCTCCTCCTCC
>JANHMN010000004.1:118289653-118324851 GCA_030674055.1 Rhabdomys pumilio
CTTCTTCTTCTTCTTCTTCTTCTTCTTCTTCTTCTTCTTCTTCTGTAACTGGCATCAGCTACATTGTGAGTTCTTCTTTCCACCCTTCTCTACCCCTTTTCTACCCTTCCAGCCCCCTAAAACCACATAGGAGAGGGAAAAAGACACAGGGGAAAGGGATCGATGTCACCATTAAACTACTTCCAGATGATTAGGGGTGTCGAGGTCCCTGCTGGGGTCCGGATATCCAATTTCTTCTTGTTGTTGCTTCTTTGAGCATGACATGACTACTTAACAAACAGAGAAACTATGACCAACAGCAATCAATGGCAACCAAGCAACAACCCACCACCACCATCAGCAACCCTATTGGGGCTCTCACATTTATATACCCTTTGAAAAGTCTCCAGGACTCCAAGCATCACATACTCGCAGAAACTAACTGCAGCTGACAAAATCATGCCCCTGCTGGCCCAAGAGGCAAATCACAGTCAACTGCTGTAGACAGTCTGAAGCAGCCCCATATCCCACACCTAGGATTAAAATGAAAACATATTCCTATAGTATTTCTGTTTTTCAAAGAAACCAAATTTCTCACTACTTCCTCGTCCTCCTTCTGTTTTGTTTGTTGTTTTTCAAGGTAGGGTCTCTATATAGTCCTGGTTGTCCTGGAACTCCCTGTATAGACCAGGCTGGCCTTGAACTCTGAGACCTGCCTGCCTCTGCCTCCAGAGTGCTGGAATTAGAGGTATGCACCACCACCCCTACTTTTCTTACTATGCATTTCTTCCAGCATCTCCTACTCTCATTTTCTAAAACTTATTTTAAACATATATTTTGTCACATGAGGTGCCTCAATTTTTCTTTTTTTTTCCTCTAATCTTTTATCAATGGTGCCCACATATTGAGTTTATAAGCTGCAAAACACATAAGTCTCTTCTAAATTGGCTCATTCCTTCCATTTAGTTAAAGACACAGCCATCTTTAGCCCTGCTGAGTTTACTTGGGTGTTACTTGGTATTCTACCACAAGCCAAATTCTGTTACATAACATCCAACAAAGAAATAAAGTTCTGACTTCCTAAACTAACTTTGTAGCAGAGAAAAAAAAAACACAACACATTAGACTCCTGCTGTATCCTGGGTGCAGGTGCAGCTTTCTGAGTAGGCACACAGCTTTCTGTTCAGACAGTGATGGAATCTTACTGCGTGACTTGGTATTTTTTCTGAATCCCACCTCTCATTAGGCTTCTTCTGCTCTCTTATTCTATAAAGTAACTCTTATAAAATATAATGTATGAAGTTATTCTGATCTTTTTTTTTTTCTGTATATTTTCTGCAGCTGAACTGGATTGCTGTACTATTAACAATTAAACTTTGGAGAGGTTTATTTAAGAGGTTTATTTAATCTTTGTTAGATTTCTGTCCCTTGAACAAAACTTCAGTTTTGTGCCTTTTATATAATCATTGAAGTATTCTGAGTACTTCCTGTCTAGGGCAAAAAACTGAACTGATGAGAATTTCAGCTTCATCAGCGATAGGCACAGCTGCTTCTGGTACCAAAAGAATCAATGGTCTTGATGATTAACAAATCTGAAAGGGTCTCTAGCTTCAAATTAATATAATAATACCATTTCTAGACTCTTCCCTGGAATGTTCAGAGTATTATATGATCAAATTATTGGCTTTTATAACATGGCTAATTACCAGGTTTGCCCAGATGATACTAAATGCAATTGTTTGTTTTGAATGATTAAAAAAATTGTTTGTAGAAAATGCAAAAACACACTAACTTGCTGTACTGTCACACTACAGATCAGAAGGCTTCACCACTAGAAATTTTTTTTTTCTTTTGGTGGGTCTTTTTTTTTTTTTTTTTTGGTGTTTTTGGTTTTTTGAGACAGGGTTTCTCTGTGTAGCCCTGGCTGTCTTGGAACTCTGTAGACCAGGCTGGCCTTGAACTCAGAAATCTGCCTGTCTCTGCCTCCCAAGTGCTGGGATTAAAGGTGTGCGCCACCACTGCCGGGCAGAAATTTGTTTTCTTACAGCTCTGACACAGTCAAAACATAAGGAGCTAGAGAGATAGCTCAACTATTAAGAACATAATTGCTTTATAGAAGATCAGAGTTGGGTTCTGGGAACAGAGATGGGGCAGCTCCCAACTGCCTCTAACTTCTGCTCCAGGGTTTTTCCATAACCTCTTGTGGTTTCTGTATGCATCTGCACAAACGTCCTCATCCCTGCCCACATACCCTGTATACAAGTGACCAAAAGTATTTGTTAAAAATATACTAAATACAAACCAATGTAAACTTGAAATCTGATTTTTTTATTTGTTCTACAACCACTGAAAAACAATATAAACTGAAAAAAAAAAAACCCACACAAATTAAAACAGAGAGGGACCTGAAGGGAAAAAAATGTATAAAAGGATAGTGATGTGAATATTAGAAAAAGCATAGTCTTACATGTCACATTGCAAGAAACCATAGCTTTTCTCTTAAACAGAATAAGAGAAAACTATTCTGGAGCCATTTTGAGTGACAGCCCAGATTTATACTACCCCGAATTTATTACAAAGATTTAAACTACCCCAAAGTCCATGTTCCAACTGGAAGTTTTGTGAAGTTTCACAGAACAAAGAAATCAAGGCGAGTGTAAAATACGTTGTTGTACTTTATTTAAGAACACCAGAAAGGCAAGTACAGCAAGATGAGGGAAGCTTTACTATAGTCTCAAGATGCTATCTTATTGCATTCTTAGCTTTTGGTAGGTGAAAGTTAGTGATCTGTTAAGTCCATAGATTCCAAAAGGTTTTTAACCTACTAGTCCCAAGACATTAGTTCACACACAGAGTTAGGCAAGTAACTTGTTCTGCAGTGCTAGATCTAGCCTAGATAAGGTAACTAGCTTCTGGACCTGCAGCAATCTAAGCTTTCCACCATAACGCAGTTCTAGTCAATGTCTCTGCAAACGCAGCTTCTTTCCTTTCTCCTTCACACTGTTAACACGTTAAAAGTAAAATGAACTGTCATACTACTATTATTTCAACGAGGAGAAAACTCATTTAAAAAAACCTGATAAATACACCTTTAGATATGGAATCCTGAAGGCAGGCAGAGTTCATTCTTTTTGAGACAGCGTCTCCCTATAAAGCCCTGGCTGTCCTATGTAGATCAGGCTGGACTTGAACTCATAGAAATCTACCTGCCTCTGACTCCCCAGTGCTGAAATTAAGGCATAGGCTACAATGTTCTGCCAGGGTGAGTTCTCTTTTAAAAAAATGCAAAGACTCCAACCAACATTCTTAAAGTGAACTTCTTCTTTTTTGTTTTGTTTTGTTTTGTTTTGCAAGACAGGGTTTCTCTGTGTAGCCCTGGCTGTCCTGGAACTCATTCTGTAGACCAGACTGGCTTCGAACTCAGAAATCCTGCCTCTGCCTCCCAGCTGCTGGGATTAAAGGTGTGTGCCACCGCTGCCAGGCTGAGAACTTCTTTTACAGACATAAACATACACGTGTTTTAACTGCCCCCCCCCCAAATAAACATGGCTTAATGGGGTGGGGGGCGTTGCCTGAGTAGAACAGCAGGTGATCAATCGCTCCGGCGGTGTCCACCCTCACCTTTTAACTTTGGACAAATACCAAACAGATACACTCCCTATTCTAAATTTTCTGACTGCCAATGGAATCACACCTGGAGAGACTCAAAACATCTTCTGGCCCTGCCCTTTTCCCCACACGTCTCTGCAGGGCTAAGGCCTTCCCACTCTGGGGAATGTTGGAGCCGCGCTCTTTAAGAAGGGAGGCTGAACCCGGCCAAGGGAAGCGCCAGGCGTGCGCCCGGATCGCCTATAGTTTGCGGGATTCTCTGGGTGACCGCGATGCGGGGACCGAGGCCAGACGCACCCGAGACTGTGCGAGGACGTGAGCTCAGGTAGGTTCTCGTGGCCAGACTTCCCTGAGACCCGCAGGCCGGAGGTAGAAGCCCCTTCTCCTCTGCTCGGCAACCCCAAGAGCGGGCACCGAGCACGCAACCCAGTCCCCTAGGGTAGAGGGTAGGCCTCGTGAGGACCCGGACCGCAGCCCCGCGGCCGTGCGCATCTCCTTCCGTAGGCCCGCCCCTCGCCGCGACTCCACCAATCGGCGGCGGCGTCCACGCGCCGCACCTGGTGGGCGGAGCCGCGCGTCGCCGTCGCAGCGCCCGGTCCCGCCCCCAGCGCGGCACTCATCACTCGCTGCGCCGCCCTGCCGCCGGCGGGGAGGAGCGGAAGCCGCTGTCCGGGGACAGACTCCCGCGCCTGTGAGCCGCGGTGCAGGCAGGGCGCGCGCCGGGACCAGCCCGCGGCCAGCCCTCCCGGAGGACGGCAGCCGCTCTCGATGCCTGTGTGGTGCTGCCGCTGCTCCCTGGCCGGTCATTTCAGGTAACTTTTCCCCCCGGGATGGGTCGGAGCTGGCTCTGCAGCGTGTTCTCCTCGGCCGCCGCCCGCTGGGCCGGCGCTGCTCGGAGCTCCGGGGACCCCGCTCTTTTCTTGTCCCCTCTTCTTGTTCCTGGACCGCGCGGGTCACAGGACGGCGAGAGTGGCTAGGCCGGTGGTGAGTCGGTTACATGTAAATAGTGAATTTGGAAAATCCATAAAGAGCTTCCTTTGAATTTTTTATCTTTTAAAGATCTAGGAACATAAGTTACTGACTTGAAGGGAAGTGGAGAAGGATGTGTCATGTAGTGACAGTGGGTTGTGACTTACTAAGGTATTAGTGATTTAAAGCCGCATTAGGATGGAGAAATTTGGAAAATGGCAGTTTTATACTCAGAGTGAGATAAAAGTTCTCAGGGTGAGAAAAAGAATAGCTTTAAATATGAATGAACGTGGATCCAGTACAATTGACCAACACTTAGGAGAATTACAGAAAAGGTCAAAAGTACTAGAAACTGCGTGGGTGAAATGTTACGTTTAGTAAGGACTCCAGAACCCGGCTTTACATGTATGAATGTTACAGAATAAACTGATAGAGTTGTTTAATAGAGGCTCATAGAATTTAGGTGAACCATTAACTTGGGTGGGAAGGATATTATATTTAATATTACTACTAAACATACTAACATTTCTTTGATTACTAATGGGAGCCACAAGTCACAGTATTTGTGACTGTCATCAATGCAAATCTCAGAGCTTGTTTTATTTAATATGGATAAGTGGTGTGTGTATTTATTAGCCTTCCCAGAAGAGGTTAAAAAGGAACATGAGGTGCAGAGAAAGCACAGACTCCTGGTGTAGTAGCAACAAGCTAGGTCAGCCCAACCTTTTGAGTTTGTAATGAGACTTTCATAGACTGCTGGATACTATCTTCTAGACAGATTGTCGTGTACTTCATAAACTATCCACTCTGAGTATTGTACAAAGCAGGTTGTAGTGAAAAGCTGAAGCTTCTTGGGAAGCTACATTTCTTCTAGAAAATAACCCGCTGAAAGTCTCCTGACACCTTTGGTGTACCTTTGAACGGTAAGGGGAGAGCTTGGAATTCGTACTCTGAGGCTGTGTGGTAAATACCACCCTCTTATCTCTGAGCACAGAAATTTAGGGAGGGAGTGAAGAGTATTTGCTACAGTTTAGTGTTGAGAGAGAAGAGAGCATGTCTACTTTATTATTATAGTTAAATGTATCATCGTTAAAATACTTCTGTTAGGTCGGGTATTTTAAAGTTTGTTTTAAAAAAACTTTTTAATTTTTTAAAGATTGCCAGCTCCTTCGGCAACATTTCTTGTCTAGTGGTGTTTTCTTTTTTTTTGGTTTTTCGAGACAGGGTTTCTCTGTGTATCTCTGGCTGTCCTGGAACTCACTCTGTAGAACAGGCTGGCCTCAAAGTCTAGTGGTGTTTTCATTCATCAGTTTTTGTGTTGCTGGGAATAAAATTCGGGCCTTGCTAATGAAGCCAGTGCTCTACCATTGCATTGCCATCCTCAGCCACCTAGGCTGCGTGATTTTAGTGGAGACTTATTTTAAAACAGTTTGTGCTAGCAACTACATTTTGAGGTTTCTCCAGAGTCTGCATTAATAGGCATCATGACAGAATGTTTCAAGGGAGAAGACTTCACACGTTCTATTCTGGAAAATAAAATGGGAGACTGTCTTTATTTGGCACCTTAGAGCCTTTTAGTGTGGAAGTGTCCATTTGAGAAATTCTAGAATTGTGGTTCCAATTCCCTTAAAATTGAGATGCAGATTTGTATTTGATTATTTAAAAAGGTGTTGCTGTAACTGAGAAGTTTTTTATTACCGAAAATTATGTCTATACTACCTTGTTTAGTAACTTTGGACTGTAGTGTTTCAAAAACAAAATGTACAAGGCTTCCAAAATCATAGCAAAGGGTCTTGACTTTAATGTCTGATAGTGTACTAACATTTTTCCATGCAAAATGCATGTTCTTTACCAGTTCTGAAGTGTAATTTTATAAATCTTGCAATTTTATTGGTGCCCTGAATAAAGAAACAGTAGATTTAAAAATAGACAGAACCAAACAAAAAAAAAACTCAAAATAATTTTTCTGAGACTATTCATCAAATTGGAAACACAAGTACAAATGAACACTGCTCATAGTCCTGAACTATATAGCACAAATATACTATAAAAACATAACAGCTTCCTAATTTAGGTGGTGCATGGTACTAATGCACTTATATTTCATTATAGCTTTAGATGAAAACCAGTTAACCAGAGTTTGGAAAAGGTATTGCTGTGGTTTGCCACACTAAAAGATTATGCTAATGACCAAGAAATCAGGTGTTGCCCCATACTGTGGAATTTGGGTAGGCTAATGTACAAAGAATTTAGAGCTACTAAACTTTCGGTTCTTTCTATCCTCAACTCTTAACAAATGTTTGATTCAAACATCTTGAGACCTATATACCAAATTCAGCAATATTTCAGAATACAAGATTAGTTGTATAAGAGTAAATTATACTTGAATACAGCAATAATGAATAACCAGAAAGGGAAAGTAACAAAATAGTTCCACTTAGTATAAAAAATGAAACACTAAAATGTTCATTAAAAAATTGAAAGAAATTTAACAAAAGATACAGGGTTGCACATTGAAAAGCAGGAAGCCTTAGAAGAAGTTAGGGCTGAAGTGTGCTACGTGATGAGGTTGCAGGTAGTGACACACTGAATACAGGTGTGGCTGCCCATAAACTTCAAGTTTTACAGTAACGTAACTTTCAGTTTGTGTATCATACACTCAGTGTTAACATCGGGATGGAAAGAGCTGTGCATTTCTCAGAAGGTATTCACTGAAAGCATGACTGTATAGAAAAATATTTTATGTTCGTAGACTAAAAACCTGAATCTTTGAAAGATAGTACTCTTGTGGCTGATCTACAGGCCAGTGCAGTATTATAAAGACAAACTGCCCTTTTTGCATAAATTGATTCGTGGGGAGGGTGTATCAAGAGACCCAGAGTAGTCTCACAGAGGTTGAAAAAGCAGAGTTAGAAGACTCACCTGTTTTCGTTTCAAAATTTCCTGCAAAGCAGCAGGCGTCAAGAAAACCTGGTGCTGCATAAACATAAGCATAGGTGAGTGGAATGAAGTGGAAAGCCACAAATCATTGTTCGGTGAATTGTCTTTGATTATAGCCCCACGAAAACAGGAAATAGGCATTAGTTTCAGCAAATGTAGTGCAGTCAGATCCCCACAAGGTTTCCACAAATAAAAGAATGAACTTGTCTGCTTGTTCACATTGCATGAAAATGAAATCAGAAAACTCTTAGATGAAAATATAGTAAATATTTGTGGCTGTGAATCAGGCACTTATTTTTTATACATGACATTGAAAGCACATCAACAGAAGAAAAAAATACTTTGGGAGTGGTCAGAACTTAAAATATATGTAGAGAATACCAAGAAACTAAAAAAAATAGACTGTCGAGATGGTAAGGGTGTTTGCTGTTGAGCTTGCTGACCAGAGGGATACCACATGGTAGAAGAAAATTGACTGTTAAACTTGTTTTTTTGATTTAGACACACACCATAGCACATACAAGAGGAAAAACAAACAGACAGTGGGAGAAAATGTTTATAAACTATCTATCTGAAGAAAGTTGAATAGAGAATTAAAAAAAAAAACCTTAAAAGATCTACTATGCCAAATTTAAAACTAGGCAAAGGATCTGGAGGGAGGGAGGGAGGGAGGGAGGGAGGGAGGGAGGGAGAGCGAGAGAGAGAGAGAGAGAGAGAGAGAGAGAGAGAGAGAATATGAGAATGAAGGGGAATGAGGAGATAAGGATAAATGGCATATACATGGAATGATGCTTAATACTATTAGGGAAATGCAGATCAGAACTGCAGTATGATGCTCCTGGGGTAATGGAGAGCTAAGGCATATGTAAATAAGTTGGAGAGGATAATAATTTTTGGGAGGGCGGCAGAGGTGGCTCCGTGCTTCCGTGCTTTCTGTGTAATGGTGAGGACCTGAGCTCCAGTCTCTTACATCTTGTTAGAACCAAGGTGTAAAAGACAAGTGTTTGTGTGTTCCTGTAACCTCTGGACTCTAGGAGGGATGGCAGGATTGCTGAGGTCTGATGGCTGCCAGGGAGTGATAGAGCAGGATGTCTTTCTCTTCTAGCTTTCACCCTGCACATGGGCACACGTCATCACACAACATGCATGCATACATCATGTACACATACAAATACTACTAATAAAATACTTTCTGATACTATTGTTAATTACAAAAATTTGAATATATTGGAACCGTGGGCTTATTTCATGACCTATGTCATGAAAACAAGAAATAGACACTAGTTTCAGCAAGTGTCAGGGCAGTCAGATCCCTGCAAACAAAAGAGTGGACTTATCCAGATGATCACCGTACTCTACAAGAAGGTGTTTAATAGGTTAAAACATTTCATTAAAGATTTAAAAATATATATTAATGCTTTCTCTGTTTATCTTGGTCTTGGATCTCCTCAAATAACTAGTTATCTTCTGTTCCTAATCTGTGATCTCCTGAAAGCCATTTGTTTTTCTTAGTTAACAGAAATTCCACAGAGGGCATTTATTTCTAGTTGTCATAACCTCTAGACACATGCATTCATGTACACACACAAAACGAGAGGGCATACCTAGTGAAATGAAAAAGTGTTCACTCAGGAACTGATAGCTGTATTAAAAATCTCCAGCTTCTTGAAACATCTTGATGTAGAATGCTGGCCTGCTCCTAATGAGTTACCCAGAGGCTGACTTCTGGTTTTCCTTTAAATGGAAGTGATTTGGAGTTTAAGTCAAAGTTTATACATATAGCACTTGAATACCAACTCTGCATCTCACCACATTTATTTATATGGGTAAGAAAATATCTACAGGTTTATTTTTATTTTTAAGTTTTTTTTTTCTGGCAGTGACTGATACGTTTTATTAGATTTTCTCACAGAAGCATGGATAAGAGGTTATTTAGTAGACCATGGACACCTTACCAGTGGCTATACCACTGAAGAAAATCTCTCCCTCGCTCAGCAACATTAGCTGCCTGAGTAAAGGGGTGGGGCTTATACAGGCTCACTCATAAGGTGCCACTCACCACGACAGGAGACTGCTCAGTCTTACATAGGTAATCAGAGCTGGCATGGTACAGAATATAGAAGTGTCTATGGCACCCAGCCCGGTCTCTGGCTGTCATATGAGTTCACCCTCTTTTCAGCAATGTGATCTGATTCTCAGAGAGAAGGATAGAGACGTCCCGTACATGACTGAACATCCACTGGTCGCTTCCTCTCAGCACTTTGAGCCATTATGAGTCTACAGTAACTGCTGCCCACTATAGAAGAAGCTGCTCTGAGCAGAGCTGGCAGCAGCAGTATTTTATGGGCATAGACACAGTTATTTAGAAGGCAGTTTGTCAGGAACATCTTATCCATTTAGCAAAAAAGAAACAAAAACAAAACCTACCACCACCGCTGCCAACAGAAACCAAAACTGTAGTAGCTTCCCCATTCGGCCCATGACCTTCCCAGCCACGAACTTTCTACTAGCTTAGCAGTGCCAAATGTGATTCTTTCCTATGGAGAAGGCCCAGTCTCAACCAGAAAGCAATTTGTTGCCCCCAGAACAAACCTGCCACTATCGCACCACTGGGGATGTCTTGCCCGGCCAGTCAGTAGAATAGCTTGCAGGTTCCACAGCTGAGTTAGGGATGTTGGTAATTTTCCCTTAGCAGCCTGAATTTTTGGAGGGAGGATGTCCCACCTCTAACTGTGACGTCTTTCCCAACTATCACTTGAATTCTTTTCCTGTGAACAAAGCACGTGGTGTCTTAAGCAGTAAGGTTTTACTATCCAGTTCTATTGCACTGCCAACAGCAGTGTTAATTACTTGCATTATTTTGGGGGCCTCTGGAGCTTCCCTGACTAATGGTGTATAGGGAGATAGCCAACGTCTGGGCATTGGGATTTTCATTTAACAACCTATGGGTTCTGGGAGCAGCCTTATTTACGCACATAGGCTAGTACTATTTTAAGCTCTTTAAAAATTGTGTGTGTTGGTGGAGGGGTGCGTGTAGTGGGAGTGAGGGGAGCATTGGGTATCCTCCTGGATCATTCTGTTCAATTTTGCTGAAGCTAGAATGTACACTTCGGAGATAAACTACAGCCACCAATCTCCAGTGACCTCCCTCAGGTCTCTACCCTCTCGGTCTGGGGATTTTAGGCCTGAGGGGATCATGCATGGTTTGTTATGTGGTGCAGCGATTCAAGCTCTGGTCCATATGTTGCACTACAAGCTCTCAGCTGCTGAGCCATCTCACTGTCTCTCAAATCTCGTCCCATTTTTACATTTTATTTTAAAATTAGCTTACTGAGTATTATGCTTTGTATGGCTTTTCCATGTGTCTTTAGTTTCCACCTCTCTCCCATCTCCCTGTTCTCCTTTTCAGTGAAACATTTCTACCTCTAGTCATTCACCTTTCTACTTTTTTTTTTAAATCACATATATAACTGTGTTCCATGCCCTTTAAGGTGCATCTTCCCACCTCATGGGTCCCTTTCTTCTTGGGTTTTGTATGTACTCCAGCATAAATACCCACACTAAAATGAAAAGCTAGGATTCAGTTATGAGAAATAATATGTAGTCTTTGTCGTTACCAAAACCTTAGCATAATGATCATCTTTATACGTCTTGGGTTTTATCTGTGAGAGCAAGCATCAATGTTTAAGGTACGGATGGCTGGAAAACACTAAAGGAAGGTCTGCAGGTCCCAAGACAGAATTGTGACCTTTATAACAGTAATAATATAGTGTTTGTGTAGTCAAAATGACTGGCCAGAGGCCTGCAAAAGAAATAGGGTTTCTCCTTTTCTCACTGGAGAAGTATGAACAGCCCAGAGAGTGAAACACTCAGGTTAGAGATGGCTCAGAGTAATGATCTAAGTTAGATCCCTGCTACACACATGGACAGAGAGAACAGACTTCCACAGGCTGTCCTCTGACCTCTGCACAAGTGTCTTGGCACACTCACAACCTTCCCTTCCCCCAGCGTGAGTAAACAAGTGTGATAATATAAAAAGTTCAAGTTAGGCTGAACTGAGCATCTAATGACACCTGCAATTCTAGCCTCTGAGAAGTGCAGGCAAGTGCTACATACTGCGATTGAGGCTAGTCTGAGTTATTTTAAACTCTGTAGAAAAATATCTCACCAAGGGGAAAAACCACTCAGGTTTAGTGTAATTGCCAAGAAGCAGAAATAGGGAAGCAGCAGATACATCTGCATCTAATTCCAGAGGTGTAGGTAGAATGATCCTGAATGGGTTGGATTGAGCATAAACACCCTTCTAGGGGCAGGCCTGCATGTGAGGATAGGCTACCTTTAACAGCCATGCCAACAGGTTATCTGCTTTTGCTACATAAGAGAACTGTAAGTAGCAGGTTCTCTTACATGGACCACTTAATTAAGAAGTAATACTGCTTCCTTGTCTACCCCATTCATTTGGCAGCCTCAAAGTAGCAACCGTGTGTGAGTGTATCTCCATCCATGTTGGCCAGGCTGGTGTCCAGATGGGCAGTGCCTGCTAGGAGCTCTACTGCCTGGAAAATGGCATCTAGCCTGATGGCCAGATGCCAAGTGACATGATCACTGGAGGGAGAGATGAGTCTTTTCAGTGAGACAGGTACTAGCAAGCATGTGCCTTGGGCAGTGGTCATAGACCTGGAACCCATAGCTATTCGTGAATTATGCACTGGTACCTACTGCCAGCTTTTCTACCTTGAGAAGCTCAGCTCATCACAGGCAAGGAAGATGCTGACTGTAACTATGCCCCTGGCAACTAAACCATTGGCAAGGAGACCTTGTCTTGGACAGAACTCTCAAACTGACTGACCAGTGCACAAATCTTTAGGGCTTCTCGGTTTTCCATGGCTTTGGTAGGAGATCTGGCTGTGAATTCATCTCCCTGCTGATGGAGTGGCTCTCTGTTGGTTATGAAAAGAAGTTGAAGCTGGAGTTCTCCATTTATTCAACCCCTCCCCCCCAAGGTTTCCACTGCTGTGGTTGAGCCCTACAATTCCATCCTCACCACCCGTACCACCCTGGAACACTCTGATTGTGCCTTCATGGTAGATAATGAGGCCATCTATGATATCTGTTATAGAAATCTCAACATTGAACACCCAAGTTACAGAAACGAATAGGATGATAGGTCAGACTGTGTCTTCTGACACTGCTTCCCTCAGATTTGATGGGACCTTGAATGTTGACCTGACAGAATTCCAGACCAATCTTGTGACCTGTCCTCAAATCTACTTCCCTCTGGCAAGTATGCTCCTGTCATTTATGCTGAGAAAGCCTACCATGAGCAGCTTTCTGTAGCAGAGATAACTGTGTCTGTTTGTAGTCAGCCAACTAGATAGTGATTTGTGACCATGATGCCTACTGTACGGAACAGATGTGGTTCCCAAAGATGTTATTACCATTAAGACCAAGTGTACCATCCAGTTTGTGGACTGGTGCACCACTCACTGTAAGATTGGAATAGTTACCAGCCTCCCACTGTGTATCTGGCCAAGAGAGCTGTGTGCATACTGAGCAACACCGCAGCCATTGATGAAGCATGGGCTCGCCTAGATCACATTTGATGTTATGTATGCCAAGCGTGCCTTCATGTACTGGTTTGTTGGTGAAGGCATAGAGAAGGGGGGATTCTCTGAGGTCCATGAGGACATGGCTGCCCTCGAGAAGGATTATGAAAAAATTGGTGTGGATTCTGTTGAGGAGAGAAGGTGAGGAAAAAGCTAAATACTAAAGTAAATTTCACAAAGGTGCAACTTTTACAAGGAAGTTTTTTCTGTTTTAACACAGAAAGTTGTGGTCTGGTTATACAATTGCTGACTTAGGCTTTAAACATGAATCATCTAAGCTGATCTGAGCTGTCCATTTCACTGATGGGTTTTAAATAAAATATTCTCTGTCTTCAAAACAAAACAAAACAAATAGAAATCTAATACTGGTCTGGTCATATTAAGGGCAGACTTTTTGTTGTTTTAAGAGCCAGGAAAGGTTAATGTCTCTTAACTTTGTACTATTCTGTGGTAGTGTATTGTATACTTAATGTAACTTTGTACTATCCTGGGGTAGAATATTAGATAGTGTAACTTTGTATTGTCCTGGGTAGTGTTTTGGATAGTTAATGTAACTTTGTACTATCCTGGGGTACTGTATTGGTACTTAGTGTAACTTTGTACTACCTGGGGTAGTGTATTAAGTTCTCTGAATGAACAGAACTGATGGAATGGTAATTAAAGGAATTTATAGATTGTCCCATGTGGTCCAGGTAGCCCAACAAAGGCTCTTTCAGGCTGGGTAAGTGGAGAAGCTGATAGTTGCTCAGTCCATGAAGTGGATGTCTCAGCAGTCTCAGGCTGGAACTGAAGTCCTGAAAGATTCCTGGAGGGCTGCTGGTATTTAGTCTATGGTGGAACCCTGAAGAAGTTGCTTCTAAGATCAATGAAGGAATGCTTCAGCAACAGGATAGTAGAGGAACTTGCCAGCAAGATGAAGTCAAGCAGGCTAGAAAGCAAATTTTCTTCCATGTTCTTTTATCAGGCCTCCTAGTAGAAGGTGTGGCCCACATTTATGGTACGTTTTCAGGCTTCAAATAATCTGATCTAGGAAATCCTTCAGACTCAGTCTAATTGACAATAGAGATTAGCCATCAAAGGCAGGATGGGGCCTCTCAAGGTTCCATCTATCACCTCTGGGATTAACAGTTTCACCTTATTCCTGTGAAATAACATCTGTCATTTAGAAAGTCCTAACAAACACAGCTAACATGTACTGCATTAACCCTTCCAGTCATTGCAGTTGTTGACGAGAGATGAAAAGTAATTTGAGGATTCTGTTTTGAAGTAATCTAAAGATCACAGCATTAATTGAGTTCAGAGGATGCTACAGTTATTAACTGAATGCCAGAATACTGAAACTAGTTTCTAAAGAGGCAGTTGGTAAATAAGGATTTGAAGTCAACATTAAGGTCTTATTTCTTTTACCAAAGGCTCAGTGTTTGTACTCTCTCTGTCCTTAAAATATCTGTGGCTAGATTTGTATAAATGCTCTTTTTTTGAACAGGGTTTCTCTGTGTAGCCCTGGCTGTACTGAAACTCACTCTGTAGTATACCAAGCTGTCCTAAAACTCAAGAGATCCACCTGTCTCTGCCTCTTGACTGCTGGGATTAAAGATGTGCACCATCGGTTCCTGGCTGAGAAAAAAAAAAAAGTAGAGAAGAAAGCAGCTCTTCCTAGGCATCCCAAAATAATTACAAAGTCTCAACTATAATTGTCTTTGGTCGATAGAAGAAGCCGTGTGTGTGTGTGTGTGTGTGTGTGTGTGTGTGTGTGTGTGTGTGTCTGTGTCTGTGTGTATATGTACACGCACGTATGCCTTAGAAAGTGTTCACTGACCTGAAGCTTGCTAAGTAGACTGGACTGGCTGGCCATTGAGCCCCAGGGGGCTGACACAGTGGCCAGCCTTTTTGTGTGGTTTCTGGTGACTGAACTCAGGTCTGATATAGGCAGGTCCTCTACCAGCTGAGCTACTTCCCTAGCCCGGAAAAATGCTTGCTTAGTAGGTAACGTGCTTTTAAGATATTAATATGAGATAAATAAGTATTTCAGATTAGTGGATTTACATGATATACCATTGAAAGCATTATGCAACTCATGGATATTTTATTGCCTAAACACAATATAAAAATGAATTGGATTTTATAAAACCTATATTAACTATACTTTTACTTTTTTTTTTTTTAATGAAACTATAGTGACACTGAAACTGAAGGAGAGATTTTTAATTCATTAGTGCAATATTTTGGTGACAATTTGGGGCCAAAAGTTAAAGGGATGCCATTAGTTGAAGAAACTTCTTTACTTGAAGATTCATCAGTGACTTTGCCTATGGTAATAATTGGTAAGTTATTATATTTTGTTTTTTAAAGCCAGTTACTGCTCTTACTGCTTTTGTAATTCTAAGGCATGTATGTTCTTACATTGTATTGAAAAGGCTCCACTTACTACAATAGTAGCAGTGTGACTGTTGCCAGCTCATATGATTGGTATGTATCTAAAGTGATGTATGTGTCACCTCGATCTGATCATTATTGTATATATATGTTAAAAGTGATGTATGTGTCACCTTGATCTAATCACTATTGTATATGTATGTATGTGTGTGTGTGTGTGTGTGTGTATATATATATATATATATATATATATATATATATATATATATTAAAATGCCACACTTTGCCTCACAGATATGTACAACTCCAGGTATCTTAAAAGGACGAAAATAAAAGAAGATGCTTCTGTGAATGGAGGCAGTTAATAAAAAAACAGAATTATAATGAAGTATGAAGTTGTTAGATACGTTAAAATAGCCATTACCAAGTCTTTGGAGAAGGATTGGCTTGTATGATTACAGAGTCGTTTTGGGATGCAATAGCTTTACTGATGATAGCTGTTAATGATGACCTGTGTTATTAGAGTTCTGTGCAGGCCATTCTGTGTATATTATTATTGTACTTCCACCCTGCAGCTCTGTCGTATTGGTTAGGCACCTGTAGACAGACTTATAAAATGAGTGACAACTGTGAGTTAGTAACTCGTGCCATTTGACATTGTAGTGCTATGCAGTAAGATGTATAATTACCTACACTATAATAACCATTTGTATCATTTGTATCACCTCAACAGATAGGATGTACAGCTACTATTTACCTGCCATTTATATTTTCCATCTAACACTCAAGCTTGAGGAAGTTAGGCAAGACCTATCTCAATACAGCATTGTGGTGGCTATTTGCCTTTCTTTTCTTTTTTATTTTATTTTATTTATTTATTTATTTATTTATTTGGCTTTTTTGAGACAGGGTTTCTCTGTATAGCCCTGGCTGTCCTGGAACTCACTCTGTAGACCAGGCTGGCCTCGAACTCAGAAATCTGCCTGCCTCTGCCTCCCAAGTGCTGGGACTAAAGGCGTGCGCCACCACCTGGCACTATTTGCCTTTCTAATTGCCTTTTTTGAACTGTGTTTTTTGGAGTTGCATTAAGTCTACAGATTAGGTTAAGAACAACTAACAATTTTGAGTCTTCCTATCTATGAAGATGGAGTATCTTCTCATCTAAGTGGGCTATTAAAATTTTATTTCTTTAGTCATAGTTGGTCTTTATGTAACTCATACACGCTTTGTTAAGATTAGGCTAAAATATTTCTTTGACATAAATATAAATGATAGTGTGTTTTTTATTTCAAATTGCACTTTTTTCATTGCTGCTGTAAGAAGGTCGTTGGCGTTTGCATATTGATGTAACTGAGATCTTAAGGGGTCAGTTCTGGGATTCACTATATAGATAGTCATGTTACTGGCAAGCAGTGTCCCCTCCTTTCTCAAACTGCGCACTTTTTATTTCATCCCTTCAGACTGTCCATCATGGGATGAGTAGGACTGTTTTTGGGTTTTATTGTTGTTGTATTTTTAACATTCTTTGCTACGTTGAAGAAGTTTTCCTCTTTCAAATGCTGCATGTTTTTAAATCATGGATGGATGCTGAGTTTTGTTAAATAGTTCTCCTTGCATTTGTGGATATAGCCATACAAATTGGTTTTTAAAATATCTTTTAAGGTTTTTTTTTATACATTTATTTTGATTGTTTATCAATTTAATGTGTCTGTGTGTGTATGTGTACGCCACAGCACATGCGTGGAGGGCAGAGGACAACTTGCAAGGATAGGTTCTCCTTCCACTGTGTTAGTTGCAGAGATTTTACTCAGATTGCTCAGAAGGGTGGCAAGTGCATTTACCTGCTGAGCTGTCTCTCCCGCTATTGGTTAATTTGTTTTTGGTTCCACATCAATTGTAATAAAGAAGTAGCTTATAAAAATATGTATTTCTCAAGAACAGGTCATCCTACACCGCTAATTTTGGAAATCAGTAGCGTAGAGTGGAAGCCTTAAGTAGGTGAGAGTCTGAAACCCTGAGAGGGAAGGCAGAGGTAACTGAGTGCTAGGTTTTAGTTGATTGGAGGAAACACTGAGAGGGAAGGCAGAGGTAACTGTGAGTGCTAGGTTTTAGTTGATTGGAGGAGGAAGAACAGGGAGGGGAGCCCAGCCAATAAGAGGGTCAGCTTACATCACTTTGCTTTTCTAAAACAATAGGAAATGGACCTTCAGGAATATGCCTTTCCTATATGCTGTCAGGCTACAGACCGTATTTATCATCTGAAGCAATACATCCAAATACAATCTTACATAGTAAACTAGAGGAAGCAAGACATCTCTCCATTGTGGATCAGGTATTATTTGTTACATGTCTTATAAAACATTTTAATGCTAAAATGATTAGCTTTGTTTATATATTTCTTTGTTGTAAATCCTTCATTCTAAATAATGCTTTGTATTTACTTTAGTTTTATAAATACATTCTGATGTCGTATTAAACTATATTGAATTTTTGAGCAAAAATTTCTAATTTTTTAGTGGAGCTTTAAAGAATTTTATATAGCTTTGGGTGCATGTTCACATGAGAACATGAGTGTGTACATGAGTGTAAGCCACAGATTGACCTTGGGTGTTGTTTCTTAGGAACCATCCATATGGTTTTGAAATGAGGTTTCTCCTATGTAGGCCTTAATCTTACCTAAGCTAGGCTGCCTAGCCATCTCATCTCCATCTCCACATTGCTGTGATTATAGGCATGGGCCACCATGCCTGGCTTTTAAAATGTGGGTTCTAGTGATCAGACGCAGGTGCTCATGCTTGTAAAAAGAAAGCAAGCTCCTGACTGAGTCATCTTTGCAACCCCACTGGTGAGGATTCAGTATGCTCTCTATGCTTAACTCCATTTGGGATGTGCTACTGTTACATCTCAGTTGACATTTCTAGGCCAAAGGCATCTTCAACTCTTAGAAGGATTTTTAATAAACAAACAAACAAACAAAAACAACAGAAAACCTTTGTTTTAAATTCAAACATTGCCTACATTTGTTTTGCTGAGGAATCTACTATGAATGAGCTCAAGGAAAATCCATGTTCTCTACTAACTCTTAGAAGCTCTTGACTTGGCATGTCCTTCATCAACTTAGTTGTCTTGGTTTTTTCAAACTCACATTTTTTTTTCCTTTGGTTCAGGACTTAGAATACCTGTCTGAGGGTCTTGAGGGGCGATCGTCCAATCCAGTGGCAGTCCTTTTTGACACCCTCCTTCACCCAGATGCTGACTTTGGGTATGATTCCCCGTCCATTCTGCACTGGAAATTGGAACAACATCATTATATCCCTCACTTAGTTCTTGGTAAGGGCCCGCCTGGTGGGGCATGGCATGTAAGTATGTTATTCACATTTTAGTGTGTACTGAGGGATTTATTATAAACCAATTTTTGTTTTGTTTTGTTCTGTTTTCAAGACAGGACTTCTCTGCATAGCGCTTGCTGTCCCAGATCTCACTTTATAGACCTCAAACTCAGAGTTCCATTTGCCTCTGCTCCCGAGTGCTGAGATTAAAGGCATGTGCCACCATGCCAGCTTCCAACGTGATTCTACTTTTTTGGGGGTGGGAGCGAGGGATTGTTTTGTTTGTTTTTCAAGGCAGTACTTCTCTGTGTATCTCTTGACTGTCCTAGAAACTCACTTTGTAGACAGTGTGGCCTTGATCTCAGAGATCCATCTGCCTCACCTTAAGTGCTGGTACTAAAGGTGTGCAGCAACATGGACATTTTCTTTCTCATTCAAACCACCGCAGTGACTCACACAGGCTTTCCTACACTTAACCATTTCCCTGTGCTGCTGCTCTTGCCCTGCTGTTTGCTGAAGATGGGTTGAAATCTTCCAGCAGTGAACAGTATATGAAAAGCTGCTTGTAGAGCTGCCTAGCAGGGGAACTTGTTTATGCTTAGTGTACACACACACACACACACACACTAGTTTTTTCAAGTCCTAGCTGTCCTGGAACTCCCTCTGTAGACCAAGTTGACCTCATCCTAGGCTGGCCCTAAACTTCGACTGTAGCAAATATGACTTTGAACTTCTGCTTTTCCTACCTTTACCTTCCAAATGTTGGAATTTCAGATGTGTCCCACTATGCCTAGTTTATGAAGCCCTGGGAACAAAGCACAGAGCACTGTATGCTAAGCAAGTACTCTGTCAACCAGACTAAAGCCCCAATCCCTTCAGAGATTGTGTGTATGTCTGTGTATAAAAGCAAGTGTGTGTGTGTAAGTATAAAAGCAAGCAGCCACATACCTGTGTCTCAAGACCACTAGTATTTACCATAAATCACATCATTAGGATAAAACATCTATAGTCATAGAAGCACAGCATTGCATAAGGCTTGAGTATGCAAATGCAAACTGGTTCAGTAGAAGATTCTAAAGGCTAGGAGACAGTGTAAGAAGCTGGGGAGACTGGCCATTTTTAGAAATGTGGAACCTTGGAATAGCCCAGGCTTGCAGAGTGCATCCTTTTTTACACGGGGTTCACTTTCTTTTAATTGCTGAATGACACTGATGTTGTTCACTATTAATGTGTCCTATCAGTTTTTACTCTGCCTGGAATAGTTTTCCTTCCTAATGACACACTCCTTAAAACCCACTGCATCTTAGAAGAAGCACCATTTCACGTACACTTGGGCAATACTTGTGTCACATCGGCCCCTTTCTGAACGCTGCTGTCCCAGTGACAGCAGGTATTCATGCTTTACATATCACATAGTGAAGGCCAAGGCGGAACTGGCGTATATAAGATCGCATATTAAATATTACATACGTGGATGTATTCATCTCTTGTTCAGAGATGTGTGTTATGTCAGTGAATGAATAAACGTTATTATAATATTCCCATTCTCAGTGCTGGGCTGTGAAGAAAGGGCAAGTTGTGAGACAGAGTCATTGTCTGCAGAGCTGGATGAGATTGTCTGTGGTTGGGTAGGCCCCTTGGCACTTAGCTTTTCGCTTTCTTTGTGGGAAGCAGAAGTAGCTTGACAAAGATTGAGAGGCTTATTTCTTTGATGGTAACATTAACCCCAATGCTGAATCTGTTTCTCGGGCAACCACTGCTTATTTTTCTATTTTTAGAAGGTGATTATGTTGTATCTAGCCTAGTCCAGATTGCAGAATTATAATTGATAGAGAAAAGCTGTTTTCCAACTTTTAAAAAAATCTGTAAAAAAAAATTTTTTTTAAAAAAACCCACCAAAGTGAAAAAACAAAATTTTGGAAATCAGTGAACATTTTTCTTTTCCTTAAGAAATAAATATGCAGATTTGTTTGTTACCATGTATATCTTAATTATAGATCACAGGTCAAAACTAGTGCTGTGATTTGTCTCAAAAACGTATGACTATAGGTCATTCCAAATGATAGAATACATGAAAGTTTTATTAGAATGGAATTTCAGAGGAAATGTATTAACAAATGAGAGAATGTAAGATGCTTGTATTTGTGGAAATGGGGTAACTCACTTAATAGGATTACCTCCAGGGCCATCCATTTTCCTATCGTGTGATTGTTATTTTTCATGCTCCAAACCAAAATCCACAGTGTTTATATACCACTGTTTCCTTTGGACTCGTGTGAACATGTTTTATATGCTCTAAATCTGTATGTAAATAAGATGCTTGCTTTCAAAAGGTAATACTGCTTCATTGCATTTTTTTTTTCAACTATTTTAAACTAGAATATGGAAGGCTCTATGTTGACAATCAGCTTTGGAAATTGGATGGAGCTACCTGGACTTAAATTTAAAGATTGGATATCTAGCAAACGAAGGTAAAGATCTAACTATATTAAAATTCTTTGATGTATGAAGAAATGGACTATTGAGAAATGTTCACAGTATCTGTGAATCCTGTATTACATGAATAGAAATACACTTGCTAAATAAAACTCTTGGGAAGCAGAGATTATGAGCTAGTTTCCATTAGGATGCTATAAAGCTGTGTGCACATAAAGGACTGTTTGCAGGGGCCTCCCTGATTATATTAACCTTGTTAAACAGGATTTATTTTTCATATTGAATCAGTTACTTTCTCATCTACCTATGCATTATTTCCCAAATGTGTCAGGTTTTCAATGAATATGTGACTTTATTTACTTATGTATACTAGGTGTATACATGCCTAGAATAAGAAAGCGTGGGAATGATTTTTATAAAACTTGAGGACAATTTGTAACTATTACAATCATGGAAAAAAATAAGATATAAAAACTTACCAGATAGGAAAGTAATCAAGTACTCTCCTCATAGGGTATTTTTCCTTTTCATCTTACAGGAACTTAAAAGGGGACCGTGTCATGCCAGAGGAAATAGCTCGCTACTACAAACACTATGTAAAGGTCATGGGTCTTCAGAAGAATTTTCGAGAGAATACTTACATAACATCTGTATCAAGACTCTATAGAGACCAAGGTGATAATGGTAGTCAAGACAGAGATATTTCAACACAGCCCTTACAGAACCAGAAGTCAAAATTCATCAAGAGAAACTGGGAAATCAGAGGTTATCAGCGAATAGCAGGTGGTTCTCATGTTCCCTTTTGCCTCTTTGCTGAGAATGTAGCTCTTGCAACCGGAACGTTGGATTCTCCTGCCCATCTGGAAGTTGAAGGGGAAGAGTTTCCTTTTGTATTTCATTCAATGCCTGAGTTTGGAGCTGCTATAAACAAAGGAAAGCTGTGTGGCAGAGTGGACCCAGTGCTGATTGTAGGTTCCGGCCTTACTGCAGCTGATGCAGTGCTCTGTGCTTATAACAATAATATCCCTGTGATCCACGTGTTTCGCAGACGAGTAACTGATCCAAGCTTAATTTTCAAACAGCTTCCCAAAAAGTTGTATCCTGAGTATCACAAAGTCTATCATATGATGTGTAGTCAGTCATACTCTGCAGACTCAGACCCTTTATCTGGTTACACCAGTTTTCCTGAGCACCGTGTGCTTTCCTTTAAGTCAGACATGAAATGCATTCTTCAAAGTGTCTCTGGATTGAAGAAGATATTTAAACTGTCTGCAGCTGTAATCTTGATCGGTTCGCATCCTAACCTATCTTTTCTGAAGGAACAAGGGTGTTACCTAGGCCGTAACTCAAGCCAGCCAATAACATGCAAGGGTAATCCTGTAGAGGTTGACGCATACACATACGAATGTGTTAAAGAAGCCAATCTTTTTGCTTTGGGCCCTTTGGTTGGAGATAATTTTGTTCGATTTTTAAAGGGAGGGGCATTGGGTGTTACTCGATGTTTGGCTACAAGACAGAAGAAAAAGCAGCATTTGTTTGTTCAAAGAGGAGGAGGAGATGGGGTAGCTTAAAGTTCACAAGGAATTTAAATGGACACTTAACCATTAAAGATTTTTTTTAACAGTAGTTTGCAGTGTATTGGCTTGAATTAACTGGGAGAGCCTCCAGCTGTCACTTTTTGAAAGTTAAGGAAGCTTGGTATCCCAAGTTGTATTCAAGTGTGTCAAAGGTGTCAGTCTCAGACAAACCCAAACACTGCCAACTTGGTATACTTCATGCTTTCATTTAACTAGAACATTCTTTTCTAACTTGGCATTATAAAGCCAGTCATTCAGACAGAAATCGTACTTAATTCATATTGGGTCACCTTACTGCTCAAGAGATGGTCCAAGGACAGCAGCATCAGCTTCCTCTGTAGCTCATTAGGCGTTTAACTTACTACCCTTACACAAGATCTCGAAGGGTTATATGTGTGTTCCTTGATGTTTGAAGTACACTGGTCTAAATGAAAATGGGCTCTATGTGTGCTAGGGTAGGAGAGGAGGAAGCATTTGCAACTCAGGTTTTATTTATTTTGAAATTATCAGTTATATAAACCTAATTTATTATCAAATATGAAGGTCTTTAAAAATATTTTTACAAGTTAAAATTTTGACAGAGAGGTACTTGATATCTTTAACTTCTCATAATTTAATATTTCAGTAATGCTGACATCCAAGAACCCACTAAGCTACTTTTTAGAGATTTAGTCTGTTTAGCCATGATAACAGCTAATGAATCTGATTTGTAATTCAATAAATTGTGGATGGAACTACTTATCCTTGTGTGAACACTGAGTTAATTTCTATTAATGAAACACGATTTGGGGCACGATAAGTTCTAAAATTAGAGTACTGTTTGGGTATTGGCAGAATTATTAAAGGTTAATGTGGAAAATCAGATTGTGCCCTTTCCTATTCTCAAAGTGATTACTTTGAGATCTGTAACAGTGTTCATTCATAGGAAATGATACCGCAGCCCACAGTGGTTATTAGATTTATCTCCTCTTAGTTTCAATTGCATTTCCACATAAATTGTGAAATGTGTTACTCCTAAACAAAGTCTTTCAGAGTTCTTGGGAAATTGAATTTTTCAAAGTTTTTTTTTTTTTTCCTTTGAGAGGTATAATTTTACCTACAATGTGCTCACTGAATTTTTGTTTCCAGTTTCTTAAATGGACGACCTACCATTGAGAGTCTCGTTCACTTGAATGCTAAGCGCTCAGGACTCCTCACGCTCAGCGTTGTTTGGATTAGTCTGCTTCTAACAGTCTCGTCTGATAGCTAACACACCCGATTACTCCTGATAATCATTAACTGCTTTATAACTGTCAAGTCTACTTCTACCTCCTTATTGAAATTTAACCGTTTTCAGAGCAACTTCACACCTTTTTAAAATGTCACACTTCTGACCATGCTTCGGTAGTCTTTTCCTTGCCTGTGCTTGAGCTGTGGGTTGGATGTTTTCCTTTAATGTCTCTTGCAAATTGAAAATAACAGTATTATTAATGTAATTTCTGGGGTAAAATAAGCCTTGTTGGCATTCCTTTCTATATCAGGAGATTGTTTTATACTTCATTGCAGTTGTTGGGAAGGAGATGAACTTAACACATTTTAAGAATAAGATGCCATAGAAATTCAGTAAGTTCTTAAATAAACCTGGTATATGAATTCCTCTCAAATGAACTCTAGCTTCCCACAACTCCTTCAGTACTGGCTGTCTAGTGCAGAGTATCACATTCAGTACTGGCTATCTAGTGCAGAGTATCACATCTAGTACTGGCTGTCTAGTACAGAGTATTACATCCAAGCATTAGCTCTCATGTACGATCCTCCTGTACTGGTTAATCAATTCTGTGCCAAAATTGCATTTACTTTTTAGTATTAGACTTCTTTTTAATGAGCTGAGTACCTAACCTCTAGCATGTGAGCACCTCCTTATATCATGTGAGAAAAGACCTTACTTAAAATTGTTGAAAGAATCCTCAAAGTATCTGATGGGGATTAAAAACAAACAATAGAATACACAAGGTCACCACAGCCAGGAGAAATGCCTAGAACCCCTAAGATGCACACGGGGAGTACTTTAGTATAAATAAACATGAGAACATTAGTATTGTGAACAAGATTTTAAGACATGAATGTCTTAGTTACATTATTATTGCTATGAGAAAACATTGTGACCAAGGAAACTGATAGAATGTATTTGGGTTACAGTTCCAGAGGAATGAGTCCATATCAGTGTCATGGGGTTTGTTTGGGGGACAACATGACAGCAGGCAGGGAAACAGGCTTGGCACTGGTGCAGCAGCTGAGGGCACACATTGTGATCCACACATAGGAAGCAGAGAGAACTCACTCTAAAGTGATGCAGACTCTTAAACACCAGTCATATGGTAGAGCCACACCTAATTCTCCCAAGCAGCCTCCAACTAAAGACCAGATATTCAAATATCCAAGACTTGGGTGGGGTGGGAAAGAATCTCATTCAAACCACCATGATGGAATAATTAATAGGAAGTGATGGAATCTTCTAAATTTATTTTCAAGAAGGAAGTTCTGGTAACTCCTTGTGAAATAGAAGAGACTCAGATTGAAAAAATTAGACTGCATT
This sequence comes from Rhabdomys pumilio, assembly GCA_030674055.1. NCBI lineage: Eukaryota > Metazoa > Chordata > Mammalia > Rodentia > Muridae > Rhabdomys > Rhabdomys pumilio. Next base: position 118,315,050 of record JANHMN010000004.1, read on the forward strand.
TAAACTTCATGTCAAGGAGCATAAACCTAGTGAGATGTGTTTACACGAAAAAGGAGGCTGGCAAAAGGGGAAGTTTTCCAGAAAGAATTTTAAAATCTGACTGTTAAGAGGAAAACACTTAAAATATGAATTAAAGTACAAATAATAGGAAGATCGTATACTTTTATAAGACATTACAGTATGCATTAAATGTTGCTACTAGTTTAAAGTGGACTGTTGCATATTCTAACATTAGCTAAAACCTGATAAAGCTACAAAACCAATTTAGGAGCTAAAAGGAATAAGAAAAGCGGAGGGAAACTGAATACTGGAACACAGCTGTCGCAGCGATGCAGACTGACAGTTTCAGGTACTAACATTAAAACAGTCTTAAATGATCTACAGAGGCTAAAGCAAATTAATCCCTGAGTATAAACGAGGAATTGTGAAAATCACTGAAGTAACAGACAACAAATGAGATGACCTTCAAAATCTTGATAGACTTGACATGTTCAAGAGAATGGGAAAGGAGGTATCAGTATATCGGAAATGGAGAACTTTATAGGAAAGCATAAGAGAATGGATAAAGTCCTTGAGAGAGACGAACTAACAAAACTACAAGTTTCTTGTAAAGTCTGAATAGCTATGTTCAGGCATAACATGAGGGTTCAGGAGTTGCCACACAAACCACATGAATACCCTAAGATTGATCAATAAGGGACATAGCTCAGATTTTGGAAGTTGAAGCTATAACCCTGAATATTTCTCAGGGCCAGTTTATAAAGGCTAAACCCATTAAAACCACAATGAGCTCATAGGAAAGTGCTGGAAGCAATGTCCGATGGTCAGCTCTGACTCAAGCTATTTTAGACACAACAGTTCATATTGACCTTTAACTGGATGGGTCTTAAGTGACACTTAAGGTTGTGGAATTTCTGAAGACTAGTAAACCTCATACAGAACACAACAGGGTATGCAGTCAGCATGACCCTGTTCTGAGTTCTCAGTATAACACTTAATATTGTTTTAATGGTCAATCAATTTAATCAGGTGAGAGAAAAGGTAAAGGCTATTACCATCTGGAAAACAAAATTTATTCACAAATGATGTGTGTGTAAAAATCCGAAAAATTTTACCAAACCCCCCTAGAATTGATATTAAGGTGATTTTAGCTACTTACAGTGTTCCACATTCATTATACAAAAAATTCCATATATAAGCAATAAATCATTGTAAGATGAACTTTTTGAAAGATCACTTAACAATGTCAAAATACTGAGTGTACTAGGGTTCAATTTAAAGTATGCAAGCCTCACAAAGTACAAAAATGTTGAAAGAAATGGAAGATTTAATTGACAGGGTATATAGATTGGATATTTTAAAGTTATCGGTTCTTAGCCTGGTATGGTGGCACACTCCTTTAATCGCACCATTAGGGAGGCAGAGGCAGGAATCTCAGGCCAGCAAGCCTGGTCTACAAACAGTTCCAGGACAGCCAAGGGTACACAGAGAAACCTTGTCTTGAACTCCTCCTCCCTCCCCAACAGGATATCAGTTCTCTTAACTAATTTCTAGTACAATTTCAATTAAAATGCTAACAGATAGAAACTGGCTTGCTAGGAGGACTGCGGTGTTTGTCCTCAGGGACAGGAGAGATGGCTCGGCGATTAAGGCACTTGCATCACAAACTGACCACTGAAATTCAGGCCCCCAGAAGGCAGAGATGGGATCACTAAAACACAATAGCCATATCTGAGCATCAATATGAGACAACCCCTACCTCAGTGAATAAGATGAACCAGGATGTTCAACATCAGCTTTGAGCCTCCACATGCCTCTGAACACATGCACATGTGCTTAAACAAGAGTATCGGTTTTCAAAGCTTACATGCCATTATAGTAATTCAAGAAAGAGTAGTCTGGTGAAAGGATGGGTAAACATAATAAATCATAATTAATGTGTGATAAAGTTGCCAAGATAATTTAATGCAAAGAGTCCTTCCAATTAACAGTGTTTGATGTTCATCTGGGGGGAGACCTACCTCTACATCATATTCAAAGTTAAGGGACTTACATTAGTATTTATGGAAATATTAAAATGTAACCTTATGGACTAACCCCGAGTCTTGGAGTTAAATACTATTTTTGTGTATGTGTGTGATAGGAAAAATATCAAAGGAAATAGGTAAGTATAACTTTATCAAAATTTAAAGATTAGGCTGGGGATGTAATTCTGTTAGAGTGCTGTTGTGGCTATTGGTCTTGTATTTTGATGCTAATTCCTCTTTCCTGGGAGGGGCTGCAGATGAGGAGTGAATCAGTATACAGGTGACTTCTTGTGAACCTTCTGCCCACCTTAATCTGTAGGCTAGAGCCGATGACGATTGGGCTGTAGTAGGGGAGGTGGATTGAAGAGTTTTTTTGCGGGTGGGAGGAAAGGGGGGAGAGGAGGACGACAGGAGGTGGTGGAAGGACAATGGAGGAGAAGCATGGCTTGGAAAAACCGCAAGTTATAAGGGCTCTCATGGATGGGGACTAGAGTAGTGTAGTGGTAATTCTGCCCAATCTAGGCGTGCAGTTTGTACTTACATCATTTGTGTTTTTATTGATCAGGCCTAGTTGGGTTGGAAATTTACTGCAACAGTGCTTGCCTTGCATGCAGTCTTGGATTCTTGCCAGCACAACAGCAAATGTTCTTCATTGCTGGGCTATCTTTCCAGCCCATACACGGACTATTTTTTGTTGTTGTTTTGTTTTTTGAGACAGGGTTTCTCTGTAGCCCTGGCTGTCCTGGAACTCACTCTGTAGACCAGGCTGGCCTCGAACTCAGAAATCCGCCTGCCTCTGCTGTACTCGGAATTTTAACAAAGCCACTGGATCTGAAACTAGAGACCTTTAGTGCCTGTTCCCTCATTGTGTTGAGGAAGAGCAATGCTTCAGACATATGCTTACTGTTTCACAAGTGAAGAAAGTGTAATGAAGAATGAGAATAAAATAAAAGCCTGTATTTATGACTTGTCTCTATAAAGTGAGGTAGAATGTTCTGAGGTCTGGTCAAAGGTAGAGAGTAGCTGATCACACACTTAAATATAATTGTAAAGGGACACAAAACAGTGTTCTATCAAGACCCAGCCAAAAATTACCTTGTTTCTATGTATGTTCTAACTAAAGATTGCTAGGGAGGCAGAATTTACATGGACCAGAAAGCTTTCAGTTCACAATAAAAGCTTTGTTACACTTCCTAGAGTATAATCTACAGCTGGAGTTGAGATCCACTTCTCTATATTAAAATATTTATAAAAGAATCTATTTCCAGTTATCATTTTCCTTTTTAGGTAGAGGACAACCTTTTTGCCTCTACTTTATAGACAGGCACACTTAGACATTTAAGAAGCCAAGACAGAGTCACTGGTGCTCAAAAAAAAAACACAAAAAAGGGGTCCTCTTTCTCTTTGGTGTGATCTAGTCAGTGTGAAGGCTGCATACTACCTCAATCTCTTGTACTAAGTAAGACGTGGGACATATTCTCACCGACACCATTGCACTTGGGTCACATCAGTTTAGTGAAGCAACAGAATAGTGGGAAAGAAAAACTTATATTGATATGCCTATCATCTAATCTGAAGTGAAAACAGACAAGGTACAGAGTAATTACACATGTAATTCCTGAAGTGTTATGCACAGGAGTTTGAATGAGTACTGGAGGGTTGAAGCGATGTCTGAGGGTGAAAGCACTAGCTGTCATTCTTCCAGAGGTCCTGAGTTCAATTCCCCAAAACCATATGGTGGCTCACAACTATCTATAATGAGATCTGGTGCCCTCTTCTGGTGTCTAAGCATGCATGCAGGCAGAGAACTATATACATAATAAATCATAAAAAGATTGAGTCACGAAAGTAAGTGCATCTATATCTGTATTTATATATAGATATAACTCCCCACCCCATAGTGGGAATAAATCAGCTAGTGGATGGGTGACTTTGGTCTTTACCCTTAATGTAGTTTCAGCATTTCGGATACTGTAATAATTACTTGAAACACTTTTAAAATAATGGGGAAAATATGTATGGTGTGTGTATCCCCCAGAGACAACATTATCACACAAAAGGAATGGAGTTTGTTTGCTTTATTTAATAAATTGAAAACTTAAAGCATTTGTAATTTTTATGTACTACATTCATGTATCCCAGTTGGTCTGAAGCACAAATGCACTTCTATAGCTTCCTTTATAAGGTTCAATTATCTTCTTTTTACATTAGGATTATATCTACAAAGAAAAAAAAATCAGTTAAAGGACATTTCAGTAGGGATCCCATTAATGGGCTGTCAATCTGCAGTCTTCACATTAGCAGACTGCATTAAAACTAAAACAACAGCATAAAAACTTACTGTGGATTTTAATATATCCCATATAAACATTTCTACAAAATAAAGTATATTGTTTGTACAAAAAGCTTAGTGCCTCTTAAATATAATTACTGCTTTATAAGATCTTCTCCTATAGAAATTCGGCAACCAGATGTCTCATTGATTTTTCTTGTACTCATGAAAAATCAGTATTGTCACCATTCTTACCAGTGACACTGTCAACTATCAAGTCAATAAAATTGTCAAACTGGCTGCAAACAGACTGGGGGGTGGAGAGTGGCAGGATGACTCAGCAGGTAAAATCCTTGCTGCTGAGCTTGCTGACCTGAGGTCAGTCCCCATGACCCACATGGCAGGAGAAAACGGACTCCTGAGAGTTGTCCTCTGAACTCACTATGGCATGCATGCTTCAACACATATGCGCAAATGCAGGTATAGAAAAATGTGTGCACATACACACAGAGTAAATGTGTTTAAAAAACAGATTAAGGCATCCCGTATTTTAGGTTAAGAAAGAATGGTACTCTGTCTCAGCCAGTGTCTACCTGATATAGTAGTTCATTAGTATTTGAGAGGTCACCATTCCAAAGTTTATTGGGTTTCTAGAAATCTCAAAATATATTAAATTTTAAATTCTTAACAACTCTCTAAAACCAGCCATAAAGAACCAGCTTGAATCTCTCATCCAATCTTTAATTGTTATCCATTTTTCAAATTAAAACTAGACAATGGTCTGGACTCTTGTCTGATTTCAAGATCTGTTCCTTTAATTCCACTATAACAAAAACCTCACAGATTGATAATTGAAATACTTTTGGAACTTCCCTTGCTGAAAGATACCATGTAAAATTTAAACATGATAAAACTGAATCAATCTTAAATCTACAGCCAGGAAATTTAATCAATGTGTTCAAGTAATAAAAATACATAAATTTAAAGTCAAACATTCTTTATGTGAAGGTATTGCATGTTTCTTATAAGGACAGAAGAAACAAATATTTGACTGTCATGAATATAAGTGAATTAATTATATCTACATTTCACAAATAATCTTGGGAGAAAAGTAAAATCTTACCTAAACAGATCATCAGCAAGAGATTCTTCTTTCGCTTGTTGTTTCTGTACCTGTCAACATTAACATAATGTGAATCATTTACTTAGCAGCAAACACTTGTTAATACTATCAGTCATCCTCCAGATTTCCATATCACTCATCAGCAAGTTTTCTCTAGTCTTTCCCATTCAGCTGGCCCCTCTATTTTCACTTCATGATAAGATTATTGCCAGACTGTAGTTAAGTAACTGTCTAGTCGATTTCACTGATCAACACTGATAGCTAGTTTACTGAGTCTGTAAACAGTCTTTCTGGCAGAAAATTCAGTGCTTTGGGCTCAAAAAAGATGATAATACATGGGCGTCATTGAAACTTAGAATTTAGGAACAGCTAGATAGTTCAGTGAGTGAGGCTGAATGCTGACAAGCCTGATGATCTGAGTTCGATACCCAGGTCTATATGACAGAGGGAGAGAACAGACTACAAAAGGGTGACCTCTAGCCTCCCCGCACATACAATAGTATGGAAGTGCATGCACATACACATAGAACCATGCAAAACCACAAAATCAAACTCTTTACTTAAGCACTTAAAAGAGAGACTTGTCTGTCTAATTTGCCGTGAGTCATAGTCACTGCCCAACATCCCAGTGGCCATGAACTTGAAAGCATAATAATCATGTCATCTTCAATCAAAGCAGCTTGACAGGCAAACAATCTCCCTCCTTCTTGCTTCTAAATCAGAAAGAAATTTTTGGCCACAATAATTTTCAACAGACCTCACCAAGCTCCTAAAGTACCACAGAGTTGGAATCAGGAAAAGCCCCTGCTGAAAGTGTCTTTCCAAGTCCCATGTGATGCTAGTATATGCCATTTGGGACTCTTCCATAACTCCTATCTACCCAAGAGAAAATGACTCCCGAGTCAGACCCTTAAATATGCAAACCTTCTTAAATCTGGCTCTTAAGTGTGCTGGCCTCCTAACCACCTTGCATCTCCTCATGGACTCTGTGTGCTTGTTTTCTTTGTCAGAACAGAACCACAGACTCATCTCCTAAATGCAATTCTTACTAGTTTTGTTCCTATTTCTCCCTCTGCCCAGAAAAATACCCTTCACTTGCTTTTCCACATCTAGTCACTTTCAAGGTCAACTTCTTCAGTATTTATTTAGTGTCTACTACACAATGAGGAACATATTCAAATCAGGTAACACAGGGTTAAAGATGATGTATGATCTACAGAAATGACATCACCAATTCAAAGAAACTTTAAGAACTGGCCCAGTGATTGGGAAAACTAGGATGGGTCTGCAGCATGAGTAGAAGGGCAGATGAACAAAAGATCAGACGACAGACGGAGGTAGTGGGGATAAGCCTAGAGCAAGGTGTCACTGTCACGGTGCGTTCAGGTGTATGTGCAGCAGCTGTATGCATGTCAGAATGACTGTGGCAACAAACCAAGTGTTTGACGGTATGCTCCCAGCACATATGCAGCACCTCTCTAAGTCCTAGGGAAATGAACAGAAGATGGAAAAGGCCAGCAGCTGCGCCATCATTTAACTTCTCCCAAGCATCCGAGGAGCACTGGGGTATGCTTGGAGCGGCTCCTTCTCCTTGGCCTTCCCCTTGCTCCCACTCTACCTCTACCTCTCACCCTCCTCAACAAAGAGCAGTTGGATTACTATTCACTTAATGTTCCAACAGGTAACCCCCAGGCTTTAGGTTTTACCTTCTTCGTTATTTTATGTACTGCCATAAAACAATGTGCATTCTTAAAACATTTTGTATACATAAAACAAATAATTAAAAAAAACAGATAAAGTATTGTACTTCCTGGCAAAACTATCTGCAGAAAATAGAAAGAATTGGGAAAAACAAAACAGGCTTTCAGCAAAGAAAAAATCCACATCTTCAGAACTCCATGGCTGGGTGTAGACAGTTAGTGCTGAAGACAGAAACAGTCAACTGAGGGACAACCAGAGAAATTACCAAAATTATAGTAAGACAAAACAAAAGTTAGACTTGATAAACTTTTACTGGGAGTTCTAGGACACTATAGAGAAACAGGAAAATGGCAGGGCTCAGGAAACAGCAAGGGGATGCAGAGCTGCTGGAAGGAGCTCCAGGTCAGAAGGCCCTGGCTCCCACCTGGGTCTGAGAGCTCTTCATGGAAAAGCTTCCAGATGTCCTGCCACCATCTCTCAGCACTGTGCTCTGAACATTTTTCTTAGCTTCAGTCTTTCTTTCCCTTTAATATCAGGAACTATAATTAGTCTACTCAGATCCCACTTGCTTTTTAACTAACGAAAATCTGTAATTCTCTTAAAACTAAATATGGAAAAATAGAGAGTAATCCTAATGTTCTGTAATGGAATAGTTTTCTTAAATGCATAAACTAAAGTCACTTAAGTTTGCTTGTAAGATGAATTTACTTGGGACTGGGGAGATGGCTCTGTGGATGCAAGGCATGCCGTGCAAGTATGATAGTCTGAGAGCCCTGGCATCCACATGAGAGCTGGGTACACGCCAGGAACCTTTGCACTAGGGGAAAGACACAGACAGGAGACGGCTGAGCAGCCGGCACTCCAGGTTCAGTGAGAGACCCTGTCTCAGAAATAAACAAATACATACAAAACAAGGTATAATAAAAGACTCCTGAAATCAACCTCTGACTGCCATGTGAGCACAGGCATCCCCCCAACCACACACACACTTATACATGCATATATATCACCCACACTAAAAAGAGTCACCAAAAGTTGAAGTGCCACCCAAGCATGGGGGCCTCACTTCCTGCTCACCTCCATTTCATGTTTCAACCACTCTTCTAATTCGGTATTTTTTCGAGCATGGTGACCTACTAAGTCTGATTCTCCAATGATGTGTGGAAGCTTTCCTGCTCCAGAAAACGTAGCCTGTGAAAGAGTAAGCAGTGAGGGTAAGCATATTCATAAAGATAACTATTTTTTAAAAAATAATGAAATATAAAAAGTGTAAGTTGTGCATTAATGTCTAAGGTGTGTATATTGTGTTAGTGAAAACGAGACACAGATCCTGCACCAGACCCATGCATTTCCACCCTTTTCTGCTATTACTGTATCTAGAGCTAGACATGCTGCTAGGATTTACATACAAATGAAAAACATTTAGGAGTTTTAATTGTAGGTTTTATCTTAAAATTGCCTTAATTCATTACCTTGCAATCAAAGCACCCCAAGGAAAACAAACTATAGTTTAAAACACCGTATTTGAAAATCTTATTCTAAGGTTTTCAAAGTTTAAGATAATCCCAGCACCTGAAAGGCTGGGGCAAGAAGATTACACAGTTCAAAGCAAGTCTGGGTATATATCGAGTTCCAGGCAAGCTCATACTTCATGTAAGACCATCACAAAAAAAGCAAAAATGGGGCTGGCTCTGGGGATAATGGTGCCTGCCATCAAGCCTGTCAATCCTAAGTTCAATTCTTATGACTCATACAGTGGAAGAAGAGACATAACTCTCACATGTTGTCCTGTGACCTCTAAACATACATGCTGTGTCATGTGCATACCCTTACACACAAAATAAATAAGCAAACAAACAAACAAACAAACACCTCACATAAATGTTTTAAAATAAAATGAGCAACACTGTCGGAACTATAGCTCAGCCAGCAGAGTGTTTGCTTAGCACGGGTAAAGGGATGACTCAGATCCCAGCACCGGATGGTGCATTCCTGGAACCCCAATATCCAGGATTGGGTAAAGAAAGGAGGATCAAAAATTCCAGGTATTAGTATGTAAGTGTGTCTGAGTATGGGTGCACACATGTGTACACGCTCATGTATTATGTTTTTTAATGAAATTACTCAGGGTAAAAATGTTCCCTCCAAGAGTCAAACAGTAACAAAAACTCCAGTACCAGACATGAGAAATGTCTGTGTGAGTTGTTGGTCAGAGGAATCCAAGCAACTCCCGAAACAATATGGATCATTGCCATAGCCCTTGCGTGCCTCCCAGAAGTTGAAGTCAAGTCCCTATTGCTGGAAACACCAAGTACTTCCGACACAAGAGTTGGAAAAATAAGAGCTGGATTTGACCTGGAAGCCTCCTTTCTGAAAACTAGCTTTCACAGTCCCAAGTAGGAGTGCCAGTGTCTCTGTCAAATAGGTTTTATTTATTTATTAACTTGTGTGAGGATAAATATAAATAAAGAAAAATAGGTTCTGACTTTGACCAGGAGTGGGAAAAAGTGGGAGCACTTGGGGGAGTAATAGGAAGGAGGAAGTGACTTAAATACAGTGCATACATCAGGTCTGACAGTGACAGAGGGAAGTGAGGTGATACAGTGCACACATCAGGTGTGACAGTGACAGAGGAAGTGATGTGATACAGTGCACACATCAGGTCTGACAGTGACAGAG
>JANHMN010000004.1:118324861-118337059 GCA_030674055.1 Rhabdomys pumilio
GGAAGTGATGTGATACAGTGCACACATCAGGTCTGACAGTGACAGAGTACACAGCTCCACTTATATTAACCCATCCATGAAGTACTTATAATTTCACTACTGAATTTGATTATTTACTTTAACTCTCTTATCTTCCTAAAGTCCTTAGATGAAGAACACTTTCAGGTAGTCACAGATCAACATTAGAACCAGGACGACTCTGTTCTTAGTGAGAAAGCCTACTTAATTCTTATGTTGGGGAAAGCAGCAACCTCAGAACTAAGTAATCATTATGTACATTTCTTTCTAAATGTCTTTTGTTTATTAATAGTTTGTGTTGTCTTTTAGTAACTTTTTTCCTTAACTGTTTGGAACAGAAGGGATAGAATAGGTTTTCAAAATACTGCTTTTAGAGGCTGGCCAGGTGGTTCGTTAGGTAAAGGCACTTGCCGTCAGCTTGACACTCAAGACTTCATTCTCTACAATCTACACTGTGGAAGAAAAGAACTGACTCCTGCAAGTTGTCTTCTAACCTCCACATAACAACAACAACAACAACAACAATAACAATAACAACAATAACAAATTAACTTAAAAGGCAAAACAAAAAACAAAAAAAAAATTCCCATTAACTACTCCTTTTATTTGTATTTAGTGCCAGTGTTATTTCTAACAACAATCCAAACACTGCCCTCTGGAGACAGAGTTAACAAAGACACTTACCTTCTTGAACTTCTTGAAATTCTTCAGTGGACCACAATCATTTACACACAGATTTCTGGAAGTGTGGTTACTGACGACCAACGACCTAAACTCAGTCAGCAGCAGTTTTCTCGGAAGCTCCTCACTGCTGTTTGGAAGTTCATCACTATTCTTAAGTGGAGATTAAATGGGTAGATAAGATCAGAAGGGAAGGGAAATCGACTTATCGTTTAGACATCTACAGAAATAATTCTAAATACCCAAGGGAAAACAGTTGTTTCTGGCACCTGAACACTGTGTTTGGGATCAAGCATATCTATTTCAAGTTCAGAAAATGACTCAGGAGCCCTACAGTTCTGAAAACATCTACAGCATGTCCACCTAGAAGACTATCATTTGTACAGTACTTCTCACCTAGCGGCTTGGGTAGTGCCTCAGCAAGCTTCCTTCCTATAGCTATTCTCCTAACATATGTCATCACGGTCTGCTTCTTTCCCATTAATACTGTGTGCCACAACTATTAAATATTCCATTTTATAGGTCACCAGCCACTTATTTATATTTTTAATACATCTAGAAACCAATTCTGATGATATTTGGTCATTAACTGATAAGCTGTTCAGTGAGGTGCTGTGCTTCTGTAATTTACTACTATCGCATTGTTGGTAAGTGTAGCTTTACACTGTTAAAATCTGCTCTATGATACTGAAACACATTCTTAACAAATGTGATTACAGAATATAGAATTGCAATGCATATTTCCTGCTTTATATTTTTATAAAGACTATTTATTTTCTACCTATTTTACATTCATTTTATATTATAAAAAATAATATCAGACAAAAAACAAATCTGAGTGAGTCTGTTGACTTCAAAATGGCTCATAAGGCAGCAGGGACTACATTAAAGCACTTGACCCAGGAATATATGAACATGTAATGGACATATAATGCAGTGATTGTTCAAGAGGTCTGGCAAAGGAGGCAGGAGCTCTGAAAACAAGGAGTGTGGTGGCAGCCATCAGAAAGCATGTGGCCAAGTTGTAAGCAGATCTTACGGCTACAAAAAGGTTACTGAACGGGGACCATGTGGACCATTTAACTATTGTTCAGCATGCTCTAGGTGGACATGCTATAGATGTTTTCAGAACTGTAGAGCTCCTGAGGTGAAAAGGGATGCCTTGTGAGCTGAGCAATGATGATGGTGATGATGGTGGTGGTGGTGGTGATTAAATAATACATTAACTTGAATATCTATCATCTCTTATCTATACAAGAAGCCAATTCTCAATCAGACTGTGATAATGCAACACAAAGTGTAATGTACATGACAATCAGTGATGAAATAATCACTGGGTTATTGATGGACTGAGAATTTCCAGAGCAGATCATTCTCCAAAGCTAAACTTGCACCCCAAAACCATGTCACTGGCTGGATGCTGCTGGCCTGACCCAGTACAGCTTTTCAATTAATTCCTAGTAAAACCACTGCCTAAGAAAAGTATGCACTGCAATCTGATAAGATGTGCCCAAAGCTACAATTGTTACGGCTAGCACTGATGGACAGAAAGGTCCCAATTTTTCATGACAACATCTAACTGCATACCACACAGTCAACACTTCCAAAGTTGAAATGAATCTGGCTGGGAAGTCTTCCCCATCCCCCATGTTCAGGCATCTCACCTTTACAGGGAAACACTACCATAAGCAGATAATGCTTTCCAAGAGTTCCTTGAATCTGGGTTTTTATGCTACAGGAAAAAACTCATTTCTCATTGGCAAAAATGTATTGATTATAATAGTTCCTATTCTGATTAACAAGGATGTGTTTGAGCTTAGTTATGACTATAATGACTTAAAATTCACAGCCTGGATCTAGAATTCTTTTTACTTCTAATCTAATCCTTATCTAATCTAATTCATTCTAATACTTACACACCAAGACTGACCATCCTAATTCTTTTTTTCTTTTCTGGAGAAGGGTCTCACTATGTAATCGTGGCTAACCCGAAATTTGCTATGTAAATCAGGCTTGCTTAGAACTCATAGAGATCCACCGCTTCTGCCTTACTAGGACTAAGGGCATAGGCCACACCCAGCTATTAATTCTTTTAATTGATGAACTATATAATTTATATGTAAGTTTGGATAGAAAGAACACAAACGAAAAGCCCGTGCAGAGGCTCATCTGATGCTAACGAATGCAATCAGAACCTTACTTAAGTAAAAGTGGCCTAATCCTTTTGGAACTTACAGGTATCACATATCCATTACTGTACTTGATATAAAAACAACAACCCTGCTGGAAAAGGTTCAGTCATTTGATAAGCAAATTTCCTTAAGAAAACCATTTGTTCAAGACTGTATCCATGCAGTACAGAGAAAGGGGTTAAGCCTAAGATTCTCTATACTCTTTGATGTCTCATGGCTATAGCATAATCTATTTCCAGAGCAGGCAAACCCCTAAACGGACCAGAATTATAAAGAAAAAATGCAAACTTTCAGAACTGTATATGATGATAATCATTTTACGTCAAATGTGTGTAAGAATAAAATAAGAATTTCCTTACAGCTACTTCATGTTTTGTTGACCATGATTCTGTCTGAAGCTCATCTTTTTTTTCTGTTTCATCTTCTTGCTAAAAAATAAAAAAATACTGTTCATAGGAGTTGTAAATAATCTCTTTAAAAACCTCAAAGACAATCATGCTGTGACCCTGGAAATAAAAATAAATTATATCCAACAAAATGTAAGCACAACATAAAGTTATAAAATCATAGTCAGAGAATTACATTAACAGTTTATATTGTAAAAAAAAAGTTATGAAGAAGATGCTCTATCTGGCTGGGATGGCAGACATGATATTGATATAAGCTGCTGATCAACCTTCCTTTATAAGCATTTACAAAGATAAATCCTCAAAATGGTTTAGGAAAATCAAATGAAGAAGAATCTTACACTGAGTAATGCTGGCTAGCTCTACCATTCCTATCTCCATGTGATGCCACAGTCATCATGCTGGCCAAGGAGCTGGGAAAATCAACTCAAGGACCCAAAGACCCTCTCTACACCACTTCCTTCTCATACAAGAGAACCAGCAATTACCTTAAAATTACAAGGTGAGGTTTTTTGTTTTGTTTTTGTTCATTTGGTTTTGGATACAGGGTCTTGCTGTGCAAGCCTGTCTGCTGGGAACTACTAGGTACACCAGGCTGATCTCAGATTCACAAGATGTATCTACTCTGCCTCCTGTGTCACAGAAAAATAAAATGTTCTGAATATTTTTTGAAACGTTTTTGAAAAGATTCTTCCTAAAAACAAGTTAGTGCTAGAATACAGTGATCTATTTCTTAAATAGACCCTAACTTGTTTATTGGCTCTTAATGCCTACATTGTATTTTTCATTTATAATGTCACTGTTGGATCCAAAGGGAACCCCCAATACCAGCCCCTCTTCCCCCAACCAAAGTGTGATGTCTCAAGATGAGAATCTGGGTGCAGCTTAGGCTGGACTATAGTATTACTGGTGGACCGATAAAGCTCAAAGGCAGCGTTCTTCAGGAGCTTGTGAAACAGATTTCTGTCTGCCAAAAAAAGAGCCACTTACTTATCTGTTCCTACTGGAGACAGACAAATGAGGCATCTAGTTACATAGCAAGGTGCCATGGTAACCTTCAGGCTCCTCTAGTCCCTATTAACTTGTACCCATTATGTGTACCAAAGCCCCCTAAACTCCCATGATGCTCCAGTCCACAGGCTTCCTTCCCCTGACCCTACCTGTTCTTTATAATGGGTGAGTTCCTCTCCCCAATTTATCTGTGCACCAGAGAGATATCTCTGTCTGCTAGGTTCCTCTGCTCCAGAGAGTTAGCCATGCTGCTTTGAACTTCCCCAAATGCCTGTGATTATTCTCTCTATCATATTTACAATAAGAACCTTTCCTGACATATGGAGTGCGCAGACCACTGATTCACTACACCCTTGCTTACATCAGTTTGCCTCAAGTTTCAAAATAGTAAAATATGAATAAAAGAACTACACAAGGAGACCAAATACCACAGTATCATGGCTTAAATATGCTTGGCCCAGGGAGTGGCAGGATTTAGAGGTGTGGGCTTGTCACTGTGGGCATGGGTTTTAAGATCCTCATTCTAGCTGCCTAGAAGTCAGTATTCTGCTAGCAGCCTTCAGATGAAGATGTAAAACTCTCGACTCTGCCTGCACCATGCCTGCATGGACAGTGTCATGCTCAGCTCTGCCTGCACCATGCCTGTATGGACAGTGTCATGCTCTTGCCTTGATGATAATGGACTGAGCCTCTGAACCTGTAAGCCAGTCCCAATTAAATGGTATCTTTTTAAGAGTTGCCTTGGTCATGATGTCTGATGACAGTGGTAAAATCTTACTAACTAAGACACACAGTAACATAATTTTATTGTCTGATCACATTATCACGAACCCTTAAGTATCAAATGAAAGCCTTTTGCTGTTTCACAGAATACTATGTTAGTGGTGTCCTGGGTAGCAGTACTCAATTTTTATCTCTTCCTATTTGGATTCTAACTGTGAGGCAGAGCCAGAGCAAGGGCTTCTATGATTCAAACTGCAAACACTCTTATGCAGGTCTGGGCTCACTATGTGCGGTGGGTCACCAGGGACAGAGTTTAGGAAAAAGAAGCCAAGGCCATGTAAAGATCTCAACTGCAATTTCAGCACTCAGGACACAAAGACAGAGGGATGGGAAATTTAAGATCATCTGTCCTATGCATCTCATTTGAGACCAGTCTTGGATACATGAGATCTTGTCTCATAATAAAGTAAACTGTTACTTACAAGTACATTGTTGCTTTCTGGCATTGATCCACCATTCAGGGGCCAATTCCTCTCTGCATCTGTCCTTGGCTTTTTTCTTATGGTGACATCCGACTCCTGCTTTTCAACTTTCACTTGAAATGCCAGCTCTGGCTTTGTACTCTTGAGTAACTCTTCCAATACTTCCTCTTCTATAGCCAAATCAACTTCTTTTCTTTTTTTTGGTCTAAGATTTTCTGTGGAAAATGATTTACTGTCAGGACTCTTCCCATTGGGTTTTATGTCTATTCCATCCACAAATGAGGCATCAGCTTCCCTGTCCAGAGTCTCGTTCTGAGACTGATGTTCCTTGTTTTTCCATAGTGAGGGACCGGCAGGTTGTGTTTGTTCTAAAAGAGAACAGGACAGTTCCATTCTTGACGATTTGCATGAGGACAGTTCTGAATTTTCTTCATCCCTTTCCCTTAGGTTTAAAAAGGAAAACAAAGGCGGAATGAGGAATTTTGTTTAATCTGCCATTATTTAGTACTCAGTCCATGCAACTCATAACCTTCTCCTGACTTTATCAACAATATTACTGAAAATCAGCCTTCCCGGTGGTATGTGCTTCATATTCTTTCACTGCTGACAGAACTGACAGAGCCTGTGTTTAAAGCATTTGAAGAGTCCTGTCCTCTCTGCTAATGTAGAATCAGCCAATAAACAGATGTGAGGAAAAAGAGAAATATATGAAAATACACAGGGCCCGCTGGCAGAAGGCAGCACCTTATCCAGTGGGACAGCAAATTCATGGGTAATTCAAATCTTCATACCTGGGACTATAACCTGATGTGTTAAAGACAGCTGGAGTCAAGACATCAAGCCAAACCGGCTAAATTTAGAACAGATAACTGAATACCTAAAATACTATGTGACCATGTGTCTAACAGTCCTCTATACCACAGTACAGCATTCATTCACTCAAGAAGCGCTAAACGTTTTTGTTAACACAAATTTTACAACAGTCCAGAGGAATAACACTTGGTTCTCTACTTTCTAGGCTGCCAAAGATCTAAGTACAGAGCTGGCTGCAAATGTCCAGTAAAGGAGAGACAAGATTCCAGGGAGGCAGACAGGAAATAATTAAGGATGACCTTCCGAGACAGGTTATTATAGAAAAATAAGAGAAAGTTTCTGGAACTTTGGTTTGATTAATCATTCTTAAAGACGGGCAGCATACAAAATCAAAAGCTAAAGCAGGATAAAGAAGCACGGAGTCTGTATAATGGGCCAGTGAAGGAGAAGTGGGACACTTAGTGTTTAGGACAAAATGAAAGTGGAATGAGCTCAGAAATAAAACCACTAGGCCAGCAAGATGGCTCAGCTGATGAGGGCCACTAATCCTGACTGCACTGGATGGGTTTGTGTGTCAGCTTTACACAAGCTAGGTTATCACAAAGGAAGGAACCTCAGCTGAGGAAAGCTCCATAAGATCCAGCTGTAGGGCATTTTCTCAATTAATAATGGGCTAAGGGGAAAGCCCAGCCCATTGTGGGTGGTGCCACCCTGGGCTGGTGGTCCTGGGTTCTATTAGACAGCAGACTGAGCAAGCCATGGGAAGCAAGCCAGTAAGCAGCACCCCTCCAGGGCCTTTGCATCAGCTCCTGCCTCAGGTTCCAGCCCTGCTTGAGTTCCTGTTCTGACTTCTTCCAATGATGGATTATTATCTGAATGTATAAGCCAAACAAACCCTTTCCCCCCCCCAACTTGCTTTTTTGGTCATAGTGTTTCATCGAAGTGATAGAAATTTTACTAAGACACTGACAATCTGCAGAGGACCCACATGATGAAAAGAGAGAACGGACACCTACAAGTTATCTTCTGACCTCTGAAAACGTTCTATCACACATGAGCTCACACACACACACACACAAAAGCATGCACGTGCACGGGCAGACACACGCACCCACACAGAGAGAGGGAGAATAACTTCTAAAAACATAAATACATACTTTCTATAGATACATTGTTTCTTTTTCAACAGAACAGGTTAAAGAAAATACTGCTCTACAATCATCCACGATCTAGCCATGTTTTTCAGAGACACAACAGAGGAATTATTGACAACATACCTTTTTCTGGTGCATGGCTGGAAGTAGTTTTTGATGGAGTTCTGCTGCTGCTGAGAAGTCCAATCTTTTTTATTTGCAGCAGGAAATTTCATTGGAGAAAGCTGATAGCTTGGGGTCTTCCCCCTAACCAGCGTATTTGATGCTACGTTACTAGCTTTGGAGCTTGGTTTAGGGGCCTCCTTTATATTGCATGTTTCTTGTGAAAGCTTCCCAGAGTTTTGTTCCAGTCCAGGGATCTTTACTTCTTTTGGTCTTTCACTCAAAGACATACTACAGCGGGAGGACAGAGGCGCAAACGATTAGCACAACATTTATTTACAAACAAGGCTCCTTAAATGTTCTGATAAATACAACTTCCGAGGAGGAGAAAATAATTTAGCTAGCATATCTTCCCATTCCAAGAGAGCAGCTCCCCAGCTGTCTCGTGCCTGAAGGTGGCATCATCTTGGCACAGCCCAGCAGTCTCCCCACAGCACAAACCTTTGGGCACTCTTCTAGAAACACTACCAGATACACTCACGACCCTAACCTAGCATCCTACTGTATACTAAACTAGGTGGTAGGCCTGTGTAATTTTTATTTAAACATCTTCATGAAAGCAGGTGTTACAATAAAATATAGGAAATCGAGAAAACTATATTATTCCAGCATCACACATAGATGACTATGTGTGCATTTAAACCACCCTGGACAGACTGATTTCTGACTATCTAGCCAGACGGTGCTCTCTACTGTAGAACTCTACACTACTAGAAGAATATTTGAAAGACATACATTGTTTTGTGCAATATGATTGAATGGACCAAAAAACAAATAAAAATAAAGCTCTTTCAAGCAACAACTAAAAGTTAATTGTTTCTTTTACAAGTTCTGCTCACAATATAATACTAAAAATTTATACACAATCTAACATAGTATATTGAATATTTTGAATATCTTAATAAAAACATATTTTTGTATAATATTAAAAATAAGACATAAAAATACAAAAATAGTAACCCTTTCTGTTAAACAACAACAAAAAAGAAACAGAATTTTTCAAATATGAAAAACCACCAAAAATTGACATATATAAATGAATATTAACTATTTGGATATCCAAGCTGACCTAAGCAATGTTTAATTACAGGTATTATATAACAGGGAAAAACAGTGCAGAAGTTCCTTTATCCTATATTCTTACTGAAGCCATTTTGGATTTAAGTAGAATTTGATTTCCTTGATGGAGCATCACATGGTAAATTACCCAGCTCTACTCTAGGACCAAGGCTAACATGCCCCAGCTAATTTATTTTAAGTTTCTGCTAAATTCCCTGCCCCATAGCTGCTGACCAAGATAACAGGATATGGTTTTTGCCTGGTCCAAATGCTTGGGGCTACACTTAGGTCCAAATACTTAAATGTAGCACAGGGGCCTGGAAAAAACCTTTTAATTGGCTATAAGCTGTGTCTGTGTGGTCATCTTTGGAGGGATATCCGTAACAATCATACAAACTAAAATATTTGTAATAATATATCCAAATTCATGAGGAATACGTTCTAAGACCACTAGGCACTTGAGGCTTAAATGCAATGATAGTGCCAAATTATGCAAGTACATATTTTTACACATACATACATACATACCATTAATTTATAAAGTAGGCTTAAATTAGAGGTTAACAGTAGAAACTAAAAAAAAATTAGTAATTATCGTGTACTATAATAAAAGTTACATGAATGTGGTGCCTCCCAAACTATCTTATTGCACTATACCTACCCTTCTTATGGTAAGACATAAAATAATCACTACCTGATTAAAGAGATGAATGGTTTAGGCACTGTGAGGTATGTGCCCTTCCCCTTGCCTTGAGCAGGACTGAACCAGTCATTTACCACATAGACCAAACAATAGGGTCCAGGAGGCACTGCAGCAGCCTTGAGTCTGCTACAAGAGCTGAGAAGAATGGACTGCCTGCTGAGCTTGCCTTGACCTCTGAGCTCCTATCCCCTTACCCACACTGGCTGAAGAGACTGGAGTTCTGGGGGATGGGGCTTCCCCTTTGTATGTGAAAGCAAATATTAAACTTCTAGGCCTTGATCAGAGTTGTCTTGGCCCCATGTTTTCTCTCACCCTCCATTCCCCTTTCATTCCCAGCCTTCCTTTCAGGTGAACCCAGTTGACTGAATGAAGCTGCTGGCAGCTGCAGGGGTAGTATCAGGCCACTATGTAAAAATTACATGAATGTAAGCAATGACACTAAGCCAGTCACTCCAAACCACAACAGCTAGTAGTGACCAATAGGTGGGTAGCATATATGTTAGTATATTGTCTAAATTCCACCTCCACAGTTACCTGGCAACAGCCAGGTATGCCTGGCCCACTACAAAAGGGGCTGCTTGCCCCCTCCTCTCTCTCTTAATCTCTTACCCTCTCTCTCTTAATCTCTTACTCTCTCTTACTCTCTTGCCTTTAGCTTCTCTGTCCTCTTCCCTCTCCCTCTCCCCTCATCTCCTTGTGATCATGGCCGGCCTCTACTTCTCTTCTTCCTCTATTCTTCCATCTTCTTCCCCTCACCCTTGCCCTAGCTCCTGAATAAACCTTCCCCCCCTTGGAACCGTGTGGTCTGGAGTGATCTGTTTTGAGTGTGCTGACGTCTAACTTGGACATCTAACAATATACAGTACGGACCCGCTGAACAAAGAAATACATGTAGGTAAGGTAACATGACAAGGGTTTGAAACCTATGGGTCTTGACCCCTTTGGGGGTTGAACGACCTCTTTACTGGGATCATTTAAGACTATCAGAGAATACAGATATTTATATTATGATTCATAACTGTAGCAAAGTTACAGTTACAAAGTGGTAACAAAAATAATTTTATGTTTGGGGGTAGCCACAAGAACCACTGTGCTAAGATATTTCATCATGCTATTCAGAAGTGTAAGTTAAAACTTAGAAATTTCTAGTTTCAGCAATTTTCCATTCAATACTTTTAGACAAATGATATACTATGGGTAATTCAAAATACAGATATGTAAGGGATACTATATTTCAAATTTATTTCACTAGTCACAAATACTTTTTCTCTTTAAAACACACTTGAAGAACTAATAAAATTTACCCTAGCGCAGTAAAAGGCCAGCTGGTAGACTAACTCGGCTGTGCCACACTCCCCTCCTCACTCAGCCATGTGCTGTCCGCAGCTACTCCCAGTCTACAACAGCAGAGTTAAGTATCTATAACAAAAATCAAAACTGCTTAGCATTGCCTTGTTGAAAGAACTACACCCAACAAAGGAATGCTGACAGTGGGAGAACGTCTTCCCCAGGAAACAAAGAGCACACCAATGTGTTATCCAATACCAAACCATCAGCCCTGAAAACATACATACAGGTGATATACAGACTGAGTGGGTTGTAGGTATGCATTTAGGAATACACATAGGTGCGTTCATGTGCATTCATGCATGCCTGTGTGTGCGCACGCGCGCATCCACGTGTGTGTGCACACACACACACACCACAAAATAAAAAAAGAAGCTATGAATTTAGGGGGGTAGTATAGGGAATATGGGGAGGAAGAAAGCGGAAGAAGGAAATGATGTAATTATCTCTCTAAAAAAAAAAAAACAGAAAAAGAAAAGGAAAAAATTTGCTGAAAATGAGATAAATCATTTTCGCTGGCATCCCCTTCTCCCATGCTTTGTCTTGATAAAGACAGCAACTTTTTCTTGAATATGTGCTCTTATTGATAAAATAATTACAACAGCATGCTAAAAGATGCTTTACCATGTATCTGCTGGCTCTGATTCTGTGTCAGCTACGTATGTGGTCATATTCATTGGAGCACTTGGGATTATTTTTCCATTAGCTGATAGGCCTTGGGAAAGGCTTGGTCCTGGAGTCGTTGTCTTTAATTCTGTATATCATGCAAGAAAAAAAAAAAAAAAAAAACAAAACACAACTATTACGCATAAGATGAAAACAATTATAAAAACCTCAAGCTGTCAAGCTGTTTTGGGGACAACATAAACAGATATATGGACCAAAATAGGGCAGCACTGAGAAGCCAGTGGACTCTGTCACTGTTAGCTGTCACTCTGAACATCAAAGCCAGTGACTCTTGAGGACTGTGCAAAACACACTTACAACCAAATGGAGCACCCAGCTGCCATGGGCACTTTCCAGGATATTCTGAACTAAAGGATTCCAACTTAAAGTAAAAACTGTTTCTGTGGTGTGTACCTATAGTTAAGAATTAAACAGAAACAGAAGGCAGATGCCACAAGCCAGGCTAGGACAGAAGAAGCTACTGTCACAGGACCAGTAGATATTTTCATGTTTATTGTTTATGCCTTAAATTATTGATACATTTGTCCCCCACCCCCATAATTACCACAAAACAAAAGGCAAATGCTATTTCTAAAAAGTTGGACAGATTTGTAACAGACTGGAAGGGATGGTCTCTCCAAGAATGTGGTGGCATGTAGGCAGCTATGTTAGTTTGTAACAGATTAAAAGGGATGGCCTCTCTAAGAATGCTGTGATATGTAGGCAGCTATGTTAGTTTGTAACAGACTGGAAGGGATGGCCTCTCCAAGAATGTGGTGA
>JANHMN010000004.1:118337069-118360718 GCA_030674055.1 Rhabdomys pumilio
GGTGGAGAGTTCATCTTTAGCTTCTACTCTAAGAATAAACTCTGGGAGTTTTATTCATGAACTGTGGGAAACCATTAATCATAACACAACTCCAGCAAAAGTTATGTGCCGTGTTTAAAACGTCCCAAGCACTTCATACTATACGTTCATGGAACTTGGTCAGCAGGAGGAGAAATGAGTTTGTTTTGCTTAGCACATCAGACTGCAAGCATGCAGCAGACAACAGCTGGGATGTAAAGAATTGGTTTGGATGGATTACCTGGTTTGTAAACTTGGATTACTGTACTAACTTCTCTGTACACAGTTTCCTTGCTTACACAATGTATAAGACATCTTTAAAAAGATTTTTGTTTCAGGCTAAGTTGTAATGATACATGTAAAATTCTTCCCATAGCTTCTCTACATGCAAAGGAAGCAGTGATTATCGCTAATCAGTACCACTGATAGTCTTTGTATACCTAACTGATTCCTAGTCACTAAGCCATTAGTGGCTCATTCTTCCAATCTCTAATTTCAAATATTCCCTTTCCATTTAAACCAAGGTTGCAGAACACACTAAATTACAGTGCTCAACTTCACAGGTACTGTTCAGTACACTACAGAAGCCCAAGTATAAGTGGAGACCACGTTCTCTACCTTGTCTATTAGCTGAAGTCCAAAACCTGCTAACGAAAGCAGTCAAAGAAAAGCTGCCAGGAGAAATAAACATACAACTTTCTAGAGTACCCTGTCCCAAGGTACAGCACAGCTCCTGTACCTAAGGCTCAAGGAACACTGCAGAGAGGATGCAGAACCACTGCAAAGGCCAGAGGATCAGGGGTTTGCTAAGAGATTGTGTTTCCTAGGAATGTCAGAAAAATACCCGTAGTCTCACCAACATGACCTAAATAAGGTCACCAACAACAGATATGCTGGAGTTGAGGAGGCCTCAATCCTAAATAAAGAACTCTGTAGTTCTTTATGCAACTGAGGAACGCTCAGAGTGGGAGATCATCTTTTCTAGAGAAGAACACACAAACTGGTTATCCAGTACCAAGTGGTCATTCCTGAAAACATATCAGTAAAACTAGATTGAGCAGGCAATATTTAGAAATACACACAGACACAGACACACACACACAGACACACAGACACACACACAGCGTGCGCAACAACAACAAACAAAAATGAAGGTCATGAATTTGAAAGAGTGCAAGGAGGAGTCTATGGGAGGGTTTGGAGAGAATACAGGAAAAGGGGAATGATGTAATTATATTATAGACTCAAAAGTAAAAGAAAAACTCTTTAAAAATAATAATTATAAATGAATCAACTTATTAAAAAAAAAAAGCCCATATAGGAATATATAGTAATCCTCAGGTGTTTGTATTCTAAAACACTGTTCCTCCCAGCAGGTATTAAAATACAAGGTGCTCAAGACCCCTCTGTTAAAAATGGCACAGTATCTGTATAGCAGATCTTGATTATTTACATTGTAAATGCTAAGTCAATTGCTGTCCTATTGGTTGGAGAATAATATCAGAAAAAATAAGTTGATACAAATCGATGCAAAACTTTTTTCCAAAAATGAACGTTATTTTTATATTTTTAAAATGGGGACTTGCTGTATAGTCCAGGCTGTCCTGGAATTCATATGTACCCTAAACTGGTCTTAGATTTATGATTCCCCTGCCTCCAAACTAAGTATCTTTGAGTAATCTTGACTGAATTGATAACTTGGTGGAAACCATAGACACAGAGACCCAAATGTAACAGAGAAATCAATCGTTGCGGCCCTCTCTGAGTAGCTCCACAGTAGTTTTCTACTTCAGTCTACACTTCCATTCTGGACCCCTAAGATCTGTTTGCTACACCAGGGTCATGTGGTCCTTCTGCCTAGAATTCTATGTCAGACTCCACGCAGTTGCCTTGCCTAAGCAGCTCAGGTTTCAGGAGACTCAAGTGCCCTGTCCTCAGTCCAGTCTGAACCTACACACTTCCAGTTAGGGCCACAAGCCTTGTCAGCTTCCTCTTCATACTCAGCTCTCCTGAACTGAGATGTGTGTGCTGCTGGCTTACTGTCCAAATGCTGACCTTTAGAAGAGAGTTCAAAAGAACAGGGATCCTGCTCACTCCACTCACTAATGAACCTTCAGCAACTAGAGCAGCACCCAGTATTATGGCGGAACTATGTACTGAATGGGTAAATGCATGGATGTGTAAATACATGGGTTTTAAAAGAAAGTGAATGAGGTCACACCTCGCAAATATAACAGTAAAGCGTATATATATATATATATATATATATATATATATATATATATATATACACACACGTTGCGGCCCTCTCTGAGGTTGCTTTGGAATATATATATATATTACACATATATAAATTTCATAAAGATTTAATAAAATGTTTTATTTACCTGTACAAGGCTGGCCATGTGGATTACAGTAATTCTCCGTAGTCATAAAAATAACAGCCAATCCAATCTCTGCTTCAGGAATAGGTCTGAGACCATTCCTATGAGAATAAAATAGCTTAAATATAGTAGTATATTAAAACTAACAACTTTCAGTAATATAATATCGAGCTTCAAAAATCTATTTTTCTCCCAAAAGAGACACTAAAATTTTTATGGTATAAACAGAAGTAAAAGGTCATCCTTGGTTATACAGCAAGTTTGAGACCAGCTCTGTCTCAAAAAGTTAAAAAAAAAAAATCTAAAACAAGACCACCCCCTCTGAAAACAGCTGACATTTTCCCTATTTTCCCAAACTATCATGCCTGTGCATGTGCATACATACATACATACACATGTATATAAATATATATGTACATATATACATACATATGTGTTAAATACATACAATATTATACATAATATATAATTATATTCAAATAAAATATATAAGCACAAGTAGTTATGAAGGGAAAACTTTTCAGTTCTACGCACCTTAGAAAATATTTTATTTTTTTGAGATTTAACCCCAGTTATAATATATTGTGCATTAAAACTACTAGTTCATTAAATTTAAGAAACTCCTGGATGTGGTGGCACTTGCCTTTAATCCCAGCACTCAGATGAGGCAGAGGCAAGCAGATCCAGACCAGTTTGGTCTACACTGTGAATTGCAGGACAGCCAGAGCTACACAGTGAGACCCTGTCTCAACAAAACAAAACAACAACCAAAAGAAGCGAATTCTATAAATGTTATTAAAGAAGAAAAGGTGGAAAATATCTAGCTAAGATTATGCAGATATTCCATTACCTAGCACCCCAAATCACAATTCTTGAGAACACGGCATAACGAGTATACTTGTGTGCCTTGTATATTCTTTTGGTATTAAATGGGCTGCACGTAAAATCTACTTGCACTTTTAATTAGTGAAGAATTATGTACCTTTGAAGTATATCCATTATCAAATGAATCCATTTTTTCTGGGAGTCTGTAATTATGAGCTGTGTATTTGTTATTCCTACGTCAACAACACAGGTTCCGGGAGCTGAAAAGAAGCTCTGTTCCTCTTCGTCTTCCTCTGCCATCAGCCTGGCTTCCCCACCTCCGAAGGCAACTGCCGAGCTGAGTTTCTTATGCTGGAAATAGGAAGATGCACTTTAAAACGTGAAGCACCAGCTGCAGTGAGGGTTCTGAGCATATTCTTATTGTGTCCAAATTTAATTGGTAATGAAAACAGCTCATCCTCCTTCCCAGCAGGAAACTTGAATCTCCATTTTGAAAGCCCATCTGTGGCCTGTACCACTGCACCGTTTCCTCACCACACTCTTGACACAATTCTCCGGGGATGGGTCGCCTCCAGAGTTTTGACCCATAAACTTCTGAAATACACATTTTGGAACACAAAAGACATTCCACAAATGTTCTGTGAGCTAAACCAGACATGATTTACATTATTTTCTGTCTTCCCCACTAAGGTGCTCACATAAATGAAAGGCCACTGTTCGGAAGTACCATAATCAGATACATAATCACTGGGCAGGTTCTGGTGAATAGCTTTTTATCTTCCTTCACATACCTACACAAAAACCCCAAATGAGAAGCCCTACCAGCTGACAGCAAGAGAACCGGTGTAGCGGTAGGAGAGATTAAGAGCATGGTCTTCTCAAGGACCTGCATTTCAGTATCCAGTACCCATGTGGTAGCAACTAACTCACAACCATCCGTAATTCTAGTCCCAGGGGATCGGACACCCTCCACTGACCTCCAAGGGTACTAGGCATGCATGTAATGCACATGCAAACAAAACACCCATACACATCTTTTCACCATCTTGGCACCTGTGGAGGCCTGCTAGGAAGAGGACTTCTAAAAAGCAAATATGTCTGGAAGGCTGTACTGCAAAGTCATTTTGGCTGGCTACAGGCAAGGGTTCCAGAACCAACGAGAACACAGGGCTCTTCTTAAAACTGAAGGTATGGATGCCTGGGATGTATGCCTAAATAGAATGTGAGTTCCATTTAGACAAGAGATGTACTTACATACATAAGGCAAAAAACAATATAGTGACTCCTAGAGGCAAACCAAACAAAACCAGAGTGATCTGGTGAAAAGTAACTCAGGTCCATGGAAACAGTGGTATGGTTTATGCCAAATTCCAAAGCAACCTTCCTGCAAAGGCCATTGGACACCGAATCTGTATAATACTGTACCCTTCTCTGATTTTAAACTAATAGAAAGTAAATAAAAGTGAAAAACAAAACCAAACAAACAAAAAAACATACCCTTAGACAGACAGACAGACAAACTAATTTTAAAAAAGGGATACTAATGTATGCTAGTTTTAAAATTACCTGTTTGGCATTTAAAAATACAAATGTTTTCCCTTTGAAGATCTGTTTTCTTTCATGTCGTCCTGACAGATCAACACTTTTACTCCCAATAGCTGGCTCATCAATGGGTGGGTAAAAACTGTAAAGAAAATCAAAATATATTCTAATTATGTACTATTCTCTATGATTACTATTAAATTTGCAAATGAAATGACTACCTAATACCAAAAAGGCTGAATTACAGTGTTACTTGAGCTAGGCACAATGACATAAATCTGTATCCCCAGGAGGTAGAAGCAGAGAATCAGTGCTAATTTGGGGCTAACCTGGCCTACATTATGGAATGAAGTAATTGAGACAATGTGTTACAACATGAGTGACCAGCTAGGGCAACACAGTGACATCCTGTCATAAAAACAAAACAAAAGAAAACAACAAGACAAAACCAAGGAGAAGCAAACAAAAGCTAGTACTTTGAGGGTTTTGTTTTGGGCAAAGAGTTTTTATCTGGAACAAAATAACCAAAATGGCTTTTCCTAAAATGTGATGCCAGTTCTATATATGATAGTATTTACTTAAAATGAATACACTAATAAAGATGAGTCCATCAAGACACATATTTAGGGAAAAGTAAAGGTGAAGGTTGTTAGTGGCACACCTCTTCTAAATCAAGTCCCTTGGTGAATGTATAGACGACTTAGTGATCACCTGAGCTGCAGGGCTACCAGCACTGCATTCACGAATCCAACTACCTGTCAGCAAGCATGCTCTTTATTTCTGAAGAGACACTACTTCATCTCCCAAGATTTCTCACTACAGACATTCTTCAGAAATACTATCAGACATACACAATGAAGACATTGCTATTAGAATATACATGATACAATTAAACAGTCTTTTACAACAACTACTCTTCTAAACATGACTTTATCTATCCCAGTACTGAGAATGGCTTACAGAAACAAGGAATCACAAATCACATCAACAATACACAGTGGTGACTGTCTTACTGGTTTTTTCTTCATGACCTGGAGAACACAGACATGACTGTACTCAACAGAACAGTACTTGCTGCATAATAACACCACATTACACCGTGGATTTAAATTCAGAGCTAGCCAACACTTTTTCAGAAACGTGTTTCAAGCCAGCCTGGGACCTATGAGAACCTGAATCAAAGACAACAACAGGGCCGGAGGGATGGTCCTGTGTGTAAATGCACTGGTCACTAAGCTTGATGCTCTGAGCTCAGTCTCTGGAACCCAGTGGTGGAAGGACAGAACCTCCACTTGTCTGCTGTGGCACACGTACCTACACATCCACTAGATAGTAACCTATAAAGATGAGCCCACCAACAGTCAGCTTTACCATGGAACCTGTAAGGTCAAGTATCTTTCTACCTAGTCACAATTCTTATTGCTTCAAAGTATCCGTACACAACATATACATTTCCTAAGAGGGTTGTTTAATATTCGACAGAATATCAAAAGCAAATAAAATAAAAATATGAACCTATTCAGATATTTTTACAGTTAACAGCATCAAGTACTTGTATCAGGCAACATATTCAGATTGTACACACTATACGTTATTACTAATACCTAAAGTAGCTCAGCTAGAAAGTATTAGTCACCCCTGACACTCAGGTGTGCTTTCTTTCTGTTGAGAAAAGCTTTCACCAAGCAGTCTGTGCAGGTTGGGAACTTGCCATCCTTCTGACTTAGCCTCCTGCTGAGTTTTGGAGCTCGAGTGTGTAGGCTACGCCTCTACATCGTGCTGAGCCACATTTTTGCATGAGGTAACTGAGAGCAGAATCCTGGCCTCTGTGGCTTCAAGAGTCTTGCTGCACCACACTGCTTTGGGATTTTCTCTCAGATGACACCAGGTACAGACACGCATGCTCTTCTGACCACCATGAGGGTCATTCATTGTCCTTACATTGTGTTATTTA
The DNA here is from genome assembly GCA_030674055.1 of Rhabdomys pumilio. Lineage (NCBI taxonomy): Eukaryota > Metazoa > Chordata > Mammalia > Rodentia > Muridae > Rhabdomys > Rhabdomys pumilio. Next base: position 118,343,793 of record JANHMN010000004.1, read on the forward strand.
AATATTGACACTTAAGTGTTAATTGACCAAGGTGACAAGAAATATTTGACATAAGATTAATATGAATAAAACCAACACCTACTCATTTCTATGCTATATTTTATTAAATTTAACGTTTAGGTTATATACCTTTCAATTTCTGGAGGCTGTTTCTTAGACTCAACTGCTTTGAGAAATTCAGAAAAGTATTCTGGCTTTACAATTGGACGTCCACAAATGAGTGCACATATAGTCTAAAACGGAAAATAAAATGTAACTATAAATACATTCATACAATAGCTTATTTAAAAGAAAACTTTAAGCTGGGCGGTGGTGGCGCAGGTCTTTAATCCCAGCACTTGGGAAGCAGAGGCAGGCGGATTTCTGAGTTTAAGGTCAGCCTGGTCTACAGAGTGAGTTCCAGGATAGCCAGGACTACACAGAGAAACCCTGTCTCGAAAAAGCCAAAAAATAAATAAATAAATAAATAAATAAATAAATAAATAAATAAGTGAATGAATGAAAATTTTAAGTTATAAACTAAAAAGAGGTGGTTTTACACTATTTCTCCTTTCAAAGTCCTTAATGTACAAAGAAGACACAAACTAAAATAAAAGTCAGTACGTGGTCATAGCTTAGGTTTATATAACCATTATATAAAGACTCAAATTTAGAAAGGCCTCAGTCACTATTGCAAAGGCACACATGTATCTACATATCTAGGTTGGTGAGACTCACTACAGAAATACTAAACTACAAGAACTCCACAGTCTTTGTGAATAGAATCTTCAATAGAAAAGAAGGGTGTGGTATCATGAGATGGTATGCGGACAAGAGAGGCAACCTGACACAGAAGTAAGATGCGAACTTTGAAGGGTGGCTAGCCCATTAATTGTAGTCTCTGTCTTAGACTGAAACATGAGCTATACAATCAAATAAATTTCACGGTAGAGGATAACATAAAACCTTTCTAAGATGTCAAATCAAAATCTGAAATATAATTTGCCGAGCTACTGCTTCTCTGAGATAATAAACCACGAAAAGCCATTCAAGCCCAAATACAAACATGGAATAATCACACGTGAATGTACAGCCGATCTGACTGTTTCAAAGTAAATGACTGTAAGTCACTGAGGGTAAACTGACAGAACCTGATCTTGACACAAAGGCTTCCAACCTACTTTAATGGTGACTTTAACTGACGACATAACAAGGTGAGTACATTCTTCTGTCCAGTTGCTTGCAGTGAGTCCTCCAAGCTGTAATATAGCTTGATTTAAAACCGTTTTCCCAGAGACATCTAAACAAGAAGAACAAACAACCAAAGGCTCGTATTCTACTCTGCAAATGAAAATAAGTTACATAAAGTTAGATTGTGGTGCTTGTGATAGCCACTTACAGGATTTTAAAATAGCATCTTAATCTTAATGTATTTTTCCTAAGAAATTATCATTTTTTCAGTCTTGAGTCCTAATGAGGGAAAAAAAAACCCCGATGACCCAATTTAAGATCACAATGTAACCCAGGAGGATTCAAACAAGTGAGTCCCTGTTACAACTGTCCAGGCCACACAACCTCATTCAGTTACAGTTTCAACACCTTAGCCAAAGTCTCTTCCTTGAGAATTTCAAATGCAGCTGTGGATTTCACATCAACTCTGAACATCTCACCTGAATTTACTTTCAAACACCCCAAAGGTAACTCTATCTCCTGTCTTCAAAGTGCAGGAAAGACCAGTCTGCATTTTTTCTTCATTAACAAAGGTTCCATACTTAGAATTATCTTTTATTGTTAATGTAGGAATTTCATCTGTTTGACTCTGAAAAGAAAATCAATAAATGATTTAAAGTCATTTACCACTTAGTAATTACAGCGTAGATCTCACAAGATTAATAACTTTCTGGGGAAGCAGAAACTAAGTAGATGATGATTCCACTTAGGCCGCCTTCAGGGAAATCACCCAACTAGCATTTTCCCCATGGGTCATTTCTTAAGGCCAAGCCTTACCCCTGAGAACAGATCTCACTGCTAAGACTGTGCATTTCCTGAGCCATGGAAACCCATTCTTCTGAGGCTTTTCCTTTGGTACAGTCTGCTTTGTATTTAACATGCCAGGTGTATCCTCTCCTACACATTTTTTACATTATCAAAATCATATCATTAAAAACTAACCCAATGAGAACACGAGGTTAAAGGAGTAGAGTTTCTGATTGAATGCAACTGTTTTACTTTGTCAAGATGAATTTCTCTTTCTCTCTCTCTCTCTCTCTCTCTCTCTCTCTCTCTCTCTCTCTTTCTCTCTCTTTTTGTTTTGTTTTGTTTTGCTTTTTTGAGACAGAGTTTCCGTGTATAACCCTGGCTGTCCTGGAACTCACTCTGTAGACCAGGCTGGCCTCTAACTCAGAAATCCCCTGCCTCTGCCTCCCAAGTGCTGGGATTAAAGGCGTGTGCCACCATTGCCCAGCGAGATGAATTTCAATAATGAACATTTTCTCTATCCCTAAAAGAAGAGATTTAAAACCTGGATTTCTCTGAGCACATCTAGCACTTACACATGTGCACTGTGTACAAAGTAATAGCTTTTCTTGCACCATAAATACTGACATAAGCACGGGTAGTTAAAAATACTTTATCACCTTTACCACCTATGGTTGTGATAAAACATACTCAGATCCATTCAATGGAGCCAAATGGCACAGGCAAGTCATCTTTCCTAGTCACATATATCATTCCTACTGCTACAAAATGTGCTACATAGGAAAAGCCAGTGTCCATACAGCTGCTTCAAGTCCTTTAAGACTGTGAGTTATAAAGGTAATTCACTCTTGTATTCCCAGAATTGGTACCTGACTGATATACACAAACCAATACATGCCCAGTAGTTTGTATCTAAGTGTCCTCCAAAGAACCATGGGTTAAAGGCTTAGCTGTCAGCCTGTGGGACCATTGGACAAAAGTTAGATCTGTTAGATCTGAAAGAAGTTCTGGGGCCTCTGCTCTTTGCTCTGTTTCTTAGCTGTCAGGACGGAAGTAGCCTCCTGTAAGTGTCCTATGATGTATGGCATGGGCCACAGAAAATATGATGAACAAAAGACCACAGATTCAAATCCTGAGCCAAAGTCTGTACATCCCTCTTTAATCTGTTTATCTTAAGTAGTCCATCACTATGACAAAAAACTAACAGAGGATATTTTCTAACAAACATTTTCTCTGAATTTCAAAATCACCAGCAGAAATAGTAAACTATTCAAATAGAAGCATCCTATTTCAAAATAAATACAACTAGATTAACTATGTGGGGGTTTTTCTGTTGTTTCTTGTTTTGTTTTTATCTAATATGCTAACAAGATAGTAAAACAGGGGCTGGAGACATGGCTCAGCAGTTATGAGCACTGAATTCAATTCCCAGCAACCACATGGTGGCTCACAACTATCTAAAATGTGACCTGATAGTCTCTTCTGGCCTGTAGGTGTCAATGCAGACACAATACTCACATGCATACAATAAATAAATAAATCTTAAAACAAACAAAAAAAGATAGTAAATAAAGTTAGCAGCATACCAAACTGGTTACAGGAAAGTTTACTGTTAACACAGCATGATTTCGGCTGATTGACTGATCATTTTCGATTAGAATGGCACAGTTTTTCCTCCCAACAATGTACTCTACTCCAGCCAAAAGTCGGCATGGTTCTCCTAAGGGAAAAACAGAAGTAAATGAATGTGAGGTACACATATATTCATGATACAGGACATACTGTATATTTATTACAAATAACTCACTCTTCTGCTACTTAAATGCTAAGCAACTTGATATTATGCATGCATATTTATATAAATTATATATGTCATATGTGAGGCTTTTCTTTTAAAAATTTTTGCTAGATTTATGTGTTTTGTCTACATGTACATATGTGCATCATGTGTATATTGTGGGGGAGGGGTGTCCCTGCCAGTTCTACAGCCGGCAGCAGAACAATCCATAGAGAGGCAAAAATGAAGCTCGGTTCAGCTTAATTTAGTTAGCCAGTGTTGGTACAAACTTCTAGAGGCTGACACCAGACAGTTGACATTAGCCATATTTAAGCACAGTACAACTTTGAATAATGATTTCCTGATGACAATTAGCTCAGTGTCACATGTACAACAAAGCTTAAGACCTGTTTATACTGAAACTCTTTACAAAGTACATATGGCTTCTTCCATAAAGATGGGTTCTGTTGACTCAGAAACAATGTTCAGGATGAAGATGTAGGGAGAATGACTGAGCTAACACACTGCCTAATGAGTCAGGATTGGCCTGTCCCTAAGATAACATAGAAGTCACTTAGGCTATTGAAAGTCTAAGGGACATTGCTCATAAGGATGGGTTTAATGGACTGAGAAGCAGTGCTCAAGATTTGGGGAGGGGAATGGAATAAACATTATAGTCTGGGAGACTTGGGTAAGGGAGACAAGATGTACTGGTGGGGCAGAGCACTTCGAAGACGACCTCTACAAGGCACCATTAAGAAGACACCCAGAAGCCCAGGTGCAAGGAAGATGAACAAGTAAGTGGTGGAGAGATGGAGAGAAAGAGAAGCAGAAGGACATGTATGATGAAGAAAGGTAGACCAGGAGACTGGAAAGTAGTAAGGAATGGCCTGATATGAGGAGCCTGCAATGCCACCTGAGGCCATGTCTGGGTCCATGGCCCTGCAGCAGTGGGGACCTGTGCTGGTGTCCATGAACCATGTTATCACCAAAGGTCATGTGGACATCTCTGGTCTGGGCTGCCAGCTAGGACCATGTTGATGTCCAAAGGCTGTGCAGAGCTGCCCCCTCCCTCACCAGCTGTGGCACTCTGGAGAGCTATCAGGCTGACCAACTCAGCAACCACCCAGACCCCGATCCATGGCTCTGAGTTGGCTCACCCCTACATCTACCCACTGATGAACTGCTGGAGCACAGGAAGGGGCTGGTCTCTAGATCCAGAGCTGCAGGGTCTCCATGACACAGGGCAACAACAGGATCTCCAAGAGGAGTCCCAGTGAGGATCCAGTATTGATAGCGTAGCAGAAGACTCAAACCTAATCAATAACTCATACCAATGAACATTTGAAAGAAAAACTGTTTAGGCACAAAGGTGTACTGGGTGACATGACACACTGAAGCTGCCAGGGTGAGATTTTGTTTGTTTTATTTTGTGAGGGGGAGGTTGCAAGGGCGGAGGGTGGAGATGGAGGAATGAGGAGAAAGTTAGTGTATCATATGAAATTCACAAAGAATCAATAAAACGTTAAAATAAAGTTGTAAATCAGCAACTGGTGGAGTAATAGCAGACATGTTGGAGACCTGTGGAATTCGGAGGCATGGGCTTCCAGTTGGTGGAGTAATTATCACAATTATACAAATAGGAAGAGTCCAGCAGAACCCTGGCATCCTTCTAACGGTTTGAGTTAAGTATTGTCAGTGAGATTTCTGTTTGTTTTATTTCATTTTTGAGAGGAAGTCTCACTATGCTGCCTCAGCTGTCCTCAAACTCAACATCCACCAGCCTCAACTTCTCAGGAGCTGGAACTACAGGAAGGAACTGAACCTGGATGAACTTGGATGGTTTCAAGGAAGGTAAATAAATATTGTTAGTTTCTGCTGTAACACAAAGGTGACCAACTAACTCGACAACTAATCCCTTTGCTTCCATCAGATTCTGAAATGCAGCTGATATTGGTTCTAGAAGCATATTTATTCTGCTATCATGTTAATAAAGGGTTAAGGCTACCTGGGTGAGTACTGAACTGCAGCCTAAAAGTACATTTGTTCTAACAGCTAGGTATCAGCCAGTCACAGACCAGGAAGGAATCAGATTAAGAGTCCTTATACTCTAAATGCCTCTTCATACATCCCTCAAGTAGAGCAGCTGAAGTAAAATTTAATCAAGGTGCTTTTCTAAGTTATGTCCTTTTCTGTCTATAAAATATTGCTTGACCATGGTGTTGTGTGGGGCTCTGTGAAACTACCCGTTCAAGGTGACAAGCAATTCACAAATCCTTCTCTTACCCAAACTTAAATTTGGCAGGTTGTTATCTGTTTTGAAACAGGCTCTCATGTAGCTCGCAGGCCTCAAACGTATGTAGCTGATAACCTTTAACTCCGGATCCTCCTTCCTCCACCTCCCAAGGGCTGGGATTATAAACCTGTGTCACTACCGCTAGAAAATTCCTATTTTACAGACACCCATAGAATTAGCTAGGCTCAAGGCTAATTATTCAGAGTCCTCCTTGCTCCGAAACACAAATCTGCGTTCTACCTTTGCAGTGCCCCAGCCCACAAAGATAATCTTTCAGACTTGATCCTTCCCTCTATACTGTTCGTAAACTGCCTCTTCATTAAGTTCCCAGAAAACAAGATACAGTCGCAGGCGAGTACTTAATCTTCCATCAATTAAGACTATATAAGGGGACAACCACTTAACACGTGATAACTTTTTCACTGCGTAAAAATGGATGGGTGGAGGGCAAAGTCTGAAAACTTTAAAGCCGGCCTGTGGTGTCACGTGATTTCTCATAACTATGCTCCTGCGTCCGCCTCCACCGGTGGCTGGGCGCCTGAGCTAACTCTGCGCGGTGTTTCCATTAAGGGCTTAAGTTCTGTCGTTCGCAGCCTAGCTGGACCGGTCTAACCCGGGGACGCACACCTCACCGCCCCAGGTACGGCGGCCTCCCATCTCGGTTCCCGCCTCCCAGCTTCCGTGTCCAGTCAGCCTTGGCCGCCTAGGCGTCCGCCGGAAGGCGAGGGGAACGGACCGGAAGTGCGCTCTGCTGTTCCCCACCCCCACCTCCCCGCGGCTCCCGGGAAGAACTTCCCGCCACCTCCTTAACCCTCCTACCTGGAGCCGCACCTGCGGCCGGGAGCAGCTTCCACATGGGTCCGGCGTCTCAGAACCCCGCGACGTGCGACGCCAACCGCGGCTGCCCAGCGTGCGCGGCCACCGGGCTGCACCAGCGCGGGCTCCGGGACGTGCGCGTTCCAAAGCCTCCGCCAAGTTCTTCGGAAACGTGGGAATGGGGCCAGAGCGCGCCGCCGTCGCGGGCGCCACCTGGTGCGGAAGATGCATCAGTGCAGCGCAGGAAGTGTCACGGTGTAATCAACTGTAATGTTTAAAAATCTTGGAAGTAATGTGGATTTTAAATTAAATACATCAGACTGCTGGTTGAGTATATTATTTGCTGTATTTAAAATGTCTTAATTTACATCATTTGTAGTAAATTTACAGCATTTATAGTAGTATCAGTCAAAATGAAAATTTCATGTCAAAGCCAGTTGTATGTTTAATCTTCTCCATCGTGTCCTGAGTGTATTATACCAGACCCATATTTACATCTTAACGCAATGTCAGAATTTACTGAATAACAGTAAATCCGCAAGCTGCGTTATCTTTGACTGCAATTTGCCACATAGTCCCAATTTCCCTTAAGAGTTGATCACTGGTAAACAGGTTTTTTTTTTTTATTCCAGTTGTAATATTAATACATCATACAGCAAGGGTGTGTGTCCATTAAAGAATGACTTCAACTTCCATGAGTGGCATTGCACACCTTTAATCCCAGCACTTGGAGGGCAGAGACAGGTGGATCTCTGCGAGTTTGAGGCCAGCCTTGTCTACACAGAGAAATCCTATCCAAAAAGAAAGACTACAAAGGAGTTGAAGAGACACAGCAAGAGCCGTCAAGGGATTTGGGAAGCTAAAGTATAGAGCTGAAACAGATACAAGCAGAGTAAATGCAGCACTTAGCGTGCATGAATCACTGGTTTTGGTTGTCAGCACTAATCAACAGCACAGAAACCTTCCCACATAGTTGTGATTGACCATTAGATTACATATGATATAAATAAAATGTAAGTGCAATTTAAACAGTTGTTCGGTTCTATTGTTTAAGGAATAATAAACAATCTGTGTATGTTCCGCAGAAATACTTTTTAAATAGTATTTTTGGCATGTGGTTGTTAGAATCTGGAAACCTAGAATCTAAGAACCTTAGAATCTAAGACGTAGCGGACAATCAACTATTTACACTAAGGGACCTCTTCCTTTATTTACAACACAGAGAACTGAGCTTGAAAATTAAGCTTGCTGTTCTTTTGTTTTGGTTTGTTCACAGAGGCTCATGTATCTGTGGCTAGCCTGGAACTCTGTGTAGACCAGACTGACCTTGAACTAATAGAGATGTGCCTCCCTCTGCCTCCCAAGCACTGGGATTGAAGGTGTGTGCCACCATGCCAGCTCAGTTGCTCAGCTTCTTATTCTTAATTGTGCCTTTACTGCAAAGCTTCGAGGGATTGACGACCCCTTTCAAACACTTTCCTCGACCCAGAAGCTGTGAGCCTTGATTTAATCCAAATAACCTGTCATAAATGTACACAAGATACTGCATATTAGGTCTTTATAAAGCTAGCACAAACATTAGCCAATACTTCAGTAACTTCTAGACAACACTTAATCAGGACAGTTGAAGTTCCACCTCAACCCTCTGCTCACAAAAACAAAAACCTGAGGGCCTTTGTTTTGCTTTCTTGTTCAAGGTACTAATGGGTTACAACATGGGAGACAATGAAAAGAGACATGATATTACAACCACAGTGTCAGTTCCTGTCACATCATTCTGGCCTAGCAACCATTCTCCACAGGCAGGAAAACAGTGAGCATTTCCTGCCTATTACTAGGCTAGGGCACGATCTAAGTACTTTAAACTTATTGGGAAGTAAAGAAAACTTATGTGAATTCTACTTGGAGGAAGCCGGTAATTAACATTTTCTCAATTCAAAAAGAACAAAAGATAGTAATTCTTAAGCCAAATTTAAGTGACCATCAATCACCTCAATATGTGCATTCAGGTTTTTTTTTTTAATTTTATAAAATACATTTCAGATTTTATCCCCTCACCCCCATTCCCCCCATTACCCAGGAACCCCCTATCCCGTTCCCCCTCCTGCCTCCACAAGGGTGTACCCCCACCTACCCCCCACCCCCCTCCTTACCCTCTAATTCCTCCCCGTTCAATGTTCAGCTTTTATGGGACCAGGAATCTCCTCTCCCACCCATACCTGACAAGGCCATCCTCCCCTAAGTATACAGCTGAAGTCATGGGTGCCTCCCTTTGTGCTCCCAGGCTGGTGGTTTAGACCCTGGGGAGCTCTGATTGGTTGGTACTGTTGCTCTCCTCTTGGGGCCACCAACCCTTTCAGCTCCATTAGTTCTCTAACTTCTCCATTGGGAACCCTTGATCAGATCAGTGGGTAGCTGCGAGCATCTGCCTCAGGATATATCAGACTCTGGCAGACCTCCAAGGAGACAGCTGCATCAGGCTCCTTTCAGCATGCACTTCCTGACATCCATATCAGTGTCTGTCTTTGGTGACTGCACATGGGATGGATATCAAGGTAGAGTGGTCTCCCGATGGCCCCTCCTTGACTTTCTGTCCCACACTTTGTCACCTTATTTGCTCTCTTGAGCATTCTGTCACTCCTTCCAAGAAGGACCGAGGCATCCACACTTGGTCTTCCTGCTTCATGAGCTTCATGTGGTCTGTGAGTTGAATCTTGGCTATTTCAAGCTTTTGGGCTAACATCCGCTTATCAGTGAGTAAATACCATGTGTGTTCTTTTGTGATTGGGTTACCTCACTCAGGATGATATTTTCTAGTGTGCATTCAGGTTTTAAATACCCTGTTCCAACATGGACATAGTTTCCTGAAGTTTTTATAGTTAGAAAACAAACGAAAGTCATAAATCAATATACTTACTAAATACCTTGGTGAAAACACCAACTAAGCAAGTTACAGCAAAGGAGAGAAAGGTGTAATACGTCTTAGCCCTTTTGTTGCTGGAAGCTAGTTGTCTGTTAATACATGTATGTTAAAAGGATTTAACTGGTACAAAGATGTTGAGTCAGACACAGAAGTAGGTGCAATAACTGGGTATTAAGGGCATTAAAGGTAGCGTAAGATAATTTGGCTTTGGATTTATAACATTTCAACTCTTCACAATCACAGTGTTTTAATCAATTATCCTGTCAGCAGAGGAACAGAATGAAGCCGCCCGGATCTGTTGCCAGCAGTCTGTGGACTGACTGCCTTATCCTTTAGGTTCTGCCATGGTCCTTAACCTCACTGCAGAAAAGAATTTCATAAAGCAGAATTGGAGTTTGTTGAAGAGAATGTTTAAACACAGATTTCAGTGCAGGGGTTAACATAGAGGTACTCGGAAAGATTAGGACGTAATGCAAAAGCATGGATGTGTGTGTCTGAGAAGAGGACGGTTCCTCTGACGTGTCTTGGAGTGACCGTGTGATGATTTTATGCGTGGACATGATCTTCAGCCTCATTACTAAGAAACTTTCCTCCCAGCTGGGTGTGTGGCACATTCCTTTAATCCCAACACTCAGGATGAAGAGGCAAGCAGATCTCTGTGAGTTCAAGGCTAGCTGGTCTCCATAATGAATGCCAGGACTACTTAGACTCTGTAAAAAAAAAAAAAAAAAAAAAGAAGAAGGAAGGAAGGAAGGAAAAAGGAAGGAAGGAAGGAAGGAAGGAAAAATATTTTCCCATTTATTTGGTGTGATTTGGTGTGTATGTGTGTGTGTGTGTGTGTGTGTGTGTGTCTGTGTGTGTCTGTGTCTGTGTGTATCCCTTCATATCTTTTGCCCTCTGTTGTGGTTTAAATGAGAATGGCCCCCAGGCTTGTGTATTTGCATGCTTAGTCCTCAGCTGATGAACCTTTGGGGACGAATTAGGAGGTATAGCCTTGTTAGAGCTGGTGTGTCCTTGTTGGAGGAAGTGTATTGCTGGAGGAGGTGGGCTTTAACATTTCTTTCTCTTTGCTTGCTGACTGTGGATTGTTGAGGCCTAGGTAAAATATTAAGGCCTAGATGGAATGTTAAGGCCTAGGCAAAATGTTAAGGGTTGGGTAACTTGTTAACTGGCTAGCCTGCCATTATAAGGAAACCTTCTCATATGTTTCTGCTGTTAGTAGGAAACTTCCTAATGCCAAGTTGACTACATATTCTGTTATGTTTTGTGCCCTCAGAAACTAATCATAATAGAAGTCAGTCGCACTGCTTTGTATAGTTACCCATAATACACTTGGACCTGAACCAACTACCCACCAGCACATCCTGTACCTGTGTGTAAGTGTTTATGGTATTTGCTGTTATAAGCTTCCCCTGGCATGGACCCCAATATAAGAGATATAAGAAACTACTTAAAATAAGACTTTCATTTTGAGTAGTGGTCAAGGCCTCCCTGGGAACTGACATACTACATGGCAGAAAGAGACATGTACATGGGTAGCTGACATCCTGGTTGGCAAGACATGAATGTTAGATAAGATAAGTCCCACCCTGGTAGACAAGTTAAGACATGAATGTTAGACAAGGAAAATCCCCTGCCACAGTTGAATTTTCCAACCAATTTTAACAGGATAATGTACAACATATATTCCTAAGGAAATCTCCTATCCCTAAATCCTGATTGGTGGAATAACTTCAGATTTTTGTAGATCTCAGGCTTAAAAAGCTCTGTAGGATCTTAACTCAGGGTCGTGGTTCAGCTCCTGAGCCTGATTAGTCTTGGGGTATGGTGTTCAATAAATCATCCCTATTTGACTGAGATTGGTGTCTACGTGGTTTGTGTAACAATTCCCAGACTCCATCAGGATCAGGATATAAAGCACTCAACTACTGCCTGTCTGCTTCTAACTGTGACGATCTCACACTAACTCTCTGTATTAGTCATGATTCTTTAGAATAGCAGAATTTATAGAATGAATCTCATTATATATCTAAAAAAATATGGATACATCCATATATACATATGGATACATGTCTACTGAATATATATGAAATTTATTAGAATCACAGACTACAGTCCAACAAGTGCAACATTGGCTGTGAGCAGAAAGTCCAAGAACCCAGAAGTAGCTCAGCCTACAAGGCTAGCTGATTTTCAACAGATGCTGTAATCCTGAAGTGAGATCTAATGCTAGTGAAGGAGGAAATGGACTTGCTAACAAATGTGAGGGCAAGCAGGCAAAGAGCAAACACTTCCTTCTTCCATGTCCTTACATAGATTCCAGAAGATGGTGTGGCTCAGATTAAATATGTGTCTTCCTGATTCAAGATCCGAATCAAAGGCAAGTATCTTTTTACCTCAAAGATTGGGACTAGAAGTGGATTTACCCACTTTGAACCAAGCAAAAATTTTCTCGCAGATGTGCCCTTTGTTTCTGGATTGTAGTTCATTCCAGAGGTAGTCAAGTTGACAACCAAGAATAGCCATCATACCCTCTAAAACTATAAGCAAGACCCCAGTTAAATGCTTTCTTTTCTAAGAGTTGCCTTGATCATGTGTCTTTTCACAGCAATAGAACAATTGCAAAGATATTCTCCTTTTGTCTGTCCTCCCCTTCTAATTAGTTCTAGTGTTAGTTCTACTTTCAAGTCTCACACACATGTTCACACCCCACATGCACATATCTGTCTATACACACAACACATATGTACATATACACACAGCACATGCACACATGTACACATACAACACACGAACATATGTATAATATGTACACCCATAAAACACGCACATATGTACAACGTGTACACATACAACACACACACACACACACATATATATATATGCATATATATATATATGTACACACGCACAACACAGGCACATATACACAATATGTAAAATATGTATACACGCACACACAGAGTTGAGCATGCTTTCCTGCCAGTCCCTCAACATATACTCAAGCTGGTCTGATGACAGTTTGGCGAGGCTCTCAACTTCACATTGTCCGGCATTCTGTTCTTTGGGGTTTACAGCCAGAGTGTTGCACACTTTGCTGGGTCTTCTGTGTTGGAATGTTCTTGGGCATGGTTTCTTCAGTATGATTTTAATATGCCCATGTGACTACCTTAAAAAGTTTGTAGGCTGATACCCTCTTTACTTTTACAAATAAGTTATTTCTTGGCATGCCTTGTGGGTAGTGCCAGAACAAATGTGGTCACCCTGCTTCCTGTTTGCACTAAAAATGGGGTCAAATTCTGCCCATAAAATGGAATCTCTCAGGATAAGGCACATTCTGAAAAAACACTGTTTCACATAGTGTGGAAAAAGAGAGTAGTGTTAATTCAATTCTGTAACTAGCACTTTTTTCTTTATCTTGGCTAGCTTCCAAATAAATGAGACTATGGGATTTATTTGATAAGCATTATAGTACAATGTCTGAGCAGTTATTAATCTATTCTAATCCTCTAAACTAATCTGGCTACCTCACAGCAAAATTCTCTGAAATTCTTGAATTTTGACATTGATCTGGCTTTTTCTGCTTCAGGTGTTTTCCCGTGGTGTCCCTGGAACCCTCCCCACCTGGTGAATCCCCATCCCCCCCTCTTCCCCTCGATGGAATCATAAATCCAGCCCTGCTCAGCCATTAACTGATCAGCTTTTATTAACAAATAAGACTAAACAGGGAACAATGTTTACACAAACTTGAAACAGATTCTTAGAATAAGCCTTACAATGTCGTGTCTGAGATATGGGACCAGAGAAATCAGCATTTGAATAATTCAAGGATAATGTTTACACAATACACAAAAACATGCCTATAGAGTCATCATGCTGACACTTCTGGAAGTCTTCCCAAGTCCAGCCTGTTTAGCTCAGGTATTTTGTTATAGTATTTTGTTATAGCTATCTCATATTTTTTTTAAGTGCTTGTGAGGATTATGGATGTGCTGACCCAGGTCTCCCTCTTACACACAAACAGACACACACACAACAACAACAACAACAACAACAACAACCACATTGATAAATGTTAGCGTTTAAGAGAAATATATGCTCAGACACTAAAGTTAAACCCCACTGTTTAGATTCTCGGTCAAATCAATTCAGAGGAGACAGAGGGGACAATGTAGAAGACAGAGTTTATTACAGAATAGTATTGAATGAGAATTAACAATGGTCTGTTCACTCAAAATAGCAGCTTTCATCTCAAATTATCATAGTTCTTACCAACTTAACACAAACCAACACATATCTGGGAAACAGAGATCTTAACTGAGGAATTGCCTCCATCAGATTGGCCTGTGTGTATGTCTGTAAGACACCATTACTGACGGATGTAGGACAGCCCACTGTAAGAGGTACCGTTTGGGCCGGTGTCCTAGGTAGTAGCTGAGCAAGCCACAGGAAGCAAGCCAGTGAGAAGCCTTGAGTTTCTGACTTAGCTTCCTCCATGATGGATTGCAACCTGTAAGCCCAATAAACCCTTTCCCCTATATGTTGCTTGTGGTTATGGTGTTTACTACAGCAACAGAAAACAAAATAGGACACCAAGGGAATATTAGTGACCAATGTGGTTCCACTTTCACTTCGTCCCTTGGGGTGATGTTCAGAAGTCACTGAATGTGTGGGGGCTGGGGGGGGGAAGGGTGACTGAAGGCAGCTTGTGGGTGTGGATCTCTAAATCTTGTTGGGCGGTTGGTTGTTCATTCCTAGTGTTCTTGACTGAGTTAGTTCTGTGCGACACTGGGCCATGAGAGGCCGTAGGGGCACCCACAGGTGGGAAGTGAACTTAGCCTGATTCCGTGGGTGGTGCAGGGCCTGGAGTGCAGGTGGAGTGGACCTGGAGGTCGGTGTCTCCATTAAGGGCCCCCAGACACCACTGGGGGGCGCAGCAGAATGCTCGGGCTCGGGAAGTGCTCGCTTGTTATACTCGCTTGGCTTGAATGGTGCCTCTCGTGGCAGGAACGAAGAGAAGTCCTCCACAACGACAGGCCCCAATAGCACGAAAGTTCAGGATTCCAAGAGCTTTATTGACACGGCAGATGATAGATGGTCTGGATGTGCACCCCCCACTTAGGCCAGGGCGGGCCTGACTTAAATAGGGAGGGCAGGAGGAGGGACTGGGAAAGAATACTTAATTAACTATGCCTTCTGGCCTTTAGGTAACTCAAATTTTCTCAAGGCCTAAGGCCTGTAGTTACTCCCTCTACCTGTGGAGGGTGATTGTCCTACGTGACTGCAAGGCACAGGTCAAATGGAGGTCTTAGACCACGTCAGGACCCTGGGTTCTGGGGGAGTGGCCGAACACCTGCCATTGCCCCATTGGGGGTCGGGGTTCCAGGCCTATGCCACACCAAAAATCAAGATACCCTTTCACAGTCCCACATGAATGGGTGGGTCAGTAGGAACCCAGGCCTGCAGGGAGTGCTGGGGGAGAAGGTTTCTCTGGGGATTTCAGTGTTACAGCTCTCTTAGATGATATTCAGTGAAACAGCTTGTGCACAAATACTTTATTTGGTGTAAACAAGGGCTATATGACCCTTGAAGAGTAGGAAGGAATTTTCAGGGTGGATGTAAATCATTGGCTGCAGCTTAAAGTACTGGGAATGCCTCATCTGCATGGAGAGGTTCTTATCTGGAGAGAGGAAGTTGAAGCTGAAATTTTGCCCAGGAGTATGTGACATTCTTCAGGTAGAAGATGAGGGAGTTGGGCTCCCCAGATCAGGCAGAGAAGAGGAAGTCCTGCTAAGAAAAGGGAGTCCCCCATTTTGCACCCAGCTCAGGAAAGCTGTCTGGATATGGTAGACTACAACCTTAGTATTGGAGTCCAACAACCGTGGCCCAGAAATGCAGATTCAGGTTACTGCAAATACAGTGTTCCAACATGGTCAGAGGACCATGTTCAGCAGGTCATGGTTCAGCAGGTCTTTCTTCATTGTCAGAGTCCTTGGAAAGAAGATCCGGAGATCCAAATATAGAGGATAGTAGGAAAGAGTTGTTTTGTTTTTTTTTTAAAAATGGGATTTGGAGGTCTTGCAAAAGCTACGTCTTATGCCAAGCAAGTTTATTAAGAAGTACAGCATTTTATACTATTTCCAGGGGAGAAATGTGGCAAAGTCAGCAGACTGTACCATACAATGGGACAAAATCAGCAGGAGGCTAATCAAGCCAGTCTTGCACAAGTGGAACACAAGAGTGTTGCACACTGATCGTATAGTGGCCTTGGTACTGATAACATAACCCTTTAGCACAGGAGAGTTGGGCTCTCAGGATCTGAAAGCCATAGATCTCAAAAGGCCCTGGTCCCAGGCTATTGCTGGCTCTGTGAAGCATATCCCTGGTTTTAGAGAAGGAGTTGGGTTTGTAGTTGTTGTTTGTTTTTGTTTTTCTTGATAAATCAGAACCTCAGAGAAAGGCTGCCAAGGCCCTGGCCCCAGCCTATTAACAGCTCTGCCAAGTGTATCTGGTTTTAAAAGTGCTGTGTTACTTATCCATACACCAGGGTCTCAAAGATCAGTCCAGCTTTCAATAGTCACACTCCATGAAATTTGTATATTCCTAAAATGAAAGAAAGGTACAAGCTAAGCTACCTTTCAAGTGCATTGGCAGACATATCAGGCGGGGGTGGGTTGGGGAGGGTAAGAGCAAAGCAGGAAGATGCCTGCTGCTGTCGCTTTGATAACAGTCTTAGCTTTCGGGTTGGTGGAAGTAGGCTATCTGTTAATATGCCCATCAAAGTTTCACATGGTAACCGTGGGGAGGTTGGATCAGAAGCAGAGGTAGAGTTTCTTGTTTCTATCCTGCTTCATACTCCAAGCTAGCTGGCCCTAAGCTTCCTGGTGACTGTTCTGTCTTTGTTTCTCATCTCACCATGAACATGCTCGGAGTAAAGATGCATGCCTTTACATCCAGGGACTGAATGAATTATTGTGCTGTTGTACTGACTACTTTCGCCTGCTCAGCCTTCTTGCTCACCTCCAATTCATTAATCTTCTTAGGAAGGAAAAACATCATAACTGACCGTTAGAATTTAAAATCTGATAGGAAAGAGAGAAAGTGAAAGCGAGGGGGGGGGTTGTTGAAGTCCCTTGGGGGAAAAACAGCTTCTTTCTG
>JANHMN010000004.1:118360728-118376360 GCA_030674055.1 Rhabdomys pumilio
GGGGGGGGGTTGTTGAAGTCCCTTGGGGGAAAAACAGCTTCTTTCTGATGAAGCATTTTAAATTATGTGTGTACTTATATGTCTGTATGGGTGACTATTGAAGGCTGGACTGATCTTTGAGGCCCCATGGATGGGTAAGTAGCACAGCTCTTTCAAAACCAGGAACGTGCTTGGCAGAGCTGTTAATACCCATATAGATATATATGAATGCTGGTGCCTGCAGAGGATGGTGGATTCCTTGGAGCCAGAGGTACAGGTGGTTCTGAGCCAACAGAGGTATTGGAACAAAACTTTGTTCTTTGTATAAGTAGCACATGATCTTAGCTCCTGAGCCATCTCTCCATCCCAAACCTGCACATTCTGATACTCTGGTGGGTGAGGACTAATGTTCTAAACGTCCCAGAAGATAAAGACACTATCATATCTAATGGAGAGTGTCTGGTAAAAAACTGAAAATTGTCCCTTCCATTAAGAATTATACTAAATGGGACTGTCAATTACCTGTCAGGGCTGCCCCCTCCCTGAAAGCTGTTACAAAGCCTTCAGAGAGTAGTATATAGCCTACCTAAAATGTATGTGTGAAATATAACCATTGTTATATTTTCATTCATGAGAGTGTTTCCTTCAGAAATGGGGAATAAAAGCCAAGAGAGCAATTGGTAACAGAAGCAGGTCATTGAGACACACCTGACTCTGTGGCTCTTAGCATGTTTTGTGGATGGAATGTGAAGGAACTTGCACTTTGTGGTTAGAAGAAGCCTTGAATGCTTACCATTCTGAGGGGATCTTGGGCGATAAGAACACTGAGAGAAGTGTGGACAGTGGGGGGGGGGGGCAGCTCATAAAAAGACTTCAGAGGTGAACAGTGACTCCATAAGGAACTGGAGAGAAGACATTTGTTTGATATTTTTGGTCAAGAATATGGGTTCATTCTAACTAGGCCCTTAGAACTGTAAAGAATGAAGTTGAGTTTAAGGATAATGGTGGAATTTTTTTCAAGACAGGAGAGCATTCAGGCTGGTGCTGAGGAGACAGCTGGGTTGTCAAAGAGATCAGCATTGCTGAAGAGAAATTACCTGTGCTGAAATGGGGCAAGAGAAAAGATGTCCCCAAGGCAAAACTCTGTCCCTTAAAGGTGGCATAATACGAAGATCCAAATCATTTAAAGGAAGCCTGGGCTGAATGTGGTCGCTGCTTCCCAAAGGTAATTATCTAAAATCATGGTTCCTTGGGGTCACCGTGCAAAAGCTGGAGCAGAAATGGAAGCTAGACTCTACACGTTCATAGCAGAGTTTGGCAGCAATATTCATATGAAACTGATTTTTGAAGGCATGATAGAGGGGTCATGGAGAACAGCTAAGGCCAGACAATGTGTAGTGAAGTTAGAGTCCATGTCAGGAGGCCCTGAGAGGACATTTTGTAAACCTGTGAAGGTAAGGCGTAGGCTTCAGTGGAGACCCTGGGAGGATGGAGAAGCTAGGACAATGGAGTCTGCACCAAGGAGTGTTTTGTGGGCATGGATTGGAGCCAACCTAGCAGAGAACACACTAGCTGAGAGCAACAGGGCTGCAGGGGTGGCACTTTCTAAGCCATTGGAACACAACTGTGACCAGGCAATCTGCATCCCAAGTAGATACAGCATCCTGACTCCTTCCAGTACTTTCTGACCCACCCCTGCCCTAAACTCTTCAGTCTTTGCACTTCTCTTCCCTTCCCCCAGCTTCTCTTCCCAATAAAACCCAGTCATTTTGGCCATGTGCTTTCTTTTTCTTCAAACTCTCTTGGTTCTTCTCTCCATCTTGGTCTCCCCCTTTTCTTCCTCCCTTGCTCCCCACCCCACCCTGCTCCTTTCATGGCCCTGTCTATTCTGCTGGCTAGGTTCAGTCTGGACTCTTCCAGATGCCTCTGCTTGTTCTCTTTCTCACATCTGCAACATCTACCTAGGAGTGGTCATGTCTCTATTTTCATTTAATATTATATCCTGGGTCTTCCATTTTGGAATAGGAATTCTTATCTGTACTATAATGTGTCAGGAGTATGTAATTTGTTTACATCTTAAGACTTTGTAATATTAAAGTGTTATAATCGATAAAGATTATGCGGGACTTTTAACGTTAGACTGAATACATTTTACATTATAACATGGTTATGAGCCTATAGGGACAAAGGTGAAAGTTTAGTGCCTAAAATTAATGAGGTTGGGTGTCAGGCTGATAAACAGCAGAGCTACAGCAATTGTTTTTTAACCGTGAACTTGAAATAATCATATGACATACTGGCCCTTGAGGCCTGGCCATTATCTTGATTGTGTTAATTGATGTGGAAAGACCCATCTTCTCTCTGGGCAGGACTATTTCTCAGGCAGGAGATCCTGGACTGTACAAAGTGGAGAAAGAGTCCCTATTACTAGTAGATACATTTATCGCTTCCTCCTGTCTTCCAACACCGTGTGAGCACATCTCCAAGCTCCTGCTCTTTCCATTTCCCATCATGATGGATCTGGAGCCGTGAGTTAAAATAAACAGTTTCTCTTGTTTTTTTCAAAGTGTTTAAAATTTTAAAATAGATTTATTATTTTGTGTTCAAACGCACTTGTGCAGAGCTCGGAAGACAGCTTGCTGGAATCGGTTCTCTCCTCTTCTACCTTGTGAGTCCTTGAGATGGAACTCAGGCTTGGAGGCAAGTTACTCCACCAGGTGAGTTACCTCACTGTCCCCAATCAGATTCATGTTAAGAGTATTTTATCACTCCGGCAGGAAAACAAATAAGACACATAGCTTTAAGGATAGGGTTTTTTTTTTTATTTCAAGTCAGGCTGGAGAGATGGCTCCAAAGGGTTAAGAGCACTGACTACTCTTCCAGAGTTCAATTCCCAGCAACCACATTGTAGCTCACAACCATCTGTAATGGGATCTGATGCCCTTTTCAGGTGTGTATGTATTCATATACACACAATAAATAGATAAAGATTTTTTTTTCAAGTCTGAAAAATTGTCATCTTTTATAGTGCCCCGCACATTTCAAACCCTGCTATCCCAAGTCATTTATACTGTAATTGTGCATTTGCTTTTCAAGTGTACACTCGTTCCTTGGAGAAAAAAGCAAAGGCTTGGAGAATCAGAGCTAAGCTTCTTCTAATAGGCGGTGGCGTGCCGTCCGACATTTCACTGTCTGCTTGGCTTTAGAAAAGAGGCCATGCTCTGAGTGTTTTGTTAATTAATATTAACAAAATATTAATCTGATGGTATGTGACGGAACTTCCCAAGGACCACGGCTTTACATCTGGGAGGAATAAACACAACTGACCGAAAGGCATTCATTCAGTGGACGAACTGCAGGTCTCGTTGTTTCGAAAAACTTTTGTTTTGCGCAGGGGCTGGTCCCGAACCCGTTTCCCCCTGGACAAAATTCTCTCTTCCGAGGGAGCCGAGAACTGCGTGGAGCCGGTGGGGAGTCGCGGTCACAGCCTTGTCCGGCCCCTCCCTCCGCCCCTGAACTCAGACTTCCGGGCCGGGGCGGACCCTGGCATTAAGGACAGAGTTCTGCTGCAGACATGGCGCTGCTCGGACGTGCCTTCTTTGCTGGGGTGTCCCGCCTCTCCTGTGATCCCGGTCCTCAGAGGGTAAGGCAGCGCGGCGTGGGTGACGGCCAGGCTCGCATCCACAGGCGAAGCTGAGCACGCAGGGCGCGAGAACAGGGGCCCCGGGCGCAGGCAGCTGAAACAGGGCAGAGGGCCCTCGGGTGCAAGGCGTCCCGGGGAGCAGAGGGTGCAAGGAGTGGGGTGAGGGGACAAGAGTTCCAGGACTTGGGGAGAGCACTCCGGGAGCGCAGTGAGGGGGAGAGAGAGACCCAGCTAATTGAGAAGCCAGGGGTCTCAGGGCCCTGGGAGATGAGAGAATGAGGGGGGTGGGGTGGAGACACGAATCCCCTACAAAGGAACTTGCATTTGTAAGTAAACAGGGAATGCTACACACGTAGCAGGCTGGGTGAACCCAGAACTGTCTAGTGAACAACGGGATTTTGTTGAGATGTGGAAAGCAGACATTAGGTTGGAAGAAATCCACGGACCTTTTACCTACTTTTAGCAGTGGCAAGCCCTTAGTCAAAGCTAGCCTGAAGGGCATAGCTGTCAATTCTGTGAACAGGAAAGAGTAGGCTACTAGGTTGGTTCTGTTTCTGAAGAAGTCTTCCCTGAGCACTGTTGCCCTTTTACGAGCCTCCCACTCCCACCCCACCCCATGTTCTGTGGGACATGGCAGGGATGACTTCATTTTCTATAGTTATTTTTCCAAAAAACAAAGGCACATAAAAAAGGAAATAAATGAAAAGCCAAAACCTTGTGGAAGTTGGTTCTCACCTTCTACCGTTGGATCCCAGGATGGAACTCTTGTTGGTGAGGCTTAGGCACAGGCCTCTCTCCCCCAAATAAACAAGCACGACGGAAGTAAAGTAATTTGAAAATGTCAAAACCCAAGTCACCTTTCGATTCACCTACTAGAGGTGCATCTCACCTCTAGATGTTTGCTTTCCAACATTTTCCCACTGGGTCAACAATGGAAATGAAACATGCAAGTGAAGAAACCAGGGGACAAAAGGAAGAGGAAGAAGAGAAAACAAAAAGCATTCGTTTGAGACAACCCATGCCTCTAACTCCCTTAAAAATCTTCAGCTAAAAATCAGAATTTCCTTATCCAAGTAGAAAAGTCGCTCCATCAATTGTACCCCATCTCTACCCACTTTGAGTTTCGTACACAGGTCCAGCAGTGTTACTTTAGAAAAATGTGGGAGTGGTTCGAAAGATCTGGGTACTTGGGGGCAGGGAGGTGTGAGAGGTAGGGGTCCTTTGGCAGAGAAGCACAGGAGAGAGAACATGTCATCGGGGCACAGGCTGGAAAGAGGCTCCAAACCTCAAGGCAGCAATAGGTGTGGTGACTTCTTCGAGTCAGAGAACCTTTTTCTAGAAAGTGGTCTGTTCACTGCTCAGGTTGCATTGATACAGTTTCCCTTTTTAAAGATGTTGTAGCATGGCAAAGATGAATGGACACCCCCCCACACACACATTCCTTTTCTGAGAACTGGTCCTTTTCCAGTTCCGTAGTGCCTCTGTGACCTACAGATGCTCTTAGGATTGCAGCACCAGAGCCTCAGCCCAGAATCCCACTCTACTGACATCGTTGGACAGCCCATTTCGAGAAAGAAAAAAAAAAAATGAAAAAAATTGCAACCTGACATTTTGAAATTCATTTGCTTAAGAAACATGTTAGAAGTCAGATGTAGTGGAGTGCACCATTAACCCCAACAGTTGCGAGACAGAATCAGGTGGATCTCTGTGAGTTTGAGGCCATCGTCATCCACACACTGAGTTTAAGGACAGTCAGGGATGTGTAGAGAGACTCTATTTACAAAAGGTAATAAACGTGCCTGTCCCCTTGACCCATGAAGGCTGGAGTTTGAAGCCTGTGGGGGAAGGAATGACATCTGTGAATTGGAAGCTGCCAAGCAACATCATAGTTTTGAGAGTAAATATATTATAGCTATAACGTTATGTGTGAGACAAATGTTTCAGTTGCCATAAGTGCTATCTATGAATGATATTTTACAGTGAACCTTGACTTAGGAAGGCCTCAGTTCAATCCAGTAAACAGCTAATATTCCTTCTGCTGAGAAGAACCTTGCCCTTAGTTTGCATTTCATTCCCCAATAAAACAGTTAAT
Source organism: Rhabdomys pumilio (assembly GCA_030674055.1). NCBI lineage: Eukaryota > Metazoa > Chordata > Mammalia > Rodentia > Muridae > Rhabdomys > Rhabdomys pumilio. The sequence goes on from JANHMN010000004.1 coordinate 118,366,443, forward strand.
TTAATCAGTTGTTAATCATGAAATGGAATTTCGGGGCTTTCTTCAGAGAGACTCACTAGCTGGAAAGGCAAGCCTGCCTTCAGTGTGGACATATCTCGGTTATATTTCTGGAGCATGGTTAGTAACTTAGGATTGAACTTTGAAATACATTTAGTGCAACCCAAGTAGGTGTGACAAAGAACTGTAGGCAGAAAGGCCATGCCACTGTGTCTTTCAGTAAGGTTAAATTTTCTTAGTGAATATGTGCTCACGTTTGTAGATTCTTGCTGGCTGGTGCTTGCTGCATGACCTTCTCTTTTTATGTAGAGTACTCTATTATTTTTATAAAAGTGACTCCTGGTGAATGATAACATAAAAAATGTAGTTAAAGAAAGTACAGAGTAATACTTCTCTGTTTAAAAAATGAAGTTTTTCTCTATCCTACTTAAAATTCTATTATTCCGTCTGTAATTCCATTATATCTCACTGCTCACTGTTTGATCCTATCACAGGGCCTGGCACAGAGTAAACATGGAAGAGGCAGGCGTGTTACATGAGTAACTGTGTATACCATGTTGTAAAGCTGGAAGTTTTATCACCATGGATCACATAAAAATGCATGAAAAATGATAGTTTAATGAGATACCACCAGCTCCAACAAGCTGAAAGCATAGTGCGTTATAATGCATAGACGAACAAAGCTATGTGCACACAGAGGGAGAAAAGACTGCTCAGAGAAGGTGGATCCCAGAAGTCAGATTGTAAGGCCAGTAATTTCAGCCCAGGGCAGGAGAGATAGTTCAGTGCTTATGATTGCTCGATGCTTTTTCGGAGGACTGAAGCTTGCCATACAGCACTCACATCAGCTGGCTAGTCACGACCACTTAGAAGTACAGCGCCAGGGGATCTGATACCCACTTCTGCCCTTGCTGGGCGCCTGTCATAGTCACTGTTCTATTTCTGCGAAGAGACACCATGACCAAGACAACTCATAACAGAAAGTCTTTAATTGGGAGCTTGCTTACAGCTTCAGAGGTGAGTTCATTATCATCGTGTCAGGGAGCGTGGTTCTGGAGAGGTAGCTGACACTTCTACATCTGGATCTGCAGGAAGACTCTAGGCTTGGCACAGGCGATTGAAACCTCAAAGCTCACCCCCAGTGACACATTTCCTCCAACAAGGCCACACCTCCTAATTGTTGTGATTCTTTCAAATAGTTCTGCTCCCTAAGATGAGCCTATAGAATCCATTCTTTATACAAACCACTATGGCACAGCACGGTATGTGTTTGTATGTACAAACTCACAGACACATACACATTAGTTAAAAATTATAGAAGATAATTTCAACCTGAAGAATAACGTGCGTCAACAAATGAAGGTCATTGCTTATTTCTGAAAGATCCTCTGGTTTGATGTATGGAGTTTGTGTCTTAGGATGTGGGAAAAATACAGGAGGTTCCTCATCTCAGTCTAAGGACACTGGAGACCTTGGGGATGACATTGGAGGAGTGCTGTCTTTTTTCTTCTATTCTGAAGAAGATAACCCCAAAGTGTCACTGTTTTGTTTTTATTTCATGTGTATGAATGTTTTGTCTTCATGTGTGTCTGTGCCCCTAATACATTTCTGATGCCTGCAGGAGATCAGAGGAGGCCATCAGTCTCCCTAGAACTGGAATTCTAGATGGTTTCAGTCACCATTCAGGTGCTTGGAACCAAACCCAGGTCTTCAAGGAGAGCAGTGTGTTCTCTTTACTGCCAAACCATCTCTCCAGCCCCCAATTTGAAATTGTGTCTCCCGTGATACTTAAGTAACAGATCTTTAGGTTAAGGATTGTTCTAAGATCCAACTGTGCCTGCTAACTGGGCTTCCTGAACTAGACATACTTACCACCTCAGAACGGGGTTCCAATGTCCAGTGGGAGATAGGAGCTGGAGTTTCAGAACAGCCCCTGAGATCCCATAAAGTTCTAGGCAAGAGAGTAGCCTGTGCATGGGTTCAGACTGAGTCCAGGTGGTTGGTGTAGTGTAGAGGCAGGTGGTGTTAGCTAAGTTACTGGGCGAGCGTGGCTGCCTTGAAGGACTTAGAGTTTCCCGAAGGCAGGAGGGTGGTGGCAAAGAAGGAGCCGTGTTGTCAACACTGGCTGATCTTCCCAGATGGGAGGTGATGTGGCTTCAGGTAATGGGTGGCAGTGGACACTAGCAGTAGAACAGGGTTTAGGAGGTACACTGAGAGCCGTAAATGAATGGGTAAGATGGGGGTTGGGGGGGAGAGGAAGGAAGATCAGGCTGCTTTGAGGGGTGCTATTAGCTCTTATCAGATATCCCCTGCACTTGCCACAGGCATCCTGGGTGCAGCTGTGCCTTCCTGTTACCTGTAACAATGTCCTACCTCCATTCTATGTTATTCTATAACATCCACCAAGGCTTAATACACTGTATATTTCACTTAATTTGTATATCATGTTCCCCAAAATCTAATCTCACCAAGGGTAGAATAGTATATGTTGTTGTCACTGCTGTATCATTGCCTACAATAGTGCCTGGAGCATAGTAGATGCTCAATAAAAACTTGCTAAAACTAAGTAACTGAATGAACTTTACCCTAATGTCTAATAATTTCCCACATAAGCAAATCCTCCAAGCCAACCAATACTTTTGTAAGAGCAGTGGCTCTGCTGTTTGGTTCAATAATGTGAGTCATGTTTCTCTTGGCTTATGTAATAGGGAGTCACTAAAAGATGTCTCCAAGGCAGACAGGAGTGAAGACTCCAGTGAGGTACCTCAGAACGTTTTCTAATTTGAGACTGATTTTTATCTTCTTTTATTGTACAGTATTGGGAAACATCTTAGTGTGCAGACAGGTAAGAACTGTAATAACGGTGGGAAGTATACCTCATAGCACAGAGTAATGACTTTTTCAAAAATGTTGTTTCATTGCTATGGGATGTGCTGCTACTCAGAAATGTAATTTCTGCCTTTCTCCTGGCAACTGCATGATTCAGCCTAGCCTTTGGAGCTTGGAGTCCAGCAATGCATTTTCTTTTATATTCAGGCTTGTTGCTATGGCAACAAGATCGGAGCTCCTCAGAAACTCAGCATCCCAGCCTTCTGTGCAGTGCTCTTGTAGGTTATCGAGTAGGTAGGCATGCTCAGGTGGTGTGCACAGTTACAGAGATGGCTTAACACGGCCTGTGAAGAGCCAGGGGTGACAGAGTTTGGACAACTTAGTTGTTTAAGTTTGTAGGGTCATAGTTGGCATTCGGGATGCTTGGCAGTTCTTCCTTTCTAAGAACCTTGCTTTCTATGTGAGAACATGGAGCACACCTGTCCCTATGTTACCACATGCTTCCTGCTAAGAACCATAGGTGCTTTGCTGACAGGGCAACTATGGACACTAAAAAGATCATGTGGCTAGCACAGGTAAGCCCATTTTGGCAAATGGACACAAATTGCACCAGCAATGGAAGGCTTAGCAGGCGGGCAATACAAGGGAGTGCTCTGAGAGTAAGAGATAAAAGTAAGCGTGTATGAAGATACGCATTTTCCAACACATATTTTGAAATACATGGTTAGCCAGTTTTTGCCAAACATATGTTATATGACAGTTAGAGAGTAGTCTGCACAAATGTCCACTTTTGTGTGAATCTGAGTCAGAGTAAATTTGATCTAAAAATATTCACCTGATGCAAATCAACAGGCACTCGGCCCCTACCCCTCTCCCTGAAAGGACTGTGGAAGGGGTTTGTTGTCTATTGTGGAAATCTCAGCCACATGTTGAATGAGGAGGCGTCCTTATGAACTGTTTCTGTGCTTCGTTTCTGGAGTGTTGTTTCCATCCCAAACCTTCCTGTATTGTGTGCCTGCTCCCATGATTCAATTTTGTGTTGGATATTTCAAGTGAAATATCATCTACTGAATATGTTGACTACCCAAACAGTGTTATGCTGTGCCTATCTCGTAAGAACTCTTCTGAGAGTGGACTGCACTGACTAGTTTTCTGTGGAGTGTCCCAGAAGCTGTTGCGTTTGTGTCAGCACATATAGGAACACAGCCTCTTCTAAAAAGCACACAGATTATACATCACTTTCTTTGCATCTTTCTCTTAACAAATGATGCTTCCCTTTGTTGATACTCAGCCTACCTTGTTGAGCAATTGGGCAAACTGTGGCAATGTTTACCTTCAGTACGTGAGGCAAACCATTTACCGCTGAGCTCACCTCTTGCCCCGTAATGCATATCTTTGAACAAAATGTCCTTTCTCCACTGTCTACTTAATGACTGGATACATTTTTGAATGTGGAGGGACTAGATCAAAGGCTATTACATGTGACATTTTGGTCAGTGTTGCCAAATTGACCTCCAGAGAAGTAGGCACCAAGTGGGAGTGGAAATGTTGAGAACTTGCCTGGTTTGGACTGGTGATTCTGCTAAATTGAAAAACTAGTAGCTCAGGCTGGAGAGAAAAATAGAGCAAAGGTTAGAAGGTGAAAGTTCTTGGCAAGCTGTAGGAATGCTGCAGCATTAGTGACTGAAGTTTCTTGTTGGAACCAGTATGAAGTAGTTTTAGAAAAGCAAGCTGAGGCCATACTAGATGGGCAGCTTTCGAGACCTGAGTACAATCTCCAGAACCTGTATAAAACTGCCTCAGGTAGTATAAGACAATTCTGGGAACCCATATAAAACTGAGTCGGGGAGTATACGTTTACAATCCCAGTGCTTGGGAGCCAGAGATGGGAGAACTCCTGTGGCATGCTGGCCAGCCAGCCTAGCCTAATCAGCAGTTCCCAGGCCAGTGACAGACCTGTCCCAAAAAACATGGCTGACAATTACTAGGAATGATATACAAGGTTTATCACAGGCATGCCCATGCACCCACCCCCCCACCTTTCTCACACACACACACACACACACACACACACACACACACACACACACACACACGAAGAAGAAAGAGATAGATAGGCAGAGAAACAAAGAGACTTGCAGACATAGACAAGGAGAAAATTGAAGTGTATGGTTTTGTCTTTGATTCTGGGTGTGTCCTTGTTTTGGAGATATGCAATTTGATTATGCAGACCTGATCAATAGCCATGATGTTGGCGACAAAATAGCTGAGCCAGTAGTTTTTAAATATTACTCTGTTCAGCCTCACAACTTTCTGTGAAAATCTATTGCTTAATGAATTTTACAGATTTGAAACTTAGCTTTTTTTTTTTTTTTAAAGAAACCTAGCATGTTTAAATACTATTTTAAAAAAGATATTTATTTTATATGGAAATCTCAGAAGCTTATTTGTGGTATGAAAAAGCAAAACAACACAAACAATGTCCTCCACAAAACCCCCAAACTTGTCTCACTGTTTTTTTTTACTGATGCTTGGGTTTTGTTTAGACAAGGGTTCTTCACTCAAATGCCTCCGGTCACTAAAAGTCCCGTAAATGGGGGAGGCCACTGAAGGGGAAGGACATACAGTCTCTATGATCAGAGGCTGGGCAGGCAGCAAAACTCACCTCAGGAGGGCATGGTTCCAGGTTGTACTTACTCAGTAGTCTTGGCATGAATTCTGAGTTTTCTGTGAATTCTCCCCAACATCTTAAAGTTGATTCAAGGTTTCAAGACTTTGTGCTAGCTTCAGAATACACATTTGGCTTAAGACTACCAATGTATGTATTTTAGTTAATTTACTTATTTTAGGCTAACAAAATATCCTTAAATCATTTAGGTATGAATCTCATCTATGGTTTTTAATCCCTCCTGAGAAAGACACAGACAATATTCTTTCAGACTTTCCATTTTGAGGATAAGTGTGATCACCCATAATTACATGCTGGATATGATGCAGGAGGCTGATGAGTAAGGGGACAGGAGGGGGTGAGGGCAAATTTTCCTAAGGCAGATTTAGAGCTCAACTCATAATCAGTTGGCATTTCCAAAATAGGAAGATTTTAGAAAGTTTTTTTTAAAAGCTCAGAACACCAAAGGTCTACAAAGAAATCAATGCCGGTGAGAAAGGTATTATTTCCAAAACAAAACAAAAAGCCCAATTCACTTCTAAATAAGCCATGTGTAAAAAAAAAAAAAAAATAAAATAAATAAATAAATAAATAAATAAATCACAGTGTGAGATTTGAAGGTCATCCAAGGCCCATTTCTGTTGCATCTGCTTTTCCTAATGAGAAAGGTGCAGTTTTGGGTTATTCAGGATAATGCCTTGTGGAAAGAGGCATGGTCACAACCTGGTGCTGTGAGATCTAGTCATGTTCGTGAGTCTTAATAGACACCTTGTGAATAGGCAAAGAGATGGCTGAATTCGTGCTCACACATACATGTGCTGTCAGTTGTCAGAGGATGGTGTCAATTAGAATAGCAAGCCTGTGTGTTGGGAGCCGACTTTAAGCAAAAAGCGGCTAGAAAGCAGCTATCAGCTTTACAGCCATCTTGAGCCATATACCCTGACATGAAACTTGGTTTTCAACAGCCTACAACAGCTGAAGCACACTCTGATATCCCACATAGCTTGTTTTGCTGTTAAGTGCCCCCAGCTGCAAGGAGCACGTGGTATCCACGCCTACAAGGCATGCGGTGCACGTGTTATCCACGTGCTATCTACGCCATATATGCCTGTAAGGCGCTCGTGCTGTCCAAGTCTGTAAGGCTTACGTCATATCTACACCTGCAAGGCACAGGGTATCTACGTGCCTACAAGGCATGTGGCAAAAGCCTATAAATACCCAGGATTTCCTTGTAGTGTATGTGTATGTATGTGTGTATATGTATGTGTGTGGTGTAGTAGTAGTAAGTGTAGTGGTGTGTGTATGGTGGAGACAGTAAAGATTTTACTACAGATCCTCTGGCTTGTCTCTATTCTTCGCGGCTCTTCCCCTTCTTCCCCCCACTCTTTCTCTTGCTAAACCCAGACCTGCAGAACAGAGCGGGCCGCTATAGTTTGGCCCCCAAACGTGGGCAAGAGTGGTCTTTTACAGCTCAGGGCAGTTACACCTGTGTTTTCCCATTCAGTGGCAGGAAAGGAATTCATAAGATTATTATCAATCAGATTACATAAACTTACTAAGAGAGGTAATGATGCTTCATTAACACAGTAGGGGTTTCTATTATCAAATATAATAGAAATATATCAAATATAATAGAATTCTTACCTTTGTATGCTTCCTCTGCCTGTTAGAAGGCTGATAAAATGCTGTCCAGAATATTTAAATGGTCTCATTTAAATACTTAATTATCTTTCACAAAGCTTCAAATTCCTACACAGATTAACCACAAATAAATAAAAGTTCAGGGCAGAGCCTTTGGAAGATCGCAGCACCCTTTTTTCATTATCCTCAGATAGTGACAACTTTATCAGCCCACTTGCATAAATTTTCTGATTCATCATCTTAATGGAGTGGCTGTGGAGGCGGGTGGAAGTCTTAAGCAAATCTGCTGGTTATGAAAAAAAGATTATTGTAGGTTGCTTGAATTGTTGTTTCATGGTGAAATCAGAAAGAGAGAGAGAGAGAGAGAGAGAGAGAGAGAGAGAGAGAGAGAGAGAGCAGTGTTGTCAATAAGATGATTCAATTATGATGAAGATGAGACAACCAGATTTGCAAAACTTGACCTTTAGTGATGATTTCTCCTGATTGTTAAATAAGATCATACTTGCCCAGTGGATTTTGAAAATATTTAAAACTAATAGAAAAAAGTATTTATGACCCCATCATTTAGAGATAATAATCAAGTATGGGAGAGACTCTGAAGCCAGACACTTCTTGGATTTGAGTCAAGTCTTCACTTCATATTATTATTTATTACAAACTTATTATTTTACAAATTTTATTTATGCATTTGTGTGAGTGTATGCTGTATGCTAGGGGTGCTTCATATCATGGAGAAGGTGTCAGATTGTCTGGAGCCGGCCTTACCGATCTTTACGTCAGAGTGATGGAATCTCCCCAGCTCCCTTGCTATTTTAAAAGTGGGTTATTTGGCCTTTAGAGTCTCAGTTTCCTAGTGTGCAAATGAGTATGGCAACAGAAATTGCGTTATGGCTGTTATCTATAGGCAGCGTGGTCAGGTACTACATAGTTCACTACTTCCTGTTACTTTCTTCTTGTCTTAGTCCTGACTGTATTTTTTTTTTTTTAATGGAGACCAGGTAGCCTTAGACTTGCTATGTATTTGGAGATGACCCTGACCTTTTCATCCGCAAGCCTGTACATCTGTGGTACTGCGATTACAGGTGTGCCCTACCAAACCTAAACCTCCTTTCTGTATAGCGCTGGCCATTGAATCCAGGGCTTACTCTGCAGTACTCTGACAACTGAGCTACACCGCCACGCCTAAACATTGTGAGGGTTTTTTTTTTGGGGGGGGGAAGGGTAATTAAGAAACTATTGCACCACAATAAATGATGTCTTATATAAATTCAGTTGGACAGCTTATTATTATTAATTTTTTAAAGTCTTTGCTCACATACCTACTTGTTTCTTTGGGAGTAATTTGTAGATACCATGGATCATCTGATGATAGCTGGGTAGCATACAGAACAATTCTAGCAGGTAATGATAGATCTAGAATTTTGGTCTTGCAACCATGACTTGTCTTTTTCTGGGAAGTGTCATATCCTTCCCTGATGCATATGCAGCCTGAGAAGAACTGAGAGGTCAGCCAGAGGCAGTATGTCAGGGTGTTTTAGAAGTAGGCTCCAGCATTTGCCAGCTTATGTCTGAATCTGATCCTGCAACTTTGTCAATGTTCATAACATCTCTGAGCCTCTGCTATGCAGTGGCTGTGGTGATCACATGATTTGGTATATAATCCTACCCCATAGTAACGGCTAAATGAGTGTTGGTTTTTACTGTGTGTTTTGTTCTACACTTGATGTTTGCTTTTATAATTAAAATGTTTGAGAATAGCAGTTCTTTTCATGAGTAATTAATTTTTAAACCATAAATATAATACCAAGCAAAAGAAGTATGCTTAAGTTAATTTGAATTATTTACCCTTCATTTTAAGTATAGCAAGAACATCTTACCTGCTTTAAATTTTTGGGGGGGGAGGGACATAAAAAAGGCATTTGATAAACTCCATAAAGAGTTTAAAAATAATTGTCTTAGGGTTTTTATTATTGTGAAGACAGACTTTGACCACATAAATATAATTCTTACAAAGGACAACATTTAATTGGGGCTGGCCTACAGTTCAGATGTTCAGCTCATTGTTGTCATGGTGGGAAGCATGGTGGCTCATGGGCAGACATGGTGCTGGAGAGGTAGCTGAGAGTTCTATATATGGTTCCACAGAAAGCAGGAAGAGACAGTGAGATACTGGACCTGGCTTGAGCATCTGAGACCTTGGAGCCCACACTTCCTCCAATAAGGCCACACCTACTTCAACAACTTCCACACCTTCTATATAGTGCCAGTCAGTCCCTGTCAGCCTCTGGGGCTCTTTTCATTTAAAGATTTATTTATTTATTTTATGTGAGGACACTGTCACTGTCTTCAAACACACCAGAAGAAGGCACCAGATCTCATTATAGATGGTTGTGAGCCACCATGTGGTTGCTGGGAATTGAACTCAGGACCTCTAGAAGAGCAGTCAGTACTCTTAACCACTGAGCCATCTCTTCAGCCCCCAGCTATTTTCATTTTAACCACCACAATTGTCTTCAATAATCCAAAGACAAAATGTGTTTTTCATTTAAATTATTCTTTTGTTAATAGGTTGTGTTGTATGGCCCAGGTTGGCCTTGAACTTGTGATCTTCCTGCTGCAGCCCCCTGAATGGCTGTGGTCACAGTGTGGACCACTCACCTGGCTCAAATACGTTATTCCTCCCTCCCCCTAAGACAGGGTTTCTCTGTGTACCCTTGGCTGTTCTCCAGCTAGCTTTGTAGACCAGGCTGGCCTTGAACTCACAGAGATCTGCCTGCCTCTGC
>JANHMN010000004.1:118382409-118407243 GCA_030674055.1 Rhabdomys pumilio
TCTCTCTCTCTCTCTCTCTCTCTCTCTCTCTCTCTCTCTCTCTCTCTAATTTCTGATCCTGCCACTATTTTTGTCTTTATCTCTTTTCCCTTTGTAGCCTTTGTAGGCTCTTCATTTTTGGTTCTCTGTTTCTTTCTGTCTCCATGATACATTCTTTCGATCCTTAGTTTTCTGACTCACTTCTCGTTGACTTTCATTTTAACACAGTCTTCAGTCTATTTTTACTCCTCACACTGGATTAAAATTCTATGGGCTTCATTATAAATGTATTAGGTTAAGACTCTGTAAAAGATGGGAGCCCATTTCTGTTCTTCCACGATTCCTGCCTGTTGAGGCTGTGGCCTGACATTCTGGGTCCTGGGTTGGAGAGGCTGAGTTCTGTGTGTCTAAGCTGGTACTGTGTTAGCAGTTGAGGGTCTCAAGTGCTTGTGATCTCTCAAGCATGCCAGTATGGGTAAGCCTGGATGTTGGTTTAGGGGATGCATGTAATCCTTCACCAAAAATATGTAGACAGTCCAACACCTAGGAGGTCAATCTAGGAATGTCATTGGCTAGTTGTCCAGTAAAGATGAGGGCACCAGCGTCAAGTGCACTCTTGCTTCTTACAGGATAGAGATCGACAGAGCAAGGTGTTGAGGGTTGAGGGTAGAGTAGCTAGAGTTGAGGTCCAGCTGTCATGGTACAAAGTTAGCAGCTATGAGTAACTAAAAAAGAAATGTGCCCGGCATTGCTTGTCCTTGTACTGTTCTGGGGCCACTAAGTCTCCACACCCCTTGTCTTTCGCACAAGAACATTTTGCAGACAAACCGATTTTAGAGATCTGAAAGGCTAAGAGTTCGATGTGTAGAAGTAGTTGTAGAATGGAGAACAGAAGCATGCTTATTTGCATATTGTCAAGGGACCCTCCAGTACTCTCCTGACCCCAGGCTCTTGGGGCTGAGCTGCATGTTGTTTCTGTTCTCAGATATGGCTGACAGTAAGAATCTTAGGAGGAGTATGATGTGTGCTTCAAAATGCTTTCTTTGTGGTCCTTCAAGCTTAAACCACTTCCTCCCTTCTTTCCTGCTTTTGTTTTGAGGCAGTGTTTTATTATGTAGCCCAGGCTATCCTTCAACTCTTGCCTCAGCCTTGAAAGTGTGGGGATTATAGATGTATACCACCTTACCTCACTTTCCAATATACAGTAATTAAAATGTGTTTTGTAAAACACATTTAAGAAATTGAGAAACAAGAAGACATGCTTTCTGTTTGTCTACATTTCTGATATGTGGTCCTTCTGTTTATCTGAATTTCTGTTAATATTAATTTTCTTTAGCCTCAAGACTGTCTTAAACTTCATTCTGATGCAGATTAGGGGCTGTGAACTCTGCACTGGGCTAGCAGAAGACAGCACCTTCAGTTTCAGGATTTTCTTTTTTGGTTTGGGAATTCAAAGTTGACAGGATTTTTGCTTCAGAATCTTAAAGGTGTCATTGTCTTCCTTGTGGTCCCTGATGAAGGCTGGGTGAAGATGTTACCTGGGCTACCTTATCTACCCTCTTCTGGTGGCCTGTTGCTTGTTTTTACAGTTTCTGCCTTCTGTTTACCTCTCTTGGCATTTATTTGCCTCCTAAAAATTGTAATTTATAGTTTTTTTTCTTTCCAAATTAGATTTTTTTCAGTATTTATTTCTCTCTTCCAGATCTCCAGTTACACATATATTCTTCTAGAAGGTTCCATATGTTCTAGTCTTTGGCTTGCTTTTAACTGTTTCCCGTGTGACCTTTGATTGGGTAGTTTTTATTGTGACGTCATTGAAGATCTTCCACAGCTAAGCTCATTCCTTTAATTTTAAAATTTCAGATATTACATTTTCTGCCATAGATGTTGTTTGTTTCTATTTTGATATTTTAAATTACTTTCAGTATTACATTTGTTTATTTGTGCTTGAGTATGCACACGTGTGCATGTATGCGTAGATATATTCTGCAGTGAGCACGTGAGGGCAAAGTACAACTTTCAGAATCAGCTTCTCTCTTTCCACTGTTTGGGTTCCAGGGGTTGAAGTCTGGTTGTCAGGCTTGGCAGCAGGCTCCTTTACCCAGATGCTCATATAAGGGCCTTCTCTGAACTCTTAACATGTTTTCTTTGAAATCTTTTATCAAGTTTATCATACTGTTACAGCTGTATCTTCTGGTTGTTTTTTTTGCCTCTATTAATTGGTTTTCCCCACATTTCTGACTCAGTGAACACAAAGCCTAGGTTTTGAGGTTTTCTTTGAAGTGTGTTGAGTCTTATATGAGGAAGCAGTTACTCTGAGCACATGATCATTTTACGGCTCATCTTTTGGGCTTATTTGAGTGGGTATAGTAGCTTTTCCTTTGAGTCTAACTTAGCTCTTCGGTATGATTCTCCTGAGCTGGCTACAGAAGGTTTTTCATGCTCATTAGGATGCTTACCTCCTCTCTGTCTTTCAGCCCTTTATGAGTCTTTAGGGACACCATCCAGTTCAATGCTGTGATGGCAGTTGCCTTTTTCTGGATTCCATGGATGTTTACCCTCAGGTACTTAATGGGGCATCAGCACCCACGCAGAAAGACTCTATGAAAAGTAATTGAACCCTGTTCCTGTGCACATTCCTTCTCAGAGCTGCTTCTCATTCAGAAATTGTAAAATGGTGTTAGGCTTATCATCTCAGGATGACATCCCGTCTCTACCTGCTGTAAGGTGGCTGGCAATGACAGTATCTGTATCTCTTGTACAGTTATAGTGATGTATAAGTCCATCATGGCTAGAGATAGAAATCCTTGATAACTTAATTCTGATTTCTTTATTTTGAAGTAGTTCTTGGCCGTAGAATGTGTCTCTTATATTTGGGTCTTTGTATTAACAGGCCAAGCAAAGAATCACAGACAGTGAAGACTGGCCATCCCCAAAACAGTGTCTTAGGGTTTCATTGCTGTGAAGAGACACCAGGACCAAGGCAACTCTTATAAAGGAAAACATTTAATTGGGGCTGGCTTACAGTTTCAGAGGTTCAGTCTATTATCATCATGGTAGGAACTATGGCAACGTACAGGCAGACATGGTGTTGGAGGAGCCAAGATTTCTACATCTTGATCTGCAGGCAGCAGAAGGGGACTGTCTTCTGCAGGCAGCCCAGAGGCAGCCCTAGATCTCACTGGCTAGACTTGAATGTATTGAGTGTATTGAGAGACCTCAAAGTCCTACCTCCACAGTGATACACTTCCTCTAGCAAGGCTACAACTCTTCCAATAAGGTCACGCCTCCTAATAGTGCCACTTCCCATAGGCCAAAAATACTCAGTGCACTACAGACATTAAGACTAGGAGCAAGACGACATACTTGTCTTAGATTACTCTTTCAGTGATGAAGGCTAGTAAACTTACAAACAAGAATAGACCCTCTAGATTTTGTGATTCCTTTTGGCACAGGACCTCGTTCTTGCCTGTCACGTGAAGTAGCTGCAATGCTGATAACCATGTCCTTTAACTTTCCAGGAGCTGCATTTCTTGCTATCACTACCGTCTATGCCGAAAGTGGATCAGGCTTTGTAATGCCAAGTTCTTCAGCCAAATCAGGCGTGGAAGCCATGAATAAGTGAGCACTACTGACTTAATTGTGTTGCTGAAAATAGATAAAGTTCTCTGGTCAGAAGAAAGACTGATTTGGAACAGGCTATGTCTGATGACATGTGCCTGTGCCATAGGACTGATTTTACTGACCTCAACTGTGATTGATACTCTCTTACTGAATTTTATCTGTTGCAGAATTATAGTATCTTAAGGTCATTATTATGTTAAAACCGTTTCCTTTTATAAACCTCTCAGGAGGGAATGTTTTACTGAGTTTTATACTAAAAGCAGTTGCATTTCTGAGGAAATAGTATGCTGTTTGTCATAGGCACTGCAAACTCCATTCCTGACTAGGCTATCATTTTCACTGGGCCACGGTAAGAGGATGCAAACTTCCCATTACATAAAACACTTTTTTGGGGGCAGGGTGTTGAAACTGGCTTTCTTTATACAGCCCCTGATTGCCCTGGAACTCACTCTGTAGACTAGGCTGGCCTCTAATTCACAGAGATTTGCCCAGCTGTGCCTTCTAAGTGCTAGGTATAAAGGCAGGTGACACCACATCTGGCTACATAAAACATCTTTTTTTTTTTAAAAAAAGAATATTTGTTTATATATATGGGTACTTTGTCTGCATGTACATTTGCACACCGGAAGACAGCATCAGACAGTTATGAGTTGCGATGTGGGTACTAGGAATTGAACTCAGAACCTTCAGAAGAGCAATGAGTGCTCTTAACCACTGAGCCATTTCTCCAGCCTCCCTACATAAAACATCTTAACAAATTGCTGTTAGCTTCATTTTGTCTTCATTATGCTTCCTTGTCTGCTTTGACCCTTTCCTGCCTCTTCTCTTCCTGTCTTCTCTTCCTTATTTGGATTGTTTTTATCTTTTAAGGTAACTCCACTCTCCTTTTGCAACTGTATTAAGTACACATACATATAAATATTCACACATAAGAAACATGATAATAAATTCTGTAAAATATGATCATGTTAAAAAGTAGACTGTTAAGTGCATTTCAAAACAGGCTCCATGTTCACTCTTAATAATGTATTTTCATTTAGGACATTCAACATTTTTTTTGAGTTTTATTTCCTTTGAAGCCCAGTTCAACAATTATGTTAAAACCTTGTTAAACAAGGCTGTGTTTCTACTTTAATTAACTGTGTAATCCATCTGTTGTTCAGTTGATGTACTTATATGATAGTGCCTACAGACATTTTGATCCAGAGCATAGGCCATAAGGAAATGTAATGACCTTTGTAACAGTAAGCTTGAGATGCAGAGGGTGGTGGGGATGAGCCTGAAGTTCACATGTAAACCTGGTTGGCTTTAAACTCATAGAAACCCACCTACCTGTGTCTCCTACCAGCTGGGATTAAAGGCATGTGTCACTATGCCCGGCACATTAGATTTCTTGTTGTAAACTGTAGATGGTAGCTATAGAGACTAAGGACACTAAAATGTGTTAAGTTGTGTAATAGAGGAGGTAAAGGGGCAACCATGGCCTAGACTCTCAGAGGTTGACAGATTAGCAACATAAAATTAAGAAAAATGGTTTAATCTCCCCACACCTCTGTTATCTACCTATTTGTAACATAGGAAGTAATAGTAACGCTTACCTGATGGTGATTCCAGGGAGGCAGTGAGTGTGCAGTGAACCCTGGCTATTCATGCATGAACATACAGTACAGTGTTTTAGAATGCACGCTGTGTACTTTAATTTTTGGTATTTTATCTGTTTTAATTTTTAGGTCTCTTGCAGCTGAATGGGGTCGATATGGAATGCGTTTCAACATAATTCAGCCAGGGCCTATCAAAACCAAAGTAAGTTTTATTTGGCATATTATAACAAACGTGAAGGGATTAAAGAATGAAACAGTGATGGATGTGTGTTCTCATTGCTGTGTAGGACTTTCCAGGGATGCCTGGACCCGAAATCCTTGCTGTAGGGAGAGAATCTTTGCCATTATCCAGTATAAGTACTGATAATGCAGCCAGTGTCTTCATATTCCCGGATATTTATGTCATCAGTTTTGACATTTTAGCGATTAAATTGTTATCATAGATATGTTATTGCCCTGAGTTTCTTAATTTTTGCCTATTTAAAAATGTGTTTTATGTGTATGGGTTTATCACCTCCATATTTGACTGTGCACCATTTCCATGCAGTGCCCATGGAGGAAGAAAAGGGCACTGAATGCCCTGGAATTGGACTTCCAGGTGGTTGTGTGCTGCCATGTGGGGGTTGGAAATAGAAGCCTAGGTGCTGGATGAGCAGCCAGTACTCTTAACCATTGAGCCACCCTTCCTGCCCAATGTTTGCATGTTTTAAAAGTTCCTTAACTCTTATAGTCTTATTTTTATGTTGTGGCAATGCCACTATATCTGTAGATTACAAGGACCTCTAGAAATCTGAGAGGAAGGCTTTCAGGTACGCTCTCTTTGGTTCATTGCCTGTGCCGCTTTACTTGCAGCCAGTTATGCTTCTCACTGACTCTACATCTGGTTAAAATTCTCTCTGGAGGAGTGCACCTCACCAGTGTCATTAACCTTTCAGACACCCATGACAACTCCAAGTCTCAATGTTATGGACATCGTTTAGAATGACCACACGTTTCTGCTCTCACGTCATCTCCTGATGACTTCTCTCTCACATGATCTCCTGATGGCTTCTCTCTCACATGATCTCCTGATGGCTTCATTCTTATATCATCTCCTGATGACTTTACTCTTACATATCATTTACTGTCTTGTAAAGCCAGAATGTATGATGCTTGAGATGCAACTTTGAAAACCCAGAAAATTACATAAAGACCATACCAAGGTATATTCATTGATTAGTAGGTAGTATTAAATTTTACAATGGAAATTTTACTATTAGTTTATTTATTAATTTAATTGATAGAAATATAAAGAAAAGGTGCCAGAGTGAATGGAAATTACACACACACACACACACACACACACACACACACACACACATATGTGTGTGTGTGTATATATATATATATATATATATATATATATATGTTCAGTAATAAGAATCTAATGGCAACATAACTGAAAGCCAAGGCACATAACTCAAGTGCCCTCTGCTGCACACTGTCCCAGAAGAACTATAGTTGCAGAAGCTTCTTTCCTGGACTCCAGTGACTAGGAGAGGTCATCTGCTTTGTGTATTAACTTACCAATGTGTTTCTTTACTTTTCAAATTTAGTTTTATCTATTTGTGTGAGTACACATGTGTATCTGCATGCACATCAGAGTACCACAAGCATGCTTGGTGCCACAGAGGTCAGAAGAGAACAGTGCATCCCCTGCAGTTGGAGATAGGGATGGCTGTGAACCATCATGTAGGTGCTGGGAATTGAACTTGATCCTCTGCAAGAACAAGTGCTTGGATCTGCTGAACCATCTCTTCAGCCCCTACATTGTATATTTTGAGTGCCCATTTTATAAAAAGTAATGGGAAAGGTGTGAGAACATTTATGTCAGAGAGCCTCCCAAGTAGGAGTGTGTAGTGGAGAAGTGGAGATAAGTGTTGATCCCAACTAACAAGTATTCCATTTTAAAGAGAGGAAAGGGAACTGAAGCCCAGAACTTAACTGGGAAGGTCTGCTGGCATGAAGGTTGCACCAGCTGCTGCTTTTAGTCTCTGCTACCTTGTGCCAGTCTTGGGAGAACTACAGGCTCACTCGGCACCTCCTGGGTGAGCCCTCACCTGTATTAGGGACCCCCGTTTTAGGAGACTGCAAGCGTTGATCTCACCTTGCTATGCCTGCACATCACAGCCCCCGACACTGGCCAGTGTGATCCCTGCTTCCTTGTTCACACGTGCCCTTGGAGTTAATAGCCCTTGCTTTACCTTTTCTGTTTTTATTTTTAAAGACAAGAGAATAGAGTAGCTTCTCTTAAACATCTCATATTTGAATTGCTTTTCTGTGTTTGCTGAATGAAATAATCACAGTCTCACCAATGTAATCTCAGAGCTCTTTGGGGTATATTGCTTGCTCACTTGACTTTCTGTAATGACTTGCTGAGGTAGGAGAAATTAAAAACTAAGGTAGCCGTTTACATTCCTGGTAGACCCTTTTTCCTTTTAAAGGGTAGATATAGGGGGAAATGAACTGTTTTGGCTGACAGTGAATGAGAACAATTTTGGTGACAGTCTTTTTACAACGTCTATGCTGTCAACAGCATGCTATAGTACAGTTGTACTTTATGTAAAATGAAGAAATAAAACACATTCATGCGTTCATACCCGATCATACATCCAGACAGACACACTAACCTAACTTTTCTCATTTGTTGCTAAGGGTGCCTTTAGCCGTTTGGACCCGACTGGAAGATTTGAGAAAGAAATGATCGACAGAATCCCCTGTGGTCGGCTGGGAACTGTGGAGGAACTCGCAAATCTAGCCACTTTCCTTTGCAGCGATTATGCCTCTTGGATTAATGGGGCAGTAAGCATTACTGTGTTTTCACTTTTTTTGGGGGGGGGTGGGGAGAGCCCTATTTTGAATTTGATCCTAATGCTGAATATAGGTATAATTTAAAATATTTAGATAGTTGCAAGCAGTATAAAATATTTACCCATTACTCATCCTAAACATTTATTCCTTGATAAATTAATTTTAGTAAGCACTCGTTGCCTTGGTAGACATTGTTTACAGATGATCCTTAAATTGGGTAGAATTTTGTTGGAAAGGGGCATTCTGAGCAAAACAAGTAAGTTCAGATTGTGTCTCAGTTTTATCTTTTGAGATTTGAGCTTTGATTGATGCTGCCGAGGGGCTTGCATTTAGCTGGGCTATGAAGATGGTTAATGGTTGAGACTTTTCAGAAGGAGTGAAGGGGTTTGTGGTATCTTTTTCAGGTCATTAGATTTGACGGCGGAGAGGAAGTATTTCTGTCAGGTGAATTCAATACTCTAAAGAAGGTAATGCCACTTGGTTCATACACCATTACAGGCTCGGGTACTGGGCTTGTTTAAACCACTAGCAGACCCAGTTAATTGACTTTGTTTCTTTCCATCAGATCACCAAGGAGGAGTGGGATGTAATCGAAGGACTCATCAGGAAGACAAAAGGCTCCTAAGATGGTCGTGACTTCATCTGTGACACACACTAAAGTTAGGGACTAGAGTGATACAGATGGACCATGGTCTTCTGCTTGTCTTCAGGGTTAATAAACTGTTTTAATTGTTTTCTTGATGATTTATGTAGTTCTGGCGATCAAACCCAGGGTGGCCAGTATGCTCGTGTTCTACTTCTGAGTTGCACCTCAGCCCTAATAAGTGGTCAACATTCGCCAAGTGCAAACAGTGTGCCTGGTCAGGGGTGGCCACTGTGTATTGATGGGCAAATTGAACGGGATATCTTTTCTTTAAAACATGTGAAAAACAAAAAGGAGAAAAGATTTTTTTTTCTCTCAAATTATTCTTACGTTGGTGAGATGGCTCAGTAGCTAAAGGTGCTTGCTGCTAAGCTGGATGAACTAACTTCAATCTCAAGGCCCTACTCTGTAGGATAGAACCAATTCTCCAAAGTGGGTCTCTGCCTGCTTCACGTGCACACCCTGTGCCCAGTGTGTGTGTGTGTGTGTGTGTGTGTGTGTGTGTGTGTGTATCTCCTTTCCTCTCCCATGGAACGATTTCTTTTTCCATATCAGTCTCCTCATATTTTTAGGGTTACTTCCATTGGCGTCATGGGAGGTCATTCCCTTCAGTAAGGGGGCTGACTGAATGGCTGCATCACTGAGGACTGTGATGCCCATCCCTCAGCAACTATTCACTGCCTGTAGCACCTCAGGTGGGGTGTTTGTGAAAGCTTTGATAGTACTGAAGTGTGTATGGAAAGGTGGAGAATGGAAAAGGGAGTTGGCTTCTGTGATCTGGTAAGACAGAAGAACCTTAAGAGCGGAGGTAACCTGTGAGGGACACATCACACCGTGCCTGCGGCAATGGAGCCTAGAAATGAGAGGACCCGTTCTCTCAGTATATTCTGTTTTCCTTTGGACTTGGGAATTATCTTCTTTATAGCTCTGTATTAGTTCAACCTTAGTGTGTTAGGAGATTGTGTATTACGCCAGATGCTTTATTTGATACAGAATAACTAATAGTATGTGGCTCTTGAAACTAGCTAGTGGGAATGACTCTAAACTAATTGTATCAAGGACATTGGGATAAATATTATATGGGATTTAGGTGTTGGGGAAGGGGTAATTTACATTGCTTTCAAAGTTAGCAAATATAGCAATATGAGATAGCAGTCAAAGATTTCTGTAAGAGAATAATGAAGGCTATAAAAATTTGTATCTTTCTAATATATATTTTTTATTTGGGCTATAATCTTGTACTCTTGAGAAACAAATAAGAAAGCTACAGTCTTAAGCCCCCAGAGCCTGTGTTTTAGCAAGTTCATTTGGCTTTCAGAGCAAGCGCTTATAGCGTGTTCACTACACTGACCACCACCATTGTCCTCTGTTCTACAACAGGAAGCAGCTTTTATTACCTCATGAGTAGATCTATGCAAGAATGTATGGTTTCTGCTTGTTATGTATAAGACCTGTATGAGAACTATACATTGACAGGTAATTGTGTCCATAAAGGATGTTGTTCAGTAACCACATCCACAGTGTCATCGTTTGGGTTTGGAATAAGGCCCTTGAGAGTGACTGTTACACTCGTGTCCACTGGGCTGGTGGAAGATGCTGGTACTTTTCCTGCACATCCTCTTAGCGCCAACAACTACCCGTTCCCCAGCATTACTTTGCTTCCTTCCCCTCATCCCCATCTTCTGCTTTAAACTTGTCAAATACTTCTTCAACATTAGAAACTTTTCAACAGTTGTATAATCTTGCAGAGGTTTCAGCATCTCTTTTCTTCTTTTTCTTCATTATTTTACCTATGTATGTGTCTGCACACATGTGTCTGGGTGCACAGAGGAGGCAGGATAGGCATCAAACTGGGAGTTATTAAGTTACAGGTAGTTGAGAGCTACCTGCCTCCTATATAGGTGAACTGGAGTCTTCTACAAGAGCTGTGCATGCTTTCAGCCATCTCTCCAACCCCTAGTTTTTTCAACAAAATACAAGATTATGATTTCTTCCTCTTAGAGTTATTTAGGGTGAAGTAAGATGAGGTAAAAATTTTAAAAATACAAAACACATGAGTGAGAATTTAGCATCACTTTTTTTCACTTCTATTTTCTTTTCTTTTTTCTTTTAAAAGTGTATTTTATTTTTATTTTTTATTATTTTTTTAAATTATTATTGTATTATTTTATTATTTAAAATGGTTTTGAAATTTAAATATATTCTAATCATATTTTTCCACTCCAAGGCCTTCCAGATTCTTTCCCTCTCCTTACCTACCAAACTTTAAATTCTTTCTCAATTAGGGGCTCTCATACACTCAACCACCAACGGAAGAGCGAGCATGGGCTGGACCTCCCTCCTACCCCCCCCCCCCCCCCCCCCCCCCACATATGTAGCATATATGAGGCTTTGTCTTCATGCGGGTCCCCCAACAACTGGAGCAGGGGCTGTCCCTGAGTCTGTTGCCTGCCTGTGGATCGATCCTGTTCCCCGAACTGGGCCATCTTATCTGGCCTCAGTGAGAGAGGATGTGCTTAGTCCTGGAGTGACTTCATGGGTGGGGAAGTGGAAGTTGTGGGTGATACAAGGGCACCCCGTTCCCAGAGGAGAAGAGGAGGGGGAATGGGGAGAGGCGCTGTATGAGGGGGTACTGGGAGAAGGGGGTGCTGACATTGGGATGTGAAATGAATGAATAATGAAGAAAAAAAAAAAGGAAAAAACTTTCATAAAATCTTCCCCCCCAAAACAAGAATCCAATACAACAAACCCTCTAGAACAAGAAAAACAGAATTCTCCCCCCCCCCACCCAAAAGCACCACCAAATCAAAGCACTTTAAACAACTGAAGTCTGACCCGAGGCATTGCCCATGTGGCTGCTGTATCACAAGTGTGTCATCGGGTGGCAGAGAGAAGAGAGCCTTTGTCTACACTTCTGTGTTCTGACCTACGGACATCTGAATAATTAGTACCCTAACATTCCCTGAAAAAAAATCAGCCTGAGATGACCAACAGTCACTACCTTTGGAGGTCACAGCTGATCAGCCTGTTTCTAACCTTTGGGTGATATTTCCACTCAGTTCTGTAGGTAGTCCTGTTAATCATTTATGAAAATTTGTCTGAGACATTAATAGATTGACTTCCTCCATACTGACCCAATTCTTTTCTTTTTCCAAAACTGGAGACACCAACATAATGATAAGATATGTTCAGATTTAGATCATGTTCACGATCTACAGATAACTGGCTAGAAGTTTCCGCGGGTCTTATTCCAGAGCATCATGGCACTGCCTAGAAGTTTTTAGTGATCACTTCTTCCCTAACCTAAGCCTGCCTTTTGGCCTTTTATGTAGGGGAAAAAGAGCTTGAAACCTCAACTTGCTATGTAGCCAAGGGAGACCTCAAGCCTGATCCTCCTACATTCACTTCCCTAGTGCAGGGACAAATAGCCGGGCACTACCATACTCAATGTTTCCCATGCTGGGCCTGACCCAAGGGCATCCTGCCCGTTAGACAATCCCTCTACCGAGCTCTGTTACCAGTCTCCGAATCATTCTTTCCCTCTTGTCCCAATCACTTGTTCTCAAGTCTTTATCATTTTTTAGCTGTTATTTTGCTTTTTAAAATTTATTTTTATTTTTTAGACAGGATCTCACTATGTAGCTCTGGCTGTCCTGGAACCCATTGTGATGACCAGGTTGGTCTAAAGTGCTGGAATTAAATGTGTGTACCACCATGCCTAGCTTTTTAGTGTTTCTGAGTGACAATGTTTTAAATCCAGCCAGTGAGACCATAATAAATCAGATTCTATATTCTGTGGTTTACATGTATTAATTTATTCATTCTTAGAACTATTTTCTTTTGTAATTAAAAAATTTCTTTCCTAAGGATATTGATGGTTCTTTCTTAGCTAATGTATTTTAATCATTAATATTTTGAATAATAAATTATAGTTGAATATATCTATGGATATGATTTGATTTTTTTTTTAAAGATAGGGTTTCTCTGTGTAACCCTGGCTGTCCTGGAACTCACTCTGTAGAACAGGCTGGCCTTGAATTCAGAGATCCGCCTGCCTCTGCTTCCTCAGTGTTGGGATTAAAGATGTGGACCATCATTGGTTGGACAATAATTTGATATCTTGATATATTTGCACAATGTGGAATTGTTTAAACTTGGCAAAGAGACATTTACTTTCTGACTGACCCATATTATTTTTATGGTAAGACTTCTGAAGTTTATTGTCCCATTTCGAAATGAATTATCTGTCACCATTGACTGTAGTCATGCTGCTGTGCAGAAGATCTTAAAATATCCCCCTGTCCATCTGAAATCCTACGATCAGCTTTCCATCTCTGTGTACCCTGTCCCAGGGTTTGAAAACCACCATTTCTCTCTACTTTATGTGTTCATGTCTCTTATATACACACATAACTGTGACTACACAACATATCTCCAGCATTGCAAATAAAGCTGAACTTTTTTAATAGATAAATTATATTTAAAATTTGAAGTGTTCCTCACGATAGATTATTAGAAATTGTGTGTGCATGTGTGTGTGGTTATATGTAGAGGTGTGGGTGCACATCATGTCTGCATATGAGTTTGTGGAGGCCAGAGAGCAGCTTTAAGTATTATTCCTCAAGAAAGATCCACTTTGTTTTTGGGGTAGGGTCCCTGCATTGGACCTGGTGTTTGCCTTTTAATCTAGGCTGTCTGGCCAGGGAGTGCAGGAATCTGCCTGCCTTTGCTTCCCCAAATTGGATTACAAGGCACAACACCTTACTTTGCCTCCTATGATTCTGTGGCAATTATTTTACCATCTGTACCATCTCCCCAGCCTCTCCATGTTGGTCAAAAGTTAGGCAGTTTTAGCACGATAAAACATTTTCACACATTTGTTCCAAAAATGTGCATGGATTTATAACTCCTGAGTATTAAAATGTCTGCTATGAACAAAAACTATTTACCTATTTAATAAGAAACAAATCATAGTTCACCTAAGTGAACTTAGTGGTTTGGATCTGTGTTAGAGTGATCGGCTAGCGTATGAGTTTGATTACATTTCTATACTTGGGAATTTGTGTTTTACTTGTTGATAGTGAGGTATTTAAATTTTTTGACTTGTATGAGCTTGTGTGCTTTTTTTTTTTAATCACTGAGTTTTCTAGTTACTACATGTTATTATGAAAGATGAACAAAGGACCAAAGGTTGCAAGCATGGCAGAGGGGATCCAAAGAGAGATCATGGGAATTTCCCCTACTAAGATTTTTATGAAAGAGGAAACTATTCACGTGTCATCAGACTGGCCACCCTTGGGCTGTAACTACATCAATGTGTTACCCTAAGAATGATTATCCCCACTCTTTTGGTATTTTTGGTACATATCCTTTCATTCCACATATGGAAGCATTAACACCATCAATTGAAGCAGGATTACTGGTAACAGTGTCACTTACAATTGCCATGTGAAAATCTTAGTGTCTCAAGATAGAGTGACAGTCATTGTTTCCTGTGGTTCTTGTGTTACCTGATGGGGTAAGAGAAATGTGCAGCAGCAGAAGTCTTAAATGACACTCTCAGTCTCTTTGCTTTACAGAGGAATCTACTGCCAATGGCTCAGGAGGCTTTATGGCTTATACCAGCTCATGAAGTCAAGCTCACACCTAGTGATCTAGTTAGAGATCTCATGAGTTCATAACTTAAAGATAATGACAGAGACTAAGCTAACATAAAATTCTTAAAATGGAGAAATCCCATTTTTATAAACTTTTTAATTTAAGAAGAATATAAACAATGAATCATCACAAAATCAACACATATATATAATGTTCTGAAATAGAATGTTACCAAGAATCCAGAAACTCCACCCCTATTTCTCATCAGCAGCTGCTACTTCCTCTTTGGTATTGACATTTAGTGCAATCGTTACACCTGCTTTGGAAACATGCAACTCAGTTTGTGCTGTTCTGTTTCTGGCCCTTTCTATCTGTGCAGAAGCTGCTTTTGCACCTGAATTGGTCTATAGCATTCATTTGAATGTATTGAGTGTGTATGTACTCCAGTTTGGCAGTTCTAGTTTGAGTCCCTTCTCAATACAATATTTCTGTGAACTTGTCTGTCAGGTGAAAATATACATGTTCTCCGGTAGGTTGATAGTATGTTGGTGTGAAACTGTTCAGCTGGACAGAATGGATATTTAGTGGGGTATGTTTAAATCTAGTAGACACTGTCAAATGGTTTGCCAACGTGTTTATACTTAAGCTGCTATTACACAACAGGGCTATTTCCACCATACCACAGCCTCCTCAGACTTCTTAGGAGCAAATGATAGAATCCCATTTTTAAAGTTTGTATTTCTTATGATTAAAAATAAAACTGGTTATTTTTTCTGTTTGTTGGAAAAGAAAATGTCCTCTTGTGACATTTTATTTTTTTTCAGTTTTCTCACCTATTTCACAATTATGTTATATTTTAAAGTTGATATTTAGAAATAATCTGTATTTTGGCTATCTGTCTTTATCGGTTACTTATGTTAATTTTTTCACTCCTAGTGGTGTGTGTGTTTTGTAGAGTATGGTTTTTCAATGTTTCTTCTAAGTGGCTAAAAACTATTTTGGTGCCCAGAGCAATAGAGATACCTTCAGTATTATTTACATACCATTTATATTCATATTGAAACTAAACTTAAATTTTGTATTTTGTTCAAGATTTTGAGGCCAACATTGTACCAGTGATTTTACATTCACCTTTCTAGATTTATATTCTTTTTGTTCTTTTTACTTTTCTCTTCCCAAGAAGAGGACCTGTTGACTTACTACAGTATAAGAATTTTGACAGTGTTCAGAAACCTGACTCTACCATGATGATTCTGCTACCAGAATTATGATCATTGTTCCTGTCAGGACTCTAGGGTCTTTTGAGAAATGCTACTACCAGTGTTGGGTATGGTGGCACACATCTGTAGTCCTGTCACTAGGGTGGCTAAGGCAAGAGGATCAAGAGTTCAAGGCCATGTTACTCTATCCATGGTGTTCCCAAGTCCCATCCCCACCCAACCTAAAAGAAGAGACTTCTGCCCCTAGACCAAGCAGAGAGGGGCCACCTGGAACCCCCTCTGTCGGTGATCTGAATTCTTCCTTAGACTGCGAGGCTAATCACTGCAAGGGAATATAAATAAAAGTTAAAAAATATGTTTCTGGGTTCCCTGAGGGACAAGCCTGATGCATAGGGGTTGATGTGAAAAGTATCCCCTTTCCAGGAAAAAGACGTTGGGATGGGTATGGCCCTCATGCCTCACTGGACAACGACAGGAGGACAGGAGCCATTACAAGGTGCCCTTTAATTACTGGAGGTCAGGCCTCTATCCCCGCCTTGGCAAGATTAGAATCACCATGGCCCTTCTATATTTGGAGAAAGGAGGAGATGTCAGGGGCAGCCCTGCTTATACACTGAAGGTCTAAAATCAGCCATAAGTCTAAAATGAGCAATAGGCCGGACATACATGCCTGTTAACACAAAGTCTTGGGTCTCTGTGGAAAAACACTGAAACAGATGGCTATAAGCTATTGTAAATAGGCAACTTTTGTGGAAATCTACCAGTCTGAGTAGTCATAGACGTTGTAAATAGGCAGCCTTGGCGGATAGTACCAACTTAGATAAGGACAAGTGAATCATAGGCAGAATCATAGTGACCTGTCCCCTAAACCTTGACCCAGCTGATACCTTGTTCTGAAAGATATCTGTACTCCCCCTGAACACCTATGCTCCTGTGTCATCCCCTTCCCCACATCCTGCATTTTTGTGTTTATAACCCTTGTGTTAAAAAGTAAAAATTATAACTTGATAATAATAAAATAAAATAATAAAAAAAAACCCAAACCAAACCAACCAACCAAACAAACAAACAAAAAAAGAGTTCAAGGCCAGTATATCCTACGTGGTGAGATCCTGTTTCAAAAATAAATAGATGAATGCCCCCCAAAATCTATAAAATAGCATCAGAAGAACTATGACAATTATATTTTCTATTGTAGATTTTGTTCTGCTACTATCAGTAAGAATGTCAAACTTGGTACCACTTTGGCCTAATAGATATTTTTAGTGTCTATTTTGTTGAATAGATATTTTTCTATAAATGAAATTTAACACATTTTTTTATGTTCCTATTTTTTTTAGACATTGCATAAAAATTGTGGTCAAATCACTTGAGGAAGAAGAAATCTCCAAATATTTGGATCTTCTAGAATTTCTTTGTTGGCTAATCTTTAAAACTTTTTATACCTCTAAGTCTGTAGTCATTTACTGAGCAAAATTTGTATTAGAGCCCTTAGGCTATAATGATTCAAGATATCTGTTTTTCTACCCTAATTTATAATAGATTACATGACAATTAACACTTTGGGGCAGACACAAATATTTGAGAGTAATGTAATTTTCTTTATTTTTGGTAATTAAATTCAGCGTAAAGTCCCTGCTTCCAAATACATGCTGAAGCCAAGCCAGTGTATCACTCCTTCCCATCCTGGGATATAGTAGGTTTCTGTTCTATTTGTCTGTTTGTTTGTTTTTGTGACATAGTCCTTTTATATTCATTCTTGAGGGGAAAAGTTTATATACTTGGCTTTGTTGTTGTTATTTTTATGAAATGGAAAAATGTGCTTAATTCAACTTGACCTAAATCTCTATTAGGTGATAACTATAAATTTCATAGACTCTGCCATTGGTTTTTGCTTCATAATAAAGAATCCAGGTAATTAACCAGGATTTGTCACCAATAACCAGCATAGGTCACACTAGCTAAAGGATACATGAAACTGAGGTACATGTGGGTCAGTGAAGGTTCTAGAACATCATTTGCTAGGTCAGATAAGCTACTACACTAGTATTTCTCTTCTGTTGCCATCTTCAACTCATCTGGGATTCTGCAGGTAGAAATAGAACTATTTTGAATGCTGATCTCAATATGAAACATAGAATCCACAGAATACACAAGTTTTGATGAAATAACATTCAATAATCAGGTTGTTGTGAGTCTTACATTAAAATTCAATTACACATTAAAAATAGAGTAGTTATAGCTAAAAAAAATATTTTCAGAGGCAGCAGAAACCCTTGGCGGAAATGAACAGTTCTACATAGAAAATCCAGGAAGTATGCAAACTAGACACCAGAATACTCAGTACACTGAATTTAATCAGAGAGTACACACAGGATATGACATAAAACAGCAGTTTACTAGAATAATTGTCATCTGGAACACATGAAAATAATTTAGAAAATGGGCTAATGTCATACTCTCTGGCAATAGAGATTTCTTGGAAATATAGGCATAAAATCAGACAGACTTATGTATCATCTGGCTACCTTCACTTGCCACCAAGCCAGCTTGAGTCAATAGTGTGGTATCTATTTAAGCAGTACACATGTCACTGATCAGTAAACTAAGTCTCTAGGGAGATCATTTTATAATAGCCATAGTTAACTCTTGATATTTGGTGCTTCAGAAGCAGAAGCACATCCCTTCCACTAGATGGAAACAGCACAGAGGTGTTCTGTGAGACAGTTCTATAATTGCCGAAAATAAAAACACTATGGTTGTCATGAGTTATTCTTTTACTCAATAACAGATGTGCACTTACACATATGACACTAGAAATTTTGAGATGGTAGAAGTTTTAGGGAAATCCAAGTGTTCATCTGTATTAATGAAAGCAAAATCATGTTAGATTCATTTTTTAAAATTGATTGTACTGACTGGCCTAAGCATGGACTTTCTTCTTTTCAATTATATGCTTACAAAAACTGTACATTACAAACAGTATAGAAACAAGCAGAAAAGAATGTGCCACACATCTTGAATAATTCTCTATATGCAGTAGAATTTACAGATATAAAAGAAAATACAGCCTACTTCTTTATAGCGCACAGTTATGGTTTTAGATACAATGTATCACTAGCAAGTGGTTGTGGTCACCAACTCTAGTTGTCCCCAGCAGAGAGAATAAGAGCAAGATCTGTTCGGTACAGCTTCCCTCCATCCGACAATGCCATTATGTTCTTCTTGTATGTAGTAATATTGTTAATATCCAACTCCTGTATAGGACATATAGATAGTGTTGTAATCCAATTAAAGATGGACGTTAATTAACCACTGGCCAGTGATTAAAACTCGAGGAACTGTTTGCTACAGCAATCCATTAAAAAGAGATCTTTTATCAATGTGAATAGCCAGCAGGTCGTTTCTAAATCAAATCTGTTTGTCACAGTTTACTGATTTGTGCTGGACTCAATTTGAGTTAAGAATTCAAATATGCTCCTGTGTTCTGAAAATTCTTTCAATATATTTCCACAACAGATGTGTGGTTGTTTCTGGGTAGTTTCCTAAAGTCTGCTTAAGAAATAACTGACATGACTACTAAATTACCTGTTTGTTCTTCTCACACAGATCTTTCAGTAAAGCGTCAAGCTCATTTTCATCTATGTATCCGTTGCCATCCTGACGGAGAAGAAATGAAACAATATACATTAGAAGTAATTAGAGTCCTCAGAAAAAAATCCCCGTTGGTGGGCACCCTAACCTGCTGTGTTACAGTAGAGCCCTTAACAGTTCCAAAATAGGTGAGCTTACATTTGTGAAACAGATTGAAAATTTCAACGTACGCTCACATTCACTTATTTCACTTTATGTTTGAAGTATCTTCCATTGGAATAAATAAGTAAACCAAATATATTCCTATGACAAAGGAGAACACTGTAGCTTGGGGAAACTGTGGTTGGCTTAATGTCACACCAGTGGACAACAGTTACAGAGAGTCTAGGTCCAAGAACAGAGAAATTAGAAGCCAAAAGCATGAACTGACAAACTCACACCTAATCTTTCCTCATATATGAATTTCTAATTTTTTTTTAATGTGAGACACTTCTATGGAATGTCTCCTTTATCTTAATTTTCATTTAACTCTGGCAGGGAATACCATTATTATTTTATATTTACAAACAAGATTGTGGCTCAGAGGGCTTAGGTTCTTTATTCAGATCCTCACAGTGGCATGGCTTAGGCTAGTATATCATGTAATGTGAGATACACTATTCATGTTTTCTGTTGAATGAATGACTTGGTTGAGTAATTTCAGCTGCCCATGCTTTTTAAAAATTGTGAACCTTTAGTTTGAAGTTCTTATTTTCTTTGGTGAGTGCTTTCAAGGTTTTCCCCAGAGTGAACTTGTAGACAAGAAAAAAATTGAGAAGGAAGTAATAATATGATTTTTAAATATAGAACATTCTGAATATAAAACATGTTGGTGGACTGGAGAGATGGCTCAGTGGTTAAGAGCACTGACTGCTCTTCCAGCAGTCCTGAGTTCAATTCCCAGCAACCACATGGTGGCTCATAACCATCTGTAATGGGATCCAATGCCCTCTTCTAGTGTTTGTCTGAAGACAGCTCCAGTGTACTCATATCAATAAAAATAAATCTTAAAAAAATTGGCATTAATAAGTAAATTTAGTAAAATCATAAAGTATAAAAATCTACATCTAAAAATAAAGTTCTGTTTCAGAACAGATATTAAAATCCTTTTACAATAGTACTAAAAATAGAATAAACTGCTTAAGAGTAAACTTAGCAATGAAGGTAAAACACATGTATACTGGCAGTTGTAAAGCTCTGGTGAAAGATATCAAAGACATAAGCCAATGGAGAAGCACCCGTGCATATGGATTAGAAGACTTAATCTTGTTCATACCATTTAGTTCTAAAGATCAACGTAATCCCTTTCCAAACTCCAATGGTATTTTAGGAAGAAAAAAAAAAGATACAACTAAAATCATATATAATCTCAAAAAACCCAAAGCTGAAATAGTTTAGAGGAAAAAAAGGATGAAAATAGAGGTGTCAGACTGGTAAGATGGCACAGCAACTAAGACACTTTGTGGTGTGCTTCCCTGCACAAATGGATGAACAAACAAACAAATAAACAAATGTGACAAAAAGCACCAGAAGTTTCTGATTTCAAAACAAAGTGCTTGGTTACAGTAACCAAAACAGTATGGTATTTACTTAGAGACTGATACAGAGATGAATATAGACGAATAGAAATGAATAGAATAGAATAGAACAGAACAGAATAGAATATTAGTTTTGGAATTTGTCCACATACATAGAATTAACTGATCTTTCTCTAGGAGGCTGAGTAGAGGGACAAGTTATTCTCTTTAGCAAAAAGTATGCAGAAAACTGTATCCACATGCAAAAGGGGGAAAACCTGGACCCTTGTTTTTTATATGGGCAAAATTAAAGTCATGCAAATATTTAAATCATGAAGGTATAAAATTCCTAGAGCCAAGTATAGTGATACACATCTTTAATCTTAGCTCTTGGGAGGCATAAGAAATGAGTCTGTGAGTTTAAGGCCAGCCTGGTTAGTACAGTGAGTCAGGCCAGCCAGCACGAGACCTTGTGTCAAAATCAAAGCCCAAACTAGACAACAAAACATATAAAATTGATAGAAAGTTCATAATATTGGTCTTCACAGTGAGCTTGTGTGTTATGAGCACAGAGCACAAACTACAGGAAGACAGCGGAGTTCAGCACAGATGTTGCGAAGATCCATCTAGGGTAAAGTCAGTCTGCAGACAGGAGAAGGGATTTGCAGACAATTTATCAGGTAAGGCACTGACTCCTTACCTAAAGGAATGCAATATTAAAAGATGTAAGGAATATCTGTCCTTCATCAGCATACAACTAGTTTGATTTAAAAATGGGCTAAAATGTGAATAGATACTTCTTCAAAAAAAATGGCTAATCAGTTTATGAAAAGGTGATCAGTGTTACTATTCGCCACAGAAATGCAAATGAAAACAAATGAGGTATCATTTCACAGCTGCAAAAATGACTATTACCATACAAGTAAAGGAAGTAAGTGTTAGTGAGGATATGAAGAAACTGGAAACATGTGTACACTGTTAATTGAAAATCAAAATGGTACAGGCGATATTGATATACCAACAAGTTAAAAATAGAACTAACATGATATAAAACATCACAATTCTGTCCTTTTATCCAAAAGTTCAGAATCTCTTACAGGTATTAACATTCCATGTTCATTCAGTGTTTTCACAATAGCTAAGATGTAGAAACAGCCTAATGAAACCATGTATATATATATATATATATATATATATATATATATATATATATATGTATATGATGTATATGATGTATATGTATATATGTGTGTGTGTATGTGTACACAAACATATATATATTTGTATGGAGATCATAAATACATATTCAGCACAATATTATTCTACATTTAAAAATGACACTCTGTAATGTATTATAATGTCAGTGAAACTTGAGGACAGCAAGGTGAAATAAGATTGTTAGAGGAGGGTTCTTATACAATGTTTCTAAAATAGTGAAACTCTTGGAAGCAACAGACTAGTGGATTTCAGGGAAAGGAAAACAGAGAAAATAGGAAGTCACCAATGAGTGTCCATTCTCAAATGTGTAAGGTGAGTTCTAAATAGCTGCCATACAATCTTTCTCCTATAGCTAATAAATACATGTCTTGAAACTACAAGAGGATAGATTTCACGTTAAATTGTTTTCATAATACTTTTTTAAAGAAAAAAAAGGAAGAAAATGCTTTTACCTGATCATATAACTCAAAAGCCTTATTGAACTCTTTCCCACACATTTTGATTCCCTAGGAGTCAGAAGAGAGGTTCAGTCAAAAAGTGATAATGTATTTCAGCTTGTTTCTCTTGACAAATCTGGGGTTTTACGGAAAATATAGAGAAAAGCCAACTACCTGAAATTTCAGAAGGAAATTTTCCTGCACTGGTAGTAACCTTTTGAGAGAGAGAGAGAGAAAAAAAAACATTATGTTAATTGGTTGAAATTTTAGGTGAGATTCTGTTTATTCTAATAACATCTGTGCAATTCTGAAACTTACCTGGCCATCTCTGTCAGTTCCAGCTTTCCATCATTATTTGAATCGAATAGTTTCAGCTGAAAGGCATTGTTATTGTTTGGGACACTGAGTTATACATTATTGAATGAAGGAGACAAACATTCAAAAATCAAACATCTTGAGTGCCTGCAATGTAAGTGCTCTAATACTGAATGACATCCCCAGCATGCTTTGTAAAAGGTTGTTTTTAAAGCACAAAATTCAACAAAAGCAGTAAGTAGATAAGAAGACTAAGATATTTTGAATAATCTCGAATTATTTAATTTCCATTGGGTACTAGAAACTAAACAATATTTCCTAACTCACTATTGCACTTAAATATCACATATTGAGATGCATGCAGACATAAATACATATACTTATCTGGGGAACATTCACATTTTTAGAAAGCAGTAAATATTGCTATAATGAAGGTAAATATTGCTATAACAATATTAGAATATGCCATACTAAATATGCCAAAGGTAGTATTTTAAAATATATTTGAGAAAAAGTCCATGTTAAAGACAGTGCATGGAAGTTTAGAGAGTTCTTTTTATTTATTTATTTTTATTTTTTAATTTTTTAAATTTTTTTTGTTTTTTATTTTTTTATTGGATATTTTATTTACATTTCAGATACCATCCCCTTTCCCCATTTCCCCTCCATAGAAAACCCCTATCCCATGCTTCCTTTTCCATTTTGCTTTTATACAATTTTTTTTAAATGTTAATCAAAGGCTTTATAAGTATGGTAATGCTCAATCAGAAGTGTAACCTAATACCCAACCTAGCTATGTAAACTATCTTTGACTAGTGGAGACATGTGAACTTCTGCCTCCATGCCCCCTCTCTCTTTCTCTCTCTTTTTCTCTCTCATTACCTAGCTTCTCATCTACTTCATCTTCTCCTCTCCTTACTCCATCTTTTCCTAGAGAGTTCTTTTTAAATGCAAAAGAAAAGTTTGAGTTGGTCTAAGAATTCTTTTTTGGAAGTTACAACTTTTTTTCAGGGTTCTGTACTAACACAGCATTTTACAGTCCACTGACGTAAATTCTAATATTGTTATACTGTCTACCAAGATACTGGACAACTAGATCACAGAGTTTAGTGCCCATAGGGAAATGTTTCCTCACCTATATATTTAAATTTTAATTAGTTCTTGATTAATTGCTTCCTGGATTGGAACTGGTTTATGACATTTAATCAGATCCACTGGGCCAGACCAACAGGGGGAAGCTCCCATCTGAAGTTCCCAGCTTCAGAGTCCTACCTGTAAAGGCGACTTTACTTTAAATAGAATCCCTTAAGATCGAGACAAATGAGAAAATTGATAAATGTAGGTTATTGCCCACTCCCCAAAGAGAGAACCAAAGACAGCTTAGGTCTTGCCTTCATGATGCAGCAAGAATTCCTCCCACCTGTTTGATGCTACAGGAGCAGATGGAACTGTACTGAGGGGTTAGAACACTAAACGTAAACCTCAGTGGCACTGACGAGAACAGAAACCTCTAGAGAGTTGTTTCTCAGGGTATCCCAAATCAGATACAGCACAGAAGTAATGGCTTATCATTTATTCACTTACCCCATGAGGTAAGAACTCATAACTTTTCAGTATACAGAGAAAATATAAACATATGTTGTTTGGAACTGTTAAGCCTATAATGAGTCAAGAAGAGTGAACCACGCACTCGAGACAAGTAACCTCATGCATGTTTATTTTCTCTAGAACCTCTTTAATTTATTTGTATTAGACATCTTTGTTTATAGAAGTTCTGTGACTGTATTATTCAACTTTTATAACAAATACTGTTTATACAATTACTAAAACATCGTGTAAGGTGTGTTTGAATCTTCTCATTCATAGCAGGGATAAAATATTTTAAAATAATAAAAATCCATTTTTAATGATAAAAAAACATTTTAAGTAATTTAATGAATAAAGTAATTCTCAAAAACTCTGTGTTTTTCTAAACTATGACAACAGTAAATTCAGAATTTCTATGACCAAAGGGTGATGTCACTTATATTCTATGTATAGATACAACATGTATAAGCTATATAACTTAGTAATACAATTACTCTGGCTTTAAAGAAAGGCCATCTTCTGAGAGATGTGTGACATAGCTTCATTAGAAGTGCTCATTTGTGGTTATGTGATGTGCAAGCTGTGGTTTATTTATTCCATCCTAGGTATTCT
>JANHMN010000004.1:118407253-118454469 GCA_030674055.1 Rhabdomys pumilio
GAGAGTGGTAGTGTACTTAGCTGGCATAGTTAGCTACTTCTAGCTGTCTCTGTATGACAAACACCCATCTATCTTATGTAACAATGTCCTTACAGTACAGAAGATGCTAATCTCTGGCACAGATGAACAGAATCTCAAGAAGCACTTGAAGTCTGTCTTTCGATCTGGTGTTTCATTAATGATGCAAAGAGTGGGTGCAAATGTGCCATTGCTCAACGTAAGTTTCTTTTGTAGGAGTTTTAAAAAAAGCTACGAATCCCCTTAGCAGTCCTGATTGCATCTGGAAGGATCCTGCTGAGCCTTGGCTTTGATGTACTCACCTTAAGTTCCTCAGTTTCTATGAAGCCGCTGTGGTCAGTATCATACTTTCTCCAAGTCTGTAAGAAATTTGGAGATGGAAACCGGATTTAAATAAATCAACAAAACCCAACAATTTCCTTACTCCCAACATCTTTCTTGCAGGGAAGAGGATTTTTACCTTCATGAATTCCTCGCAGGACTTCAGTTGCTGGCATCGAAAGAGCAGCAGGAAATTCTCTTCTGTGGGTAAGACATGAGCCAACTGGAAAAGATAGAAAAACAGACATGAGGAGCCTGGAAAGGGCCCATGCCATGACTTACTGCTTCAGTTTCGCTTCAGCGTGCTCAGTGAGCAACTCTATTGGCTGAGAAAGTAGGAGCAGATAAGTATCAGCTGTCTAGGAGAGGAGAGGACACGGTTCACTTTCCCTGTCTGGTACTTTGCTTCTGCAAAATTCAGAGGTGCATTTCAGTATCTATGGCCCTGAGGACCTGCATGCCTAGTGGAAGAGATGGCTGTACTGGACCACATTTGATCTGCTGCACATCCATGCAGATGCATATTGTATAACCTCAAAACTACCAATCAGGTCTCGGTCCCTTTCGGGTGCACAGGATGGAACACAGCATGGCTATAAATTTCACGTGAAATGAGAAATTCTGAGATACATGCATAAAGGAGAAAGGAAGGAAGAAAAAATTATACACATGTCTAATTTTGGAGAGAAACACAATGGAGAGGGGCCCAAGACAACCGTAGAACAGTAGAAAGAGGTAGAAAGGCACATCACCATAAAGAGGAAACCAGACAGTATCAGGGAACACTCTTAAACAGTGGTCTCTGCTTGAATCTGGGGCTCAAGTTAATTTTTGATCTCCACTGCATGATTCTGTGACATTCTCCCTTAGATCTCATTCTATAATCTCTTCCTCCATTTCTTCTTTTTTTCCTCCCTCTCTCCCTCCTTCCCTCCTTCCCCCTTCCCTGCCCCTCCTCTCTCTCTTGAGGAGTAAGGAGCCACGGATACCATTTTAAGACTAATATAATCTATTGCATGTAGAGAAGTAGGGAGCTGGATTGATGGCCCCATTGCTGATGTGACTTCTATTTCTGGCTCTGCTGCTAATGAGCTGTGGTCCCCAGCAACTTCCCTAGCTGCACTGGCCCTCCAGTACCTTCATTACGAGAAAAAGAAGGTGAAGGAGAAATGACTGTCCTAGGCTCAAAATATGTGTTGTGGAATGACTGACCCTTCACATTACAGAATAAATCTTCACATACAACATTTGACTGATGTTCAGCAGTGGTTAAATGCCCTGAAGTACAGACATGACCCCTTAGTCTTCGTACTTACACTTTAAATCTTACACTTTAAATATCTAGATCAGAGCTACTTAAACTTCTCCCATTCATAGTCGCTTTGCTCCTGAGAATGTTTTAAGTGATTCCAGGCAGGTATTATATATATATATAATATGCTGATAATAAACCATAACAAGTTAGTTTAAAATCATTCTTCTATATAATTTTACCATTTATTAAAGATGAACTTAAATTGTTTTTATATAAAGGTTAAATCTTGGCTGGATGTTTGATACTGCAGAATGTAGAACATCTTCAGTCTCTCAGAACTGATCTGTCTGCAGCAATTCCTTAAAGTACAATAAAATTGTCAGGGCTGTGAACAGTATTTTATAAAGATACGTAGTATAAAGTGGCACAACCATGTTTTTGCAACATCACAGATATTGTTGAAAATTCTGTCCTAATCCCAGGCCAGAATTCATCCAACAAAGTTTTGTGAAACTCAATTTAACACTTCTAAGAGAACATTTTAAAATTGAACATTGTAATACAATATACAGATACACGAATTTGATGCATGTTCAGGGAAGACAGAAGGAAGATAATAGAAGTCTTTGCTTCCCATAATTAAACTATTACGTTTATCCAAGAGCAGAAAACTTCATATGTTGAGTAAAATGACTGGAATTCACAGCGCGTCACAGTGATAGCTGGGGCGTTTCAGGCAGTGCTTGCTGCTGTTGCATGGAATGACGTATGTGCGGTGCCAGGTGAACACGTGTGCTCAGCACCTAGGGCGCAGTGATGCCATGCATGGCAAGTGCATCAGAACACCCGGGATTCATTAAGCTTTTAATTTTGAAATAATTATTCTTTATGTGAATTCAGAAAACTTTTACTGTTGCCAAATTGTTTGTGATCCCTTATGGTTCATTATCTGCAGTTTATGAGGCTGGGGTTGAAATTAATATTAAGGTCATAAGATGTCCTAAGTGTTCAACCAAGTAATGGGCAAGATCATTATGCCCACTAAAACGTTTTCCAACCTTTTAGGCCCATTAAAGTTTGAAGTTTAATGTAAAATGTCGTTTCACTTTATGGTCACATGAATTGTATATGTCATTTAAATTATCTTGCTTTTCAATCTTTGAAAAATGGCTGAAATTTCAATTATGTTCATAGCCTTTAAATATGGCACATGGTAAAATAATGTAAAAGACAAAAACAAATAAATCTTGTTACAATATTGAGTAGTGATCCAGTCAGAGAATATCTTAACTAGAAGCAAAGGCCACTAGTCTGGGTACATGATAACTAATGTGGATATATATATATCTAAAAAAAAAAAAAAAAGAAAAGAAAATAGGGCTTTAGGATTTTCCAGTAATTTTTGAAATTAAGTCAGGTTTTGGTCCATAAATATATTTATATAACTATAGTGTGAGATTATATATAAGTATAGTATATAATATACATAGTAATATATAATATTATATATATATATTTCAGGCAGCTCATTACAACATTTAGGTCTTGTCTGTATAGTTAATTTCTTTACCTATAAAATTCTGCCCATTAAAAATAATACAGTTCAATATAATTCAAAGCCCAACATTTGAACTGAGATACAAATTGAATGACCTGATCTGGTGACTTGCAGACTCTGAAACTCAGTTATATCTTATGGCTGTTAATAAATTAAGTCTGCAACACACTTCTTGTTTACAATAGTAGGATATGTTGGTTGCTCCTTCACTCTTGGAATGCGAAGGACACATTTGATGGTGATTGCTACCAGTGGCCATGAGAAGCTGTGCTTCTTTTCACTCAGGAAAATCTAGAACTCATCTTCCTTATGAGTTTTCCTTTCCTCTGAACCTGTATCTGGGCCACTAGTAGAAAGTGGTTATAAATGATTTTCATTATTAAAGAAGCATAAGTTAGGCCCAGAAAGCAGGTCTCCACTGAAGCTACGGTGGAAGAGAAGAGAGAGAGAGAACTGCGGGCATAGAGCAGGTCTTCAAAGAGAGAAGAAACAACCACAAGCCTAAAGCCCAGTGTAGAATACTGAAGGCATTCTACAGAATGCTTCTTTTATAACTTCAAATGATGTAAGGAGGGAGAAAAGATTCGTCCAGGAGAGGAGTGAGAACAAAGAAGAAACAAAATAGAAATCCTAGGTCTTAAAGAATAAGGAAATAGGTCAGCGATGAGACGAGTTGACCAGTGGAACTTGGTACGTGTACATGTTAGGAGGTTTTATGTAAAGGTGGATGTCTGTTCATTTCATGCCACAGCTATGATTAACATATGCACTCATTTAGGAAAATGAAAATAATCTCAACTCTTTACTTAATAGTATGAAACTTTTAAGGTTTATTGGGTTTTTTTTCCCTAGGTCACTTCAAGAACTCAGGAAGTGTTTTTGCCTGCATTTTATGCCCAGAGAACAGCTTATTAGGTGCCTAGGATACATGCTTGTGATTTTCTTGATGATTTTTTTTTTAAAAATTAGAAATACTTCATTGATATGATATAGAGTCAACATCCTCTACTAATATAATTTTCCATATTGCTTGAGTTTCATAGAATATATGTTGTTTTAAACTAAAAAAAAAAATAGTGATTTCTCCTAAAAGTATACTTCTGAAAAATCCACCAACTACTTAAACATTGAAAAAGTAAAAGAATACACTAGTTAGTAAGGATTAGTAAGGTTAGGGAAATTCACCCATCTTTGTGTTACAAAGTTTATGTAACTCACTTAAAGATCAGAGAGTTCTAGAATGTCACATATAAAGAGAGTCATAGTCCTTCAGTTCTTCCTCCTTCTCTTCCTTTTCCTCCTTTTCTTCTTTCTCTGACATTTACCCCTCTCCTTCTTCTCCTTTTTGGCTTTTCTAGAGAAGGTTTCTTTGGGTAGTCCTTGCTGCCCTCAAACTTAGAGATCTGCTTGCCTCAGCTTCCAGAGTTCCTTTAATTCCAGCTGGGATTAAAGATGTGCGCCACCACACCTGCTGTTCTTTATGGATAGTATAGATTTATATTTCTTTGTGCATGCTGTTTTAATCTTAACTATAAAAATACTGACTGCATCTATATACAAATACTTAAAATCTCATTAAACTCATTATAGTACTATCTTATTTTTTAAAAAATGAATTTTACTCATATAAACTATCATTGTAAGGCAAAATAGCCATTTAAAAAGCAATGCATGTGTTTGGATAATATGTACCTGGGGTGAATAGAAAGACTTCCTTTCAAGGTAAATTCTACACTGTGGCAGTCCTGTGTTTTCTGTTGCTCTCTGTGTCAATGCATACAAGGCATTATTCAAATTTCAGACAGGAGCATGGGGATTCTCCATCTATAGCAGCTAAGACAATGTCTAGGATATGCCAAAGGTCTCTAACAAAGATGTTACGTAGAACCACTTTATTCTCACATTTTCTAAGTCACCATGCCCACAGACGTCCTGATGGGATTTCAAGATTCTTGATGATTTTTTAGTTACTAGGCTACCTGCTCCCCCTCTTACGGACTTCCCAATCTTTAATGTGGGTTGGCAAAAAAAGTAGAGCGAATCAAAGGAATGAACAGAAAGTAAGACTAACTCTGTAGGAACAGGTGGAATTTCCCAAGTCTTTGCTTATGGAATTGGTTGCTTGGCACTGAAAGTGGAGAAGCAAACTTTTTCTGGTTGCCTGTCCTTGAAGATACCATGTACATTTTACTGATGCAAAAAATGATGTTAACTTTGTCTAGAATCAGCTGTAACCACCCCCCACCCCCAGCTGAGATTACAGATGTGTACCACCATATCCACTCTTCCTTATGGATAGTATAGATGTATATAGATGTAATTTTTTGTGCATGCTTTTTTAAAACTTAATTATAAAAATACTGACTATATCTATATACAGAACATTCTTTTAAAATCTCATTAAACTGTTAACATTAGTCATTATAGTACTAAGTTATTTAAAAAAAACAAATGAGTTTTATGTTTATGTATTTGTTAAAAAAAAAAACAAATGAAATTTCTGACGTTCCCTTGGACATAATTTATATTGTTACTTGGCTGGGGAGAGTGGCTAGTGTGGATATTGGGAGATGCTGCCCTGAGTTGTTTCTGGTTCAGGGAGTATTACTGAACACTCAACTGTCCCATTGTGGAAGTGTTTGGGCTGAAGACATCTGCAGATCCAAGAAGGCTATATCTCATGGATAATCCACACAGGAGTATAAAAGCCCTACACTCTTACTCAAAATTTAGGAAATCTCTGAAGGGACACCTCCACTTCAAAGCTCACTACAGAGGAAGTCTTCTTAAAGCTTTGTTTGTGAGGGCCCTGCATCCCTCCATGCCCAGGCCTACTATCTTTGCTCTCCCAAATATTTCGTAGCAATCCTCTTTGTAATGATTGCACTCAGGTCTGTTTCCAGGGAACTCTGCCCTAGCAAGATTTTGACTTGCACGCTTTGCCATCTCCCTTCATTCTGTAACATAATATGGAGTTTTTGCCTTATGCTTTAGAGAAGGTCGGAATCCTAGTCATGCCTTGTCTGGCTGCTAAATTCTAGGTCACTATGTTGATTTCTGGTGATTGTTTCATAGTTCCCCCTCCCATAGTAAGACTTTTACAGGAAAACAGATAATTTAAAAAATCCCTTTCCATAACAATTTTTAAGCAAGACATAGGCACAAAAATAAAGCAAAATATTACATGTTGGAAGAGAAGCCACAGATGGTGACTTCATAGAGAGACAAATAGCTGAGACAGATACATCAACATGCAAAAGAGCAGTATTCATCGCATTTGAAGACAACTCTGGGACAAAGCATTCTTCCTGAGCATGTTAGACAAGCATTCAGTTTTACATTTGAAGAGCCAAGTAGGGTTTTTCCCGCCAACGAGAAGTAAATCCAGGGAATGTGGTAGGTAAATAATCATGAACTTAAAAATATTTGAGTTTAATAACTCGA
The DNA here is from genome assembly GCA_030674055.1 of Rhabdomys pumilio. Taxonomy (NCBI): domain Eukaryota; kingdom Metazoa; phylum Chordata; class Mammalia; order Rodentia; family Muridae; genus Rhabdomys; species Rhabdomys pumilio. Next base: position 118,413,850 of record JANHMN010000004.1, read on the forward strand.
ATTTAATAAATTATGTGAGAAGGGAAAGAAGTTTTGACATTTAGGACAGTAGAGTAGGTATTTTAGTAGCTTATTTCTGTATTTAGTAATAATGCCAACTGTGCAACCTAGGTTTTTACACTATTCTGTTTTTACAGTATTCTGTCCTGAATTATCTCATTTGGCAATGCTCATAACAGACATATGAAGTTAGTACATAGTCATGTTTGCCCATAGTCCAGGAAACAGATGTTCTGAGACTATTTATATAACATGTAGCTTGAGGCAGTTTTTAAGTCAGATAATCTAACATTTTGCTTGACTTTGAGACAGTTATCCCTTACCATCAGCACCCTATATTCAAAAAGTGTTTCTAATACACAATTTAAGTGTATCCAGAACAAAATTTCAAACCTGATTTTGTCATTAATCATTTTCCACCATTCTAAAGTAGATAAGTAGTCTGGCAAGAAAAATAACTTTCATCTTGTGTAAGTGTATAAGCTTAAATCGCACCTTGGAGGAGAGGAGGAAATGGCTGGAGGAGTTTCTGCTTCTCTTCAATGGTTGCTACAGTTTTTAGGTTAAAATAGCTTTTAGATCTATTTTTTCAGTGTATGTACTGACCTGGACAAATAGAAACACTAAGCCTAGAGAGACTGATAGGCTCCCACACATTGCCCAAGGGAACAGAGGGAGCACTTAAAGATTTGACATCTAGCAAAAGGAAATATCTGTGTGTACTTCTTGGGAGACCTAGAGCAAAGAATTCCGTGACCTGCTAAATCATTCAGCTTTCCTACTTAAGTATTTGAATGGGCCTTCTTAACATCAGCACTGTATTAGTATGAATAAATTTAGAATATTTCTAACAGCAATGGTATTTGTCAAATTACCTCAAATTTTCAATGCTTGTCTTTTGCATTTATATTTACAATTTTGTTATTACTGAACCACCATCATGTGAATTTTATCATCTATGAAAGTCATTAAATTGCTAAATTCAGAATATTAGACATATCAACATTTCTTTCTCCTTAACTTGTTTAGGTGAAATGCATTCAGTGGAAAGTGTCAGGTCAGAACATTGAAAATTAGGTAACATATTTCTTTTTTAAAACTCAGTTGGGTGGTGCCCTCAGGGAAGCAGACTACTGCATGCATGTTAATTTACTTTGGTTAGACTTCAGTGAGTCCTGGTCTAAATTAAGTGAGCATTATATACAAGCTAGTTGAACCTCTTTCTTTGAACACGAAGGTATCGTGCACTTGCTAGGAGAAAGGGGATTGTAATACATTTGAGAAACATGGTGTTTTGTGTTCTCTTATAGCTAGGTAGGCTTTTTATATTGGAGTGCCTCATTATACACAGGAAATCTTAGCAAGTAATATCACATATCAAATTGGACACAGGATGAACAACTTTCTGGTGATGCCAGAGGGTGAACTGAGAGTCTACACATCCTACACCACCTCGCTGTTTTCTGTATGTTTCCTGGAACATTTTACTCTTTTTTCCAGGGATGCAGCTGGACTTATCTTCTCTCAACTCTTACTTAGCTACCCTGGACATACGCTATAAACCACCGTGGCAATCTTCTTCCTGTTCTCCCATTTAAAATTTCTCGTCTCTTTAGATAATTTTGTTCAAGTTGCCTTTTCCAACTCTTGGCTAGTAACTGTTATGATGTCTCACAAGGTACAGTGCACAATGTCATTAAGTGATGCTGTTTGGCAGGTTTGCTATTTTCTCTCTTTCTTATCTATCTTGTTTTACTTCCATTTCTTTTCACTAATTCAAAAATCTTTTGCATTCCCTCTAATAGTTATTGTCTTAAACTTGTAGAGACTGTGTTTTATCATATCTTGAGACAATGCATTTGCTGGGTGCCAGCTTCTCATTGATATTAAAGTTCAAAGGATAAGTCCAAAATGGCTAGACTCTATCTTACAGACTGTAACCTGGATTCACTCATTTTACCTAATTAAAAATTTAATATATTGTGAATAAGCTGCATGCTTTTACTACATAACCTCATATTACCAAACAAATGACACAATAAATAATTGACTCTATTAGATTGCTTTAAGGTGAAATTGTTAAAATACAAGATTATAATCATCCTTCACCTAGAATTATAAAGTAGTCAAACTATGAAAGAGTCAATTTAGAATAGTTTTGAATATTTTTCTCCTCTTACATTTGTTCAGAAACATAATTTTATTATTCTTGTCTTGATTAGTCAGCCTCTGTATCAGTTGTAAGTTCAATAACTATTACCTATTTATACAGTAATGAGCTGCACACAGGCAAAAGAGGAAAGTGTATGCTCCAGGGAGAAATTTTAATTACAAAGATAATAATAGTCTGCCCTTCCTTTACTCTATTTGTGGTAGGTGTTTAAAAATATGTGTATTTCACACTGGCACCACAAGTGTCCTGTCCTAATAAGATAAATTATTTGAAAACCAGGTTAAATCTTTGAATCTATAACTATTTTTTGAAGGCCACAGCACTTCACAACTGAAGAGACTGAGAATATTTTATGAACACAATTATGATTTGTCATATTTCAAAATATGATTTTATTTCTTTTTTTTAGCTAAAGCTTTCTACCCAGTTTTTAAAAAACAGGTGGTAGAGCTAAAGACAGCTAAGACTTCACTGGTAGGAGTAAGGGAAGCCACATCTGTCTTGCAAATTGAGAGTATAGATGAATTGATTTCCTTTCCTTGATAACTTATAGACATAATAAGATGTCATGAAGAGGAAAAGTCATTGTCAAAAGGCAATATTTGACACACACAGTTTTAACATCTAGAGATTCAAATGTGTGCCTACATACCAGAGAGTGAAGTGTTCACTCACTTTAGGGAAGTTCTTGTGCCTTTGCTAGGTCATCTATCAATGTGAAATAGACTTTCAGAAACCAGCCAGGATGCAGTCTTTTCCCATAACAACTTCGTGGGGCTGAACGTATTTGATTTGAAAATAATCACAGAGAAGTTTACACTGTTAAATGTGGGACGCCGTGCTGGGGAGAAGGTGGAGGACGCAATGAGAGTCTGCTCACCTAGAAGGTAGGACTTGCTTGGTCTACTAGGTCAGTGAGCAGGAATGTGAGAGAGATTTAGCATTTCAGTTCTAAGTCTGCATATTAGGATCCATTAAACTCCTCAGTCTCTTTTTAAGCTGCTACCTACCATCTTTAATTTGATGTGTGGGAAGACAAGATGCTATATCACTGACATTGAATGACCTCTGTGGTTGAGTTATGTTTGACTTAAGATGACCTGATAAATTTTAATGTTCATGATTATTCATTCAATCAAACAGATGCATAAGTTTCTTACCTCTACAATTCCTATTTTCCCATCATCTCTCTGCCCATATTGATCCACAAACGTTTTCATCTCAGGTGAAAGCTCCTAAAATTATAAAAAATATAACTTAAGATGTTTGTAAAAAATTCTTATATGATGTTAAATGACTGTAAAGAAAAAAATTGAACATGAAATAGAATAGCTGTTACTGTATTTTAAAAATGTTTGCTTTGTGAAAGGCTACTTTATTATGCTACATAGTCTTGTCTGATAACATCTTATTGTAACATTATGTCTTATCTATGGGAGGTAGGAGTAGGTATTTGGCTCCAACAAGCAAAATACCCATATGTGAAAGAGCCATTCAGTTTGCAAACAATGGATCCTTCTGGCTTGAAACAGGTGTGCATTCATTAAATAAAATTAGAGAATTAAATGTTGGGAGAAAAGTACGAGGGGAGAAAATGAGTGGGCAAATTTGTGTTTTCACTAGGAACATAAAAAAAAAAAACCCTCCAAGCTTCCCTTGCTTCTATTGTCCTCAAGATATTGTTTTTCCCATGTATTTTTTGTATAATAAATAGTGCGTTGGCATGACTAAGTAAATGTCATCTTCTTCTTTGGCTTTCTCACCCCCAATGTGGTTATCCCTGTTTATAATCTCTTTACATATCAACATATTTGAGAGTTATGAACTGTAAGCTATTTTAAGTGGGTCTCAAACAAAGCCCACTTAAAATATCCTGTTACATGACCTGGTCTATTTAAAACAGGTCAATTCTTTTTTTTTTTTATTGGATATTTTATTTACATTTCAGATGCCAATACCTTTCCCCATTTCCCCTCCCTAGAAAACCCCTATCCCATGCCCCCCTTTTCCATTTGGCTTTTATGCAATTTTTAAAATGTTAATCAAGGGCTTTATAAGTATGGTAATGCTCAATCAGAAGTGTAACCTAATACTCAACCTAGCTATGTAAACTATCTTTGACTAGTGGAGACACGTGAACTTCTGCCTCCATGCTCCCTCTCTCTTTCTCTCTCTTTTTCTCTCTCATTACCGAGCTTCTCATCTACTTCATCTTCTCCTCTCCTTACTCCATCTTTTCCTCTCGGTGCTCCTTTCCCCTTAGCTCCTCCTACATATTATCCTTCCTGTTAAAATAAAGCTTTTCTCTCAGAATACAATTAGAGCATAATTATTCCTATTTGTACCAGTGAGGTACAAGATAGTCTTAATACCCAGTCCATTCTTTTGTTGACTAGCCAGAACCTCTGCTGTCTCTCTTGACTAGAACACTTAATTTTGAACCTGGCTTTTTCTTGGCTTTAGAATGAATGTCAGCTGAGAACCCTCCACTCAGATGTTTTCTCTCAAGGTAAATAGCCTGGATTGGTTATGAGTCTATAGGTCTTCAATGCCGTCAGAAATCCAGAATGACTAAATTAACTGAATTTATGGGAAGCACTAAGCATAGCTTCTAAAACTTAGCCAATTTATAGAGACCACTGAACACCTGGACAACCCCTATACTACCGAACGTTGGAGCATCAAATCTTCAGCCTTCTGGCCCAAACTCATCTGACAGACTTTAGTGTTGCAGAATTATTAAGGGCTGGTTACTCAAACAGGTCAATTCTTACTACCTCCTTTTCTACCTCCTTCAGGAAGCAAATTAAGGTCTTAATTTTCACCTTAATGAACAAGATGGTAATGCCAAACACACAAGTTTACTGTAGGGATTGATAGCTGATCTAATATAAAGCAAGGGCCACACTGAAGCTCCAAAACCAGGATTTACCCATTAGAAGTCATTGGAAATACGTAGCAGAACTAAGGTAGAAAGCAGCAATAAATTAATTTAATTACTCTGTGATCCTAAAAGAACCCTTCGACTATGGGTAATTTTCAACTTGTATTTATTAAATTTTGGTTCAGAAACAATTACAAGGAAATGAAAGTGTGTAGCTCAGCAGTGTCAAGCTTGGGAACATCAGCCTTTCACACACAGCTTCACCTTTCACACATAGTTGTAAGTGAACAAAAACCAAAGCCTTTACTTTTAAATATTAAAATTGTGGAAAACTACTATCTCAAGTAGCAGACTTGATATTTACCTTGGGAGGTTTCTGGGTAGCAACTGTGTTGCAATCTATGTCTTAAATAATGAGGAGCATGTCACCATCACCACCTTCACCATCATCACCAATTGCAGACTTATAAAGATGAGAATAAATGTAATGACGACACATTGTTCAGTGCAGAAGGGTAGTGATTTTGGAAACAGGACACTGGGCTATCATATTCACTTGGTGAAAATGAAAACATTCACATTATTAATGTGGTGAATCAAATCAATGTTTCTCTCTGTCCTTGTAAGTCAGGAAATGAGAAGAAGTCTGGTTTATCAGCTCAGCATATGTATTTTTTAATAGCAAAGAAACAAATCAAAGTAGATTTATGGCAATAGATCACTAGTTTAAATAAAAATGTGCCCAGTATATATGAAGTCTTTCCCTAGATCTTAATTTAGATTTTTAGTTAGCCAACCAAAGCCTATTATGTAATTCAGAAAAAATACTCAGGTATCAAGGTACTAAGGAATTTGATATGACCATATGCTTGTATGAAAAATTAATATTATCAAATTATAATCTAACTAGACTTTTTTTTATGAACCAAAATTAGATTCTAGGGAGCAGAGAAAAAAATAAGCTCTAAATTCTATAACTTCCACCTGAACTTTTTTAAATAGAAAGGAAAGTATTAAAATGAGGAGATGAAAACCACAGATCTCATGAATACTTGTACTTAGAGAGTAGAAGTAAATTTCAATATTAAAGTTGTTTCTGGAAGATTAAAATATGATCACTTAGCTTTTAGAAGCACCATGCAAGGCTGTAATTATAATTTCTATGGAAAAATAAGAGTTTCCATATACATTTAATGTATTTTAAATGAAGAAAATTCCTTCTGTCTTACCAGCTAAAGATCCATGAAGTATTGTGATATTAGTACACGAATTTATTTGCGTGCTAATGCATAAGGGCAAAAGAGGGTAAAGTGCATAGGAGACATTTTTATTTGATCTTATTCTATTACACTTTAGATTACACGATATTAAATCTGAGTAAAACAATACCCAGAGCATGATCTGGTTTAAAGTCAGATTGGCATGATTTTAGAAACTTGATAGACTGCATGCAATATATCAGAGTGCAATTATAGCTGTATGGTGACTCTTTTCGCTGTTGTATAAGGATATCCACTATATAATTCTCCTCATAGACAGAAGAACAGCAAAAATCTCACAAACAAACTCAAACCAACCCCTCAAAACGCAAAAAAAACAAAACAAAAACCTGTTTATATTCCCCTTCTTGATCTCTGTCTCTCTGTCTCTGTCTCTCTCTGTCTCTCTGTTTCTCTCTCTCTCTCTCTCTCTCTCTCTCTCTCTCTCTCTCTCTCTCTCACACACACACACATACACACACAGCACTAGAAATGGTGGCGTGCTGTATAGTATCTAGGGATGATATGTATATTATCTTTATGTAAAAATTTCTTTGTAATTTTAGTTCAAAAGACCAAAGGCTATTAACATTTAACTACTCCATACCCAACCTTGCTTTCTGAAAAGTAGTCATATGTAAATGCCAACAGACCTGTAAAATTCTCAACCTATTCTTTATACAAACATCTCATATGTTTAAAAGTTGGTTGGGTAGGGATATATATATATATATATATATATATATATATATATATTACATTGACATCATCCTTTCCCAACAAATAAATTTGGCCCAGAGGAATTAATTCTTAAACAATAATTATAGTTTATTTAACCAATGGCTTATATCAAAACCGTAGCTTATTTAAAAACCACCACTAATAGTTTCTCGTCAGACTTTTTTTCTACAATATATGACATTTTTAAAATGATTTGTTTAATTGATTTTTTAATTTGGGGGTTTCTCTCCAATCAAAACGAAAATCCATTTCTTGCTAAATTCTCACTCACACTTATTACAAACTGGTTATCTTTTCTCAGGAATAAGGGTCAAGACAAGCTGCAGTCTCACCCTCCCCCGGCCTGTTCCCAGCTACACTGACTTCGCAGCAGAAATTGGCGCTAGAACTGCAGATCTGCTCCTGACCACCAAGGGGCAGGAATGTCTTTTCTACCCCTTATTTATGGGCTAGAAAAGAGAAGTTAGAAATCACACAACCAACTCAGTGGTAGAGGTAGGAATCTGTAGAAGGGTCTTGCACATCGATATTTCCTTTTAAGACCTACTAAGGAAAGGAGGATTATAGAATATATATGACCGATTTAAGACAATAGGGATTTTCTCTTTAGACACCCCCCTCCCCACACATACACATCACATCACACACTTTTTGTCCTGACGCAATTTGGAAATATGTTCTCCTTCGCCTTTCTTAGTAAGTAAGCCTTTACTTTCTCCCACCAAACCTCTTTTATGAAACGCAAGAATAGATATGTCTTGGAGTTGAAGGGTCCTGCACAAACCCAAGCCTACCAATCCAGCCTTCTTTCGTGCCTGCAGAAGCTCCTGGATCAAGTTCTGCAGCTCCTTTCCTTCCAGGTAACCACTTCCTGAAAAGACAAAGAGACACCCAGGTGTCAGATGTCTCTTTCTAAGTTTCTTCTCGGTTATTTCCAGGACAGCCATCCTGGGAGGCTATGTAGCCCGAACACCGATTAATCAGCAATGGTACAGTCGCGGCAGCGCTTTGCTTCCGAGGTGTAAAACTTGAACTGCATAGAGTGCATAGGAGGGTAGCAGGGGTGGCGGGGATGGTGTTTGAAACTTTTGAGAGACAAGGTTTGGCAATCTTTGCTTCTGTCCTAGCATTACCATTCCTAGAAAGGCGAACGCTTACAGCGTGGGGATGGCGTACATACAATGTAAACTTCCAGGATGATGGGTCGGCAGTCGGGGGTAGAGGGGGAGATAAGATTAGGCAGGGAGATGGACGACAGAAAAGAACAGAAAAGGATGGTTGAGATAAAAAAAAAAAAAACAGTGGAAGGAAAGAGCAGGGAAGGAATGGGGACGGGTCTTGAAAGGGTTAAAAAAAGAAAATAATCACCATCAGCGTCGAAATGAAGCCAGATCTCAAAAAACTGTGATGCTGTGATCAGAGATGACTGCAGGTGGGATTCTGCCATGGTGCAGCGGCTAGTTTGAGAGAGTGCTGAGCGCGAACCTCAGGGCGAGAGGGCTGCGCAGGCTGAGCTGGGCGCGGCGCGGCCGGGCGCTGTCCGCGGTGCTGCTCCGCTCGGTCGTCCTCCGGAGTTCTCCGCACCCCGCACCCAGTTCTCAGTATTTATCCCGCCGGCCCCAGGCCGGGCCACGCCTCCTCCTGCCTCCCTTTCCTAGCTCCCGCCTCTTGCTCTCACCAACCTTCTTCCCCTCCCCTCCAGATTTCTCTCTTCCCTGGAAATAGCTGGAGCTGGAGTTTTGGAGTCTAGGAAGCAGCAGGTGGTGGGGATCCCTTGCTCAGATTCATTTCTCCTCACAACCCCCTGGTCCAGGGAGGCTTTTACTCCCGAGTGTTAGAGTGAAGCAATATACCTAGAATGGATTGATTTTTTGATGAAAGGGAAAGCTGACTGATAAACCACGTTAGTGGCGATTTTGTCTGCTTATCATTTATCGAGGCAGTCCAGTATTTGTTTGAACAAAATCAGACTATCAAATATTAGTTTAATTTGACTAATGCATACGATGGGGTGGTTAATAACAACAATGCTTTATATTGTGGTAATGGAGACATCACGTGGCTGTTTAAGATGTGAGCTCTCCTTAGAGACAGGAAAATGCAGGATTCTGCTGGTTTTGAGGTTGTTTCCTTTTAAGCTCGAAGTAGAATTATTGGAATGTAGTAGAATTAACTTATAAGAATTTAGGATGTTAGGAAGGAAGTGATTTAGCGATACCGTTAGTTACTTGCATCTTACAAAGTAGAAACTGAAAGAAATGTAACACGTAGTCACCAGGCAAACCAGTGATTCAGTAGCAGCCCCACTCACTGATTTTACCAGCTATGCCTCTCCTATCTCTAGGTCAGAGATTTTTTTTTTCAGAAACAGAAAATCACTAGAGGTGGAAAAAATATCCAGCTCCATGTTATAACTGGCATTTTAATATGACAAACGCTGCATTTGGTTTATCATTTATGTAAGCATTTCTAAGTTAGCTAATTGTCAATCTTTTGAGACCTTATGGTCTGCTGAAAATGAACCCTAAGTGTCTGGTTACAATAACACAAAAGCAAAGTAGTGTGGTATAAACTTTCAAAACGAGGTCATGAAGCTCCACACGTTTCACCTGTGTTATAGAATATGGAAACATCCACATTTGTGTTTCCTCCAGTAGTGGGACTGTGAGACTTTCAATTGTCTTCTCCATACAGGTCTTGTGGCCATAATACTTTCAAGTTCTCATGGATGTAAGTTGTTTTGACTTTTAGCACCTTATCTGATTCTCACACAAATCTCAGACTGATATACAAGAAGCAAGCCAAACACTGAGAGGATAAAAAAGATATTGTTTTTACCTAAAAGGATTAAATGCATGTCCAGTTGTTTATATTTCCATCTGTTCAGTGAACACTTGACAGCTTTTGGGTCAGGTACTCTGCTAGGTCCTGGAAGTAATGCAATAAAAAGTATTATCTTCACCTTCTTGAGGCTTAGTCTTAAATTGATGGAGCCACACAAACAAAGGAAAAAGGGCACTTTTGACTCAATACAAGTTATTTTTTGTGCATATATCTTTTAATTTCCAGGGAAAACTGAATCTCAGCTTACTCAAGTCACATCCTTATATTAAAAAAAGTCTGTTCCTTGGTAGACACATCCTCCATTAGCCCATGTTTATGTAACATATTTTTCACACAAAGCTCTCGTTCACAAATGCAAACAGAAATGGGACTATTTCAATAACTAATTTTCTAAGACTTAGAATAAACTCGTTCAAAGTCCTGGTGTTTCATTTCTCCTTAGACCACCCTTCAAGTGTCGTCACCGATGCCTCATTTATACTTGTAAATATTTGGCTAATATTTTATTAGTCATCCATCTTTTCTGGTGTTCCACTGTGACAAACAGCTACACCAAATATCTTCAGATACTTATTTTAGATATACATTATTTTTCTGGTCATAGGGTGCTAGTGTTAGTACAAAAGCATACATAATTTAAATTTTAAAGAACATTTCTAGGTTAGTTCTTCCAATTTGTATCAACTCAGATTAACAAGCAGTAAACATGGCATCCTCAACATCTTTGAATGCTATAGTCTTCAATTTCTTAAATTTGCATTTTGGCTTTCTAAGGTAATTTTTTCCTGAATATATATATATATTTTATATATATATATAATATATATATATTAGCAGAAGAAACTTCAGAAAATACATTTTTTTCTTTTTCAAGTACTATTAGTTTTAGACTCTCATTTTAAATCAATATCTCCTTTTAAACATTTTTGGGGCTACTTCAAAATTAAAGTCAGCTTAAGAACACTAAACAAGTGTGTGTTTCAGTTCTACAGCTCTGAAGTAACTTACAAGCTATTTCTGCCTTCTGCCTCCTGACTTTTTCAGTTCATTAACCAGGATTGGGAGGGTGCTATTTCTCAAGTGTTCAGGAAGCTCTTTCACTTTCTAAGATTCTGGAAGAAGTACACACCCTTTGAATAATGAGATTGTTCCATAAGATTAAACTTTCCAAAAGCATTGCAAAGCAGTTTTATGACTTGCTTGTTAGGCCTCATTACCCAGCATTAAGGTGAATGGGTTCATGATCCCACATGTCATAAAAGGGGAAAAATATCTCCAACACAACTAAATTCTTTCCCATTTCATTTTACTGAATTATTGCCTCTCCATTCAGACTCAAGTTTCTATTGGCAGTTCAAGTCACTATGCCTATGGGAGAACCAGAATCTTTCAGGTTGAATGAATGCTTTCTTAGCCTTCAAAAGGAAAAGAAAACGCTTAGATATTTTACTATGGGTTCAGGTACATGGAGAATTTCATCAGACACTCTTATGAACCTGTCCACATATAGGATTTTTAATAGATTAATCAAGCCTTCTAGGGGAGAGATTCATGATGTCACCTACTAGTGTTTCCTGAAAGGTCCTACGTCCCCCTTCCCCAGGAGCTGAAAAGTTTGTATAAATGTTTTGATAAAAGGACTCTGTTCTTGGGCTAGCTAGTTATCATGGGAAGTATGTTTCATTCAGAGTGCTACCATTTCTAAAGAGCTGATTATCAAATGTAGGTTACATGGAAGAGAGCAAACATGCTTTGGAACAATGGATTTAGACATATTTATGGGATTTAGAACATGAATGGGAACTAGTGGATTTAGATAGCAAAGTTTGGCTTGGAGGAGCTGCCCTCATGATTCTGTCAGGCTTACCCAGTGAGATGGAGCAGAATGTATTGTAAGGCCGTTTCACTCACTGGCGGTATCTTTTATAGTTTAAACAGACTTCTCACGTTTGCAGTTCTTCATAAAGATGAACACTTGTAGGAGTGGTTTGTCCCCACAGGTGTTCAGGGACACTCATTCATTCAAGCATTTCATTGATGACTATATAGAAACCAGGGGTTACAATGGTGAATGAGATAGAGTATTTGTGCTTTTTTTGGCTTAAAGCTTAGCAGAAATAATGTGGCAATGAAGCCTACATGGTTGACTGGGACAAGAGTCATGAAAAGAATACTGGCTTGGAGGTACTTTGATGGTACAGCCTCCTGGACCCCTTCCATTTCCTTAATTCTATAATTTTGTGACTGCTTCTTTTGGCCTATATTGAAATAAATATCATGAATGTGAATAAGAGATTTCTTGTAGGTATAGGTTATGGCCTTGAGAGGTAAATTTCTTTTTATTTTATTTTCAAAGATTTTATTTTTATTTTAATTGTTGTGTGTGTGTGTGAGTGTGTGTGTGTGTGTGTGTGTGTCTGTGTGTGTGCGTGTATGTATGTGTGTGTATATGTGTGTGTGTATTTGTGTATGTGAGTGCATTGCCCACAGTGGTAAAGAAAAGATCTTGATCCTTTGGAGGTAGTTTCAGGTAGTTGGTATTTCATCTGAGAAGGGTTCTAGGAACCAAACTTCAGTTCTCTACAATAAAGTTCATGCCTTTACCATCTTTCTGTCCAATAGAAATGCATTTCCTGATGATAAACCAGGACACTTACAGCAATTATTAAGCCTTTTGGCCTCATTAATTTTATTCCTGAATTACAAAGACTAGTAAATGTTACAAAGTACAAAAGCCATGTATTGTGTGTGTGTGTTTGTTTTAAACAGGTTTCTCTACAAGGTCCTGGCTGTCCTGGAACTCACTCTGTAGACCACACTGGCCTTGAACTCTTAGAGAGTCACCTGCCTCTGTGCCTGCTGGGTTTAAAGGTGTGCACCACAAGGCCTGGCCCTAACCCATGCCCTTTAACTTCTCTTAATGGTATGCCCACCTTTTAAAAAAAAGAGACACAGATTTTTTTAAAGAGAAAAAGACTTCAAAATGAGAGGCCTACTATCATATATTTTCTATAATTATACTTAAAGTCACCAGGCCTTTGTAATTCATACACATTTTCATCAATTCTGCACCCTATTTTTTCCTCACATTTTAATACTTCAGAAATGATGAATTTAACAGTTATTTTTCTATAAACCATACAAATTCTCATCAATTCTGCCTTCTGTTTTTTCTCACATTTTAATGTTTTTGAAATGATGAATCTGACAGTTATTGATCTATAATTATCAGGTCAATGTGTGATAATTAGCTGTATTTTAATCATGAGGAAATCTGTTAATTTTTTTTTAAAAACTGTCTGAGTGGGGTTGGTGAGATGGGTCTCCACATATAGGGCACTTATTATGAGGTTGATGGCCTATATTTAATTCCCTGAACTCATTTTAAGAGAGGGCAGAGAGAACCAACTCCACAAAGGTGTCTTCTGATGTCCCTTGGTATGTGTACATATATATACCATACAAAACATACTAAAACAATAAATAAAAGCTAAAAAATTTCAGTGGTTACTCACTTGCTTGAGCAATAGAATTTAAATCCTTTAAGCCTAAAATTCAAACAGAAATATATTGTAACATCATTTCCCACACTGTCCTTGCAATATCTAGCAACAAAATCATTTGTATATTTTGAGCACTGTTTCTTTGGGATATCGGGTGACCCCTCCTTTGGCATCTCCTTTTTACTAAGATAATATTTTTTGCTTTGGTGTAACTTAAGCTACTTTCTTGCCCTCTGTCTTCCCTGACTGACCCCTCAGAAGGAAGGCCCAGTTATTTACTAAGCGATTTAAAGAGTTAAACTAAAAACAAAGTTTACGAATTAAAGTCAGCTAATACCAGGTTGGAAGTTTATTACATTTTGATTTTAATCTGATTACAAGTTAATACCTGAGTAGAAGAAATTTACTACATGTTAATATCTTTGAATTTAGAGTTGCATTATTTTGTAAGTACAAATGAGACAGGTCTGGTGGAACATCTTCATTAAAGCATGAAATGAATGGAAATATTAGCCTTTTGTTTTTTATTTCTGTGGTTCCAGGATGGAACCAGGGCCCTGTGTATAGGAAACATATGTCCTACTATGGTGCTAGAAGCCCAAACTCCCTAATTAGCCCTGCAAGCATATAATAGGAATTGAAAGTGCAAAAGGAGTATAAACATGTATCTTTTGAAGTCTGGTGCCTGTCGTCCTTCTAGATTTCTATCTTCTCAGATGTTTTCTGTGCTGTTTCTCTGCGGAAGCTTTTCAGTTCTCAGAGACTCCCCTTTTCTTAGAGGGCCTTTGCGCATACATCCACTCTTCCTGGAACATCTGTATGAACATCTGTATGAACATCTGTGTGAACATCATTTGGGAGGATGGTCAAGCATCATTTCTTCAAGATGTCCTTGTTAAATATTTTCTGCTCTGTTTCTGCTATATGCCCAGATAGGACACTGTCTGGGCATATATTATACCATGAAATATCCACTGTGACCAAGAGGTGACCAAGTCTTCATTTGTCTCTGTTGTTTCACAAATGCCTGGCTTAAACCAAATGCTCAATTTTATTTATTTATTTATTTATTTATTTATTTATTTATTTATTTATTGCCTTTTGAGACAGAGTTTTATTATTCAGTCCAGGCTGGCTTAATATTCATGATTCTGCAGTCTCTGCCTTCTGACTGCTAGGATTCGATGTGTTCATCACCAGGTATAGCCCCAATACTATAAAAGTGATGTACTCTTCGTAAAAATTCAAATTTAAGACGTTTTAATTAAAGGTCTACATTATCAGTGCATTATCGATTCCTGTTTTTCTGTGATCCAAGTTTAAACAGTTATGGAGAAAAAAGACAGGTAGAGAGAGAGGAACAAGTGAAAATCAGAATCACTTTATTCAAAACAAATGTAAAATCCAGTTAAAAGAAGCAGTTGTTTGGAGGTAAGGCTCAGAGTAAACCCGGATATTAAAACCAGAGACGTCACACCCCAAACTGAAGCTATTGTATCCAGTCTTCCCCTTCCCCACTACAGTCTACATGCTTCTACACTATACTTCACACGACGCTTGAAGGGTAATGTATCTTTTAACTATGTTTTTTTTAACAGAAATAGAATCATATCACATTCCCATCTCTCTTTCCTCCCTAGAGCCCCTCCCAGGCACTGTCCTCTCAAATCTTCCCTTACCTTGTCTCCATTCTCAAGTTGATAGCCTTTTTTTCTTTACTAGTTTTACAGACATGTATATACGTATGTATATGTGTGTAATGTATATGTATATATATGTAATATATCTATATATCTATATATCTATATCTATATATATATACTCATACAGATACACACACACACACACACACACACACACACACACATACCTGCTAAGTCTGTCTTTTATTGTTGTTGTTTGTGCGTAGGCATTTAAGGGCTGACCACTCTGCATTAGATAATCAATAAGGGGCCCATCCTTGGAAGAGGCTAGTCTCCTCTCAGCAGTCAATAGTTGCCTGCAGTTTCTTGCCTGGGGGTAGGGCTCTGAGAAATGTCCCCCTTTGATGTCACCATGTTCATTGATATTGCTCTTGTGTCAGTTTCAGTTGTGTTTATGCAGTTGTTTCTAGGGTAGATTTTCACAGCAGACTCCATGATACTCTGGCTTTTAGAATCTCTCCCTCATGTCTCCTGTGACAAATAATGCAGAAGATGTGATGTAGATGTATCTATTCATGCTCCATTGCTCTCTGCATGGTGTCCAATTGTGGTTTTCTGTGATAGCCTCCGTCTGCTGTAAAGAGAGGCTTCCTTGATGAGAGATGGTGGCCACAATTATCTGTGGATATAATAATAAGATTTAGAATGGAGTAAGAAATTATGCTGGTCTAGCAAAGTGGTGATAGTGGATTCTTTTCTAAAGTCCATGACTTCACTAGTTTTGGGAAAGCTAGTTAAATTTTCAGTACCATGCAAGACTTCCCTCCTGTTGAGTAAGCCTTAAGTCTAATTAGATGGCTGTTAGTTACCACTAAGTTCTGAATGCCACTTAGTGCATCTTTGTGGATATCTTCCCATGCTTGTTATGCTTGCCATGCTTGCCATTACTGTGGTTCATTGGTGTTGCAGCTGTGTAGGATTGTTTAAATAATTTCCACTTTTGGAAACTTGCAAATTCACCTAAAATTATACATAATACATTTAAGTGCATATATATATATATATATATATATATATATATATATATATATCTTTAGGATATATATATATCCTAAAGAAAGTTAAGCCAGTTGGGCTGACAATGTTTCCCACAAGACCCACACATTAACAAAAAACCCATACCAAGCAGGAGAAACCTCATTTTGAGTGGTTGGAAAACATAGACAATCCCTAAGCGATATAGACTATCAATGAAACCTTGGCTCGGTACCTCTGCTTCTCAGGAGTTGAGGTTGGGTCCCTATTGCTGAAGACACTGCACATGTAGGCCCCAGGACTTTGAATGATTGTATCTGAGTTGGTGGCTATTTAGGTTCCAAGCCACAGGTCTAGAAGGCTAGGTGAAATAAACATCCAACTAGGGTTTATTCCAAACCGACTATGACCCCCCTCTCCTTCACTCTGGAGTTACTCTTCAGTCATTTTTAGTCTTGTCAGCTATTGCAGTTCTCACCTGCTCCCTGCCTTGCTCTGAATGCTTTCTCTGGTTCATTCTTCTCCTGAATGTTTTATGGACGTATAGTTATCAAACAAAAAATACTGCACACTTAAAGGGTACATACTGACATATTTTGATGGTTAGATTACTATTGTAAAACCATAACCTCAGTCAAGACAGTGAACAAGTTCATCACCCATGATGTTTCCATCCCCACCTGCCTTTTCTTACCTCTCTTTGCTTTCTTACCCATCTCCATGCAGCTCCTGGTAAGTACCAAGCCTTAGTTACTGTTGCTAACAATCAGTTTCCATTTTCTAGGGCTTTATGTAAATGAGATCATACAGTACCTTTTTTTCGGGGGGGGGGGGGGCTGCAGTTCTGGCTTCTTCCATTCAGTGTAATTATTTTGAGATTCACTCATGTTGTCACATGTCCATCATTGATTTAACAAAGATTTATGTATATATTATGTATGTGGATGTTTGTGCCTGTGTGAGTTTAAGGACACCACATATGTTCAGGAGCCCTGGAAGGCAGAAGAGGGCAATGACCACTGGAACTGGGGTAACAGGTGGGAGCTTGTTGGAGGCTGTTTGAGTGCTGGGATGGAACCTGGGTCCTCTGTAAGAGCATATGTGCCCTTAATGGATGATTCACCTCTACAACTCCAACAATTGTGATTTTTAAGACTCCTGAGCAGCCTTATTATTTTTTTTATTGCAAATAGACTTTTTCGTACAATATATTTTGATTACGGTTTCTCCTCCCCTGGCTCCTCTCATATTCTCCCTACCTCCCACCCACCTAAATCAATAGTTTTTTTTCTTTTGCTTGCTCTCATTAGAAAACAAACAGGGAGAGAGAGAGAGAGAGAGAGAGAGAGAGAGAGAGAGAGAGAGAGAGAAATAAAATAAGACAAAATGAAAACAATGGTAAAAAAATTTTTAAAAAGCACAAGAAACACAAAGACACACAGAAAAACTTCGCAAACACACAAAATCAAATAAAAAAACCATAATATATAAGTAAAAGACCTGTAAGAGGAAAATGTTTAAATAAAGCATTATGAAAAAAATAGTAAAACAAAAAAATACCATTTAATTTGTTTTGTGTTGGCCATTTACTGCTGGGAACAGGGCTGGGCCTTAAGTGTGGTTTGTATACTCAGTGAAACTCCATTGGAGATTAATGTTTCCTTTGTGAGTGGTTACCAATTGGAGATTGCTTCTGAGTTAGGGGTGGGGCTTGTGTGCACTTTCCCTCTCAGAGATGGGACCCCATCTGATGTAGTGCCATTGTGTCTGCATGTATGTCTATGCATATACCACACATGTGCCTGGTGCCCACAAAGTCCAGAAGACACGGTTGGATCCTGAGAACTAGAGGTATTAGTGATTACGATTTGCTTTTGGGAGCTGAGAATCTAATGTGTGTCCTCTAGGAGAGCAGCCACTGCTCTTCATACATGAGACAAACCCCACAAATGCCACAATGCTTTTTAAAAAATTTTTATTTTAATTTCTTTACCAAATTTTCAGCTGTTCTGAATTATTTGCTTTGCCGGAGCATTTTCCATTCTGAGTATTTTCATATGCCACTTCCTTCCCCTTAATCTTCCAGGATTAAGCACCACCATGTCTTAAGCTTTCCTTGACCTTTCTTTGTTGCTCTGATGGATCTGTCCTTTTTTTTTGTATTTACACTAAGTTTTTATTTGGGTCCATTATACACATAATTATGATTCTCAGATTGTCGGTCTGTTCCTCAGTCCACAAGAACAGAAATGAGATCTCTAATTTGTTGGCTCCTCATTGTAAAACACAATGTTGGGAACATGGTGATTGTTCCGTTAGTAGCCTAATAGATCGGCAGAGCTGGGGTGGTGAGATTTATGCTACATATTGGTAGGGCTTTACAGAAGGGCAAGTGCGTGCTGCTGGGCCCCGACATCACAGCTGCACATTACAATTAATCAGAAAGCTGAAGAATCTTCTGTTGCTTAGACACTAGGAGAGTTACTTGGAGTCTCAAAGAATGCAACCCGGACATGAATATATTTAAAAACTCACCATGATGATTTAAATAGATGAACCAAGTTGAACAGCACTTCTAATTTACTAGTTTTATTTATTCATTTATTTATTTATTACATGTTTGTAACACAGTCTAACTAAGAAGTCCTGGCGGCTCTGGAAGTTTCTGTGTAGAACAGACTGGACTCTTGCCATCCTAGAACCTAAGGACTTCTTTAGGTCTCTGTTAATTTCAGTTTTTGGATACTTAGTATAAGTGGAATCCAGCTATATGCTAAGGTGTGTCCATGTGATAGCATGCATCTGCATTCTTTCCTTATTGAAAATCAGCTGATAGAATGTGCTTATTTCTGAGCTCTCTATTTTGCTCTTGATCTGTGTCTTTCTTGTGCCAACACTACCCTGTTTTAAAATCTATAGTGTTGGATCATTTGACACCAGAAAATATGCTTTCAATTATTTTTTTAAATCAAGATTGCTTTGGCTAATCAGGGTCTTCTGTGGCTCTATGTGAAGTTAGGTATAGGTTTTGTTTATTTATCTGTGAAAAATACCATTGGATTTGCTATGAGTTGTGTTTTCTTTAGGTGGTTTTAACATTTAAACAATACCATTTCTTCCTGTTCATTAGCCTGGAGTATCTTTCCATTCAATTGTGACTTTCATTAATGTTTTACAATTTTTAGTATACAAATCCTTCATCTCTGATTTAATTTATTTTTAAGGATTTTATTGGTTTTGAGGATATTGCAAGTGGTATTATTTCCCTTTTTAGCTTGGTCATTTTTGTTAGAAAGAAATTAAAAGGTTTTTTGTTGTTGTTGTTGTTTTTGAATATCAATTATGTATCGTGGAACTTTACCGAATTTGTTAGCTCTAACATGGTTTTTTGTTTGTAATGATTTTAGGATTTTCTAGATAAAGAATCTTGCTATGTACAAACAAGAATGATTTTCCTTGTTTCCAAGTTAGATAGATTTATTTATTTATTTTGCATTCAGATGACTTTAATGCTTTCAAATTTCTTTATTTATGAATACATAATTTTATTTCAGGAGTTCTGCAATTATGTGAGGCAGAAAAGAGCAGATTCTTTTTAAAAAATTATTATTATTTTATTTACTTACAATCCAACCATTACCCCCTCCTGTTCCCCCCTCTAACAGTTCCTCATTCCATTACTTCTCCCCAATGCCTCTGAGAGATTGCCTCTCTCCCACTAGGCTTCTCCCTTCCCTGGGGCCTCAAGTCTTCTGAGGATTAGATGTGTCTTCTCCCACTGAGGCCAGATCAGGCAGTCCTCTGCTATATGTGTGCCAGGGGGTGTTAGGGGCCTTGAACCAGCCTGTGTATGCTGCCTGGTTGGTGGCTCAGTCTCTGGGAACTCCTTGCAGTCCAGGTTAATTGAGACTGATGGTTTTCCTATGGGGTCACCCTCCCATTCACCTTCTTCAACCCTTCAACTAATTCAACCACAGGCATCCCCAACTTCAGGTCAATGGTTGGGTATAAGTAACTGCTTCTGCCTCAGTCAGCTGCTGGAAAGGCCTTTCAGAGGACAGTCATGCTAGGCTCCTGTCTGTAAGCACAACATGGCATCAGTAATAGTGTCAGGCCTTGGTGCCCCCAGCTGTATGAGATGTATCCCAAGTTGGGCCAGTCATTGCACCACCTTTCCCTCAGTCTCTTTTCCATCTTTGTCCCTGAAGTTCTTTTAGACAGGAACAATTCTGGGTCAGAAATTTTAACTGTGGGATGGTAACCCCATCTGTCCCTCCACTATCTTTCTATCCACTGGAGGCAGACTCTTTGAGTTCCCCCCACCCCCATGTTGGGCATTTTGGCTAAGGTCACCCCCATTGAGTCCTGAGAGTCTCTGACCTCATTTTTCTAGAGTGGTAGTTTTTTCTACTAATTTACATTCCCGCCAAGCACGTGTAGGATCTGTCCCCCCCACACGCTGCCACTTACTGTTCTTCATCTGCTTGGTAGTTCTGGAGTTTAACCCACTTGCACCAAGCCTTCAGGAATGTATCAATTACAATCCGTATATTTCCACCCTGGTGCTGCTTCCCACAGAGGTTTGTAACTGTGGTTCTGTCCAGGTAATTTTTCAATGTCTCTATTCATTTGTCCGCTCTCCAGTCTTCAGGGAGTGGTTTGTCCTATGACTTTTCCCTGCTCTACAGATCAAGAACCACTGATTTTCCAGCCACACTCAGCTCTTACATACTATTAACTTTGAGTGACAACTTTAAAGCTCCTTTAGACAACCACTAGCAGGATTTTAAAATAGGAGGACATTTGAGCTCTTTTGGGGCGATTCTTTTGGGGACCCCAGCCATCTGCACCACATTATTCTCAAACTCTGTACTTGTCATTAATAAAAAGATTTAAGACAAATTCACTCATGGCTCCTTCAACCAGACAATCCCACATAACTTTTTAATGCTGCCCGTGTGTCCAGTAATGCTCCAGAACTTGCTTGTGGTTTCCATCTTAATGGGTATTCACGTCTAGCTTCTCTTTAGGTTTCCCAAATAACTCTATAAACTAATAAAGCTGAGTATGCAAATGTGCATGCGGAGAGGGTGCTGTGGTGTGAACTTTATTGTACACGAGAAAGTAAAGACCAAAATCTAAAGGATGTCTGTGTGTTTCTTTAGTTTCACTTTTATCTAGTGCTTTATGGAGGGAAAAGAAAGAGTATTCTATGAATGTTCTTAACTGTGTTCAATATAGTGGTAAAGAAGTCATGTTTTGAGGTTAAAGTATAGAAAATGAGTGAGATTTCATGAAAATTTCAAGGGAGATTAGTTTTTGATTGTTGAGTTACTTTTTAATTTTTATTTAAAACATTTCACTCAATATCTTTGATTATATTCCTTCTTCCTCTCCAACTCCTCCCAGATCTTCCCCACCTCCAGGCTTACCCAATTTCACGTTCTTACTTTCTTTCTTTGGGTAGTGAGTTAGAAAAGATTGATCATCTTTTCATGTTATTCAGTCATGCATTCAATGATAACAAATATCTCTGGTTATGTATCTTGTCATGACAGGAAAAGCATGAGCTGGGCCGTTAGGGTGACATATTTAAAAATACTTATTTTACTACTTTCTAATTTGACTGAAACCAGTCTTGTCATGGGATAGTAAAAATTGACAAGGGTTAACAAGGGATACACACACACACACACACACACACACACACACACACACACCATGTTTGGCAGTGTGTTAAGCAGGTCAAGTTGTTAATGACTGGTGCAGTTAAACTAAGCTTTTATTAACGTTCACAAACTACAGCTCAATTTAGATTTAAGAGTTTTAAGACATATAACCCTGAACTGAAAGTGACTGATGAAGTAATTCCTGTGCTTGCTATAATAGCAGAATTCCATGGTGCATTTTATTCATGTTGATTATCAGATAATGTTAATTTTCATTCATGGTTTCTTATGATTCATTAACCACAGGTACTTATCTGAATGAGCTTTTGGTATTTGTGCCACATACAAAAAATACCAGCATGAAATAAAGCGCAGCCTGATGAGGGGCGTTCACCTTTTACGGTGAAGTTGCTTGTCCCTTCATAGCGTCTAAGAGAAGCACCTGTGACCAAGTCTACCATTTTGAATATCCTGAAACACATCTGTCTGAATTAAGATGGCTAGAACTTCATTGGGTAACTTAATCTTGTGGGACTACTGTGCACATACACTGTGATGATTGAATCATCTTCATGGTAGACAGGAGTATAATGTTACAGAAACATTAAGAATGTTTTCTTTTGGGCTAGAGAGATAGATCTGTGTTTAAGAGCACTTACTGTCTTCCAGAGAACCTGAGTTTAATTCCCAGCACCGACTAGGGATGGCTTCCAGCCAGCTTCATTTTCAGGAGATCTGCTACCTTCTGGCCTCTACAGGTACCTGGTCTCTGTCTCTGTCTCTGTCTCTGTCTCTGTCTCTGTCTCTGTCTCTGTCTCTGTCTCTGTCTCTGTCTCTGTCTCTCTCTCTCCTCTCTCTCACACACACTCACACACAGCACACACAACACACACACATACGTACAAACCATAAAAATAAAATGAATTTTTTAAAATAGTAATTTAAAGAAAAGACAGACTTTTGCACACCAGGAAAGATTTGAAAATTGGGTTCTTCTCTATTTTGTTTTTGGAATAATAAAGATTTTTGTATGTTCAGATTTAAGTCAGGGTGAAGATTTTACAATGTACCTTTAGATAGTTTCTCTTTAAGCAAATGTGCCTATGGAACACTAAACCACGACCTCATGGGATAATGAGAATCAAAGAGAATTAGGTATCACAGTCCATACAGAGGTATCAGGTACCATGGGAATTTAAAGTAACAAAAACATGATAATCCCAAATGTTAACAACAATAGACATTGTTTAACAATTATTTGAGCTTAAGCAGACTGAGCTTTACCCGTTGATAGATAAACGTTCACAAAGTAAATATACACATATCCAAGCATGTAGTCAGAGCCATCTTCACTTTATGAAACACAATGATACTAACGAAATTGCGGATGAACCGACTTTTCCGTCAATGAGTCATATATTCTGTATTCTGCCCACAGAATTAGCAATGTTTCTACTCGACAGGATCAAATGTCCCAGTATGCTACCCACTGAGCGTAAAGTAACGACACAGTTCTAACCCATCCACTATGATTCCCAGAGCACAGCTTTTAAACTATGACTTGTGATCCCATTTTGGGGCAACATAACTCCATGTGGGGGTTATGAGAAAATTTGCACCAGTAAAAAGTCTCTGAATATGTAATGACAGAAAATTAATTCCAATTATGTAATGAATCTAAAGTGTTTCTGACAGTCTGTACGTGAGTGGCTGCTCATGACCACCCCAGTCGTGGTTCTGAGCACAAAACATGTGTGCCTTGCTCTGTGCATGTTGCTGCACAACACAGACAGGTAGTGCTTAAAGCACCTCGGCTCAGACTTGAGATCCTAGCATATTATAAATTGCAGTTCACTGCATATTCTATTTTACACTCTTATAGAAACAAAATGTTTTAATTATGGAAAATGGAAAATAATTATATCAATTCAGTTCGTCTTTGCATTGTACTGTATTAAAGTGATTGACTTTAAAATTTATTAGAACACCTGAGTTGAGTTTCTACCGAGTTTCAAAAAAGAGGAAACATTGTCTAAATTTTGGCTTTAGATTATGATGGAGTTTTGAGCAACTTGTGAGATAGCTTGTGGTTTCAGGGTTTGCCTTGTCGTTGAGGTGTGGTAACGCTACTGGGCAGGCGCAATGCTGAGCACTAGATAGTCATTGCCCTGCAGCACAGCTGTTGGCTGGTGGGCTCAAGGGAAACATGGACGCTTTGCTCAGGGGCTGGGAAAACGCAGCCTTAGATGTGGGAGCCCGAAGCTGGGAACCCCAAGCTCCCGGGTGTCCAGTCACTGCTGGAAACTTCATGGAGTCGGGACGAAGGGCTCTCAAATTCCTGGACATCCAGAAGCCACTAGGTTTCTAGGAGCTGGGAAAGGAGTGGGCCAGAGGCTTGAGGGTGAGCCCGGGGCCTGGGGAAGGGGAAATTTGGCTTAGCTCATTGGTGAAAGTCCTTAGTTTAGCTGTGGTTGTCTTGGGGTACAGAGGGGTTCTTCTGCAAGAGACTTAGGTAGGGTGGCCCTGTAGGCGAAGTCTTTCTTCATGCTCCATGTTCCATGGCGGTTCTTGATGAAAGAGTCAGTCCTTGGTTCCAAATTGTTTATTGATTGTTCATCTTGGAAAATGGGTGCATACCACCTCCTCAGGGTGGACTAGAGGTTAAATACGTCTTGCAGGGAAGAATGTCTGAAAAGGGAAGCATAGTGCCTAAACCCTCAGGGCCTCTAGTTACTTCATTAGCTTGGAGAACTCTGTTCTCTCTTACATGACCATAGGTCATGTTTCCTATGTGGGAAGTGTGGCGTGTGTTCCAGGTCAGGAATCTGGTAGCAGCAGGGAGCCGCCTACTGTCTCAGGAGGGTGCCTGGGTGCCAGGGACTCTGAACCTGCCTAACCTTACCAAGTTTCCTGGCACAGTTCATTGTTCCAAATGAAGTGCTAAACTTACTTCTGCCATTTTGTACTATGCATATAAACATATATGTGTATATGTATGTGTAAATTGCCATTTCTCAGTATTGATGATTCTAAAATTCAAGTGTCAACCCATTCAGGAAAATTATGAAGATGTTCTATATTTTTGTACTAAAGGTTCAGCCAATAATTAATTCTTTATGTGAAAATCAACAAGCACCTCTAGTTCATTAGTATGCAAATTTCTAGTTATTTTTAATGAATGACCAAATTATACACATACCAAAGAAATGCATAGAAATGAATGTCTTTATGATTTCTGATTAGTGTTTGATTAGGGGTTGCTAAGGTCAAGGAGCCCTTTACTAGGAACTCTTGACGATAGACTTGGGAGTTCATAAGGAATTTCAGCACAATGTGGCATGTGTCATTAACAGATAATCTAAACACTGAAGAGCATACAAAACATAGAAGCAGACCTGAAGATGCCAGCGTGTACAAGGACAATGGTGGAGGCAGTGAAGGTGATAGTGTTCACGGCATTTGAGATGCAACACACACACACACACACACACACACACACACACACACACACACACAGCACAGAGGCAAAGGGGGAACACAGTGTACTCATAGACTTGAATACTTTAACTCTTGCTGAAAGATTTAAATGTCTCAAGATTAAGAGATGTTGATGGTGAGATATGTGGCAGAGATCAAAACGTGAATAAATCTATAACTTGGGCTACATGTTGTTTGATGATATGCTGTAAACTACTCTTCAAATGAAATGCTCTATTTTGTAATGCTTTCCCATTTCTGTGCTGTAAATACTCCCACAGTGTCTGATTTCATGCTAGTAATAATTAAATGAGAGGCTTGCAAAAATCTTTGGCTATTCATGCATTGGCTCTTGAATTTAATGAGACTATGGATATTATTTAAATCCTATGATGTAGTAGGACTCCTTTGTCATGGTGCCAGAGAACAAAGATGCATACAGCCTCATTGTTGTTTAGATAGGGATCGAGGAGAGTACAGGTCTCCATCCAGCTCCATGGAAACTGGAGACTAATAAAAGGTTTTGTTATTACTGCATGTGCATTGGAATTCAGACTTTCAATTCTCCTGCTCTGACACCACTCAGACTGGGACCTGGGAAGCTTTCTGTTCCTGTGAGTCCTTCACTGACACTACTGTGGATGGGGTTACTGTCAAATATACATGGGAATCCTGCCTTCCTGCTCCATGTTCTCTGACAGTACGGCAGAAGATCTGGAGAAAGCATATTCTATTTGCTTCTTCACCTATGCGGAGGGTTTGGGGTGTGGCCATAGTTTTCTCTGCTATGGATAGTTGGAGGCAGTCTTTCTGTTTTATTAGGATACCACTCTGGGGGGATGTTAGCTAGAGATACAACTTTCTTGTTGCCTTGGTGCTTTAAATGTCCGATCCTACACATCTTTTAACTGTTCATAAAAAGGTTACCTAAAAAGCTAACATGTGGGAAATGCAGAGATTTCAATTTCAAAATTTGGGGAGGGAAAAAAACCCCAAAGTTAGAACAGCCCACAAATGTATTCTTAGAAGTTTGGTTGTCCTGTCAACTGGCTGCTACTGACAAAATTCAAGACTCATGAAGTGGACTGGACTGACATTTGAGGCCTCCTCCAATACTGAAGACTTTGAGGCAGGTGTCACACTATGTGCTGTGGGTTTGCCTACTCAGTGCTGGGATTACAGACGTGCATAACTGCGTATCATCAGACTGTGAAGTTTCTTACAACATTCTGAAACAAACAGCTTCAGAATGCCTTCTCCAATGAAGAGCGCTGTAGGCCTGAAGCACAGCAAGCTCCAGCATGAGTCTCATGATTTTGCTGCTCCTAGAGTCTTCTTGTCTGCTAGTCCCTATAAGAAAAGAGGTGTGTGTGTGTGTGTGTGTGTGTGTGTGTGTATCCAGGTGTGAGGGGATATGAAGAGGTCATTTACTGTAGACACAGAATGTACACATTTAAATAGCTTAGGTCTCAGCACATTTTGCACTCATCATTTTGTGAATTCTATCATCAACTACACACAAAATGTTTGAATATGTAGCCCTAAAGAACTTTTGTATATTTTGGAAAGTTCTCAGGAAAAGGAAGGCATTGTTTTTATTTTGGCAAAATTCATGAGCCTGTGAATTTTTAACTTAAGGCATTTATAATACAAAATTTCAGAAGTAAAATTTCATGTTAGCATACAAAGTAGTGGGTTTTGTGTGGCTTTCCCCCCTAATATACACCACTATCTACTGTTCTCATTTGTTCCTGTCCCCCACTGCCCTCCCTACCTTCCTCTAGGTACTCTCTTTCCTCATATTCCCTTTTCTACTTTCATACCACAAGTATTATATTTTCCTCTCTGAGAATTTTGAGAACAATTTGAACCTCAAGCAATGAACGGCATAATTCGCCTGCATGTATTTAATCTAACTCCACGGTGCACTTGTCTATATACGAGAAGTCATAATTATTCCTTGAGAAAACCATTCATTTTAGAAACACGTCGGTACTGGGGAGAGCCTTAATAAGCAGGAGCAGCCCTGAAATGAATCCTGGAAATTACAAAATGTATAATTCTACATGGTTTTATTATAGAGACAGGTCAATTGCGTGTGACTGAAAAGCAAATGCATTTTGAGAGGGGTATCTCAATAAGGTTTTATATGGAAAAACCCATACCAAAATATGCAGCCTGAGAAGGTTAACTAGTTCATCACTTGGCCTCTGTGAACTTGAAATGAAGTAGGTGTGTACTGCTGTAGGGAGAGAGGGATGAGGAAAGTAGGCAGCATAACTGGACATTTCCGGTACAGACTTGTTACTCAGTGTGGGAATCACCCAGGTGAAATCGTTTCATTACGTCTTTATCTGCTTATGTGTTTGGCTAGTCCCTCCACGAGCTCCAGCAACAACAAAGACCGATTTGATTTAATGTTTGTTCCCAAACCTGCTTTTATTAACACTAGTACCTGTGAACTGTAAACAGCGAAGGTGAAATCGGTTTCCTTTGTAGTTTCCAGAAAGTGCAAACTGAGGGAATTATGAAATTGTAATGTTATTTTTACTTTTAAGGACATGCTACATATCATTCTCATGGAGATTTTCATTTAAGTGGCTACAAACTAGGCCTTTCAATATGTACATTCAAACGGACTCATATAGTTTTTGCAAATAACAGTTCATGCAGTTGAAAATGAAAAGACCAGAGTCATAACGTTAGACAATCTGTTGGCTAATAAGATGAGACTGAACATATGAAAATAGTTCACATTTGGTGAGGTTAGAATGAAGATCTACCCACCTGATTAATTTGTATGAAATCTGGGACAAAATTTAAGCCAAAATTCTTTGGCTTAAACTTGGTGTACAACGTTGATACTTGTGTTTCTTTAAACCGTGACCTTAAATTCCTTCTGTGTGTCAGATCCTGGATCTGTGAAAGACCACTGATAGCTAGGGTGATAATCAGAACACTGAGAGAAGAAGGAAGAGGAGGTTCTTTTTTTTTAATTGAATATTTTATTTACATTTCAGATGCCATCCCCTTTCCCCATTTCCCCTCCCTAGAAAACCCCTATCCCACCCCCACTTCTCCTTTTTGCTTTTATACTTTTTTTTAAATGTTAATCAAAGGCTTTATAAGTTTGGTAATGCTCAATATCAATCAGAAGTGTAACCCAACCTAGATATATCAACTATCTTTGACTGGCAGGGACATGCAAACATCCACCTCATTGTTCCCCCCCTTGTCACCTAGCTCCTCCTCTCCTTCTCCTCCTCTCCTTATGCCTTATCTTCCTCTCCTTACTCCTCCCACCTTAGCTCCTCCTACATATCACTGTTCCTGTTGAGACTTTTTTCTTAGAATACAATTGAAGCATAACTATACCAACTTGTATCAGTAAGGTACAAGATAGACCTAATATCCAGTCCATCATTTTGTTGACTAAACAGAACCTCTGTCGTCCCTCCTAACTAAAAGACTTAATTCTGAACCTGGCTTTTTTTTTCTTGGCTTTAGAATGAATGTCAGCTGAAAACCATCCTCTCAAACCTTTTCTCTCAAAGTAAATAGCCAGGGTTGGCTATGAGACTATAAGTTTTCAAACCCGTCAGAAATCCAGAATGACTGAGTTAACTGAAATTATGGGAAGCAGGAAGAGGAGGTTCTTACAATACCCACCAAGCATCAACTTGATTTTCCACTCAGGGTCCTCAAAGTAGAAGCACCATGTTGTTGCCTCTGTTTACTGTTTTATTTTTTTAATTTTATTTATTTAATTTTTATTATCAAATCATAATTTTTACTTTTTAACACAGGGGTTATAAACACAAAAATACAGGATGTGGGGAAGGGGATGACATAGGAGCATAGGTGTTCAGGGGGAGTACAGATATCTTTCAGAACAGGGTATCAGCTGGGTAAAGGTTCAGGAGACTACTGATTTCTTTCATATTTTTATAAACCATTTTAGTGAAGATTGTGTTTCTAAGGTGGAAAAATTTAGATTTGATTTCTGAGTTTTGATTTCCATGACAACCAAATTCTGCCATTTTGTTTTCCTTGCCTATAGGGAGAAGAGGCCGATGTTTTAACATGGCAATGTAGACTAAGAAATTTTAGATTAATAGTAGTTTATTTCTGTTTATGTTAACTGAATCTTTCCAGGAGACAGAAATTCTTTTTTCTACATAAAACCCAACTTTGTTCTTTTTGACCTTTATTCTTATTCCAGCATTTAATGACGTTCATTTAAAATGAAATTTTCCTTGTAAATAGAATCTAAGCTTCTTTCCGCCTGTTTTTGCTCCACTAGAGAGAAGAAAAGCACAGATTTGATTTTCTATTGCAAAATTGGTCTTATCCCTCTGCTTATGAAAGATCAGATTTTTAAAGTTTTGCTAATATTTGGTGCTGTTTCCCTGTTGTGCAATTTACCGCAAAAAAAAGTTTATAAAAAAAAATCCAAGCTTAGCAACCATTGAGAAAAAGATTATTTGGTCGACTACCATGTTTAAATTTTTACAAAATTAATAATTCCATTCATTTACACTTCAAATGATCTTCTATTCCTAGTTACCACTCCACAAAGCCCCAACCCTACATCCACCCTCTCTCCCCTCCACTTTGCCTCTATGAGGGTGTTCCCCCACTCATCCTCTCCAGCCCCACTGCTCCAGCATCCCCCTATACTGAAGCATCAAACTTCCACAGGACCAAGAGCCACCCCTCCCATTGATGTCAGAAAAGGCCATCCTCTGCTATATATGTATCCCTTTTCTGCACACTCCTTGGTTGGTGGTCTAGTCCCTGGGAGCATTGGGTGGTCTGGCCAGCCAGTGTTGTTCTTCCTATGGGGTTGCAACCCCCCTCCTCTCCTCCAGTCCTTCTGCCAGCTCCATCTTTGAATTTTTAATCATGTTTGTTCTTGCTCCACGCAGGCCACAAACTGATAATTTTCAGTGACCTTTCTCATCAGCAGTGTAAATCTCTCACCAGCAGATGAATTTCTCAACCTGAGATTTCATAGATGTGGGGAAATTGAAATTAATTTGGTTGTTGTATACTAGGGAGAATAGGCAGCTGGGATATTATGTAAAACTATTCTTTCAATTTCAAAACCAACCAATGTGCTGGTTGTACCCAGTGGAGCAAAAATTCCTTGTGACTAGGTTCAGAAATGCTTATGTTACTAGGGCATTGATGGCCTGGGTAGAAGAAACTGGTTAGACTCCAGAGGAGAACCATGTGCTTAAACCTGTCACTCAAACTCTCTTCCTTTTCTTGATAATTGGAGGTGACTTTTAAGCAACGATAGAAAACCATATATATAATATGTATATGATGTATGTGTATATGTATATGTAAAAACCAGCTCTTTAAGGAGAGATTTTATTTTGGATGTTATGAATCTTACCGAAGGTTAAAATTAGTTCAGTCTTCCTTTTCGGTCCTTAGCAAAGGATGGAGACAGGAATTGAATGGGCATTGCACAGAACTCTTTCCTACTGAGAAGCAGAGTCTAGTATCCCTAGGCAGTCCTGTCCTGCTCATTATGACCATCCTGAATTCAAATAAACTACCTGACAATGAACATGGGGATTCATTCTCACATTTTGTCTGTCACCATGGAAATGTAAAAGAATTTGTTTTCCTATTTCAGATTCTGGTCTGCTCCTAGTTAAGAAGGAGTTTGGGTTCCGCTGTCTGTACTGTTTTTTTTTAAATAGAGTTACTCATAAAAAACACCCTATTGGACTCAAGGATAAAGTGAATCCATATTGCCTAAGTAACCTAAGAAACAAGGTTGAATATTGTGGAGGTAGGATAGTGAAGAGGGAGGAGCCTAGCTTGGTGTTAGAAGCTTGGACTTAATGGTTGAATCAATATTTATTATCTTTATGACTTTAGAAAAGTGATGTCAAGCTTTTAAAAAAATGCTTGTGACCTCATTTGTAGCATGGGGGAAATAAGACTTAACCAAGCTGTTGCTCGATTTAAGTTGGAAGGAGGATGTACTCTGATTAACATTCTTTTCTGGTCATCCTGTCACCTTTGTCATTAATGACAAACCTATGGTTTATCAGGCATTCTAGTCCTCTGTAGCACCTCTCAACACACCCTATATAACAACTATGCCCTGTGAGATGATTAGACACTTAACCAAAGCTAAAGACATTCGACAGCGAAAATACATTCAAGTGCCTGATTATTTTTGTTTTAAAAAGCAAATAAATGTTTAACCTCCTATTGGCTGACATTCCATGGTTAAATCAGAATGATAAGCAGGCCCTTTGGTTGTGCAGTGGAGGTAGGCATTTGCAATATTGCTAATAAATGTTTTATTAAAACTCTGGGTTACTTCCCCAAATTAGTTTACTAAACAGAAGGAAAGCATAAATCAGTAATTGGCTTGTAAAACTTATGCAAAATGAACATTTAGTCCTACAGCTTTCACACAAAATATTCTGTTCTGTATCTGTTTTATTTTTATTAATCTCTCATATATTACATCCCAACTGCAATTTCTCCTCCCTCCCCTCTCCCCAGTCACACTTTCCCCATTCCTCCTTTCCTCACCCATACAACCCTATCCTTCCAACTCTACCCACTACCCTCTCCCCACACACAAGAGCAGGTCTCCCAAGGATGTCAACCAAACACTGCACAGCAAGCAGCAATAAGAGCAGGCACATACCATCACATCAAGGCAGGACAAGGCAACCCAGCAAGACAAACAGTGTCTCAGAAGCAGGCAAAAGAGTACCACTCTTAGGAACTACACAAGAACACTAAGTTACTCAGCCATAATATATATTCTGAAGACCTAGGTCAGATATCTATACGCTCCCTGGTCTCAGGAAACCTCCATGAATTCAAGTCAGTTGATTTTGTGGGCTATGTTCTTGTGGTACCCATAACCCCTTGGTTCCTCTGATCATTCCCCCACCTCCTCCACAGAACTATAAAGCTCTGCCTAATGTTTGGCTGTGGGACTCCATATATGCTACTATCAGTTGCTGTATAAAGTCTTTCTGGTCACTCTGCAGGTACAACAAACTGTAGGTTGAAGATTTTTGTGGCTGGGTTAGTGTCCCAATCCCTCCTTGCCTGATTACAAAAGATGGTGAGTTCAGGTTCCATATACCCCATTACTAGGAGTCTTTGCTACAGTTACTCTAAGATTCCATGGAGTTCCCATTGCACTAGGTTTCTACCTCTCCCCAGAAATGCTCCCCAATTCCAGTTATCTCTCCCAGTATTTTCTCCCACTCTCCCAAACTGATCCTACCTGTTCCCAACACCACCTGCCCCCAGTAAACTGCTGAAATATATTCTATTTTCCATTCTCAGGAAGATCCTTGTATCCCACCTTAAGCCATTATTGTTACTTAGCTTCTCTAGGTCTCTGGACTACAGAGTGATTGTCTCTTACTATACAATTATTATCTACTTTATGAGTAAGTACATAGCACGCTTGTCTTTCTAGGTCTAGGCTACCTCACTAAGGATAATTTTTTTCTAGTCCCACCCCCTTTTTTCAAATTTCATGATATCACTTTTTAAAAACAGCCAAGTAATACTTTATTGTGTAAATGTACCAAATTGCCAAATTGCCTTTATATATTCTTTGTTTGAGGGACATCTATGTTGTTTCCACCTTTTGGCTATTACAAATAAGGCTGATCCAAACATAGTTAAGCAGGTATCCTTGTGAAAGGGTGGAACATCCTTTGGGTATATGCCCAGGAGTGGAATAGCTGTGTCTAGAGGCAGGTCAATTCCAAATTTTATGAAAAGAAAAAAATGTCAATTTATTTCAAAGTGGCTGTACAAGTTTGCACTTTCACCAGCAATGGAGGACCGTTTCTCTTGCTCCATCCACATCCTCACCAGCATGAGCTGTCACTTGTGTTTTTGCTCTTAGCCATTCTGACTGGTGTAAGATGGAATCTCAACATTGTTTTGATTTGCATTTTACTGGTGGATAAGAATGCTGGACATTTAAATCTATATTCTATTTTTAAATTTAATTATTTGTTTTGCTCATGTCTACTTTTCTTGAGTTCTTTATTTATTTTGGATATTAGTCCTCTATCAGATGTAAAGTTAGTGAAAATCTTTTACCAAGCTATCGAGTGCTATTTTGTCCAATGACAGAAGACATTCAGTTCCATGAGGCTTTATTTATTAATTGTTTGTCTTAGTGCCTGTGCTAATGGCATTCTGTTCAGGAAGTTGTCTCCTGTGCCAATGCATTGAAGGCTAGTCCACAATTTCCCTTCTATCGGATTCAGTGTATTTGATTTTATGTTGAGGTCTTTGATCCACTTAAGGATTTTTTGTTCATTTATTTGTTTTTAAGACAGGGTTTCTCTGTGTAGCTTTGGCTGTCCTAGAACTTGCTGTATAGTCCAGGCTGGCCAGATATGCATTTGTGTTTGCCTCCCTAGTGCTTGGATTAAAGTTGTGAACTACCACTGTGTGGCCTGGACTTGAGTATAAGGTGATAGATATGGACTTATTTGCATTCTTCTATATGCAGACATCCAGTTAGACCAGCATCATTTGTTAAAGATGCTTTCTTTTTTCATTGTATATTTCTGGTTTCTTTATCAGAAATCAGGTGTTCATACGTGTATGGATTCACTTCTGGACTATGATTCAATTTCACTGATCAACCTGTCTGTTTTTATGCTGATACCAAGTGATTATTATTACTAGAGCTCTGTAGTACAGCTTGAAATCAGGGATAGTGATACTTCCCAAGTTCTTTTTATTATATAGGATTTTCTTTTCTATCCTGTGTTGTTGTTGTTTTGTTTTTCTGTAGGAAGTTGAGTATTATGCTTTCAAAGTCTGTGAAGAATTGTGTTGGAAATTTGATGGTAATTGTGTTGAATTTGTAGATTTTTTTTTGGTAGGATGACCATTTTTATTATGTTAATCCTAAGAATATACAAGCATGTGGAATCTTTCTATTTTCTAATGTTTTCTTTAAAGATTTGAAGTTCTTATCACATAATCTTTCAATTGCTTGGTTAAAGTTACCCCAAGATATTTTATAATGTTTTTGGCTATTTTGAAAGGTGTTTTCCCCCCTGATTTCTTTCTCAGTTCATTTATCATTTGTATATAGCATGACTACTGTTCTTTTGAGTTAATCATGTATCCATTTATGTATACTGCAAATAGAGATATTTTAACTTTTTTTCCCATGTATATTCCCTTGATCTCTTTTAGAAGTCTTATTGGTCTAGGAAGAACTTCTACCATATTGAATAAACACAGAGAGAATGGACAGCCTTGTCTTGCCCCTGATTTTAGTGAATTGCTTTAAGTTTCTCTTTACTTAATTTGAAGTAGGTTATCAGCTTGCTATAAATTGCCTTTACTATAAATAGATATGACTGTTGTATCACTGATCTCTGTAAGACTCTCTCTGAGATCTCTAAGATCTAAGATCTCTTATCTCTCTAAGATCATGAAGGGATGCTGAATTTTGTGAAAGGTTTTTGTCAGCATCTAATGAGATGATCATGTGTTTTCTAACTTTCAATTTGTTTATATGGTGGACATTTACATTTACTGATTTTTCTTATATTAAACTATCCCTGCATCTCTGGAACAAAGCTTACTTGATCTGGTAGATGGTCTTGTTAATGGGTCTTGGATTCAGTTAGTGTATATTTTGAGTATTTTTTGCATTAGTGTTAATGAAGGAAATTGATCTTTAACTCTCTTTCTTTGTTAAATTTTTGTATGATTTAGTTACCAGGGTGACTATGGCTTCATAAAACGAATTTGGCAATGTTCTTTCTGTTTCTGTTTTATGGATTAATTTGAAGAATATTGACATTAGCTCTTCTTTGAAAGTTTGGTATAATTCTGCACTAAAACCATCTGACCCTGAGCTTTTTCTGGTTGGGAGACTTTTAATGACTGCTTCTATTTCTTTAGGGGTTATAGTCTATTTAAATTATTTATCTGATCTTGATTTAAGTTTGGTAAGTGACAGCTATTGCAAAAATTATCCATTTCTTTTAGATATTTCAAATTTTGTGGAGTAAATGTTTTTTAAGTGTTATCTAATGATTCTTTGGATTTCCTTTTTCTTTGTTTTTATGTCCTCCTTTTCTTTTCTGATTTTGTTAATTTGTATTTTCTGTCTCTGTCTTTTAGTTTCAATAAGGGTTTGTCTATGTTGTGTATCATGAAATATAAAATAATGCAATCCACACCACATAGGCACTGGTGGGCATGGCTGGCCTGTTCTCATCTCATGGAGACTCTGACTCAGAGCTCCAAAATATCTTCACCTAGCTCACTAAGTTCCCACTGGCAGGTTGCTACTACATCAGCCCCACACTTCAAAATTTCCACTGCCTTTTGGGGTGCACTTCTTGCAAACCCACACTTGGCCATACCTTTTTCCTCTGAAACCCAGATAAGCTGCTGCATGAAGGAAAACATCACACAAACTTACTTCAGAATTAATGGTGACTCAATTGCTGGACATAACAACTAACATCCTAATTTATAAGCCAGTCTAAATTAAATCCTCTAGTAGCAGATCCAAATAAATCTGCCACCTGAAACAGGGTCTCCACTATCTACATTTTTGCCTCCTCTCCAGTTTTCCAGCCCGATCTCCTCTCCTCTGACTCCATTCCTTTGTCTGACCCAGAAGTTCCACCTAGCCTACTGGCCCAGTGATTGGTTTCTTTATCCATTAGAAGGGTCACATGAAGCCCCCGAGTAGTGATTCACTCCTAGTCCCAGGTAGCCCCTTTTGGGGAAGCTAAATTAGCATCAAAATACAAACAGCACCATGGCTATCCACAACAATCTTGTAGATTTTTATCTTTCAAAGAACCAACTCTTTGTTTCATTTATTCTTTGTATTGTTCTCTTTGTTTCTATTTTATTGATTTCAGATCTTAGTTTGATTATTTCCTGCTATCTACTTCTCTTGGTTTTGTTTGTTTCTTTTGTTCTAGATCTTTCAGGTGTGGTGTTAAAATGCTAGTATGTGATCTCTCCAATTCCCTTATGAAGGTACGTAGTGGTAGTGCTATGAACTTTTCTCTTAGCATCACTTTCATTGTGTCTTATAAGTTTGGGTATGCTGTGCTTTCATTTTCATTAAGTTCTAAGAAGTCTTTAATTTCTCTCTTTATTTGTGCATTGACTCTAGTCTTTCCACAGAGAGTTGTTTAGTTTCTATTAGTTTGTAGACTTTCTCTTGTTTCCGATTTTCTTAAAATCAACCTTTAATTTGTGGTGGTCTGACAGTATGCATGGGATTATTTGATTTTTTTTTTTGTGTGTGTGTGTCTGTGAAGACTTGTTTTGTGACAGAGTATGTAGTCAGTTTTTGAGAATGTTCTGTGAGGTTTTTAGAAGTAGGTATATTTTTTGTTTGGGTGAAATGTTCTGTAGGTATCTGTTAGGTCCACTTGATCTATAACCTCTGCTAGTTCCAATGTTTCTCTGTTTTTCTTTTTGTTGTTGTTAACTTGTCTATTGGTGAGAGTAGATTATTGAAGTTTCCTACTTTCAATGTATGAGGTTCAATGTGTAATTTAAGCTTTAGTAGTATTTAATTTTACAAATTTGGGTGCCTTGCCATCTGGGGTATATATGTTAAGAAGTGAAATAATAAGATGTTAAGACATGCCATCTTGATAGATTTTTTTTTTGATGAGTATGAAATGTCTTTGTCTCTTTTAATTAATTTTGGTTGAAAGTTGATTTTGTTAGATATTAGAATAGCTACAACAGCTTGCTTCTTGGGTCTGTTTGATTGGAAAATCTTTTCCAACCTTTCATTCTGAAGGAATGTCTATCTTTGGTGGTGAGGTGTGTTTCTTCTATGCAGCTGAAGGATGAAAGCTGTTTTTCTATTCATTCTGTCATCCTATGTCTTTTTATTTGGGGGGAATTGAATCCATTAATATTTGAGACTGTTGAGATTATAGTGTTGGTTGAAGACTTTCCTTTATGGTCCAAAGTACATGGTATTCAGTTACCTTGTACCTTTATAAGTATCTCCTTCTTTAGGTTAGAAAAATTTTCTTCTATGATTTTTTTTTTTTGAAAATATTTTCTGGGCCTCTGAGCTGGAAGTCTACTTCTATTCCTATTATGTTTTTCATAGTTGTGTTCTTTCCATAGGGTCCTACATTTCTTGGATGCTTTGTGTCAGAATCTTTTTAGATTTAACATTTCTTCTTGATGATTATCAGTTTCTTCTATTGTGTCTTCTATGCTTAAGATTTTCTCGTCTATCGCTTGCATTCTGTTAGTGATGCTCAAGTCTCAAGTTCCTATTCAGGCAACTAAATTCTTCTATTTTCAGGATTCCCTCAGTCTGGGTTTTCTTTATTGCTTCTATTTCCATTTTCATGTCTTGAACAGTTCTATTCATTTCCTTCACCTGTTTGCTTGTGTTTTCCTAGATTTCTTTAAGAAATTTGTTCATTTCCTCTTTAAGGGTCTCTATCATCTTCATGTGATTGGATTTAAAGTTCTTTTCTTTTGCTTCAGCCTGTTCAAATATGTACAGTTTTTTTGTGGTATGATAGCTAGACTTTGGTGGTGCCATATTGCCCTGACTGTTGTTGATTGTGTTCTTTGGCCTTTAGTTATCTGGGGTATGGGTTATTATAGGTTTATGTGTTGATTTCTGACTTTATTTTTGTTGGATGGATGTTGTTTTCTTTTGCATTCTGTTTTGTTTTGGTCATCTGGTATAAGTGGCCTATGGTTCTGGTGACAGTAAGCCTTCAAATTCAGTAATGTAGCTTCACTGAGGTTTTGATGCTTGTGGTTGCTCGGGTTGTCTCTGGAGTTCTAGGGTTCTAGGAACTGGCTTAGTCTCTGAAGTTCTTGATACTCGTGTGGCTTCTGGGATTCCAAGTACCTAGGGTTCTAGCATGGTCTCAAGTAGAGTCTTCTGTTAGGGTTGTGGACTGGGACTAGGAAACCAGGGGAAGAGATTTATTTTATTTTTATCTATGCTGGTAACATATATTTTTAATCACTGTAAACTGTAATCAATCTTACTTGTTCAGTAGAACTAATTTGCCCTTACTATATCTTTTCTCATTCAGCCTCACAGGTTTTCTTTAATTTTAATACTTGTAACATTTATTTAAAAATGTGCATGCATGAGTGTGTGTGTGTGTGTGTGTGTGTGTGTGTGTGTAAATGTTACGGTGTATGTATGCATGGAACTAAAAAGAGAACTTGCTTGTTGTCATTTCTTCTCTCCCCCACCCCCGTGAGTTCTGAGTATTGACATCAGGTCCTTAGACTTGGCAGCAAATGTCTTTCCCTGGTAAGCTATCTCTCTGGACTCAGGAATTTACTCTTTCTTAGTGATTTAACAACTGGTTTGCCAATATAACATATCTTTTATTATTTAATTGTTTTATTTATTTATTATTTAATTTAATTGACAGTGAGTTACATTTGAAAATATTTTGTGTAAATCTGATGTCTTTAGAATTGCATTGGATATTTTCTTTTAAAAATCTGGCATAATAAAATTGAAAGAGAGCAAGGAGGAGCAACAGGAGGGTTTAAATGGAGTAAAGGGAACAGAGAAATATTTAAGTAAAATACTATGTCAAAGATAAAAGAAAAGACACTGGCACATTATACACTTCAGTTGGGGAGTCTAATCACAATAAGCAAATGTTCACAGTTTCTATATATATTCTTTAAAGAATTTATATGGTTCTTTGGTTTATCTTTAGGAATAATATAAGTCTTATTTTAAGAGCATTGTGAATAGGACTATTTCTCTTCAGCATGTACTTTATTCTTTGAGTTGTCTTGAAGACTTTGGTGTGGTTGGATAATGGGAAGATTTCTGTGATGCCAGTCTCCTCTAGGTAGGTACTGTGTCAAGCTTGTTCTTTACTGTTC
The DNA here is from genome assembly GCA_030674055.1 of Rhabdomys pumilio. NCBI lineage: Eukaryota > Metazoa > Chordata > Mammalia > Rodentia > Muridae > Rhabdomys > Rhabdomys pumilio. The sequence goes on from JANHMN010000004.1 coordinate 118,453,001, forward strand.
AAGTGTTGGATTTTTATAATTTTTCTCTCCCTCTTCTATCAAGTTCAGAGGGAAATATGTGAGAATTCCTATGTATGTTCCTGGTTTTCTTTTTTATTTAATACTGAGATTTTATTTTCTAAAGCTTATTGTTTTTACAAAACAGAACACAACAAAAAGCAAGTACTAAATCCCAGCAAAAGTTTGTACATTTTCTGTGCCTTTCATAATTATGACATCTGACATCTTATGCAAATACTAAACACAGGCAGATTTCCCTGATGACCACAGGCATTCAGGTGTTTTGATTGGGGGTGACTTTATAAAAATAACTTTTTATTGTACCAGTTGTTTGTTCCGAGAAGTGATTTTTATCTGTTAGTCCAAATGAAAATATTTTATACTTTCCTTTTGTTTTGCTAAAAACATTAAGCTAAAGCACATCGTGAGTAGTTGTTTTATTTATGGGAATTCAAGGCAGTAAAGCTCAGTTTTATTTGTGTGTCATACATATGAAATGTCCCGAGGTACAAGTGCAATTAGCATACTTGTTCTCTGATCTCAGAGATTTTTTTCAGAAAAATTCTTTTGTTTATTACCCTCAGTTTTTTTAAAAGCTGGTTTTATTTAGAAAAAATGATTTTTTTCTGTAGATTGTTTTCAATTATGAAGAGTTGAAATTGGGACATTTTGCCTTATGTACTATTACCCTCTTCCACTACTCCCCTACCTTCCGCAGAGTGTGCACCTTCAAAAAACACAACTTTTACAGCAAAAGGGCTAATCAGTAGTTTATTCTGCAGCCAAATATGAATGACCATGGCCTGGGAACACAGATTTAGGTTATTCCAAATTCCATGAATTTTTATAGTTTCAGAATAAGAAAAGTTGTAAGTCAAGGTACTATACCACATTGGTTAAAAAATCAGCAAGGATAATTACAGAAGGAAAAACTTTGCTGGAGACCTTACATGTCGTTGGTCTGCATTTTCTTGGTTTGTTGGAAAGTAGAGTCTTGTTAAATTAATATAATCCAAAATGTTTTTTATCTGTTGCACACAGGATTATAGGTCTTACAAAGAGGTAGGCAAGGAATGGCTATTATATGTCTAAAGATAGAAAAAAGTAAATTGTAACCAACTTCTGGACATACAGCATTTTGAGTTCTCTATACTGATCAAAGTTTTAGTCAGTCAAACTCGCAGAAGAGTCCACTTTGAAATGCATATGCCTTCTGGGAAATTTTGTTCACAAGAGTTTTCCTTTCTATGTGGCCAACTAGTCAGAGGACTTAGAAAACAGATTTGTCTGGTTCCTAAATCCATGAGTTTTCCTACAGTAATACAGTAGCTTTTGTAATGAGTTTATTGAATAGCTATAATTTCTTATTACATACTTAATGAGAACCTGGCAAAACAATTACTAAGAGCTTGTTTGAATATAATTACTTTTAATAATGTCTTGTTATTTTAGATTTTCAGTCAGAAATA
>JANHMN010000004.1:118459469-118509075 GCA_030674055.1 Rhabdomys pumilio
GGGCTGGAGATTTTAGAATAGCTAGTCCAGCTTGTTTCTTAGGACCATTTGCTTGAAAAATTGTTTTCCAGCCTTTTATTCTAAGGTAGAGTCTGTCTTTGCACTGAGGTGGGTTTCTTGTATGCAGCAAAATGCTGGGTCCTGTTTATGTATCCAGTCCATTAGCCTATGTCTTTTAATTGGGGAATTGAGTCCATTGGTGTTAAGAGATATTAAGGAACAGTGATTGTTGCTTCCTGTTATTTTTGTTGTTAGAGGTGAAGTTATCTTTGTGTGGCTATCTTCTTTTGGATTTGTTGGAAGAGGGTTACTTTCTTGCTCTTTCTAGGGTATAATTTCCCTCCTTGTATTGGAGCTTTCCTGCTATTATCCTTTTTAATGCTGGGTTTGTGGAAAGATATTGTGTAAATTTGGTTTTGTTGTGGAATATTTTGGTTTCTCCGTTTATGGTAATTGAAAGTTTTGCTGGGTATATTAACCTGGGCCGGCATTTGTGTTCTCTTAGGGTCTGTATGACATCTGTCCAGCATCTTCTAGCTTTTATAGTCTCTGGTGAGAAGTCTGGTGTAATTCTTCTAGGTCTGCCTTTATATGTTACTTGGCTTTTTTCCCTTACTGCATTTAATATTCTTTCTTTGTTTTGTGTGCTTGGTGTTTTGATTATTATGTGACAGGAGGTATTTCTTATCTGGTCTAGTCTATTTGGCATTCTATAGGCTTCTTGTATGTTTATGGGCATCTCATTCTTTAGATTAGGGACATTTTCTTCTATAATTTTGTTGAAGATATTTATTGGCCCTTTAAGTTGGGAATCTTCATTCTCATCTATACCTATTATCCTTAAGTTTGGTCTCCTTATTGTGTCCAGGATTTCCTGGATACTTTGTGTTAAGAACTTTTTGCATTTTGCGTCTTCTTTGACAGTTGTGTCAATATTTTCTATGGTATCTTCTGCACCTGAGATTCTCTCTTCTATCTCTTGTATTCTGTTGGTGATGCTTGCGTCTATGACTCCTGATTTCTTTCCTAGGTTTTCTATCTCCAGGATAGTCTCCTTTTGTGATTTCTTTGTTGTTTCTACTTCCATTTTTATGTCCTTGATGGTTTTGTTCAATTCCTTCACCTGTTTGGTTGTGTTCTCTGGTAATTCTTTAAGGGATTTTTGTGTTTTCCTTTTAAGTGCTTCTACCTGTTTACCTGTGTTCTCCTCAAATTCTTTGAGAGTGTTATTTATGTCCTTCTTAAAGTTCTTTATCATCATCATTAGAAGGGATTTTAAATGTGAATCTTGCTTTCCTAGTAATATGGGAAATTTAGGACTTTCTTGTGTGGGAGAACTAGGTTCTAATGATGCCAATTATTCTGGATTGCTGATGCTTACGTTCTTGCACTTGCCTTTTGCCATCTGTATCTCCTTAGTGCTACCTGCCCTGTGTATGACTAGAGCCTGTCTTTCCTATTATCTTGGTTGTATCCAAACTGTGTGGGATGGGTGTAACTACTGGGGTAAGAGCTGTTGCCCCAAATCTGCTCAGTGCTCAGGCACAGACAGGATACTGCTCAGGTTAGAGCTCTGAGAGTCCTGCTTCCTCTGGGTTCTTAGAGATTGAGGGCAGAGCTGCCGCCCAAGATCTGTTCAGTGCTCTGGCCCAGACTGAAAGGAACCAGTGCCCCGGGCCAGGAGTGACTCCCTGGGTCCTTGTGGATCCCAGTTACTCCCTGTTTGGGGTGAGCTTTGCTGTCTGCTTACCTAAAATACTGCCTGGGTTAGAGTTCCTGGGAGCCCCACTTCCTCTGGTTTCTGTGTGATTGGGGGCAGAGCTGCAGTCTGGGATCTGCTTAGTTCCTGGGCCCACATCGGAAAGAACCAGTGCTCTGAAGCTAAGATTTTATACACTAAATTTTATGGATCAGAAATGTCTACTATTCTTTGTCCATCGATTTGGGTTTGTAAAGTTATTGGGTAGGACTTATAATTAAACATTCTTAAAGGTGCTGTTGATAATATGTTATGAAAAATAATTGATTTCAGTGGAGGATGAACACATTAATTATTAATGTATCCAGTGGTGAGACAGGTTATATAGAACACAATTGAAATACTATTCCTTATTAAAATTCCTTTAGCATATTAAATCATTTCACTGGCTACTGATGATGGTATACTAATGTACTGTTGATGTTACTGGATGAATTCATTGGCTCATTATTTCTTTGAATGACAAGTGATGCTCTTGATGGATAGTAGTCACGCATAGTTGATTTATGTGAGAACTTGTCAGATCACGTTCTGTAGTCAAATCTGAGGTTAGTTAGTCTTAGCACAATCAAACAAAGATCTGATGTACTCTGATATGAAAACCCAAGTCATCACAAGTCAGTCATAAACTAAATACAGTTATGACTAGTATGGATAGGTAGCATTTGATTATAGCTTGTTATCTCATATATAAATATTGAAGAGTTCTGCAGAAAATCCAGGAGTTTGTATTTCATTTGGGAAATTAATATTCTGGTGTTACCAGGCCTCAACAGTTTGAATTTCAGCTGGACACATCATTGTATACACTTTGTTTTCTTTCACAGAGATAGAGATAATGATTTCCGGCACATCTTATCAAGTGAAGAAAAGTACATGATAAGCTGAGAGGATGACATGCAGGGAAGACCACATTTCTTACTAAAACACAAGGATATTCTTGTATATATGTAAACTGTTTTTCTGTCCTCAAGCAACAACTTCAAAATATCATTAGGTGAGCATCCAAATTAGGAAATACAATTAATAAGTTGAAAACTTGTCCAATGAGAAACTTAAGAATCTGAGAAAACTGGGTCCTACTTTTTAAATTAAAAAAATCTGAGTAATACCTCTGTGAAATTCAGATAAGTAATAGCTGTAAATATTTTCTGGGTAGTAGAAAATTTTTTTGCTCAGTTTTTGAGACATGTTCTCTCACTGTACCCAACAGTGGCCTAAGTTGGCTCATTGTGTATCCAAGGAGGAACTGTTTATTCTTCTTTGCTTGACCTCCTGAGTGATCACATTAATAAACTACCACACCTTGCTCTAGAAACATTCTTTTTAAATAAATGAGAAATTTGTAAAATTTTTCTTATTAAAAACAGAAAGAATTATATCTCCTATCAGGAAATAAAAAATTAGTAAATTTAATCTCAACCAGCAATACTAGCTTAGAATATTGAAGAAATAGCTGAGAATCTCATGTGGAATTTGATAGAGGACTTAAAATACTTGAATCAGCATTTGTGGTAGCTGATGACAACCCATACTTACCAAACACCACCAGGCTAGCTACATCTATATACAATATAATAGACATAGTGGAGAGAGAGGGGAGAGAGAGAGAGAGAGAGAGAGAGAGAGAGAGAGAGAGAGAGAGAGAATAGAAACTGCATGTGTTACTTGAGAAAAATTCTTGCTTCAGCTCTTTACAGATGAATGAATCATATATCTTGACTTTTCCTGTTGATGTTAAAATTGACCTGCACACTGCGAAAGGACTTGCTCAAACAGTTACAAGTAACTGACTATATCATGTCAAGCAAAAAAAAAAATACATCTCTGAGGATCTCATCTGACAATGAGGTTTTAGTTTATATTCTTCTGATGGAAATGGCTTCATGAAGTGACAGCTCCAGATTACATTGTACACTCTGAATACTAAAGTTGTGACAATTAAGGAAGATGCTCTGTGATTTTTAAGATTTGTAAAAATGACTTGACATTGTTTTAACAAAACTAAGATCTCCAATTAAAATCATGTGAGCGGGGAGACTCTGGAAGAATTTTCTGAACTGAAGGAATATGTTGCTAAAAACTGAATAGCTTTTCTGGGATGCTGGATCTCATCCAGTTGTGTTCCTAATGGCATAAACATTGTGCAAAGATTGTAGGCAAATTTACAATGCATTTATGTTTGTGAATGAACAAAAGTAAATGAAATTTTTTATGAAGATTGTAAAACTGTATTCTATACTACATAGTCAAGATAAAATTTACAGTTAGACAAGGACATCTGGGTGTGACTTCTGATTTTAGTATGTTTGTCTAATATATGATTTAAGTTGAACTCTTCTCTATAACTCATATTTCCATTATTATCTGAGGCATATCTAATAAAAATTAAAATTTGTTTTCAGATCCTTTAATACAAGCTTTCAGATACAAAACAGTCTTATTATGTAGGAGAACCATAGGCAGCCAACTAAATTATGCACTGGGCTTTCCTAAAAGCTGGCATGTTTCCTTAGGATTGCCAAAATTGTTGGTGTTCTTTTCCACAATGTTACACATTCTAAGTAACTGGAAGCAAGAAGAGGCAAATGGAAACAACTCATTTTTCCTAGCTAAGGCAAACATTTTCCAACATTATTGTTTAGAAAACTGTGTATACAAGCAACAGTGTTCTTAAGATTGTCATGATGATGTCTGTTGTATTTGTCAAAGGCTACTATACTTCATGGTCATTATTATTGATAATTATACTTTTCTTAATTGTGTTGTTATAAACTCCATCAGGGCACCTGTCCTAAATAACATATTCATTATACTAAGTTGAGTGTAGATATTCAATCAGTGTCCTTTGAGATACCATTTTTAGAATCGTTGAAATGAAACCTGATAGCTGAGTAATGTGTAGTAATCAGGCTAGACTGGGTTGTGTTAATGGTAAAACTATGATTTTATTACAGATTATTTCTTATTCTTTCCTCATGTGGTCAGCACTGACAGGGCTCTGTTCCTGAGCTGATGGAGGCTTTACCCTTTATCTAGAATGGTACTATCTAAGAATGGTGTTGTTCATTTACACTGGATGATCATGCATAGATTTTTCTGAATTCATTTTCCTGGCCAGAATTAGTCTTTTCCTAGGTGCAAAGAGATGGAGATGTTGAGGAACAAATACAATATTTGATGAATGTTAGTAGGATATATGATGTATAAACTAGATGGTACCACTATAAAGTTTACTAAAATTGTGGATTATAGATTCTAGAATAGCTGCTACATATTTTATGTAAATTTCCAAAGGTGAAAATAAACTTATTTTCTAGGAGTACCATAGGTAGGATTCCAGGATCTCCTGGAAATTCACAAAGTGGCAGAATGTTTTCTATTTATTTATTGGTTGTGTATTTATGCACATGTGCACGTAGATATGTCTATATGTGTATGCTGTACATATATATAAAGTAGCCAAAGGTTTTCTGAGTGGGTTGATGTCCCTATTCTTCCACTGGAAGTCCGCCTGGATATAGGACGTGGCCTCTTCTTGCTATATATCCCTCATTGGTAGATGTCTCAGCTAGGGTCACTACCATAAACTCCTGGAAGCACCCCCATCCCAGAGATGCCCCCACCACTGATTTCTGTTTGCTCTTCAAGACCCCCATCCTTATTCCTGATCCCTCTGATTACCCTCTTTATCCCTTTCCCATCCAGGTCCCTACCTTCAATTTCCCATTCTAAGTGAGATGAAGCATCCGCTCTTGGGTCCTCCTTGTTACTTAGCATCATTGGGTCTGTGGATTGTAGCCTGATTATTCTGTACTTTATGGCTAATGTCTACTTATAAGTCAGTACATACCATGAGTGTCTTTCTGGGTCTGGCTTACCTCAATCAGGGTGATATTTTATTTTATTATTATTATTTTTTTGTGAATCAAGCATGGTTATTTTATTTATTTATTTATTTATTTATTTATTTATTTATTTATTTTTACATTTTTTTATTGGATATTTTACTTACATTTCAGATGCCATCCCCTTTCTCCATTTCCCCTCCCTAGAAAACCCCTATCCCATGCTCCCTTTCCCTTTTTGCTTTTATACATTTTTTTTAAAATGTTAATCAAAGGCTTTATAAGTTTGGTAATGCTCAATCAGAAATGTAACCCATTACCCAAACTAGATATATCAACTATCTTTGACTGGTGGAGACACGTGAACATCTGCCTCCATGCCCCTCTCCTCTCTTTCTCTCTCTTTCTCTCTCTCATCACCTAGCTTCTCCTCTCCTTCTTCTTCTCTCCTTAATCCTTCTCTTCTTCTTGGTACTCAGCCCACCTTAGCTCCTCCTACATATCACCCTTCCTGTTAAAATAAAACTTTTCTCTCAAAATACAATTAGAGCATAATTATGCCTATTTGTACCAGTGAGTTACAAGATAGTCCTATACCCAGTCCATCATTTTGTTGACTAACCAGAACCTCTGTCATCTCTCCTAACTAAAACACTTAGTTCTGAACCTGGCTTTTTTCTTGGCTTTAGAATGAATGTCAGCTTGCCTGAAAATTTCATGATGTTTTAAAAAATAGCTGAATAATAGTATTCCATTGTGCAAATGTACCACATTTTCTTTATCTATTCTTCAGTTGAGGGACATTCAGGTTGTTTCCAGTTTCTGGCTATTATGAATAAAGCTGCTATAAACATAGTTGAACAAGTGCTTTGTAGTATGGTCATCTTTTGGGTATATACCTAGGAGTGATATAACTGGATCCTGAGGTAGGACTATTCCAAATTTTCTGAGAAACAATCAGATTGATTTTTCACAGCGATTGTACTAGTTTGTACTCTCACCGTCAATGAAAGAGTGTTCCCCTTGCTCCACATTCTTGCCAGCATTTGCTGTTCCAGCATGTATTTTCAATCTTAGCCATTTTGACAGGTGTAAGATGAACTCTCAGAAACTTTTTGATTTACACTTTCCTGATGACTAAGGACATTGAACATTCTATGGAGCCATAGTAACCTTGATACCTAAACCACACAAAGACTCAACAAAAAAAGAGAATTTCAGATCAATTTCCCTTATGAATATTGATACAGAAATACTCAATAAAACACTCCCAAATTGAATTAAAAAACACATACAAAATATCATCTACCATGATCAAGTAGGCATCATTCCAGGGATGCAGGGATGGTTCAATATACAAAAATACATCAATGTAATCCCCAAACTCAAAGAAAAAAACCTAATGATCATCTCATTAGATGCTGAAAAACTTTTGACAGTATCCAACATTCCTTCATGGTGAAAGTATTGGAGATATCAGGGATACAAGGTGCATATGTAAGCAGAATAAAGGTAATATACAGCAAGGCAATAGCCAACATCAAATTAAATTGAGAGAAACTTAAAGTAATTCCACTAAAATCAGGGACAAGACAAAACTGCTCAGTCTCTCCCTATCTATTCAGTATAGTACTTGAAGTTCTAGTTAGGGCAATAAGCCAACTAAAGAAGATCAAGTGAAGACAAACTGGAAAGGAATAGGTCAAAGTATTGCTATTTGCAGATTATATGATAGTATACACAAGTGATTCCTAAAATTTTATCAGGGAACTCCTACAGCTAATAAACACCTTCAACAAAGTGGCTGGATACAAAATTAACTAAAAAAATCAGTAGCCCTTCTTTATACAAATGATAAACAGGCTGAGAAAATTAGGGAAATGACGTCCTTCACAATAGTCACAAACTATAAAATACCTTGGTGTAATCTAACCAAGCAAGTGAAAGGCCTGTATGACAAGAACTTCAAGTCTCTGAAGAAGACAATCAAAGGAGATATCAGAAGATGGAAAGCTCTCCTGTGCTCATAGATCAATAAGATTATCACAGTAAAAATGACCAGTTTACCAAAAAGCAATCTACATATTTAATACAATTCCATTAAAATTCCAACACAATTCTTTACAGACCTTGAAAGAGTAATTTTCAACTTCATATAGAAAAACAAAAAACTCAGGATACTTAAAACAATCTTGTACAATAAAAGAACTTCTGGAGGCATCAGCATCCCTGTTTCAAGTTGTACTACAGAGCAATAGTAATAAAAACCACATGGTATTGGCATAAAAAGACGGGTTGCTCAATGAAATCTAATCAAAGACCCAAAAATAAACCAACACACCTTATTTGAAAAAGAAGACAAAACCATTCAGTGGAAAAAAAAAAAAGAAAGCATCTTCAACAAATGGTGCTTGTCTAACTGAATGTCTACATGTAGAAGAATGCAAATAGAACCATATTTATTACTTTTCATGAAGCTCAAGTGGATCAAAGACCTCAACATAAAACTGGATACACTAAATCTAATAGAAAACATGAAATAGCCTTCAACTCATTGGTACAGGAGACAATTTTCTGAACAGAACACCAACAGCCCAGGCGCTAAGGTAAACAACTAATTAATGGGAGCTCATGAATCTGAAAAGCTTTTGTAAGGCAAAGGACACTGTCAATAAGACCAAATGTGAGCCTACCAAATGGGAAAGATCTTCACCAACCCTACATCTTACAGAGGGGTAATATTCAAAATACATAAAGCACTCAAAAAATTAAACACCAACAAACCAAATAACCCAATTAAAAAACAAGGTAAAGAGTTCAACAGAGACGTCTTGACAGGGGACTTTTTAATGGTCAAGAAGCACTTGATAGATGTTCAAAGATTCCATTTTTTTTTACTTTTTTATTGGATATTTTATTTACATTTCAGATGCCATCCCCTTTCCCCATTTCCCCTCCCTAGAAAACCTCTATCCCATGCTCCCTTTTCCTTTTTGCTTTTATACAATTTTTAAAAACCATTAATCAAAGGCTTTATAAGTTTGGTAATGCTCAATATCAATCAGAAGTGTAACCCAATACCCAACCTAGATATATATCAACTATCTTTGACTGGTAGAGAGGTGTGAACAACTGCCTTCATGTATGTATGTCTGTCTATCTATCTATCTATCTATCTATCTATCTATCTATCTATCTATCTATCTATCTATCTATCTCATCACCTAGCTCCTTCCCTCCTTCTCTTCTTCCTCTCCTTACTCCTCCTCTTCCTTTCCATACTCCTCCTACTGTAGCTCCTCCTACATATCACTCTTCCTGTTAAAATAAAACCATTAGAATACTCAAAATACCATTAGAGCATAACTATATCAATTTGTGTCAGTAAGGTACAAGATAGACCTAGTACCCAGTCTGTCATTTTGTTAACTGACCAGAACCTCTGTCATCTCTCCTAACTAGGAGACTTAGTTTTGAACCTGGCTTTTTTTCTTGGCTTTAGAATGAATGTCAGCTGGAAATCATCCTTTCAAATCTTTTCTCTCAAAGTAAATAGCCAGGATTGGCTATGAGACTATAAGTTTTCAACTCTGTTAGAAATCCAGAATGACTGAGTTAACTGAAATTAAGGGAAGCACGAAGCATAGCTTCTAAAACTTAGTCAACTTGTAGAGACCACTGAACACCTAGATAGTCCCTATACTACAAAACGTTGGAGCATCTGATCTTCAGTCTTCTGGCCCAGGATCATCTGACAGACCTAGTGATGCAAAATTATTAAGGGTTGATTACTCTGTCTTGGCAGATATAATCAGTTGACTATTCTGCAAGTGTGTCCTTTTATGGACAGTAATTTGTCTGTAGATGGAAAGAGGCAATTCTTGCCTAGTGGCTGTCTCACCACAACTGGAGTAACTCCAAAAATGCTCAATTTCTTCTTAGAATCCAAGACAGGAAGCTGTCAGAAGCAGACAGGTCTCTAATCAAAATGAACATTAATATAGAAATGTTTGTAATGTCAATTCTGTGGACATCTGATGTTTTGAAAACCAACTATCCATGTAAGGTAATCTGGACTGTTGTCTGTTAACTCCTCTCAGCTATTTCTAAATAAAATATAGAAAACACCCTAGCAATAAACCCAAAGCCATGAATTTGCTATAGGCCCTTAACTCACAGGCTAACCATCTCAAGTCAGTTGAAAAAGTTCAAGAAGGATTGGGTCTAAGCCTTGTATTCCTAAATGTGTTATACAGGCACAATACCTATGAGAGTAACAATATTGATCTCACTTTTATATCAATGAGAAGCTCGTATCAACGAAAACCTTGGATTTGAAATCAAAGTAAATTTTGTACCATTTAAGGAATTATAACTTCATTTTAAAAACAATTATAAATATTTCTACCAATAGGTTATGGCTATGCAATAAAACCTAGCTAATCCCCCCTTTTCCAACAAAACCACTACTTTCCCCTAGAAAGATAGCGCAGTATTAACCACCACAGTTCCCAAGCCCAGGGAATAGGGGTGCCAACTCTTCATTAACTTCTTCAAGTTGATTATGGAAGTTGAGATATTAGAAGAGGGGCAGGAGAGGAGAGTAAATTTATAAGCCTCTGATACTGAGTCTTCACTGCATCCAACTGGAATTCCAGGACATCAGAAATTCGAGCGGGTCTGCTCAGCTTGCTTGATGAGAAGATACACCAAGGCTGTATATTCTGCAATATACAATTCTCAAAACAAATTTTAGTATCCAGATAATTTTTTGTTTGAATTCTGGAATCTAGTCTTCTGGCAGCCTGCCTTTGTCATGTCTAATCCATATAATTCTGGGAGTTTCTATGAGGGTGTGCTCCCACCATCCTCCCATTTCTGCCTCCCTGCTCTCAAATTCTTTAACACTAGGGAATCCAAACTTTTAGGCACCAAGGCCATCCACTTCTATTGATGCTTAACTCCTTACCCCATCTCCCTTCCTCCAATTACTATGAGGGTGTGCTCCCACTGTTCTCTCATTCCCGCCTCCATGCCTCTGAAATTCCCCAACTCTAGGGAAATTTTCTTCTATAATTTCGTTGAAGATATTTATTGGCCTTTTAAGTTGGGAATCTTCAATCTTATCTATACCTATTATCCTTAGGTTTGGTTTTCTCATTGTGTCCTAGATTTCTTGGATATTTTGTGTTAAGAACTTTTTGCATTTTTGTGTTTTCTTTGACAGTTGTGTCAATATTTTCTATGGTATCTTCTGCACCTGAGATTCTCTCTTCTATCTCCTGTATTCTGTTGGTGATGCTTGCGTCTATGACTCCTGATTTCTTTCCTAGGTTTTCTACCTCCAAGGTAGTCTCCCTTTGTGATTTCTTTATTGTTTCTACTTCCACTTTTATGTCCTGGATGGTTTTGTTCAATTCCTTCACCTGTTTGGTTGTGTTCTTTTGTAATTCTTTAAGGGATTTTTGTGTTTTAAGGGATTTTGTGTTTAAGGGCTTCTAGCTCTTTACCTGTGTTCTCCTCAAATTCTTTGAGAGTTTTATTTATCTTCTTCTTTAAGTCTTTTATCATCATCATTAGAAGTGATTTTTAAATCTGAATTTTGCTTTCCTAGTACTGTGGGGAATTCAGGACTTTCTTGTGTGGGAGAACTAAGTTCTAATGATGCCAAGTATTCTGGGTTGCTGATGCTTATGTTCTTGTGCTTGCCTTTCACCATCTGGATCTCCTTAGTGCTACCTGCTCTGTCTCTGACAGGAGCCTGCCTTTCCTATTATTTTGGTTGTATCAGAACTGTGTGGACCCAAAATCTGCTCAGTGCTCAGGCACAGACATTAAGGAACCAGTGCTCCTGGCCAGGAGTAACTTCCTGGGTCCTAGTGGGTTCCAGTTATTCCCGGTTTGGGGTCAGTGTTGCTGTCTGCTTACCTAAGATACTGTCTCAGTTAGAGCTCCTGAGAGGCCTGCTTCCTCTGGATTTTGTGGGATTGGGGGTAAAGCTGCTGCCCAGGATCTGCTCAGTGCTAGGGCTCAGACCAGAAGGAAAAGATTCCATTTTTTAACATCTACATATGGACACATTCTGATGCCTTTATGGGATAGGTGTTTTAAATGATATCTTTATCCTGGAGGACATAGGGGATTACCTAATATTTTACAGGAAAGTATTTTTTAAATGTTAACTGAGGATTCACTGTGAAAGAGGAGACAACAATGGCATATTTTCATTTCTTTTCATGGATTTGCTTTTTTAAAACAAGGTTTCTATGCCTCCTAGGTTGGTACAAAATTTGCTATACAGTTCAACATAATATTCTTAGTCCTCAGTCTTCTGAGTTTTTGGATTGTAGGCATGAGATAGGAAATACATATTATTTTAGTCTTTCAAAATTTTTCGAATTTCACTTTTGTCTAGGCTGCCCAAGAATTTACTATGTATCTCACTCTGGTCTAAAACTTTCAGTGTTGTGATTACAGGTATTAAAGGTCTAGTTGATAGTCACTTGTTTCTTCAACCCACTGACTATATAGCTACTCAGAGACAAAAATGAGACTTAAAGATGGCTGGCATTAAGGCAGTAGAAGTTGTCGAAAAGCTCTTCTTACAAGATCCATCAGAAGCTGAATGAACACACCATGTTAGAAATGTCCACAGTATGAAGGGAGAGAAGGAAGAGGAAGTAGAATAATTTTATGATGTCTTCTTGAACACATAATTAAATGGTGATGCCATTGAGATAGAAAATACTGGAATAACAGGGTTAGGGAACATGATCAAGTGTCAAGAAGGAGATAATTCTGAATAAGACCAAAGAATAAAGACATATACATACCATAATAAAGCCTATCAGTTTATACATTAACTTCTTTTACAGGAAGAAATAACCATCAGGATGCAGGTGGTTCTCTCTGGTGAAGGAGATGTAGTGAAGTTGCTGTGTAGCAGACTGAGAGTCACAGGGGCACTGACAGAGCCCTGTTATGTATCCTTCCCTTGGGAAATTATCAGAAGAGAAATGAACCAAGATGCATAAGTTATATTATAAGCATCCTTAAGCTTCTCCCAGAATGAATTTGACACACAATGAAACAGGCTCTAACGTACAGCTTACAGCTGTGAATTCTCAAAAAAGAAACATATAAATGCATGTGATAATTTTATTTCAGTAAAGCTTTATTTAAGGTTAATTTTCATACAAAATAATAATCTTGGACTTAATTAAAGGTGAAATTGGTAGTTCTTTACCTATGATGAAATTTCATTATTCTAATGGTTTTACTGAGGGCAGAATTACAGAACTACAAGAATATATTTTTGCTTCTTCAATAAATTTCTAGCTAAGAATTATTTAACGATTAGCATAGTAAACAGGTAACCTTTCATTGATCAAAACTGTTAATGTTCCTGACATGACTTCCTTTGTGTTTCTCATATCACCAGGGTCACAAGTAAAGAATTTCAGGGAACAAGTTGCCCATGACAACACATTCCCATCACATTATTTGCTTTGAGCAAGATAATCTTGCTGTTTTGATTTTTTTCACAGATAAATTTGGGGCATATGAGAAATATACTTGCTCAAAGCAAGAAGATGAGAAATGAAGCCACATATTATTTTATTAGAGAATTCCTTATAGGGATAAAATCAAATCAGAGGTTGTGGGATAATTTGAAAATAACATATGACCAATGCGCCAAAGGTTTTATGAGCATGAGTGCAGTAATGAAACACCTGGTATATCTGTAAAGAAAAAGTGAAATAAGGCAACTAAATAAGGCTGGCTCTGATTCAGTTGTGTATTGTACCACAGTACATGTTCATGTGATTGAAAGTTTGGTCTTTAGAGTGGTGGTTTGGAGATGAAGTGGGGTCCACACTGACTTGTTTCTCTGCTCTAGTGAATGGCTCCACATCCTTCCATATTTAGACAGCAGTAGGTGGATTTAGTGGGTTATCAACAAAAAGATGTGAAGGTAGGATGGAGATTTACTGGGAGGAGGGCATGGAGTGAGTTAGAGGGAGAAATCAGGGGTAGATATGATTATATTTCACTCTATACTTATTTATAGTTCTCAAAAATAAAAAAAAAGACTCCTAAAAAAAAGTGATCCCACATATTGTCCTGATATAAGATGAGTTCCCATGAGAAAATTGCTAACACAGGAGGAAGTCTGGCTCATCTCATTCTCTCTGCTCCTCATAGAGATATGATTACTACATGGTTCTTGTACATTCTTGGCCATTGCTGTCTGCATCGTGTGGTGGTGTGGCCTAAGGGCAGTCCTTGCCAGGTCTTAGCTATGGCCTTTAGACTTCAGTGGAAAGACTACAAGTGAAGTAATTTTTTTCACTTCCCAAGTTTCCCATGTTGGAAGTTTCTTTACTCAGTGAAAAGCTGATTAACACAGTGAGAGAATGACTTAAAGCAACATTTGAAGCTCAAGACCAAATTTAATGTCTTGATTTCATCAAGACTCTTAATTCTATTGTATATGAATAAAGAGAGAGAGAGACCAGAGATAGACTCTCATGTAGTCTTAAATCTACCAGTAAGCACTAACATGCTGGTCAGTGTCATTTGTGGTCTCTTTCATTGGTTTGCTCGAAGTGAAAGTAGACAATTGACACTGGAGTTTCCAAATAGATTTGCTTGCAATGATCTTTTACTACAGGTAGACAGTTCCCAAGTTCTTCTAATTATCATAAAAGTTTCAGATTGTACTAAGTTCTGGAGGCCTACTGAGTTTGTTTTTAAAGGATACAAATGTAACTCTGAAAGTACGTACACAGAATCTCATGTAATCCTTAGGTAGCTAGAAGGCTATGCCTTACCTAGGAGAATGCTTCTGCCCCCTCCCTCCCACAGAGGCTGAACTGGAGATATTGTATACTGCAGCCTTGTACTGTATCAGCAAGATGGAGCAGATGTGTAACTTGAGCTTCAGCTGATGCTTGTGATAATTCGGAAACATACACCTTCCACTCTCTGTAATTGAGGTATTGCTATCTTGCAAGCTGCTTGATAGGTTAGATGATAGTGAAATTAAGTCCCATAAGCAATGTGTGTGCATTGTCAGTTTCTTTGGAAGCTGGGTTAAGAATCCTGAATATGCAATTGCCGATGAGTTAAATCAAGATAGGAGTCAGTCCCTTAAAAGCGTTGCTTTTATGAGGGAGCAAGTCCCTTGTCTGTGGTGGACAGATACTGCACTCCCAGGGAAGTTTAAGTATTAGAAGGCTTTCAGTACAGTTGCTGCTTATAAATATTTTAAATTTGATTTTAGCCACAATATAACTTTATGTTTTTCCCATTTACAAAGTTAATTTAATTCACTATGCTTAAAAAATGTATTTTCTAAGAATAGGCATGAATTGGCCACTATAAAAGTTTGATGGGTTCATTTCTTCTCTTCTGCTTTTGTGATTAAATTTCTTTGTTTATAAAATATTGAAAAAGGCATATATTTTAATTTGGTACCTCAGTAACAAGTAGTTTTATTCTGTTGAAAATTTAAATTTCAAATATAAAAATACAGTTTTTGTGTAATATGAAATTTCTGGGTGGGTACATGTTTTTTTTTTTTTTTATTTCTACTTTCCTATCCACTTGTAAATACTTATCACTAATTTAGCCCTGTGGGTGCTTTTGTCTTTTATATTTAAGGAACAAAACAGAGTTTAAAGACGCACGATGCTGACCTGGATATTTATGATCACAATAAGGATAATATTGTAGAGGAATTTAAATCCAGCAACATCACTACTCTGGCAAAGGACATCATTCAAAGACCCAGGTCTGTGTGATCTGGCTGGAATGCAGGCACACCTTCAGTAATTACATACTTTTAATTCCTAGTAATAAAGGTAAGGTTTGTTTGTAGAAGGAAGCAGCCATGTTTGAAGGTGACATATAATTGAGGGGCAGACAAAGTGATGAAATAGGGAAAGATTTGACAGAATGAATGAGATATAGGACATGCCCAAACCTCATTTGAACAGCACAGGAAGGAGAGGCTATTTAAGAGCAGTCAGGGGGAGAGTCAGTCAGTTGGGAGCTCAAGCAGTTGAGATGCAGTGTAGAGGAGTTCAATTCATGGCAGTTCAGTTGGTGGCTGTTTGATTTGTCAAGTTTGGGAGTAGTTTTACCAGGAGAGTTTTACAGAGAGGTTGCAGATGAAGAATGAATGAGACAAAGAAAAGGAAGGAGCCAGAATATCAGATGCCAGTTTGAGTCAGTCAGCTTGGAGAGGATTTTGAAACAGAACAGCTGAGTTGAACCAGCTAGCCAGAGTACAGAAATAACTAGAAAGGGTTAACTTACTCAGCATTAACCCTCTAAGGCAACAATTATATCTAGTGAATAAAAGTTACTTTTACATAATATTGTTCTTATTTAGAACCTGTATTTTCTTGAAGATAAACACCCTACACATCAAGGTTTGGTAAGCAATGTAGTAAAGGCTTTTTAAAAGTCCATTTTAAGTAATTAATTTATTTTTAATGAAGGCTGATTACAGCAGTCTAGGAATCAGCCTGAGCTATTTGCTTACCACTGTATGTTACTGACGTCCTCAGTCCACAACACTGAGAATACTGTTCATTACCTGTGGGTCTTAGGAGTCCTACTTCTCACACAGGAGGAGAAACCTAAGGACATTGGTGGTGAAAGCAAAAGGGACTGAAGAAGGTAGAGCAGAAGACTGGCAGGTAGGACTAGAGATTCATGAAGGTTGAAGAAGAGGCAAGAGACATCACTAAAGATGAGCCATTACCAGCAATGCCCTGCAGGTGAAAGAGAGAGGATGCTTTCATGAAGGGAGAAACTATCAACTGTATAACAAATAGTGTTCCACTATTGTTCTCTATATCAATTCTTCTCCCTTGCAACCTCCCCACTAAAGAAAACAAACAACACAAAACAAAATATAAGAAAAAAATCTCATTATGGAAGCTATAGTGTGTCACTATATGTCCTGAAGTACACCCTTATGTCTACACATCTTTATTGCAAATGTTCACTTGCAATGAGTCACTGGTCTGCTTTGAGGCCTCTGGCTTCTGTTACTCTATCAATACTGGATTCTCACTGTTGTTACCTCGTGTCATGGAGATACTGCAGCTTTGGTTCTGTGGGATAAGCCACTTCACTTGCTCTGACAGTTCATAGATGGGATAGATGTTGAGTTGGGCCAGCTCAAAGCCCTAGATCCAAGCCTGGATAGTAGCTGAGAGGCTGGGTTGCCAGCTCTCCTGTAACTGTTCCACCAGAGTTAGCTCTCCCACTCTGCATAGGCAAGGAAATGGCTGGCTATTCTGGATCCATGCCACCAGGGCCTGGTCTCCAGCACTACCGCACAAAGGGCAGGTCCAGGTCCAGGTCTCCTGTTCTATCATTTATAAAAAGTGTCATAAATACTAGGTGGACTTGGTGACCACCTGTAATTTCAGTCTGAGGAGGTAGAGACAGGGTATACCCAGATCAAGCTGACTAGCAAGACTATTACATAGGTACATGCATGTGTACCTGTACACAGGAAAAACATGTGTGCGCGGGCGCACACACACACACACACACACACACACACACACACACACAATTGAAAAGTGGGATAAAAAATTGTGAGTTTTATTTTTGTTTATGGGTCTTGGCTCCTAGTGAGGGTCTTATGTTGTTTCAACTCAGAGTCAGGAAATTCAAAGAGGAGCAGGCATGTAAAATCACAGAAACAGAAGATGGAAATGAAGAAGTATTTACATTCAGAAGAAGGATATTAATTCTGTTAATAAACTAATCACTTTTTAAAATACCATTTCCCAACATCATTACAAAAGTAATCACATTTCCATGTGAGTTTTAGAAAGGACGAACCCTATTGAAACCCTAGCAGTCTCAGGAGGGATGTTTTGCCATTTGAGAATGAATAGCACATAACAGGATTGTACTGCATTCAAACCAGATGGGTGAAAAAATAAATTCTTCTATTGGTAAAATTGTTATCAATTTTAATCTTTACATATTTACACCCTCGTAGCAATTAAGAATTCTCCTGTGCTCAGAATTTTTGCTTTGCCCTCCTGGGGGATTTTCTTTTTGCTTGCTTGAAATGCTGAGGGGAAAACCCAGGGCTTCAGGAAGGCGAGGCTGGGCTCTATCATCGAACATATGAATGTATCTCCATTCCTCTTCTGAGTACTAGTCATTTTCCTTGGATGAGGAAATTGAAACTCTAAGGTAAAGAGATGCATGTTTTTAGAAAATTATTCTGTCAAAGAGATGCAGAGACCCTCATCCAAACATTGCACAGAGAGCTAGAAACCTTGGAACACACAACCCCACAGAAGAGGAAGCAGAAAGTATAAGAGCCAGAGGGGATGGCGGACACCAGGAAAAATGGCTCTCTGAAGAAACTGAGCAAAGACATATGAACTCACAAAGACTGAAGCAGTACACACAGGACCAACATGGGTCTGCACCAGATCCTTCTTTCACTTCACTGTTTTTATGGGATTCTTAAGAGTGTCTGATTCTCTAATTTTTGTACCTAATCTTAGCACTTTCCTTTCTATTGGGTTGCCCTGTCCAGCCTCAATGTGATAGTTTTGTTTTCTCTAATTATATTTTATTTCATGTTATTTGGCTTATCTTACTATATTTATGTTTGGTTGTTATTTCCTAGAAGCCTGTTCTAATGAGAGACAGATTAGGGAGTCGATCTGAATGGGAGGGAAGGGGGAAGACTTGGGAGGAATAGATATATAGAGAAAACTGTAATAAGGATGTGTTGTGAGAAAAGAAACAATTCTCAATAAAACCAAAAATGAAAATAAATGCAAAACCAATAGTAGAAGCAGGAAGAGGAGGAGGAGGAGAAGGAGAAGAAAGAAAGAAAGAAAGAAAGAAAGAAAGAAAGAAAGAAAGAAAGAAAAAAAAGAAAAAAGAAAAAAAAGATTTTCCATCAAAATTTGGAGGCCTTCAAACCAACTCTGTATTGTAATGTTTTTTTTAAATCCTACTCAAGTGAATCTATCAGTTCTTCTAAAATCAATTTTACTGTAATGCTCCATAATTTTCTATTTTAAAGCTTGCATACTAGTAGTTTTCACATAGAATATTAATTAGCTTTACATCTAATAGAACACTTATGACTAGCAAAAATAGAGCAATAAGATGAGATTTATCAACCTTTCTGGAACAACAAAAAGTAAGCAAGTTATAACCCTTTTATTGCATTGATCTATGTGTCTGTTTTTGTTTCAATCTGTGCTGTCTTTATTACTGTGGCTTTGTAGTATAAGTTGAGATAAATATGATAAAGCCTCCAGTGCTATTCTTCTTGCTAAGGATTGCTTTGATTATCTATAGTTTCTATGCCTATACATGAATTTTAAGAAATTCATGTATCTCTATATCATCTCTATTTCTGTGAAAAATGCCATAGGGATTTTGATTGAGATTACACTGTAATCTCTAGACTGAAAACTACCTTGGTAGATAGACCACTTCCACAATATTAATTCTTTCAATCTGTGAACATTTTTTGACTTCTGTATTGCATATTTTTTCAACTTGGATAATTAAACTCATATTAAAGTTTAATGAACTTTTCCACAGCGACTGCTTTGTGTAGTTTTCAACTTAGAGCAGTTTGCTCTGTAAACTTCAACCATCTCAACAATACAACATGCTTATTGTCCTCAGATAATTTTTATCCTGATAATACTCCATGTCCCTCAGCTAAGGTCTAGAAAATACCCTCAGATAGCACATTGGACAGATCTTGTGGTTTCTTTTATGTGTTGTGTTGTCAAGGATCGCAGGTCTGTACTTGGTTTTGTTTAAATTTTGAGAAATATCGACTCATACATTTTGTTGTTTCACTTCTTTCTATTCTGGTTTGTGATGGCTATGGTGTCCTTGTATAAGTGAACTCACTGTCATTGGAGGTGGGAGCACCAATCAGCTTCACCTCCATATGTAGAAGTCTATAAGTGAACTCACTGTGATTGGAGGTGGGAGTGCCAATCAACTTAACATCCACATGTAGAACTCTACTCTGAAGATTTCTGTTATGTTTTGAGATAGAAAAATTCACTTTTCTCTACAAATATTCAATTAACCCAATATAACTTCTTTTAACATCTTTCCCCATGAAAATAGAACAAAGCCTTTTCCTATTTCCTTGAAAAAAAATACTAACATTAAGTATTTCAAATTTTCTTGCTGTTTAAATACAGTGTACTGGATTTTACTCTTTTTGGAAGTTCTGTTGATAGTTCTTTGTAATTGAAGGCAGCACTATCATTAGACAGTGAGACCAGTTCAAAGATTAAGGGTTATGAACCTTGTCACCTAAGATGACAATAAAAATTAGTAGCAAAGTCAGTTTATTAAAGCTTTAGAATTCATTGCTTCCAGTTTTTCTTTTGGCTTTTTGTTATTAGAATGGAAACTCTTTAACCAGGTTTGATGTTTTCTATACTAGTTAACTATTATTGAGGTATTAGATTAATAACTAACAATTGCACTATTACTTCTGATAGCAAAAATAATTAACATTTTCAAAAATATAATTGTCTCCTGTTCGTTACTGTGGTGACTAGTCTGACAGGTGACTTCTCAGTGGACTCACACCCTTTGAAGCCCTCTTCCCTGTAGCACATGCACCTGCCATGTGTGACCAAGGTAGTGAGTGAGACACTGCACAGCTTCTGTGGTAGATCATATGACTATGTCTGTCTTTCACATTTTGGGGAAAGTCATCTACTACATAAGAAATCTAAGAAGTCAAAGATAATGACACTGTGATGATTCCCAACTGCCATATAAATACCTTGCCAGGAGGAAGGGAAGGAGGGAGGAGGAAATGAGGGAGGAAAAAGGAAAACAGCAATAGTTGAGTGAGGTGGGTGAGGAAGGATGGGGAAGGGAGGGGAGGGGATGGGAAGAGAGAGAACTCAGCTAGATACAGTCATGCTACACTTCCTGTGGTCCTCTATATGAAGATGTACTAGTGGAAGTCTTATCCTACTCGGTATCCACCCCAAGGCATAATCTCACTGTAGCCACACAAGAAATCTATAAAACAAATTGCTTACTAAACAATGAAACATAATGTTGTAAGCCTCTAAGTTAATGAGTAATACAATTTGCAGAGAAACCATAGATAATCAAACAATTGCCATAATGACTACTGCTAGAGAAATAAACTGTTCATGTCTAAATCATTGTTGTTTGCAGTGAGCTTCTGTCTTCTCCACAATGACACACTTGACACAATAGTTTACTATTAAAGAATTACCATTATTTAAAAACGTTTAATTATACTCTCTGCACTTAATTGAGAGTTGAAATGACCCACTGCTTCAGTTGATGTTACTGAATTAACCTACCATGTTATTATTATTATAACTTGAGACTTGCTTTCGTTAGGAGTGGCTTGACTTTAACACTCAAGTGATTTTTAATTTCCTTTATAAAAATTATTATTTTATTTCATTATTATTGTGTGTGTCAATGACATGTGTGTGTAGGGTGAGAATGTGTGAGTGTGCGTGTGGATGTGTTCTGGGGTGTGTGCTGTCAGATGCCAAGTCTCAGTGTTGGCTTTCCACTTACTCCATGAATCCCAGCATTGAACTCAGCTGGTCAGGCTTGCTCAGCAAGTGCTTTTACTCACCAAGCCACCTGACTGGCCCAATTGCTTCTTTTCCCCCCTGGTACTCTATCTACTATCTGTCTATATACAGATTAAAAAACAATCACTGTTGATATGCATGCTTGATTGCCAGGATAAAGGAATGACAATGTGAACAGTTTTCTAGCTGTAGTCATGATCACTACTTATTTGTGACAATAGTTATGATTTTGAGAACTTACTTTTAACTGGAAGATTAGTTGCTTATTCTCAGCTTATTGGTGTGAATCTTTGTTCAAATGGAAGGGTGTCCATCCACTGAGGGCATTTCCCTGAGTCTCTTAGCAATCATGTCTGCTGCTTTGAGGTTTTGATGGGGGCTGATCTCACCAGTGCTTCCTGAGCTTGTACTGTCCTTTTCCTTGATGTTGGCAAATGACAGCTGTTTAGGAATCCTCTGTTGCCTGTGTATCCAATATGCTCAAACAGTGGAGCAGAAGTCTTTGTTAGGTTCATCAAGTGGCTTTGTTGTACAGTATCATTATTGGTGATCATGACATTTAGTAAATATTTGTTATCAGTTATCATTTCGCATCTAAAGAAAATAGAAAACACAGTGAAATACTAATTTTCTTTAAATGATAGGTGTTCCTAATAAATATAAATTTATTAAAGCAGTATATAATCACAAGTGAAGCAATATTATTGATTTACATGGTTTATAATTCACCCTTTCCCTCTAAATTATGGCAGATACTAGTTTAGGAAGCAAATTGGTGAGGGCAGGCAGCTGATAGAGGCACACACTTATTGTCACACAGGTAAATTATTTACTTAGTAATGACTCTTAAATTGGATTGTCGTACTGAATGATCAGAAATCTACAACATGGTGTTGTTTAGTAATGGTATTTCATACTGAAGTGAGAGATCAATGATCCAATGAGAAAGTCTCTAAAGATTGTAAAATGCCCTGCCATCTATTTTGAAGTGGGAAGAAAATATCCTTGATCCAAAATGAAAAATGGGAAATCACAAGGAATGTGGGTGAGATGAGACAGAAAAGAGAGACTACATGTATGTTTAAAACAATAGTATTGTGATGAGCCAAATACTAAATTTGGTGCCAAAAACCTATGATTTATTATTGAGTTCTCTGCTCATGTTTGCACTTAAAAGAATCATTTATCTAGAAAATCTTATGAATTATTAAACTAGAATCATCCTTATTGCATCCACCTGAGCTACACAGCGTTTGTTATTCTTTTCATTGTACACATGAGAAAGATTTAATCATGAGGCAGAGATTACTTTTATAATCATATAATAGTTTTTAGACAAGAGTTTGATGCAAATATTGCAAATGAATAAATCTAGTCTTTAGTCTTGCTGCAATAGTTAAGCAATATGCAGAAACCAGTCAGTGCAAACCATAACCACCACAGCAATCTACTTGCCTGTAATTTCCCTTCTTCAATTTTGGTTGATAACTAGAAAACACTATCTTTTGTTATTTGCTGAGTAATTCCAAGAAGAGGACCATAAGTGATGTTTCTTCTTCCCTTTTCCTAATATACATAATGGAATTCATGACCTGCCACTTCTGGAATGAGAAAACCAGAGGAAAGCACTTATGTTTTCTTGGTTCTTTTCTTCCAAAACTTTCTTAAGTATTTGTCAAACATACGTTACTTTCTCAGTAGTAAATGATAACATTTTCAGGAGTTTATCTTTTGTATTTACTCAGATTTCCAATAAACTAAAGCACACTTGGGTGCAATGCCCTTATACTGCTTCCAAGAAGTAAAAGGAGCCAGAGGCAGATCCTTGTCCTCAGTGGAATACTTCCTTACCTGCCAGTCGCAGATACCAATCAATGAGGCTTCAGTTTCAATGCGACACGGTTGTTTCATATTCACCTTGAGTTTAATGTTCCTGGAGATTTCTCCTGAAGACTAAATTACTTCTCTAATGAACCAGGTAGCTGTTTTCTACTTTGTCTATAGGTAGTCAGTTTTATAAGTTTTTGACAGATTTATTTTTTTAAAGATGGGCTACAGGATTGCTTTAGAAAACCCAGATTTTAAAATTTTTCTTATGGTTGCTTTGACAAGACACATGGTTTTAAAAAATGTATTTTCTGGAGTCATAAAAGGCAAAATACAATAGTCATTTATTAAGTCATAGTTTTTTATTGTCATTGGAATTGGAATGACTATTTGTCTTGTAACAGGAATGTTAAATAAGAAACATTTTGGAGAATTCACTGCCATGACCTCACCATTCACCTCATCATGACCTCACCATTCTGGTGAAGGGCAACGCTAACTCCTGTAGAATTTTCATTCTGAACCATTGACTGGGCTCATTGGGACCAAGCAATATGAGAAACACAAAATAGACAATAAAACTCTTGGCTAATTCTTTTCCCGTAGTGACTTTAAATGAACTGAAAATTTCAAAGGAGTGAAATTTTCTTGTGATGATTTTGTGATGTCATTACATTTGCTGCGGTAGTTTACATCTCAATGTAAAATTTGTGCAGACTTCTAATCTTCGTTAAAAAAAAAGGGACATATTGGAAAGCTTTCTTTGTGGCTCGTGTCTGGCTCCTAAACTTTGGGTAGTTACTGGATCCTAAATAACTTATAGATCAAAAGTTGAATACCCAACGTACTTCCAGTGTCTGGCAAAAGTGGGTCTTGCTGTCATTAGCATGCAGTTCTGGTGTCCTTGAAAATAATTTGAAAGGAAAAAGGATAGAGAGAGGGGGAGAGGAAGAGGAGGAGGAGGGGGGAGAGGAAGGGAGAGAGAAGGGGAAGGGGAAAAAGAGAGAAATAGTGAGAGAGAGAGAGACAGAGAGACAGAGACAGAGAGAGAGAGAGAGAGAGAGAGAGAGAGAGGAGAGAAGAGAGAGGATGAGACCTGTACCCTGAAGCTTGTTCTTGGTTTTCCATAGAAGACTACTTTTTTTCAGCTTGTTTCTAAATATGGATGGCTAGTTATGTGAGAACTTTGTCATGTGCCTATTCATGGTTTGAAATTTCAAAGCGTAGTGAGATGTATTTCTTATAAAGCCAACTCACTGTGTGGGCCAGGTTCAATAGTGAATGACTCTTTTTCTGTTGCTACATCATGGTGGTCAGTGTGGTATGCTGTAGAGTGGCAGACTAAGGCTATCTTGCTTAGGAATCTACCCTTTGCCTCCCCAAGTCTGCTTCTCCCTCTGGGTAGCCAGGCCTGATGCACACTGAGTGTCTGGAGAGGCATAATTGTTGCATCGTAGGTGCAGTGTAGGATCTCAGTTGCTGACGAGCACATGAGCAAAAATCACACCCTGGAACAGCTTTGGAGAATCAGTTCATTTATTAGGGGAAAGGGAGTATTTATGTCCCTGGTGAGGTAGCCAGGGTCTCTGGGGCAAGGTTTATGTGGCTGTGTACCATTGGCTTTGGCAGGGGTGTTGGAAGATACTTTGGCAACTTACTCAGGAGCTCTAGGGTCTGGAGATTAAAAATCCTTATAAGATCAAATAAAGAGTGAAATTTGAAAACTTTCTGGGTAACAAATTTTTGCTAGGGTTGATGGTGAGGTGAAGCAGCTTTATGGCACCAGGTTGGGAGAGGGGAGGAAGCCAATTCTTGCCAAACTCACATTTGAGGTATCCAGGGTTAAAGCTCCCTTGACCCTTCCTCCCTTTCCTTCCTTTCCCTGGGCCTTTAAGGTCCTACATTCTCTTCTTTCCACATATCATTGTGTGTGTGTGTGTGTGTGTGTGTGTGTGTGTATGTATGTATGTATAACTGTAGTCTCACCTCAGTGTCTGTTGGATGAAATAAATTTTGCAGTTGGTTATCAATCTACCATGATCTAATTAAATCTAATTAATATTGCTTTCAAATTTCTTTCCTGGTCACCCATTGGTTTTGTTTATTTGTTTGTTTTGGTTGTTATTTTCTCAGTAACAGAGATTAATTGTTTAACTCTCATCATCTCATTTTGCTTCTTTTTAAAGTTGAAATTATATTCTTAAGATGATAGGATCATAGTGAATATTAGTTAAGGTATGTGCAAACAACATATAAAATTCTTCAATAAACGAAAGCATCTTATTATTAACGTTGTTGCTGTTACTAACTATGTGCTAACAGAGATGTTGAATAAGCAAAATTTATGGTATTTAATCAGAAAACTTTACCATTACTCTCCACTGTCTTTTGAAAATGTACTCAACAGTAGACATCCGATGAATCTGCTCATCGTTAGTGATTACAGGGCACCGGGGTCACTGTAAGTTACAAAATACATTACTGATTTAAAAGTTTTTCAGGTCATGAAATAATCATTTTTAAAATTTGAATTTATATATATTTTTTCCTCCTCCAAGCTGGGGTGTGCTGTAGGCTAGATGTGCTTGACTTAAGAAGGAGGCAAGTGAAAGGATTTTACACTGTTAATAGACAAATGAACTATTTACAGGAAACTAAGCTAAGATAGAATTTACTGTAGCAAACCAAGAAGCCCTTTCTCCTCTTTGCTTATCTTTTTCATCGAAGTTTGCTGCCTTTCCTAGTTCGTAGTGGGATCAGAAAGCAGGAACTATGCAGGACTCACTGTAAAGTGACCTTACACGCCATCCCCAACAATGGGCAGCTTCACTTCTTCCAAGTGCTGTTGTACAGGGCCGTGCTGAGAGTATTTAAATTTTCTTCTAGTGGAGAGAACAGTATATTTTATATCCCTGTGGCCCTGGCAGCTGCCTTTTCTGTACTGCTCTTTTTAAATTCTTGTCTTTTAATGTAATAAATGAGAAGGGCTTTAGTCTTGCTTGTTCTTTTCTTCGAGAGATTAATATTCATGTATCTTTTGCCCTGAAACATACTAGAATTAAAGGATTATCTCAACGAATTCATTCTTTTTCTTTAATGCTCAAAGGGACCCATCTTCAACTCAGTCTTTCTAAGATGGAAGCAAACATGAGGACAGTCTGAGTCGCTGTTTTTAGAGGGACTGAAATGTGAGCAGCTGGGGATGTTCTTTGCTCTGTTCCAGGTAGCTTCTTTCCAGAATGCTTTCACACAGACCTTTCCCCATGGGTCATCTCCTTTGTGTCTGAAAGACTTTTCAGAATCAGCAAAAACATTCTCGTTAATTTCTTCCAAAATTTCCAAACTTTGTCAAATTTCTTTCCAACCGTCTTGTGCTATTTCAGGGAAAGCATTCAACATCATGGCACTTTTTAGATCCACCTTTTCGAACCTTGAAAAACCAGCTTTGTTCAGTGTGCCCGCTTAGTTGTACTCTGTGACCCCCTCTCTCTTGTGTAAGCTGATCCTTCTGTCCTCGCTTGCTGAACACTTGTCTCTGTCTTGTTCCTGGTCATGAGATTCTTTCCTTTTAGTTTGTCCAACACATACGCTTTTAGGGTAACTTGTTTTAGAAAATTATTTTATGGGGAGTGTTATGCTTTGCAGATAACATTTTCATTTAAACTCCAAAGAGTGAGCAATATGGGGATTCCAGGTGCCTTGGAAGAAACAGAAGAAAACATTTCAAACTCTTCAAGCCACAATAGTCAGCTGCCTCCTCAGCTTATGTCAAAGGCGGGCTTTGCCAACTCCTGCCTACATGGGGCTACATCAAGAATAACTCCCTCTTCTCTGTAGCCATAGTGAAAATACTCCATGACCACAATTTTGAAGACTGCTAGTTGGTTTTCTGTCATTTTATTTGTGGAAATGATCACCATAAAATATAACAGTATAATTTTAGAGATCTGGGTTCAAGGTGGACTAGTCTGTAATTTTGTACTTTTTTCTCTGAGTTATTGTTATCAAATTAGTGTCTTCTGTGTTTCTGCTCCTATATCACAACGCATATGGTGAATTTCTGATGGTAGAACTGTGGAATATTTTGCTCATACACAAGAAAAAACCTCCAATAAAGAAGCAAACAAGTGTTTCAGCAATGAATGGCAGTTAAATATTCTTTGATCCAATTCAGTTGTGGTGCAATGGGTTTGAGGTAGCAGTAGATCCCATAGGTTGAAGACTGAATATGTTAGACTTTACTTTAGATGTCAGTTCTGGGTGTGGAGGTGTTATAACTGTGCTTCT
Organism: Rhabdomys pumilio; assembly: GCA_030674055.1. Classification (NCBI taxonomy): domain Eukaryota; kingdom Metazoa; phylum Chordata; class Mammalia; order Rodentia; family Muridae; genus Rhabdomys; species Rhabdomys pumilio. The sequence goes on from JANHMN010000004.1 coordinate 118,486,829, forward strand.
GAGCAACTAGTCAGAAATAAGTATTCTTACAACTTCTTCCCTGGTTAATTTCCCCAAGTAGTTCATGCTAAAGGATGTCACAAAGGCCATAAATGAGGAGATGCACAGAGCAAGGTGTGGGGAAGGGGCACAGAGCTCTTGTCTTTCCTGTGCCATATCATGTTGCCTGCTGTAAGAAGCCAGTGGTGAAACAGGAATTGTGAATCAATCCTGTGGGATGTGAAAGACTAGGTCAATTAGTCAGCAGCAGAGCCTCCAGAGACCAAAGCACCAACTACAAAGAGTGCACTTGGAGGGACCCATGGCTCCAACTGCATATGTAGCAGAGGATGGCCTTATCTGACATCAATGAGAGGAGAGGCCTTTGGTCCTATGAAGGCTCGATGTCCTAGTGTAGTGGAATGCCAGGGCAGTGAGGTGAGAGTGGGTGAGTGGGTGAGTGGGTGAGTGGGTGGGTATGTGAGTGGGGAAGCACCCTCATAGAAGCAGGGGAAAGGAGGATGGGTTAGGGGGTTTGCAGAGGGGATAATATTTGAAATGTAAATAAATAAAATATCCAATTAAAAAAAGAAAAGAATGAAGTTTGTGTCTTTTACTCAAAATTAAAGGGGGAACTGGGCATTGTGCACCTTTTAAAGATAGCATAAGTTGGAGGAAACCATGTATCTCTGTTTGTCTTAGGTCTGCTTGTTGCTGGGAAGAGACATCCATGGCAACTTACAGAAAATGAGTTTCTGAAGGTCTTCCAGATCCATAGAGTTAGAGTTCATGATTGTCATAGTGTGTGTGTGTGTGTGTGTGTGTGTGTGTGTGTGTGTGTGTGTGTGTGTGTGTGAGGTTGGGGGACAGCAGCCCAGCAGGCATGGTGCTGGAAGATAGCTGAGAGCTCACGGTTTATCCATAAGCCTGAGTGAGAAAAAGGGAGACATTGAAAATGACTTGGCCCTTTGAAATCTCAAAGCCCATTCTCTCACCTGGTCACACTTTCCTAATCCTTTCCAAACAGTCCAATCACCTGGGAACCTAGGATTCAAATATATAAACCTATGGGGGCCATTCACATTCAAATCATCACAGAACTGTAAGGAGAAATGAGGGCCAAAAGAAATTTGAAGTCAAATCCCTTTCTTTCAAATAGATGAAACTTTTTCTTCATTTATAGAAGTATAATAACTGGTAGATTAATTTTTATAGGTTATGAAAAAATTATAAGATTTCAATAATATAATATGTTTTAGAAAACTGAACATTTAAGTGTAGCCTAAATTTTTTTAAACTAAATTTTAATATTGTTGAAACATGAGATGCTCTTAAATGGATTTATCAGCATTCACACTTTATTCAGTTAAGAAGAAATAGTTTGGGGTATTAGTACATTAGAGTGTGGTGAAAAAAGTAGTTAATCTTGATCAATTGTCTATAGAGTCACCTGCCAGATCTTCTCTTCGTTTGATTTAAGATTAACTTTTCTCTCCCGAGTTAAGTCTTCCTCCATCAGATCTCCTGGTTGAATCTCAGATGATCAAGTTAATCTGTTTCATAATTAATCATTTCTGTTGTTTTAGCTTGTGATTCTACAACTAAGCACCATGTGCTAGCAATATCAAAAATCACATACAAAGCAAGCAAGTTTATATCAGCAGAGTTATTGTTCAGGATATTAACTTTATGTCTGAAAATGACTCTCATCCACTTATATAAAACTAATAAATTTGATCCTCAAACATAAGAGTTAAAATCTGTTCACTTTAATCAACTCAGCGAAGATAGCAACAAGTTGGAAAAGACTGCAAAATGAGAATCTGTGAATTAATTTTTAGAAGAGGAACAGTTAAAAAAAAAAATAAGAGAAATACCAGTTCTATATCAACTTAATAAAGCCATGATAGTTACCAGAGTCATTCAACCCTGGGCTCAGAAAGAGAGACAGACAGACAGACAGACAGACAGACAGAGAGAGAGAGAGAGAGAGAGAGAGAGAGAGAGAGGCTCTCAAGAGGTCATACAATCTAGTGTCTCTGCCCTCAGGAAATAGGGTATCTCATCTTTTTTCAATTCTGTCCCTCTGACTACTTTGAAAGAGCAAAATGGATTATATAGCTTTCAGGTCAACAACAAGCTATTGAGTTCTCTTGTGTGGCACAGGCTGAAGTAGTAATAAGATCACAGAGACTAGATCTCTGCCTTCATCTGAAGGTATTTACACCTAAGTTGGAGACAGATACACGAGCAAACAATCACATCCCATAATACCAATAGACTGAGCAGGTATGTGCTGCATTCTGAGATCAAAATTTCCTTTCTATGTCATTCAAGCTTCAAATTGGCTCTTGGAAATGTTATCAAAATGACAAAGATCTACAAAATGGCAAGAAGAGAGAATCTGTTTAGAAAACATTTGGGTATTTGAATATTTGCAAGAAAAGGAATAGACTTGAAGAAACAAAGGCTAGTAGGTGACCAGAAAAGAAGGAAAATACACAGCATGGCAGATTTGTTACATTTTAGTTTATTTTATTGTTTTTTTTTATTAAAACATCAAATACCCTATGTAATAACAATTGATAAAGAGAAACCATGAATTTGAGAGAGGGGAGGGGTACATGGGAGGCTTAAGAGAAGAAAGGGGAGGGAGAGGCATTATAGTCAAAGACTGTAAAATACAGAAAAGTGTCCTCATTAGATATATGAATATTTACACACAGCTGGCACAAGCAAGAATACTTTGAGTATTCTTGAAGTTTTCTTTACTCTTTTTAGTTATTACAAACCCTTACATGGAACTTGCTCATTATAAATATTATTGTCGCTTAGTTTTGAGCTCCTCTCTCATTCCTTCATATTTTGGAGATAGCGTTTCACTCTGTTGCTAAAGTGAGCCTTGAACTTACTTGTGATTCTGCAGCCTTAGCTTTCCAAGGGCTATCACCTCCCTCTGACTTTCTTGCTTTTGTAGACTTTATAAATATCATTAGAATTATATATTTAAACCCCTTTTCATTTCACATCTCTGTAATTTATGCATGTTGTTGTAAGAAACAGACTATTACACAAATACATTACAATTTATTTTTTCATTTTAATAAATTTGGATATGTATCTTTAGAGTATTAAAAATCTTTTTTTTTCCGGGGATGAAGAAATGGCACATTGGTTCCATTGGTTAAGAGCACTTGATGCTCTTGCAGAGGATCTGAGTTTAATTCCCAGAACTCGACATCAGGTGGCTGCAACCATCTGTAACCCAGGCATAAGGGGATCTGACACCTCTTCTGACCCCCAAGGCCACTAGAAGTATATGTGGCACACAAATCATCCACATAACAATAAAGCAACATTTTAAGCATTATATTTCCCAAAATTTTTGTATATTATTTAGTGTACACAGATTAGCACACGATTTGGCTTAATATCTAGGAGAGAAATAACAGGTCAGAGGCAATACATTATGGAATTTAGAATAAATTTTGTAAGTATTTGAGCAGTGTACACTTAATATTAGCAATGTCTGAGAATTCCAGTGGCAACGGAATAGCTAGCAGCACTTGAGGGAGCTGAGGAAATCCTACAGGAATGTGCATTGTTGACATGGGTGTGGTGAAGCTTCCCTCTGAAGAAGCTCAGAGGGAAGGCAAAGTCTTCCTCGGCTGAGTGTGCATGTTGGAATCGTGCAAGCATTAGCAACTGCAGCTTCCTCCTCCTGTGTGATTTAACCCTGAGGCTGTTTCCCCACAGAGGCCCCTACCTAGGATAGCTAACTCTGCTCCCGGTGCTGTATAGAATAAGCCCATTGAGCTTCTCCGTTCGTTTAATTGATGCACCTCCATCACAGTGAGCACAACATACCTTCATCTCCTCATGGCCTGACTCAGCTTTCCAGAACCAAGGCATGCTGAATGTGGCAAAGACTGGGTTGTGAATCCTTTCCAAGCCAGCCATTCTTCCGCGTGTGTGACAATTGCTCGCTGGTGTGTATTTACTCCTCACTGAAAGTGATAATAAGGTGATTGCACATCCTCAAAACCCATCTACTTGTGTGTGTGTGTGTGTGTGTGTGTGTGTGTGTGTGTGTGTGTAGTCGTTTTTTGTCTTCAGTCTCTTTTTACATAGTTTGCCGTTTTCCTTAAGTGTAAGACCTTGTTACGCTATTCAGAGAAGTCTTCTCTGACATCCACACACAAACATTTTCTCTAAGTATTTCTTCTAAAAATTCCTCAATTCTAATGCAGCACAAATGTAGCCAGCCTTTCCTTCAGAATTAAGTGTCTTTCACAGTTATTGTTTTTTTCAATAGGTCTGCCTACTTCCGGGTAAAACATGTTTGCATGTTCCTTTTTAAAGCTGTACCACTCACCTCTGTATTACGTTCTGCCATTCAGCTGATTTGAATTTTGTGTACTTGAGGCTCTAGCATTTGTTTTCTGAGTTGAGAATCCACTAAGCATCATTTTTTTCTGCTGTGTTTGCTTCACCACAGCAGTAGTTTTACCTTGACTTAGGCTCAATTACGTATGTGTGGATCCAAGTGTGGGTCTTTTCTCTGGTTCTGTGGTGGTTGTCGCTTGCTCTGCTCTCTACCATATTGTTTTTATTATTCAGCTTTATAATTACTCCTGAAGTCTAGTAGCATAACCCTTAGACACTTTTCTTCTTTAATTGCCTTTGCAATTCTTTTTTCACATCCCCCCAACACACAGACACATGCCTACACACAGGCGCACATACCCCCCCCTCCACCTCCACAGAGACACATGCCTACACAGGCATGCATACCCTCCTCACAGACACACGCATACATGCACATGCAAGCACACACATATGCATGCATACACAAGCACACACATGTGAGTACATACACACACACACACACACACACGCACGCACCCACTCACGCACGCACTCACACACGCAGTCACGCACACTCATGCACTCATTCACTCAACACATTCCATTTTTCTTGCCCCTCATGTTCCAGAAGCTATAATTTGCCTCCCACCATGACTACATTCCCCTCTCATATACCATCCAGTCCCTGCCCTCCTACTCCATTTACATATGGCTGTCGGAGTTTTCTTCCACAAGTATAGCTTTAATAGTTTCTTACTTATGCTCCTAAACTTAACATTTCCTGAAGAATGCATTTGCGTCTTTGATGACCAGTCTAGATTTTCATCCTAGCTGATCTCGTATGCTTTTTCTGCAGACCGGTCCTTGGTTCTTGCAGCTCTTAATCTTTTGAATTTTCAAGTACTTTTAGGATTAACTGGATAGTTGACACACAAAAATTTCTCTTAATACTTGAGTTGAAATTGTGTTGACTCTAGAGATCAATTGAGGGGGGGGGACTAGTATATACAATTTTTAGGCTTCCAGTCAATGAAGATGGTGCGTCTTTAAAAAAATATATTATGAATGTTACACAAAGATGTTTTTTAAAACAATGTTTTTGGCGTATAGAAATGTATTTATATAGTGATCTTGTATCTTAGGGACCTAGATTTATAATATTCAAATTACAATATTTACCAATTGTTTATAAGACTTTACTGTGTCTTTTAGATATATAATTATGTCAGTGGAGATTTTATTTATGTTTTTCTTTTTTAAAATTCATTTCTTTTTTTTCCTTTTTTGAACAGTTTCTCTGAGTGTAGCCCTGGCTGTCCTGAATCCCAGTTTGTACAGCAGGCTGGCCCCAGACTCACAGAGATCCATGTGCCTTTGCTTCCTGCACATTCTGATCAAAGGTGTGCACCACCACTCTGGGCTATTCATGGTTTTGATCTTTTAGCCTCATACTACCTCTTCTTGCCTTAGTGTTCTGTTTAGAGTTAGCAGCAACACTGAGGAGAAGCAGTAAGATAAGTTTCTGTTTTTTAACTTGATTCAGAGAAAATTTTCACTATTTTCCAATTAAATTTGAAATTCACAGTGACTCATTTTTTGTGTGTTTGTAGGTGGCTTATTTTGGGACTGAGAACTTTCTGCTTCTACTTTGCTTGGAGATGTAACATGAGTGGCTACTGAAGTTCATAAAGGTTTTTCTGTATCTTAATCATTGTGAGCTTTTTCCTTTATTCGTAATGTTACAATCATTTGACTGTTAAGCTTTCATGACCTAATAAGTGAAGTTGTGATTAAGCTCAAACCTGAGCTCCATTCCTGGGACCCCGAGGGTGGATGGGAGAAACATATTGTCCTTGTATTTATACCATGTTATTTTGACTCCAAGAAGAACAATTGGTTTATAATTTTGCCTTATTATAATATTTTGATCACTTTCTGGCATATGTTCATGGGAGCCTGTGAAAACACATTGGGCCATTATCCTCTGCCTAGTTCTCTGGGCTCTGCTGGACATTTTCCTCTGCCTTGTTTTCTGGCATCAGCTTCTGAAATCCTGATTTCTACTGGAAGCACTGAGAGAACTCAGCAGTACCTCCAGGGTCTAAGTTTTTTCTTTGGAGGAAGATTTTCTCTTCATTATCAATGTAATTTGTTTAGTTAGTAGACATAATAGATATTATTTTTCTATTTTTAATATTAATTTATTAATTAATTTACATCTGTAACAACAGTTTTTCCTTCCTCCTCCCCTCTCAGTTCTTCCCGCCTTTTCCCTCTCCCACATTCACTTCTTCATTTCTTTTCAGAAAAGGGGAACCCTCCCATGCATATCAACCAGCCCTGGCATATCAAGCTGCAGTAAGACTAGATGCATCTTTTCCTATTGAGGCTACAAAAGGCAGCCCAGTGCGGGGAAAAGGTCCCAAAGGCAGGCAACAGAGTCAGAGACAGCCCTGATCCCTCTGTTAAGGGTCACACATGAAGACCAAGCTGTACAAGTGTAAAATATGTGCAGAAGGCCCAGACCAGTTTCCTGCATGCTTGCTAGTTGTCAGTTCATTCTCTGTGAGACACTATAGGCCCAGGTTAGCTGATTCTGTAAATTTTCTTGTGTTGTTCTTGACCCCTCTGGCTCCCACAATTTTTCCTCCCCTTCTTCCACAGGATTTTATGGAGCCTGTACTGGCCATCTCCTATACCCAGGCAAGCCACAAAACATTGGACCTACATTTTTTTCCTGCCTATAAGATTTACTGGGGTAAAGATAAAGCAGAAATTGAGGTTGTGGCCAACGAGTGACTGGTCTAGTTTGAGATCTATGCTATGAAAGGGAGCTTACCCCTGACACTGCAAATGATATTCTGCTATATGTGCAGACAGGAGCTTTCTTCAGAGAGGCTTCTGATGGAGCAACTTATGGAATCAAATGCACAGACACACAGTCAAACATTAGGTGGAGCTTGGTTTTTCTATTTCTTACTGAATCGACTGTTCAAGGATTTGCTTTACATTTATATTCAAAAGAGAAAATATAGCATTTGGATTAAGCTTGAAAGAACTAGTCATCAGTTTTATTAAAGAAAAAATAATGCACCAGGAGAAAGACCTCAAAGCTTCCTGGAATAAATCAGTGTCCAAGAAAACAGGAGCAGCTAGTTAAAGTGTGTTTAATAGTTAGCTTTTCACACACACACACACACACACACACACACACACACACACACACAAAACCAAAAAAAAAAAAAACATTTCAAGTACTCATGGCTCAAAATAGTGACCCCTAATTTATCACTCAAATTTTGAGTATAAAAGTCTTATTTGGGCTCACATTGGCTCAGCCTGTTTAGACTCATTGTATCTGTGGCAAGTTGGGCTGGCCAGGCCTGGCTGCTTCATAGGTGGGTGGTCAGTGGTATTTTCATCAGCATCCATGTGCTAACTTTCATCCCCTGGAAAGCTTGCCCAGCTTGTCCTCAGAGCACTCAGTGAGGTCCAAGAAAAGCAGAGTAACTATCCAGTACTGAAGCACCTTTTAATTTTCTACTTGTGAGACAAGCTAGGGCCACTCATCTGTGCGTGCACACTGGGCAGTTGTGAAGAATTGCTCAGATTTAGTTAGCATCTGTTAAAATTACAGTTAATGCTGAACTCTGTGGTTTATGTTAGATGCACTCCTTCTGGACATCATTTTCCTGCATATAAGCCGTGATGCTGGGGATCAGAGGATCTGTGTCCCTAATTAGTAGCTATTGGACATTCTCTATCTTTAACAAAAGGACCATCAGTCTAACAGCCTGCCGGGCTACCCTTATGCCAGCACATTTACCTGGAACATTCCATGGGCGCTTTGAAACATCCATTCAAGAGATTGCTGCTGATTGCTCTGGCTTGGGAAGTTACAGCCCTAGCCAAGGCTGTTTGATACAGTGTGTACCAGAATGTTGGAATCCTAAGCCATAAAGTTTCAAGTTTGGGTTTCAAGGTCGGGGGGGGGGGGAGAATGAGGCAGATTGAACTTTTGGGTAAAGAAATTTATTAGAAGAGCCAATAATATCACGGGCCTGTAGACAGACAGTACATAGTGAGGGACTCTGATGAGATGGAGTGGATGCCCTTTTTTATTTAAAGGTGTGTGTGTGTGTGTGTGTGTGTGTGTGTGTGTGTGTGTACTTGCACATGAATGTAGGTAAGCTTAGAGACCCAGGGAGTTGGTACCTCTGGAGCTGGCATCACAGGCAGTTTTGAGCAGCTTGATGTGGGTGTGAGGAGCCCACTCTTGAGTGCTCTACTAGGGCTTTTAAGCACTGAGTCATCTCTCCAGCTGCGGTATGCCTTCTTACAACTCTCAGAGGAAAGCAAGATTTTATGATAAGTAATTGTGTGCCCAGCCCAACCAGGGGCCTGCAGCCAGGTAGTCTCTGATTCCCTGGTATAGAAGAGGAAGAGAGAGGTGAGTGAATACTGTGTGGAAGAGGCAAATCAAAAGGGGACATATCTAGTTACAGTGTTCGTATTATTAAGTAGTCCTCTGCTTTCCTTGGAGACTGGTGGCTTGATCCTGTATATTTCCTTTGGGAAGTAAGAATAATGCCTGATGTTCTCTGGGGATCTGGCTAATGCAGTGTCTGTTACAAGGACGCAGATTCACAGACAGGTTCTCATTAGGGGCTTGTTATTTCCTTTACTGCCACTGTGAGAAAGATGTCTATCAGGCTATGTCCTGATCAGTTCCTAGTCAAAAACCTAACACAAGCCTCGATGAACCATATCCACCTAGGTCAGAAGAGGAGCACTTCCCCCTGGTGGAAGGATGCAAGCCTAAATGAATCTGGTTGATCTAAAACAAAAGGCTGTGATTGGTTCATCCAAGCACTCTTTGGGCTATATAAGCAGGCTAGTTAGGGCCCATCAGTGAGCTGCCTGAAAGACGCTATTAGTGCTAATTTTACTGTCGCAACTTCTGATTCAACAAAAACTTCTCTCCAGGAGTCTTTCTTTCTTTCCAGTAGTGCAGGATTCACTGGACACATGAAGAAAGGACAGAATGAGAGATGGGGATGGGAGTGTGTGTGTGTGTGTGTGTCTGTATGTGTGTGCATGTACATGTATGTTTGTATATATATGTGTGTGCATGTGTGTGCCCACAGAACAGTGTTGACTGGGAACTGCTGTTGATTTCAGTACACAGCCAGAGTGAGTGCCTCCAAATATCTAGATTCTGGACAGCAGAATCAAACCAAAATAAAACAAAAACCCAAACCAAACAAAAAACCCCAAACCCCCAAAACAAAAAACCCCACAAGCAACAAACAAATAAACAAAACACACACACACACACACACACACACACACACACACACACACACACACTCAAAAGCAATGGCTTGAAGCTGAAGATCTCTGCAAAGAACACTGTAGACCCAGTCCTGTGGGTGCCCCATGTTACCACTACTGGTTTGACAGCTGAAGATTCCATGGGCATCATATGAGGGACTTAGAACCAGACACTTCTTTGGTGTCCCTGAAGACCTGATATTTCCCTGTGTGTGATCTCTGATGCTGGACTCCAGAAGAGCTTACGTGTACATCTGTGAGTCCTGGACCCTAGTTTCTGGGTGTAGAGAATCTGTGACTGGTCCTTGATAAATGAACCAAACTAGAAGAGTTTGGTTGCCTTGAGAGCACACCCAGCGACTCGCATCTGAGTTTCCAATATGCCCACCATCCCTGTTCCTCTCTTCCCAGTGCAGAACACTGGCAACCCTGACTGCTGAAGATGCTGTAGTCAGCACCGGCCTCAGGCCAACCCAGCGACTGCACCCACGGACCTAAATCCACTTGGCAGTACTAGTCTGGCACCTGCTGCCACTGACCACCCACTGATTTTTGCCTGAGGATCCCGTCCACCTACCAGGATCCGGCCTCTGGTGGGAAGAGATGTCTATTATTTGAAGGATCACAGCAGTGACTTTATTCAGCTGCCGATTTCAGCTCCCAAGAGCTGTCTTGACTTACAACACTGACAACTGGGGGAGCAGCCAAGCAGTTCTAGAGCAGCCAGACCAGGAAGAAAGGACATGGAAGTAGAAAGATGATGAGAGAAAGAGGAGAACAGATAAAATGCTACAGGAGCCAAAGAAAACAACCTAGAGCCTCCTCTAGAAGACTCTGAGACCCTTAGCCCTGTGAGTTATAACACTGGGCACTGTGAAGGGGCAAGGATCTCAAACCTGCCTCCTCCATGAAGACTATGATATTACAGGGCTCCAGTGCCCACTGCTCTTACCTGACTGCTCCTACCACTCACACCGCCAAACACTGAGGGAAACAAAAACTTTGAGAACTGCATGTTTGAGGAGCTCCCTGTCTACCCATGTTTTTCTTTTCAGGCAGAACCCTCAGCCAGCCAATCAGTGACTTGCGTTACTGGTTTTGATCAGTTTCTACTAATCAAATGGCCAACAGTCAACTTCCCCAGTTTAGCCCAGGTGTGGAAGTAACTGAAAGGCTGTGAATATAGACAGGGAAACATCAGCAATCTACCAACCACAGTGTTTGAGAGATAAGTGAAGCCCAAGTTTCTTCAGAGGCAAAGATGAGTTACCACCAGCAAAGAGAACAACTCAAGGTAGTTCATAAAAATCACCCACGCAATTACTGCGACTCTGAAGAACAAATTTGAGTATAGCTGAAAGAAAGTAATCTACATGCCAGTAAAATATGAATTTAATTCAATGTATGTGGTAAGAAATGTAAATTGGGCTGGAGAGATGGCTCAGTGGTTAAGAGCACCGACTATTCTTTTAGAGGTCCTGAGTTCAATTCCCAGCAACCACTGGTAGCTCACAACCATCAGTAATGGAATCCAGTGCCCTCCTTTGGTGTGTCTGAAGACAGTTACACTGTACTCACATACATAAAAATAAATAAGTAAATAAATCTTAAGAAGAAGAAATTAAAAAAGAAAAAAGAGATGAAAGTTTGTGCAAATTATCCAAGACATAATTTTGATAAAAGGAAATAACTGATCTAGGTCTTCTGGGGACTTGGGAAGAAACAGGAAGTTAGGTATAATAGCATGGCGTATCTACTTAGAAAAAAAAGGGCCAGAGAAATGACAGTGAGTAGATTGGAAGCCATATACACACTCATCCATGCCCACACATGTGTACACACTCATGCACATGTGCATATACAAATGAACATGGGTATGCATATCACAAGTGTACACACACACATTAAAATACACTCTCCACACAGTATGAATGTTTAAATGCCACACAAGGCCTGTTTTAGAAGGCTTATGATTTTCAGGCTTTTTAAAATTTTTTTTTTAATAAATTTGTATCTTTCAAACTGTCAAGGAAAAAAGGAAAACCTATTATAAGGAATTTGGAATAATTAAAAGAAGAGACTATCGACACTGAGAAGTGTGATGTAAAACAGTATTATAAGGATTTTGGAATAATTAAAAGAAGAGACTCTTTATCGACACTGAGAAGTGTGATGTTAGATTTAACTTCTTTTCTCAGTACGCTAAAAGTTCTAAAAAAGTGGCTGCTAACTACTTTTTAATCTCATGATGACACGTGACTGTAATGCTCATGATCTCCGCATTTCCGTCACAAGGAGCAGCTTTGCTCTTCCCACTCTCCAGTCTAGAGCAGGATGTCTCAGCGTGGCACTGCAGGGAGCTTGTGCCAGGTAATTTGTCATGGGAGGTGACCCTGTTTGCACTAGGGCCTCTACCCACTCGATGCTATTAGCATTCTCTCTTTAGCAACAACCAAATATTATGTAGGCAGAGTCGAATGTCCCCCAGGAGGCAAAATCATGCCAGTGGAAAACCACTGGTTGAAAAAGGATCAAAACCCATGCAAGGCATACTTACTAAGTAATAATGGATTTCCCTGTTATGCAAACATATGTAACTGACAACTAGAACATGGGAAAGTAGGGTGGCTTAACTTCACAGTCCATCACATGTGTATTTCAAACCCTGGTCGCTAATATCTTGATCGTGAATGATGTTAGAACTTTTTTTTAAAATTTTGATTCAGTCATAAAGAAACATGAACAAACTATTTGTTGTTGAAGCATGAAATATAATGTAGTATAGAATGTGCTTAGCATTTTGGTGAAGAGTATTTAATTCAACATACTCCTATCATCAATGGACATTCTATTTAACTTTAATAAAACTCAAATTAATAAGAAATGTCCATTATATTAAACCGCCTTGTAGATAAAAATCTAATTTCAATTGTGCTTTTGAAAAAATTTAAAATAGATAAGTAATCTGACTGCTTTTGCCACATAATTCTGTCTGTAATTCCAGAGCATAAAACCAACACCCCTTTTTAAAAAATCTTGCCTATGTTCAGCACTCTTAGATTCTATTTATATCTACATCTAAGGTCTGTGATTTTTTTTCCTCATCTTGTGAAAGCCATAAGTGCTTTCCTTAGAAAAGTTTGTATCTACATGCTGATGTTTTCAGATTGCTGGAAACCCGCTTGTAGGTTTCAAGTTAAAATACCATAGTAAATATGTCAACAGCTTAAAATTTATTTACAGCCAGGGAAATAGGCAGGTAAGATTGACAAGATCTATGCAAAAACAAAAAACAAAACAACAACAACGAAAATTGACACAGGGAGAGTGAAGACATCACTCTTCAACCCTGAAGTAGTAGATGCCGGAATGGACATTTTTAACATCAGTTAAATGTGGGGTGGCAATAAAGGAGACAGGCTGTGAGAGGATCTTATTAAAACAGCAAGAAATAAAAAAAGCAGGTCAAAGGGAACCCATTTTAAAGGAGGCAAGCCCTGAGGTACAAGCAAAGATGAGAGTGGGTGCTATTGGAGTAGGGCCAGAAAAATCAATTGTAAATGCATATGAGGAGACAGAGAATGAATTGGCATTGAAGGTGTACTGTAGGATGACACGCAGATGTTTGTACAAGAGATGCATGGCAACTGCCACACATAGATGACTGCTCATCAACTAGTCATTGGTTTTAATAATGACAATGAATGAAGATGGTGACAGAATTATTTCATAAACAAACAAGGGGATGCAGAGTTGCCTGAGTTGGTGACACACTTGGCATACAAGTGTGAGAGGACCTCAGTTTGGACCCCTAGGACCTACATGTAAGGCTAGTTGTGGTGGTGCACACCTGTGATCTCATTGCTATGAAGGAAGAGACAGATCTCTGAAGTTTTCTCATTAGCCAATCCAGACAAATGAGTGAGCTCCCAGTTCAGTCAAAGACACTGTCTCAAAAGATTACAGTGGACATCCATTGATGTAGATTCCTAATATTGAAGACCTCAGTATGAGGAACCATAGCTTTCATACAACACATATGCATAGGACAACATAGAAACATCTCCACATACATTAAAGTAATGACAGGGAGCTGGAGAGATGACTCATTATTTAAAAGAATGTATTGCCTCTTCTAGAAAGATGTTTTTTTTTTTTCCAGCACCCATACTGGGTGCCTCACAATAGTCTGTAACTTCAGATTCAGCAGATCCAGTGCTTTTTTTCTGGATTTCACAGACACCTGAACTCATGTGCACAGACCTCCACACAAGAATACATACATACACATAATGGAAAAAAAGTAGTAATGGATCCCCCAAAAAGCAAGGCTCCAACAAAATTCAACAGAACAATTCTAACACTATCATAATCCAAGGAGTGAATTGTGTGAGTGACTATCAAGGTGGAGAATTACCTATGCAAGACTTGTGACACTCTACAGCAATCCGTAACTGTTTTCCCTACCACAATGACACAAAGGTCTATGGTGCAGAGAATGGAGCAGATGATGTCAGTTTGTTATAAATTTAACAGAAGTACCTAGGGTTTAGGGCTGAACACCTGCACCTTTGTGAAAAAAAAACCCACTAACACACAGATATGAATACCTAGAAACTGTGATGCCAAAATGAACTGAAAAGCAGAGGCCACACTAGACTGTGGGTGGAACAAAAGGGATTGATGTGGAGAGGGGGACCAGAAAGTAGCAGCCTAATTTGTTATAAGAAATTGGAATCCAATAGAAATGAACTCAAGCAACTGGTACAAATGGTCTCAAGTACTTTATTTTTCAAACTTTATTTCTTATTAATAAAACAAGCACAAGAATCCATATGTGTAAGCACTTTCATAAACATAAAATATCATCAAATGATAATGTGTTGAAAATACCAGTATCTGAAAAGGCTTAAATATCTGATTGCTTATATTTAGTGCTCATGATTTTCTAGGAAATACTATTTTTTTGTTCATTCACTGAAGATTTACTTTTTACTTTTAGTATGTGTATGGAGGCGTGCATGCGTGTATGCTGGTACCTAAGGAGATCTGATAGAGTGTTGAATTATTTGAAGTTACGGGCATTTGTGAGCCACCAAGTGATGCTGGCATCTGAACTTGGGTTTTTATGATAGAGCAACAAGCTCTCCTAACTGCTGAGCCGTCTCTCCAGCCCTATTTATTCACTTAGATCTTACAACCTTTAAGTGTGAGAGAAATATGATCACACACACACACACACACACACACACACACACACACACACATTTAATATTATGTGCTAGTAGTTTAGGTCTCATACATCCTAAGCACGCATTCTACCACCACTGCGGTACACTTGTGTATGTGTGTATTTCATGATCCATTCCATTCAGCCTTCTGAGTGTTCTGTTCACTGGCAAGCACTGCCATGCTTAGCCTCTATGTTAATGTCTTTAGAGAAAGTGTGAGACTATAAGAAAATACTGGTCAGTGTGTTAAAATCTCAAGAATAATTTTATTACTTTAATATTCCTAACAACTCTAACGATGAAGTGACTCCTGGAGAAAATGAATCATTATTCACTTATATTTTTATTTCTCATTTCATCTCACATGTCTACATGCTAGTTCCTCTCTTCATAGAGTTAATGGGATTTCAAAAAGAATTGGGCTTCAAAAGGTCTCATGTTAGTTAGCTGAAGAGCATAGTCTAGGATGCAGTGACCTAACTCACTCTCTAGAGAAAACTTGAGAGGTTTTGCTTTGCATGAAAGCTTGCTGGCTTCCTGGATTTAGGAATGAGAGTCATGGGGATACATCACAATGCCTACAACCACTCCGAATTCCCAGAATCTTTGTCTTCATGGCCTAAAAACCTGCTCTGTGGGCAAGTACTTGGCAGAGGGTCCACCCTTGGCAGTGCTTCAGTAATTGTTCACCCCGAGACTAGCGTTTAAAGATAGTTCTTTGAGTAAATGATAAAGATAATCACTTCCTGCAATTTAGTGCCCCATATGTACCTGCTGCATGAGCAGGAAGAATTGGGTCTTTGCCTGGTAACAGGTCCTGGAATTTATCAAGCAGAGGATTAAAGTTCATGGGAGGTATGTGCATTGGGATTAGAAGAAATGGTGGGAAAGCTACATTTAGGTAAGGATTTGAATGAGATTCATCACTGTCAAAATTATAGAATAAATAAAATTTTATTGTGCACTTCCAAAATACTTAACACTCCTCTTTAATTTCTGCCCTTTGATTTCTCCTTTTCCACTTATTTAAGAAAATTTTTTACATTAATAATTTGAATCCTATCTTTATATATGCCAGACAGAGCTTGTTTTTGTGAAGTTGATTCATCTTGCATGTGCATCCTGCCTGAGGCCGTGAGACACTGAGATTCGCCTCTTGCAGCCTCTGCTTTGTGTTCTCAACAGCCAAGGGGAAGTGTTCCAGTACTGGTCTCATACCATGATGAGGATTACAGGAAGAAGCACATGAAAACCTTTAACACCAGGCCTGTCACAATGTAGGCCATTGCATTTTACTTTATCATTAGTACCAGCTAGGAGAGATTATTTTAATTTATGTTTATATATGTGTGTCTGCATGGGTGTGTGCATATGAGCTCAGATGCTCACAGAGGTCAAAAAGTGTTTTCAGATACCCTGGACTTGGAGTTTGTTGTGAGAAGCCTGACGTGGGTGTTAGGAACCCATATAAGTTATTAACCACGGAGCAAACTTTATATCTATAGAAGGCATTAGTTTTAAATTTTTAACCTCTAATGATATACTACAAAACACTGTCTTTTATTAATAAAGTTTCATGTGGAAGCAGGTGAAGAAGATTTAAGAGAAATAGGGCCCTTTGAATTTATTCTTTGAGTGCCCCCCATTCTGCCAAAACATACTCTTAACAACCATGATCCACACTGAAAATGATCACCAAGTAAGTACATATTCACAAAATATAAAATTATAGCATCTGTGAAGAGACTGTATTTCAGTTCAGGACCGCTTCAAATTATAAGCATCATTGTTCCATATGCTGGTGAATATAGGGTGTGGGAAAGCATAGTTGCTATTTTAACTGTGTGCCATAGATTTCGACTTTCATACCAAGCAAGAAGCTTGGTACGAGAACCTGAAAGTTAGTGTGGACGGCTTCACAGACCACCTGTGACTTTTTCCTTTGTAAAAGAGACTGTTCTGTGGATATGATGTGCAAAACTCTCTCCTCTGAGCCAAACAACTCTTGGGCTGATATATTTTCATTTTCCCAGTTTTTAGAATAATGCATGACAGCATAGCTTTTAATTAATATTTGTTGAACTAGGGTCAAAATACTTAACCTGTTATTTCGATTGTTTAGTGGGATAATTTTAGTATTTGTGAAGTGAACACAAAACTGAATGTTCCCACGAGAGGTGTCGATTATAGCTTTCATTTGTAAATATGCACATTTGGTGTGTCTGGAAAGGTGCTGTTTAAATCTCGGTGGTGATAATGGCGGAGTGTACGGCAGCAGGCCAAGGGCAATTGAGAAGGCTGAGACAGGGCTGCAAACCTGTAATCAGAGGAATCTGACAAGAGTCGTTAGACACCAAAGTTTGATGTCAGATTCTGATTACGAGAATAATTATACCTCCTTACAAGAGACTTATAAGTAATGGTAGTGGGGTGGAGGAGGTCTTATTTTTGTCTGATTCTCACCTGGCCCAGGTATATTCTTTTGAAACGTCTGCACCCATCAGTCCCCTTAATCAAAGATGTTACCCCACCATCTAGGATAAAGAGAAACACAGTGTTTATGTGGCGAATATTATATACATAGCACTGTTATTGCCTTATCTTTGTGATGTGTTAACATACCCCCATCCAAGCCACCTTGCAGATACTTCTGTCTCTTGACTAAAGAGTGTTTGATATAACTGGCTTCAGCTCATAAGGTAGGGCCTCAGATTGAGAGTGTTGTACAATGTCTAGCAGCCTCAGATATGGAGTAAGACAAGAGAATTTCAGGTCTCATAGTTCTTGTTTTGTTTTTGTTTTAAATCACCTAACCTTGCTAAACATCACTAAGCCTACAGGACTGTAGTTAGGATGAAAGAATTAATATATAGAGGGCTTACTATAACAACCACTGTCCAGTGTTAGTGGTAGCTATGATCATCTTTGATAAAAGCAATAGTAAGCCACAATTAACAGTAATGGTAGAGACAGATTGGAACCCATTCTTACTGAAATGGATATTGTGTCAGTCAGTTGGTGAGGATAGAAAGCCAGAAATCGAGAAGACTGAGTCTTGGGTAGGAAAAATATTTCCCATGTTTCTTAGGAATTTTGATTTAGAAATATTCAAATATCTTTTTGAGTGAGGAAAGAAAACCACTTTTGGAAGCCACAAGGAATCCAGTTAATGATGTCACTATTGGAAAATACGCCTAGCAACACATAGATTAGACAATCAAATAACAAACCATGTCCCCTGTGTTCTTACAGTCTCTTCAATCTGGTTTAATTTCGGCTTCATCTACCTCATCTCAGATCCAGTGTAGACCACAAAGGAACATGGGATTTTCCTTTGGGTTGAGTTTGACATCTACAAAGATTCTACCTCATTTAAGCCTCTACCTCAGAAGTTTCTCCCTTTCATTAGGGTCAGCAAGGCTGTGCAGAAGTCATTGAAAAGTCCCAAAAATAAGGTAAGCTGTGCCCCACAAGGAGATTCTTAATTCATTGATAAACTTGATACTTCCTGTTTTGTCAAGAATGTTTGAAAGATAGTCCAGCGGCACCTAATCTTAACTATTATTTCCTCCCACTTTCAGTATGCCACATACTTTTCCATTAGATAATAAACTTCTTGAAGGCAGTGACTCCAGTGTAGCTTTTAAACCTAATCAACAGGATTTGGCTAATTTATTTGTGAATATTCAGTAAATTTGTTTTCTATGCATATAGAACGTTCTACTCTGGCAGTACCTAGAAATCTTATCTCAGAACTGTTATGTCCCTACTCCATCAGATATCTTAGAGGTGAAAACGTTTCCATGTGTTATCAGAACTGGAACTCGTAAAAGGTTTTTAAAATAAACTAGTGGGTGGCCTTAGTAAAGCCACAGTAAACTTAAAATGTGACCCTAAACTTTCTCAAGGGGTGGTAGGAGCATTTTCCACATTATAAAAATGCTTTTGAATTTTGTTTTAATTTTCTAAACTTGGTTATGAGATATTGGACCATTATTACTCGAGAGAAACATTTCTGTTGGATAAATGTGAGTCTCTTCCATGCACACAGAGCTTTCTGTAAGAGTGTACTTCCTTCCTAATGATGTGAAGAGCAAGAAGATCTGACCTGGCCCATGAGTCACTCTTCTCTAGCAGGTGCAGGCTCATGTGGAGGTGGTGTGAGAGGGGGCTGAGTGACATACACTTAAAATGATTGTTTGCAGACATATCAAATCCAAAGGCTATTGCAAGTTTTAAAAAAGACTTTATTTTAGTTGTTAGAAAGTCTGTGTTAGCAACACTTGGAAAAAAAATGTGCCCCATTAACTGACTTCTAACTACAGCAGATTCTGTGGCAATTTTCATGGTATGCTGCATTACTTCAATTAGTCTTCTTGGCCATCTCATGTTTATTAAAATGAGGTGAGCAAGGTCCCTAAATTAAGTAGGTAGAGAACTTAAGGCTTAAAACTAATCTTCTTTGATTCCAGTAGCTTATCCTGTTTGCCCTACTGTTTCGGGGAACTGTTCATTTTCTGGGGTAATGTTAGCAACCTATACAGTCTTAGCCTATATATTGAGAATAGTGTTATGGCATTGTAATAGTCGGAAGGTCCATTAGATGTACCTTCAGATGTAAAATTGATATATATATAATGATTCTAAGCCATATTGGGTATCCCCAGAGTCTGTAGACAAATGTCCATGATTTAGCGTTTGTAGATAAGTGGCCACAGCTTACCCTCTGCCTCATTGTTACTGCCTTGCATTCCATATCTTCAAAAGTACTTGTCCTGTATAGGTACACTGCTCTGTTAAGTTGTTTAAGTGATACTGGAACTATCTGGTGTCTTCATTATGTTATGAATATTGTCTTTAAAAATTGGTAACCTTTTAAAACGTATTCTTTGATCATTTCACACATACACACACACACACACAATCGCTCATATTCACCTTTAATTCCTTCTTCTCACCACCCCTTTCCAATATGTGCCTCCTCATACTTCATGTCTTCTTGCTTTTTATAACCCAATGAACTCAGTTAGTGCCACCGGCATGAGCCTATCAGTGGGCGTGTATTCAAAGAAAATTACTCTCTCTATCCTAGAAGTTATCAATTGCCAACACTGTCCTAATTAGTGATAGAGTCTCATCACTAGCCTATGCACTATCCATTATTGATGGGCTTGCTACTGTGCAGGTCATCTTAGCTTCTGTGAGCTCATGAATGCAAAAGCATGGCATATCCAGAAGTCAGAATTTCATAGCACTCCTCCTCATTCACTGCCTCTTAAATTTTTTCTACCGTCCTTTCTGCAATGTTTCCGGAAGAGTCATTTGTAGTTTGATATACATGTCTTATTTGGAGATAAACACTGAATAGTTACTTATTCCTGGCACCATCACTGACCAGGTTTGAGTCTGTATTGACTGCTACCCACTACATAAAGATCATTGACCAAGGTTAGGGCAGCAGTAAAGTATGGATAGAGCTGTGTTAAGAAGGCGATTGGACAGCATGTCCATTCAGGGAAAAAAAAGCAGGGCATGCACCACCCCCACCCCAGAATTGGGGTTTTGACAAGGTTTATGCTACCAGGCATGGATTCTATTCTGTAGAACAAGCTTCAAGTCCAATCAGAAAACAGCTGTTTGACCCAATAATCATCAGGCAACTATTGTAACTCTGGGCACATCTTGCCTGACAGATCCTGTCTTGTTAATGATACTCTTGTTATGATACTCCTGTGTTTCAATAAAAATATAATAAGTAAACAAATTACCAGTGCATGAAGTGAAATTCTACTTTTAGTAGTAATTGGGCACCAACCTCACAACCCATGCTGTTCCTAGGGTGTGACTGACTTAGAAACGAGACTTAAGCAATGTTCTACTGTCTACTCCATAGCCCTCTAAAAATTGAGAGCTCATTGATTATTTGCCAAAAGTAGTGATGACTGGGCTCTATTCTGAGTATGCTCAAAATAACACATTTTCACAGGCTCTTTGTATACTCCACCACTATGCTCTCAGTAATCCTAGCATAGACTGAAGGTGTCCTACCACTGCCTGTACCCAGGGCTCTGCTTCCTGGGACTCACTCTCAGCTAAACAGGGTAGAACTATTATGTATAATGGTTCTCAGCTGATGGATATTTAAAGGTACATTCTCTAGCTTGTTTACTACTCAGGTAGAAAAAGCATGAAGTCTGTTACTTTCTCCCAGAGTTTCACGCTAGAGTCAAGACTCAAGTGTCTAGAATGGTAACCTGATTGTTGGTTGTAGATGAGTGAATAATGGTTACTAAGATGGCTACACTCTAATCTCTGGAATCTGTGAAATTACATTACAGAAGAAAAAAACTTTGTAGATACAATTGAAGTTATTATTGACCTTAAGATACTGAATATATCCTATGCTACCCGGGTATACATGATGTAATTAATTGTGTCCCAAAGGCTAGATTATAAATGCACTGGACGTTTGTTGCACTGTTTATACTCTCACCTTGAGAGTTTGTAGCCAATGAGCAGGCTTGGTTGAGTCACATGGGACTGACCATCATGTTCAACTCATGATCATTCCATAGGTAAGCTTTGAGCTAATGTCTCTCTGTAATGTTTGAGGCTTTTTAGAGTTGTATCCCAGTTTGACACTTTTTCTACAATCCATCTTTTCTTTCTCTTTCTCTACACACTCTTGAATCTTAACCATATGTAACTACACATAGCCTTTTGTCTACTGATTCTCTTATCTTTCATAGATATTACCCAATAAATTACTCACATTTTAAATTTGATCTTTGAATAGGCGTTTTTTGAGAAATGAAAACCAACCTGATAACACATATCTCATCCAAAAGTGTGAGATTTGTGTCAGCTAACTTATCACAGTAAAATAAAATCAGGTATGAAAGAGGAAAAATCAAGTGTCTACATACTGGGTAAGGCACAATGCCACCTATTAAAAACTAATACAAAACAAAACTAAACCAAAGTCAACCAATGAACCAACATTAAAAAAAAAAAAACAAATCAAATAGAAAACAACTGGGTATTTCAAAGTGGAGCAATTCTGGTGAACAGTGTCACGATGTCACAGAATAATGGGTTAATTACTGTGGTTAGGGGTTTGCAGATAGGGATGAAAGAATAAAATTAAAACCTCCTTCATTCATGCCTGTCTCCTAGGAAGCCTGAGTTACTACAGGGTAACAATGGGGTTATGTGAGGTGGAGGCACTAGTTACTAATGGATCTCTCCTCCCCTCTCCCCTCTCCTCCCCACTCCCCTCTCCCCTCTCCTCCCCACTCCCCTCTCCCCTCTCCCCTCTCCCCCTCCCCTCTCCCC
>JANHMN010000004.1:118510819-118563832 GCA_030674055.1 Rhabdomys pumilio
TTAGTTGTTTATACTCTTTGACTTTCTTCTCTTCTAGTAACATTCTGCTGTTTCTTGTTTCTATCTTGTACTACAGCTTACCAGCCCTATAGACAGAGCTTTCTCTTTTAAGACTGAGGCATGCATGTTTACATTTTTTGGCTATTTAGCAAGATACCCAACCAGTCAGCAAAATAATGGTGTCCTGACCCTGGTGTATATAGCAAAGATTCAGAAGACATGGTCCACACTATTCTTGGGAAAAACAATCATAATATGAGAGTCAAAACTGACTCTGTCTTACACCACCGTATCTCTGTGTGAGTAAGTCGTGTTGGCAAAGCATACTGACTAGATTATGATTCCAAGCCCTATTTTTACTACTTTGACTCAAGATTATGTCTCTAGCATTTATCACCTAGATATAACACATCCCCCTTATTTGTTACCCCTGCCTCCACTACTACCCATTACAGTCCCATCTCACATAGTTATTGCAATGACTGCTCCACACCCATAATGATATCTAATACTTGTCGTTATTATCAGAGCTTCTCCTGAGCTTGCTTGCAGTTGTCCATGTACGTGCACTGAGATGGGTATTAGACGTGCTTCTATTCCATAGATGAGAAAATTGAGGGAAAGAGATGATGAGGAACTTGACAAGAGTATGCTGCTGACAATTACAGGAATAGGATCTCCATGTAAGAAGACTTGTTATATTTGTTGAGCTCTAACATGATCTGTGTCATCATAACTATGTCACCCATCTGACCAAGCTTCTTATCGCAGTTGAACTAAATCTAACTCCTTGCTAGAGTGTGACCAGGACCCACAGTGTCTCATAAATGTAATATCATATTCTATTTTATTTTTCTCCTCATAAAAACAGTCTCTATGTTGGCTTCCACACTCTCCTCACTGCTGTTTTAGGTATTATATTTGATGTTTTTCTTGGCATGCACCTTTCTTGCCAGACCTTTGCACAGCTGCCTTCATCTGGTTGGTTGAGTCTCACTACAAACTCCTTTAGCAGTACTCTCTTAATGTTTCTGCTTCCTGGTATTATATCTAAGTACTTGTAGGCTCCACAGATGCGTCTCATTTACTTATTTGTATTCTTCTCTTCACTCGAAGTCCATTTCTTTAGGACATTTAGACTTGTTTCTCTAATACCAAGGCTATCTATTGCAGGCATCTGAGAAACCTCAGTTCTGAAATAGTGATGACACTAATCTCATAGGTTACTATCAATGGCAAGTAGCACTGCATTCTGGAAATGCATTGCTTGCATTTGTAACTATGAAGTTCTTAATAGAAATGGAATATTGTTTAAGCTGCAAGGTCCACTGGGTTAGATGCCATGACTCATGTTAAAACCTCTTTTATCCTGAAGGCAAAACGGTTCAATCAGAAAGAAAGGTAAATAATGGATGCATGTGACTCATGCCATTTATCAATGATGTACACCAATCCAAGAAGGTGACCTTAAATCCCTGGAAAGTTACAACATTCTATCTCCAGGGCATCAGCACAGTCACACCGCTATTTCCCAGGGCATGTATGTATGCCAGGCAGTGTGCTTTTTAACTGGAGTATATGGGTTATCTGGACAAGGCTATTACAGCTAATTAGTTTTCAGAGTCCCTGCTGCATAGTCAGTGGGAATATTTTTGGTGTTTTACTTTTTGAGCTTCTGGGACCATAAACATCTCCCCAGGCTTCAGAGCTCCATGGTGGGGCACTTAGCATCTGGTCTTGAGAGGCACTGTAAGTAGTGACTACACCAACCAATCAATTACACAGAAATACGGTGTTTCTGGTGACTTTTTTGTGGAGCATCCACAAATTCACTGTAAACTCAGGAACACTCCTCACTAGAGCCTAGAGGTCCCCACTTCAGACAAAATGCAACACTACCCTGTATTTCTGTATTACTCAGCCTGCAAATAAACTTCTGTCATCTCCCCTAGAGTATTCACATGGCTTCTATTTTATTCACTTAGGTTAAAAATCATTCACAATCTGCAAAGTGTACTACAGTGGCCATGGGCCCATGAGAGAGGAACACGGAGGGAGTTGCTACAAGATTCATAGACGACAGTGTCTGGTCTCCCAGTGAAGCTGATAAAGGATGGATAATGTATTTTCAATGGCAAAGGTAACATTTCCAAAGGAGAGTTCTCTTTCCCTTCCAATATTACCACTCTAGGCACATGCTCTGTATTAGTTACTTTATACTGC
This sequence comes from Rhabdomys pumilio, assembly GCA_030674055.1. Lineage (NCBI taxonomy): Eukaryota > Metazoa > Chordata > Mammalia > Rodentia > Muridae > Rhabdomys > Rhabdomys pumilio. The sequence continues at coordinate 118,513,043 of JANHMN010000004.1, forward strand.
TGTGACCAAATGTTATGGCCAAGGAAACTTACAGAAGGAGGCACTTATTGAGGCTTACAGCTCCAGAGGAAGAGAAGTCCATCCCCATCACTGTGACAGGCAGGCAGTCATAACATTAGAGCAGCAAGACAAGAGAGTGCACATCCTGATCCACAGGAAGGAAGCAAAAAGCACAGCAGGGTTGCCCTGAGTTCTTTGAACCCCAAAGCACACTCTCAGTGACACATTTCCTCAAGACCATACCTCCTAATCTTTCCCAAAACATTTCTACCAACTGGGGACCACGTATTCAAACACATGAGCTCATGGGTGCCCATTCTCATTCAAACTGTCACATGCTAGTCTAAGTCAATGACTCTATGAACAGAAACCTGGAGATAGTGACAATGGTCAGTGACACATCCAGTGCTGAACTCTTCCTTGAAAATATTATTTTTGCCATTGGAAATACATTACTCATCCTTTATCAGCTCCTTCAGGACACCAGAGACTTTTCATCCATGAAGCTTTCAACAACTCTGTGTTCCTCTCTCTTGGGCCCATGGCCACTTGAGTGCACTCTGAAGAGTGTGAATAATTTTAAATCTGACTCTCTCCAGCCCTGGATTTCCTGATGTTCTTAGATGAGTGTTTTGTTGAGATGACTCACTGTGTGTCCAGTAGAGCTGAATCACAAAGAAACCAGATCCCAGGCACCAACGCTCTTAGCTCCACTGCTCAACTTTATGACTATTTTCCTCAGCAGAAAATTAAAACGGGATGGATTAGACATTACAGTAACCAGTTAATGTGTTAGATCATCTTTACACACCCCTGAGACATTTCCCACTTATGATTACGTGTGCAAACCCGGGTCCCAGATCCTGGGGACCTGGCTGTTTATGGAGAAGTACCATGTAGGCAAACTTCCATGCTACAGAATGCAAGCTATGCTTCTTTCAATAAAAATAAAATAAAATAATAAAATAAAATAAAATAAAATAAAATAAAAAAATAAAATAAAATAAAATACTGCAACCACAACAGCAAACCAGATAATCATGGGACTTATGCATCCATATGCTTACAGGTCTAAGAGTCCACATGGGCTCCACATTCTTGTCCTAAAATGAGCTTGATCACAGTATAACCATCTCTCTCAGATAAATAGGTCAAGCTAATAGGGAAGATAACATTATAGAAGAAAATTGTGTGTATATGAACATGTTCTGTAGAAACTAGCCTGCAGGGAGAAACCTTCTTTCTCAGTTCCTGCTGGATTTCTCTAGATCCTATAGCTAAAATATATTGCACCCTCAGAAATATACAGGGTCTTACTGTCTAATTTTGGTCGGCAGCCAAGAGTAATGGCAGTACCCTGTATTGTTTTAGGGGCCTCTGGGATCTTACTGGCTAACAACTCAAATGACGGTGTCCCACATCTCTCTCTGGGACTTTTGTTTAATAAGCAACCTATCACCTGTCACTTCTAGGAGCTGTGTTAGCTACCCATTCAAGATACTGTTCAAACTTTTCCCCCTTTTAATTATGTTTTGTAAGAAGCTTACAGAGAAGCTTTCATAAAGCTTTTTCATAATCTTTATTTTTGGTTAAAACTCTCCCCTTCCCTATTTTTGTTTTGATTTTGTTTTTGAATAGAGTCTAATGTACCATGGTTGGCTTCAAATTTACTCTGTACATGAAGATAACTTTGAATTTCTAAACTTCCTGCCTCCATCTGTTACATGCTGGGACTGCAGTTGGGACTTATCACAACAAGTTTTCATAGTTCTAAGAATGGGATCTATTCTTTACAGAATTTGTTTGTACACCCAGAACAAGATTTGTGCACCAGACCTCTCTTTTACTCTGTCATCTTGGATTCCTTCTCTATCTTTTTCTGAGAGGAGCTGTTTGCCTTTACTTCCTCTAGTGAAGCTTTCTGATGCTGTTTCCATGGCCTGGAGGCTTCTCTCCTGGAATCTGGAGAGAATCTGTCTCCTTTTTGGATCAAGTGAATCTACTTCTAATATCTATGCATTAATGAGGTGACAGCGTAAAGTAGGAATAGGGTAAAGGATAGGCCAAACTACTAGGCAGACGACTTATTTAAACATAAAATGTACAAGTATAAACAATTTTTTTAGGCAATCACTTTCTCTCTGATGACTCTAGCTTGTGTCAAGTTGACATACAAAACCAGCCAGGACAGAAGAAAAGACCAAAATATGTAAACTGACAAATAAAAACATATGTTTATGTAATACAAACAGAGACTTAAGAGAGACTGAGAACATTAGCAGGCATGAACCAGACAAAACACCAATGAACCCATATTTTGTGTGATTATACAGCAGTCTTTAGATTGCAGAGAGGTTCTTACTGCTTCTAGGTTTTGGGAATGTGTCTCACCTAAATCAAAACCATTTATAGAGAGGCCCCTCCCCATGGAAGCTACCTGATAAGCTATTACTCAGGCACCTGAATTTAAAAAGCAACTTCATTTTCTGGAGATATTAAGCCTGATCTTGGAGTTTGCCATATGCTTTCCATTAGGGATTAAAATATCCATAATACCAGAAGCAGATTCTTATGTCTACTCAGATGCAGAAAAATATAAGAATAAAAAGAAACGAGACACCTTCAATTTTCCATTATATGCCTGAAAATTTGGAATATAATTTAGACACTGGTGAGATAAGAAAATATAAACCATGGACTAGCCTTGCCCTGGATTGTTTTCTCCACAACTGAAAGAATTTCACAGCAGAGCGGTTCCAGTGGAGGCACACACAGAACCAGGTCCATCTGTCTCAAGCCACAAATAGAAAGCTTGTCACAATGGAGACAATATTAGTTAATCTTTACCCAGGAAACCATACAGTGGCGAGTGTTGTTAGCATGATTTCAAAAGTAGGATGTCGCTTAACTGTGGCAGGAAAAGCACATTAACAAAGAAAAATATCTCCCTGAAACACAGTACACGAGGGCTTCATTAAATCCTTCATGGCCCTATTGGTCAATTTTATATAACCTTGATTCTGGGCAAGATTATGAAGAGGTGGAATGAAATTACTGTACTGGTCTTTTTAGACACCTCCTCCTTCTTCCAATGATAGAGCAGTGGAGTGACAGTTCTGGACTTGGCAGCATGGTCAATGGGAACAAGGAGGAGGAGGGAAACCAAGATAGAATTCGCACCTACTCCTAGCTACTGGTTCTACTGTTACAGCTTGAGCTGGTGCATGGCTGAATGCAGAATGCAGTGCAGCAGTTAGCGCCCTGTTTTCCTTTCTATCCTCCCATGCCCTGTCTCACATTTGTAGAGACTTTCTCCATGTGAAGGCTCAGGCCCAGCCCTAAGATGGAATGTTTTATCAGTTACATGCCTTTCTTTGTGGTTGATTGTTGGGTAAAATCGTTAGACTAGACACCATCTGATAACTACTTCAGCTTTAATTCAGGGAAGGAGGCAATTACTTGCTTCATGTGTAAGTAGCAGAGGTGTGCAGGTGTTTGCTGGTGCTAGTTTGTAGCTTTGCATTTAAGTAGTATCTTGTTTAAAAGGCAACTGGAAAATTATAGAAACCAGAATTTTTTTTTTCTTCTTTCCAGAGACTAGACTTAGTCACACACCTGGATCATCTCAGATGTCTTATAAGTACAGTGTGAACCACCTTTCATTTCAGTTTGCTTTTGTGAACAAATAATCCTGCTAAATGAATAAAGTGACATTTGTTTATGTACTCCCAGCGCTTTGTCCCTGAGAAGATCAGCAAATGCAATATTGACTCTGAATGACACGCAGCCGTCACTATAAACCTTCTGAGAAGCTTTGACAAAGTTTTGGCTTCATGCATGTAACTTGAGCCAGAAGATGGCTGGGGGCAGTTAGTTTTCTTTTTCCTGATGAATCCATTCCCTCCTCCAGTTTGTTCACTTGTATGCTTAGTGGAACTTTTAAAGAAGAATATATCTTCCTTTATTTCGAGCACCTTGCCTTAAGTGTCACAGTTCTTTTCTCTAAAGTTCTTGTTCTTATTAATGTGGCCATTATGCTCATTGATTTCTTCAGCCTCTTTGTTCCAAGGCACTGCTGCAAATGTGGAGTCAAATGAGCGTCCTTTGGAACATGCGCTTGTACCAAACAGTCTTAGCCAGAAGAAGAAGGTGGCAGTGGGTGGATTTTACTGAAATTAGAGTATTCTTCATAAAAGAGAGAATATAGTAGAGAGAAAATAAGTGCAGAGTTAAGGAAACATTTCTTATCCTGCCAAATTCATTTATCCTCAAGCATCCTCTAGATGGTATTTTGATGTGTTATTGGTAAATCATTCTAATGTCTTGTCTTTATTCTAGGTGGATATGTTTTTTGATTCAACCTGACAGCTAGCAAACATTCTGTTACAAACAGCCAGGTTTTTTTTTTGAAAAGCAGGGATGTTACCAAGGGAATGAGAAGCTCTCAGACCATGCCAAGTCAAACTTTGAAGTAGGAAAAAAAATCATAGTTTCTGTCTCTGTCTCTCTGTCCCTCTATCTCTGTCTTTGTCTCTGTCTCTCTTTCTTCGTCTCTCTCTCGTGATTTTTAAAAATTCCCCCAAAATACCTAGTGTCTTTATTAGTTCTGTTCTTTTATACATATATCATTTCACATGGCCCTGTATAACACAAAGAAACATGTATTGCATATATATTGCATGCCAAGAATTCTCCTAGTCCATGAACTTTAACAGTGAATAAATTTATGATTGAAAGGAGTCTTCATAATTTAGTGAGATACTCTATCCCTCATTCCAAAAGGGTTTAGAATGGGTGCACAGCATACTATTGATCTAGTCAAGTTCTACATCGGGGAATTAAAGATATATTTATGGACTTATAAGAAGAAAGGATTGGAAAAGTATATCCATTACACATAGAATTAAAGTATAGAATTCATGGGCCACATGTTCTAAAGACTATGAATGTGGTAAACTGATTTCATCCTTCCAGCAGACTATTTAGGAATAATATTTTTATTTTACCCATGTGTTTCTAGGGGACAAAGTGAAGGTCAGTTATCAAATATAATTAGTAAGTAACAAGGGCAGTTTTGAATTGGGTGAATTATGTTCTAGATCTTCTTGATCTAGAACATAAATAAGATCAACTATAAAGCATGTATATATTTTTATATTATTTTATTTTAATATTTCATTGGGTATTATGATACAGTATTATAAAACATTGTATACCATGCATTACACAATATAGAACATTTTCATATGAGCATATATAGTGCATTGGTCCTACTCTTCCCAACTGTTGCTCTGACTTTCCTTTGTATCACTAACGTTTACTTTTATGTATATATAAAATATGGTTTTGTGTATCTGTGTAAAATCTGAGTCACAAATGAGAAATACAGTGGTGTTTGTCTGAGGCTGACTTAATTCACTTAAAATGAGTATATACAACTTTATTCATTTTCTTCTGTGATGATAAAACTTTGTTATTCTTTGTTGCTACATAGGTATCTCTGTATAGATGTATATATGTACACACATGCACATACACAGTATCATATGTAGCTGATCTTTACTACTTTGTGGAGTTCCGTGCTTTCCCACCATTTAAACCTTTCCTCTCACTTCCACCCCTGTTTCAACCCTAACAATAGTTAGGAAGATAGATCAGAGAAAAGAATTTAAAAAATTCTTCAATCTAATTTTCTTCCTTCCTTCCTTCCTTTCTTTCTTTCTTTCTTTCTTTCTTTCTTTCTTTCTTTCTTTCTTTCTTTCTTCCTTTCTTTCTTTCTTACCACAACTACTAACACACCACAAACAACCTCCTAAATGACCACAGCCACCTATCATGCTTCTCAGGCCTTAGGATTTGTTTACCCTCTAAAAGATTCCCAGAAATACAGATGTCACACAATTGCAGAAATTCTCTGCAGTTGGCAACACCATGCTTCTGCTAGAGCCTGGGGACAATCATGGTCAGCTGCTGAGGATAGACCAAAGAAGCCCCACATCCCAAACTAGGGATTAAAATGAAACCACTTTCTTATAATATTTCTATGTTCTTTTAAGAACCCAAAATTCCAGAATTCTCAAATTTTCAAATTCACACACACACACACACACACACACACACACACACACACACACACACACACAGAGTGCACATTTTCTTTCTCAGTTTCTTTGATTTTGGACCCTAGGTTGGCTAGATAAGTTAATTACTATTGATAATGCTGCAATAATCATTAATGTGCAGGTAACTCTGTGTTAACTGAAGTGTAGTTCTTTGGGTAAATGCAGAGGAGTGGTACAGCTGGATCATATGGGTGATAATTTCTTGAGAAAACTCCACATTGTTTCCTACAGTGGCCGGAATTGTTTACATTCTAACCAGGTATGTCAAGGTTCCTTTTGTCCACATCTTCACCAACATTTTTTTTTTAAATAACTGACATTCTGAATAGAATGAGTTAGAATCTCAGGGTAGTTAGATTTCATTTGTTGAGCATTTTCTGTGCTTATTACTATTTATATTACAGTTCCTGAGAAATGTCTATTTAGCTCACTTATTAATTTTGTTGTTTAACTTCTTATCTTCAGTTTTTTGGAGTTCTGTATATATTTAAATAGGATTTCATTATCAGGTATATATCTAGTAAAGATAGTCTCCCCTTCTATAAGCATTTCTCCACTCATTTTTCTATTTCCTCTTTGGTGCAGAAGCTTTTCAAATTCATGAGGTCCCACATGTCAGTTGTTGACATCTTTACTGAACAACCTGAGTCTTACTTAGAAAGCCTTTGTTGTCCTTTATCTTGAAATGTTTTCCCTAATTTTTCTCTAAAGTTTCAATTTCAGGACTTTTAATAAAAACTTAGTTTATCTGGCATTGTACCAGATATAGGAAGGATCTAGTTGGTTTCATTCATATAACTTTTATTCTCTTGATGTAATTGTCATCTTGGAGGCTTACTGCTCCTTTTAGAAAAGGTAAGGAGGCTCACCTTTTCTAGTTCTTTCTGAACTCTGACTGGTTCATATCAACTGTTCTGACTCAAGCTCCTCTCCAAGCTGACTGATTCAATCTGGCTTCTCTCAGCTTCTCGCTGAATTGCTCTGTTTGGCCTCAAACTAACTCTAGCAATTTGTTCTAATTTCTGGTTTCTTCTTATTCTCTGGCTTCAGCTGCCTCTGCCTGTACTGAACTACATGGGCTCAGGAACACTCAACTCCACTGCACTGCACTCACTGTACTGCGTCCCAACTGACTTTCTGTCCCTGGGCGAGATGCTCTTAAATAGCTTCTCTTTCCTGCACTGTTCTTGGTGAGTTTTGTGTGTTCTCTCTCTGATCATTCTTTCAAATCATTATTTTATTTATCTGTCTGCCCTTCAATTAGACATCATTCCTTGGAGTGTACTAATATAGTGTCTGCATTCCAGCCAGAGGGATTATATCTTTGGATATAATCCTTTGCTAGAGCAGCCATGTTGGGGAAAGGACTGAGGACCCCAAAGAGAATAGAAACTCCACAGGAAGACTATAATATCAACTAACCTGGACCCCTGGTGTTCTCAGATACTGAACCACTAACCAAAGAGAATGCAGGGGCTAGACCTACCCCTCACACTCATACCTCTGTACATATGTAGCAGATATGCAGCTCGGTCTTCACGTGGGTTTGGAACAACTGGAGCAGGGTCTATCCCAAAAGCTGTTGCCTATCTGTGGGGTATGTTTCTTCTAGCTGGGCTACCTTGTCTGGTCTCATTGAGAGAGGAAGCATCTAGTTTTGCTAAACTTGTGCCAGGATGGGGGATAATGAGGGAGGTACCCTCTCAGAGGAGATGGGGAGAGGGTGATGGGGGAAGGGTTGTAGGAATGGCTGACTGGGATTGGGGCCAGCAGTGGTAATTTAAAATAAATAAATAATCAAACAAAAACAAAGCAAAAAACAAAGTCAAAAAACCCCCAAACCAACCAAATGATCAAAAAGAATGGAGAGTCAATACCTTTACTTCATTCTTGATTTTAGAGGATAAATTTTTAGTTTTGTCTGTTCAGTACAATATTGCCTATTAATTTTCTTAGTCACTATTGGATTGAGATAATGGTCATTCTATTCATAGTCTCTTCAATCCATTTACCATGATGCAATGTTGAATTTTGTTAAATTGCTTTTCTGCCTCTATTTAAGTGATCATGTGATTTTTATTCCTTTCTGTTAATATGTTGCAACACATCAATTGTTATGCTTGTATTTAACTACTATACTAGCCTTCCGTGTTTGAAACCATAGGATCATAGTGTATGCTTCAAAATTTAGGATTGGTTTTCTTGTTTTATGAATACCACTAGAGTTTTGATGGGAGTTGTGTGAATGTTTTTCCTTTCTTGAACACATTCATTCTGTGTACATACAGTCCCCATTTTAGTACTTCAACCATGAAGTACTGAGGAGTTCAATGTGTTGTGTTGTCCAAGGTGGACTCAAAATCGGAAAATTCCTCCTGAGTGCTTTCATAATCATTTTTATGTACAGATACATTTGATTTATAAGATTTTTTCATCTTCATTTGTTTGTATAGTGGCCACATGCATGTATTCCAGGTCACATGTGTCTACACCTGCCAATGGACAAGTGTCCACAGAGACCAGAATAGGGTGTTGGATTCCATGGCACTGTATTTATAGGTAGTCATGAGGTGTCTAATATGGGTGTTAGAAACCAAACTTGGATTCTCTAGAGTAACAGAGAATTTAAACTACCTTCTTTTAAATATATTTTTGTGTATTCAGTTGTGGGTCTCCCTTTTCCTCAGGCGTTATGGTCCACCAATTCGAATGGCTGGAAGGACTTCTGGAGAAAGCGTCAGTGAAGTAGCTCCATTTTATTGTTCCAGGAATAGAGTATATAAGGGCTCCTTGGCATACAGGTGGAGGGGTGATTGGTCATAACACAGTGTCTAATTATGGAGTGTGCACGTGGGAAGCTAGAGCAGGACTTATGTGCTGAGTCATGCAGCATTTTCAGAGAGCTCTGCTAAGAGACATTCTTCAGGTATGGTCGGGCATCTGTGCTGAGAGACACTCTCCAAGTAAAGTTAAGCAGAGTAAGGGAAGCCCTTCTGAGAAAGGATGTCTTCCATTTCATGCCCAACTTAGAGAACTGTCCAGACATGGTGAACTCTGACCTTAATAGCAGGGTTCTCCAACATTCAGTGAGCATTATGTCATGGTTGTCAGCCTGTGTTTGAAGTTTTCCTTGAGCATCTACAACCAAGTTGGACAAGTTCCTTATCCGATACAAGCTTCAGTTTCATCTCCTCTCAAAGGGGGAGGAGATGAATATGCTATAAATCTGTATGTAGGTTAAAAGGCACGTTCAAATCATTTCACACAGAGCCTAGACTTTTGCAACAGATTAGAAACTGTAATTATTTTTAAAGATTTATTTATGTATGTATATGTAGATTTGTTTATTTATGTATATGAGTGCTCTATCTGCAATGTATGCCTGCATGACAGAAGAAGGCATCAGATTCCATTGTAGATAGTTGTGAGCTACCATGTGGTTTCTGGGAATTGAACTCAGGACCTCTGGAAGAGCAGCCAGTGCTCTTAACCCCTGGGCTATCTCTCCAGCTCCAGAAGCCATAATTCTTAATAGTGTTGTCTGAGCTGTAAAAACTGAAAGGCTTAAGGTAGTCATAGAACTCGACTCTGTTTCACTTGGAAGTGTTAATGAGATTTCCAGGTGCCTGTGTGAGAAGAGAGATATCAGTATCAGGGATGGGGACCTGTGCTCAAAGACACTCTGATAGATTTAAGTCTGATAATGGCATGGTCAGGCTTGTATTTCACATGTATTACTCTGTTTGGCAGTTGAAAAATGAATCAGAAGTTTAGAGATTGGAAAATATTAGAGCCAGGAACCAAACTGACTCCCAAGATTAAAGATGACAGGAACTTAGACTGAAACAGCAGGAGTGGAAATGAAGAGAGAAGAGATGTTTGCTCTTCTGCTTCTCCCTGCTTTCAGCCACTTTCTTTGATAGTAGTATTGTGAAGTTTAGTGAGACTCAGGGTTTCTTTTACTGCAGTGTTTTGTGATGTCACCACAAAAGACATGGGTAACTGAATATCTTCAGTGCCCAAGTTAAGTCTTTATTAATATGTTTATTTGAAGTGGCACATCAGGGAGCATAGAGAAAATATCTTGGAGAAAAAGATCTTGAATAATTCTGGGTGGTTGACCCTGGTATCCACCAGAGAGCCCATTTTTATAGTACATTGTTAACATGCCTTCTAATTTGAATTAGTTGAAATTCTTTCAATAGAGCAATGTTAGTATTACTAGAGAGGCTATTTGATATTTGTGTTTGTCTCTTGATTTTTTTTTTTTTTTTTTTGCTAAAATGATGCAACATTAAAGGGGAAGCTTAAAAATATTCTGTTTGGCAAACAAGGATAGAATTCAACCAAGAGCACATTCTTCCACTCATTGAAGCACAGAAGAGGGGGCAGTCTGATAAGTTGTAAGCCTGAAATCATTAAATCAAACCCTGTTTTGGGTGCAGTTTCCTGAAGTGGTGTTCATAGGACCTTCTGATTGAGGACCATCAGTCTTCCTGACTGATGGAGCCAGTAGTCGTAACAGGCTGAGTTACTAGAGATAAGAAAGAGGAGGCAGGCAGACACTAGGAAGAAAGAGAAGAGCACCCCCCTCTCAGTCAGTGCTTATGGCAGTGAGGAAACCTTGTAAAGACTTAAAAGAACCAGAGAAATTTTGTTTTGTTGTCTTTTTAATATTCTTCATAGTGTATACATCATTTTCTTCTTAATTTCTCAGATAAAATGTATTTAACAATTATTTACCAAATATGTCCTGTATACCAACTGTGTGTTCATTCCATTCTAACCAGTGAACAGGCAGCTAGGTGAAAAACAGACAAGGCTCTGAGAGAGAAAGAAACAAAAATGAAGAAAGTATCAACCTGATAAACATTATAGTTTATTTGGACCACAGGTGTGTTTCACACGTCTGTAACTTAGGATTAATACATACTCACGTAGCAAGTATGAGACATGTGATCCTGCTGTGTCTAGAAAACATGTGGTGAAATAAAGATACATTTACCATATGCACTATGAAAGGATCTGAAGTTTTGAACACTGCCTTTAAAATAAAATATACTATGCAGATTTAAGCATTTTCTCATCTTCAGGACTATGGAGATGGTTCTAGACTCAGCTCCGGGGCTTTGTACTGAGGCCTTGTCTCTAGAATGACACTGAGCTCCAGGACCCCATACTTTAGCCCCATACTAATGGTCTTGAAGAGCCCTTACAATTGATTTTATGTGGGTACAGATAACCTTTAGTTGGAGGTTATCGTGGCATGAAAGCTATGTTTTGGGGGCTGTCTTCTAAGAAGATGGTGTATTAATGTAATTAATAAACAATAAGGTTATATTTTTCAAAATTTTCATGAGTGCTATTTTCTCCATTTTTTGTTCTCACATAGAAATGTAAAAAAAAAAAAAAAATAACAACTAGAAATAACCTAAACTTAAAAATGAAACTGAATGATAAAAATATCTGGTAAGCAAAATGATGGTAATAAGAGAATAAAAATTTTAGATACTTAAGTTAAATCAGTTTACATGATCCGTAGTTTCTAATTCTTCCAGAAAAAGGAGTTTTGAGCCTCAAGAAAGTTGATAAGTTGCTTGAATTCTTGCAGTTTTAAAATACAATTTCTTTTATTTGTTGAGATAATAGTATAATTACATCATTTCTCCCTTCCCACTCCTTCCTCCAAACTCTCCCACATAGCCCTCTGATTCTCTTACAAATTTGTGGTACCTGTTTTCATTAATTGTTATTACATGAATGCATATGTATATACATAAATGTTTCTATGCATAACTATAACCTGTTCAGTCTGTATAATGCTACTTATACATATGTTTTCAGGGCTAACCATTTGGTATTGGATAACCAATGATGTGTCCTTTCCTGGTGAAGACAATTTCTCTTACCTTCAGCATTTCATAGTTGCCTATAGTTGTGTGTATAAAGATCAGACCTTGTGGCTTTCCTCTGCCCACTTTATCATGTCTATTGTTGTTCTTGTTCATCATAGTCATGTTGGTGAGACTTCCTGGGTACAGCATCTGACAGTCCTAGAAGACACAATTTTACAGCAAACTTCCTGATTCTCTGGCTCTGATAGTCTCCCTACTTCCTTTATTGACTTTGTTTGTTTGTTTGTTTGTTTTGTCTTGTTTTATGTAATGGTCTTTGTCTGTTTTTGAAGATTGTAATCAAGCTATCTTGTTTTTTTGTTTGTTTTGTTTTTAAAGAGTTTGAGTGAAAACTAGGCTCAATATCTTCATTTTTGTTTGTAGAAGCAAAGGGTAGTTAGGTCTCAACAGGGAAATGATGTAAAGTATGAGGTAATGGCCAGTAATGGTGCAAACACAGACAAAATGAACTTGATCATTTCAATGTAGAAGATTGAAGTGTAGAGGCAGAAGTCAAGGGACCCACATTTCAATGTATGTTTTTAAAAGTTCAGCTTCCATGCCATCTCAGAACAACTGATAGGAGCGTTGGAATTGGGGAAGTGTGATGGTTTTAGTTGTCAACTTGATATAACCTAAAATCTATCTGGGAAGAAAGTCTTGATGATGGATTTCCTAATTAATATTAGGACAAAAACATGTCTGAAGTGAATTGTCTTAAATGCTTTAATGTGAGAAGACACACTCTAAAAGTAGGATGGCCTGTGCCTGTGTGAGACTGTCCTGTATAAAATAGCAAAACCTTGTCCAGTTCTAAGCAGACATTCATTCACGCCTCCCTGCTCTTAACTATGCATGTGATGTGACATCCTGAGCTCTTACCATGACTTCCCTATTCCGATGGATAATACCCTTGGACTGTGAGTTAAATAAGCCCTTTCTCCCTTAAGTTGCTTTTTTGTCAGGATATTTTATCATAGCAAAACAAATGAGATCAAAATAGAAACAAGCATAAGGAAAATGGAGTGGATATTTTAGAAAATAATGAAAACTCCTGATATTCTTGGAAAAACATGGAATTTCAAAATGTGCAGGTTTCAAGAAGAGAATTTATGTCCTTAATCAGAGTGACCAGTAGGAATCTGTTCGGTAGGTACATGGAGGTGGGAAAAATGGTTCAGAGAGTTTATAAAGTTCTTAAAAATCAAAACATTAAGGAGTTTATGCATTATGACCAAGTTGGCTTTGTTCCAGAAAGACAAGGTTGGTTTACCATAAGTCAAACAATAAATATAATATACCACCCACATAGTTAAAAATAAGGGTAGAAACCATAAAACTCTTGATGGATGCTTAAAATGGTATTTCACAAAGTTCAACATTCCTTCATTATAGAAGTTCTGGAGACATTAGAGATAGACAGAACTTATTCCTTAAAATAATTAAGGGTATTCACAACAAATATATAGCTAACATTACATTAAATAGAGATGAACTCAGAATATTTCCTCTAAAATCTGGGATTATATATCCTCCTCCCCTCCTTTTGTAAAAAGTTTCTTATTTTTTTTAATTCACTTTACATCTTGATCACCGCTCATGCCCTTCTCTCTTCCCTGTCCCACTCTTACAAATCCTTTCCCTTGTTGTCCCCATTCTCACTGCCTCCTCAGAGAAGGGGAGGCCAATTGAGGTAGCACTCCACCTTGGGAAATCTTGTCCCAGCAGGTCTAGGCATATCCTCTCACACTGAGGCCAATCCAGGTCCAATTCCAGGTGAAGGAGACTCAATGACAGGGAACAGAGACTAAGATAGACCCTGTTCCATTTGTTAGGGGAACCACGTGAACACGAAGCTACATATTTGCTACAGATGTAGGGGGGTCTAGGTCCAGCTCCTGCATGTTCTTTGACTGGTGGGCCAGGATCTGTAATTCCCCACAGTCCCAGGTTAGTTTACCCTGTGGGTCTTTTTGTGGTATCTTTGAACCCTTTGACATGCTCATTTTTGTCCCCCACTCTTCCATAAGAATCCCTGGGCTGCTCCTGATGTTTAGCTATGTGTCTCTACATTAGTATTCATCTGCTGCTGGATGAAGCCTCTCAGGAGACAATTATTCTAGGTGTTGGCTGTTCCCTCAGTCTCTGTTCCATTTTTATCCTCCATGCACATCTTGTAGGCAAGACAAATCTTGGGTTGAAGATTTTGTGGGTAGATTGATGTCCCTCTCATTCCTCTGGAAGTCTTACCTGGCCATTTCAGTTTCTATATGCTTCTCAGGTAGGAATCAAAGTTAGGGTAGCCCCTACCCCATAGACTTCCTGTATTATCTCTCTTCCCAGGTCTCCAGCAAGTCACCAGAGATTGTTCCCCACCTACCCCAATCCCATCGATTTCCATTCTCACTTCCAGGTCTCTTTCACCTTCTTCACTCTACACTTGATTGCCACCCTCATTCCTTTTCTCACCCAGTCTCCTACCCAGTTCCATCTCTCAATCCACCTCTGACGATTACATAGTTTCCCTGCTGAGTAAAGGGGAAAAAGTGCGTGTTCTCCCCATATGCAGATTTTAGTTTATAATACAGACAGTCATGTATGTAAACAAATGTGCCTGTGAGAAGAGTATCACACTGGGAAGGAAACTTAGAAGGGATAAAAGTGGATGAAGAGAAAGTAAGACTGCAGATAAAAGATACATGAATCAAGAAATGTGGAAACCAGCATAACATCTGAAATGTAAATAAAATAGCCAATTAAAAAAAGAAGAAAAGAAGAAATAGAATATAAAGCTGTCTTTCTAGCTTTGTCTTGTTTTCAATTTTCATTTGTTTGTCTTTAGATACATAATATTGATAGTAAAATCAATGAATCCCAAAACAAGTCTCCTAGCTTCAGAATATTTATTCTGACTGTGCAGAATTTCATTAAGATGTGTAGACTTTTTGTCTGGGCAAGTGCTTGTTAGCATGACTATGTTAATCTAGCTGTTATTTTTTTTTACTTGCAAGTTATTTACTATAAAATGATTTTTAATAAAAAAAAATGAGTCCATGACTCAATATAGTATGTAAAGCAAAGGAAATAGGAGCTTCCTACCATAACACTTACCCTCTATGTGATTAGTTGTTGTGGTGGTTTAAATGAGAAATGTCCCCATGGGCTCAGCCAGTTAAACACTCAGTCCTCAGTTGGTGATATTGCTTGGGAAGTTGTAGATCCCTTAGGAGGTGTTGCCTTGCTGCACGAAGTACATCAGTTAGTGAAGGGCTTTGAGAATGTATAGTCTCCCTCTATTTCTGATTTACTCTCCCTGCTTTCCTTGTGTGGTTGAAGAAGAGATTTCTCAGTTTCCTCCTCTAACTACCTCCAGGTATTCCTACTCCTCCAATGTGGACTCTGAAGCAAACCACAAACTAAAATAAACTCTCCCACTGGTTTCTTTTGGTTGTTGTGGTTTTTTTGTGGTTGTTTTGCTTTGTTTTGTTTGTTCATTTGTTTCAGAGAAGTAGAAAGTAACTAATAATAGTTATTTAACCTCAATGTAACAGTGTTTCCAAAATGTATGATGTCAACATTGTCTTGAAGTCTCCAAAAGTGCTATCAGGGGAAGAAACAATTTTGAACATTTGTAAGAAAATATTACTCAACAATAACATTGTAGAGTACTTGAGATGTGCCTGACGTGTATTAAAGAACTTTCCCCATTGTCTTTCATTTATTCTTCATAAGAGCTTTATAAAATGAGAATCATCCCTTTCTCAATTTTACATGGGAAGAAATAAAGTCTGAAAGGCATGAAGTAATTTTCTCATTGCCATAGACCTTGTCAGTGATACCAGTGTGCCCCTTGATGCATTGCTGTCCCATCTCTTTGTGGCTTTGTAGAATGCCCCTCAGACATGAACTACTGCATTGCTGATAGTCAATGGAGGTAGTCTAACGATGGAGAAGTCAGCATTCTCAGATAATTTTTCTTCAAGTTGATTGCAATAAATGGTATGTTCGGCCCACTCAAAGGGCCCATCTTCAGATTTGCTGCTCTACATCCAGATAGTTAAAGTGAATTTGTATTGTCCTGTGGTGGTTTAAGTAGAAACAGCCCCCAAAGACTCATTGTGTTTGAATGTTGGCCATAAGGAGTGGCATTATTAGGAGGTGTGGCCTTGTTGGAGTCAGAGTGGCCTTGTTGGGGGAAGTGTGTCACTGTGGGAGAAGGCTTTGAGGTCTCCTATGCTGAAGCTACTATCAATGTGGCACACTGTCTCCTGCTGCCTACGGATCAAGATATATCGCTCTCAGCTCCTTCATCAGCACCGTGCCATTTTGGACTTTGCCATGTTTCTTTGCCTTGACCACATTGTAGTAAACCTCTGAAAATGCAAGCTAGCTCCAACTAAATATTTTCTTTTATAAGAGTTGCTGTGGCCATGGTGTCTTTTCAGAGTAGTAAAACCCTAACTAAGACACATCCTGGTTTATAATTTAAAACCTGCTTCTGTCTTAATATGCTTGGCTATGCTAATTTAAGGCAGACAAAATGGCCTTCTCTCTGGTACTTATGTGTTTGCTGAGTATGGCTGCCTTCTGATATAGGACACATGGAATATGTGTGTGTGGTCATGGTTCCCCGTTTTCCTGAGCATGCATCTGTAATCTAGGGACATAAAGTTAAGGAATGTCTTTGCTAAAACAGTAAAAGGTTTGTGCCTGTTTTAACAAGGACATTGTGTCCCACCTTGTTGCCCCAGTAGCATGCACTGTTTCCAGGTAAGACATAGAGCGGGAAGAATGACAGCTCAGGGATTCTAGCCTGATTCCAGAGGTCAGAAGTCATGGAAGATGAGCATGCAACATTTGGATTCTTCCACCCAAGCATCCTGGAGCACCCTGCAGAATTGCACATCAAGATTTCTAAAATACTTTCAGAATCCATGTGAATATATGTATATTTTTTCTGAAACAAACAGGAGCTTTTGTAAGATTCTCAGAGAGGTCTATGACCCTTGCCAAAAAAAAAAAAAAAAAAAAAAAAAGGAACTACTAACTATTTAGTCTAAAATCCAGACATAAAATGAAATTGACTGTAATATATCTAGAATAGATGACTGCTTTAAAAGGATCTCCAGATCTTCAACCTTCAATCACCTATTGGAGATTTCTGATGTACTATGGTACTATGAATTCATTTACTTCAGTCATAGTCTCTATGGTGACAGAGGCCAAGTGGCTAGGGAGGCATACTGACAAGAACAGTCATCATGTTACCACAGAATTTTCTAGTATCTAAAGCAATTAGTCTGATTCCTCTGCTTTCTCCCTCTTAGTTTTACACTTTAAACAATTTTATACTTTAGTCAGCTTTTTGTCTTACCTTTATATTCTGTTTCATCTTTTAATTGCTCCATAGAGATGGACCACAGAGCTCTGTTTAGTGTCCCGCTAGTGTCAGGCAATTAATGAACACAAGAATCTCACCTTTGACTTTCATGACATCTACTGCCAGTCCACTGCAGTGTGGAATTTCCTACCTGGCTCTAGCGGGCCTTGCTAGGGGATTCAATACTGGTGACGTGACTTAGGACATGTGTGATGCTTGCTTTTTGTCAACTTAACTAAAACCAGAGTCACTTGGGAAAACAGAACCTCAATGGAGGAATTAACCTTATCAGATTAGCCTCTGGGCATGTCTATGTATATTTTATTGAGTTGGGAGGGCTCTCAGCCCACTGCCATGATGCTTTTCCTTGGTAAGTGGTCTTGGGGAGTGTTCCTGTAGGAATCTCTGTCAGCAGGAAAATGAACTGTGAAAAGGTAGGTGAACATGAGAACTTGCGGCATCCAGACTTGGTCAGTGAGACTGAATCAAAAGTTCTAGATAGTGTAACCCTGTGTTTTAAATTTCTTACACATCTAAATCCAATAAAACCTTGGCGAAAAGAATTTTCATGTGACAATTCTCATGACAAAACTTCAGGGATGGCTATATCATAATTCCTTTGCAAGTAGTAAACCACCTGTGACCTTTCCGATAAGAATGAATTCTACTGGCTGATAAACAGAACTCAGGCCTAACGAGGAAGGATTTTTAATAAGCATAAGATAAATTCTATTGATGGAGGATGCAGAATATAAGGCTTCTCTTTCATAAGGATGGGTTCTATTCACTGAAAGGTTAACCTCCTCAGAAGGGCCTAACTAAACAATACTCGGGATTTTGGAGCATTAAAAAAAATCCTACTTTAAGATAATTATTCTCTTATATTTTAATGTTGACAGAAGGCTTACTCAAAGAGTAAAAACATTACAAAAGGAGAGAGAACGCTTTGAAGGAGAAAGTCAGGGAGGGAAACAAACCCACATTGACATTACTCTTTTGATATTAGTCATTTTTGGTAGTTAGTTTCTTATGATGTACTACCAAAGGAAACACACTATATCCTAGGCACAGGGATCATTACTATCCATTGTTGAGGGCTGTTGAATATATCCCTCAAGGATTAAGTGGAGTATGTTGACTTCCTCCAGGTTCGCAGAATTCTTTGTGTGTTCAGGCAGTGAGCATAGATGGTTTGGTTCTAGTCCTTATTCTGACATTATTTTTTGCATTTGACTTTGTCTGTGTTTCCTTTTCTATGCAATGAAATAATATTTAAACATAAAACCTCTGGTACATATGTACAATCAAAAGTGGATAAAATATTTGATATAACTGAGCATTTTTAACTTGAAGCTGGACATAATGACACACGTTTGCTGTTCCAGTTTTGGAGTAGGGAGAGTGACTGAGACAGGAGTTCCCTTCCTATTTCAAGGCCAGTCTGGGCTATATGGTGAGTTCAAGGCTATCTTATGATACAGAGCAAAATTCTGCCTTAAGAAAATTCACTACCAAAGCAATTGTTAAAAATAATTGGGACTTGCATGAAGCTCATGTTTTAATATATTTGAACTTGATTGACCAACAGTAAGGGTGAATGAAGTGTGGCTTATAACATAGAAAAACTGAAAAATCTTTAGCAATGATTTAGATATCAGGGCCTGAGTATTCATTGTCTTAGAACAATAACCAATTGGTAGCTCAATATTGTAAAATCCACTCGGGAAGCCGCTAATCTGCCTCAGTGGTAACTGCTTCTTTGGTAAAGAAGAAATGGTAAATTTCTGCTTTTTATATCTATTGATTAAGACAGCTAATACTTGGAAAGAATAGTTGCGTAGAATAATGAAAGCTATTCAGGCAAGCAAATATTCATGCCCTGAATGCAGAACTTCAAAGGATGAGGGGAACTTTAGTATCTCTATTTCCTTACATATAAAACTAAAGGAACAAGTTATACTTTAAATTTGTGCCTGTGTATGTATACTTGTGTATATGTTTGTGTATAAGGGTGAATGTGGAAGTCAGAGGTTGACATTAGGAATCTTCTTTTACTGCTTGCCATCTTTACTTTTAAATATAGCAAAAATAAAATATAATAAGATAAAACAAAACCATCACACTGGAGTCAGACAAGCGAACAGAAGGAAAAGAGCCCAAGAGAAGGCACGAGAATCAGAGATCCGCTTGTGTACACTCAGGAATCTCTCTGGATTCCCCGGTGCCAAAGACAGAGTAACTGTCTTCTAGCTTGTTTTAATGTGAGGACATGAGAATTCCACATGAAGCTCTCTCTCTTAAACCTTCAAAACACACTGGAAGAAGGAAAGGAAATCCTGTGTTTGACCTGTAAGTGCTCAGTGGCTGGGCGCTATCTGAGAGGCCTGGGATGCAGGATTCTGTAAGGCTGTCTGAACGTCTCTTGAAATTATCCATTCTCCTGCCTCGTCAGACTAAAGCCATTCACCTTGCTCCTAGGTAAGGGTCACCTTTATTGGGATGTATTTTACAGTAACATGGTATGTCATTTTCTTGGTATTCTGTTATTCAGCTGGTAATTCAGCACATAGATCTTATAGATCTGTAAAAAGAGTTAGAGACTCTGAGCCTCTAGGGGCATTTTGTCTATAAAGGCATGTTATATATTTTCTGTCATTAATTCAAAATTGTACAAAAGCCAGTTTAATAATTTGACTTAATGTTTTATTAAACTTGAAAGAGATAGAAAGGAAGCTAGCCTAGTATCTCCATGTTCTCAGAAATGCTTATGTATCTTCTAAGATAGTAAAGATTTTTCATGAACATATTTTGAGCCTACTAAAATTTACAGATACAGTGCAATATACTCCATTTCCACTTTTGATTATTGAAATGGACTATAAAACATCTTACATTTATGGATCTTGATGAAGTTCTATTTGGCATGTCCACAAAGTAGAGGTTTGCTTCTTCCAAAAGTGGATGGGAGACAAACATTGGAAAGTACATTATTTTCTAACCATGATTGTTCATTTTAAAATCCTACTTTCCAACCAGACAACCTCTTTGCTGTTTAACCATGGCGTCTGCTTGGCTTATGCAAAGTTTCAGTGTGTAGACATGGATGACAGATGTTTATTAGCCAGGCTTCCTGTGTAGGTGACCAGTTTTCTTAGTCTTCCTGGCACTGTGCTGGTACTGTGATAGGACACCCTTCTTCAAATATGAAAAGCATCCATTTTCTCAGGTTAGTGAAGGTGGGAGGGAGATTACTATGTAATGTCCCCAAATGAGGAGTTGATTCAACAATGTTTTTCACATTAAATGCACATGGATGGTCCTGTTACAGCTGACACACCTATTATACTTATTCCCTAATTTCTCTTGGTCACCAATGCCATTACCTATCAAGTACAGATCATAGCAAGGGTGTGACAAAGTATATGGTAGAAGCCTAAGTGTATGGTAGTGATTTGTATGTCAATATGCTGTCTTTGACTCTGCCTGTGGATTAATTGGGTTTTGTATTGACATGATGCTATTGCAAAGCTCATGACTGATCTGTGAGGTTTTCTAAGAATGTCATACTTTCTAAAAGTCGAGATGAATGATTAAACCTCATTCTTCTTGACCCCACTCACTTCTTAGTCTGAGGACTCTGCCTGCTTGAAGAAAGGGCCTGTTAATCTAAATCGTGAAGGAGCAGGAGGTTTCAGGCAGAGGAAGCAAGGCAGCTTACCACATAAAGAAAGAAGAGAAAGGAAAAACGCTGGTTTGTAGTCCTGGGTGATGTTGGCCTTTTAGTCATTCCAGCAAGAACCAACTGTAAGGCAAGCAAATATGAAAGGCCCACGAAACGTAATAGGGATAAAACTGATGAAAGCCAGAGACCCCCTTTGTTCATTATACAATTGCTACAATGCCTCTGGTAGGGAGGAGATATCGCATGAATCAAAATTTAAATTGGATGATACCAGACAACAAAAAAATTGATCCCCAGAGCTATCAGAAGATATGAACCTATTCTATTCCACTGCACTGCAGAGCTGTGGGAACATACATTGCTATCTCTTTCAATACTTCATCAAAACATCTTTATTAGCCAGTGTGAAATAAATTAATAAAAATTGATATTAACCATAGTAAACAATAGGAGAGAAAGCAAGACGCCTTTCTTCGAAGCACAGGATAGGCATCTTATATGTGAGACCAAGCGTTACATCTGAGTATTACATTACTTTCTGGGAATGGCCAACTCAGCTGGGGAGCTGGTGTTGACATGGGCTGGTAATGTGGAGAAAGGGAGTGGCACCCTTAGGAGTAAGACAGTCTTTACTCAAGGTTCATGATGGATTCTCATTCTCTGGAAACACTGGGTTGTGTGAGTTTTTTCAGGAAGCTGTACACCTTGAGACAGAGTCTAGCCAAAGTGAAGAATGCTTTCTATGCCCTGAAAGTCCGGGGCTCAGATTCAAAGCATACTCTGCCTGATATGTTCTCAGTTAAAGTAGAAAAGTTGATCCAGAAGAGAACATCTCTTAGCATAAGTCGCTATCCTCTTACAGATGCTTTAGGGACAAACTTATTAAGACTGACCTGTAACATTTCACCTGATGTTATAGTAGTAGTATTGGAAGTTTTCTGTTGTACTAGTTGTAAGTTGTGATTAAGCTGTACAGAGGTTTATTTACATGGATGATTCTGATTCTGAAAGTTTATGTGTTCTACTTCTATATGTTTCTGTTTAAATAATTCACCTTTTAACCTTTTTATAAATTTTATTTTATTGCTTATTTTATTTATTTACATTTCAAATGTTATACCCCTTCCCAGTTAAATCCTCTATCCCCTTCCCCTGTACCCTGCTTCTATGAGGATGCTCCCCCACCCAGTCATCCCCTTCCACCTCAGTGCCCTAGCATTCCCCTACTCTGGGGCATCAAGCCTCTACAGGACTAAGGGGCTCTCACTCATTGATGTTAGGTAAATTAATCCTCTGTTACATGTGCAGCTGGAGCCATGGGTGGTTTAGTCCCTGGGAGCTTTGGGGGGGTCTGGTTGGTTGATATTGTTCTTCCTGTGGGGTTGCTAACCTCTTCAGCTCTTTCAGTCCTTTCCCTAACTCCTACATTGTTGTTCTCAAGCTTAGTCCAATGGTTGGCTGGGAGCATCCGTCTTTATTGGTCAGGCTCTGGCACAGCCTCTCAGGGGACAGCTACATCAGGCTCCTGTCGGCAAGCGCTTCTTGGCATCAGCAATTGTGTCTGGGTTTGGTGTCTGCAGATGGGATGGATCCCCAGGTAGAGCAGTCTCTGGATGGCCTTTCCTTCAGTCTCTTCTTTGTCTCTGCATTTCCTTTTGATAGGAGCAATTCTGGAATAATATATTCAAAATGGGTGAGTGGACACATCCCTCAACCAGAGGTCATGCCAAACTTCTGGATATGGTACTTTTTGACCTTAAGCTTTTTTCTGTACCATGTGACTGACATCAGATTGCACTTTCTGCCACACCTACCTTCATTTACTTTGTGGGAACTTTGAATTGTCATACATCTGTGAAAACTATACAAGTTGGTGGTTTTTCTGATATAAAAGATTTCTCAGTTAAAACTCTGGACTTGAGTTTTCCTGTTTAAATTTCTTGCTAATGGTGTGCCACATTTCTAAAGCAGGTTTAATCTATGTACAAGAATTATAGCTATATTGGTCAAATATAAGGCTTTATATACAATTCCAGCTAATTAAGTCATTTGAAGTCATTTAAGTCATTTGAATTTATATGAAAAAGGCTTATAGAAGAATGTGACAGATACACACATGTTAGCGTTATTTGTATTTTATTTTTGTGCTTATGTGTGTTTGCGATGTGTGTATGAATGTACACACCCACTAGCACAGGTGTGGAGGGAAACTCCATGGAGTGTTTCTTTTCCTCCACATTTTACATGGGCTTTCCTTTGTCCCCAGAACCATCATCCCAGTCTTTGTGAGATCTTAAGTTCCTCACAAAAGTTCTGGTGAGAAACTGAATATGACATCACAATATTTTTAGTGGCAACATTGAATTTTACACAGAACCAAAAGTTTTAGTAGTGATGATTTAATTTTTTAAAAACATATTTAAGGTTGTAGGCTTTTGTATATCAACATCTATTAGAAAGGATATTTGCATAATCACGATTTTTTAAATAAATAAGTAATCTAAAAATTTATTCCTGTCCCATGCTGTTAAAGTTACTATATAAAATAAAGCCATTGTTTGCACCATCAAAAGTAGAATGAATAGACTCTAGTTTCCTTAGGACTGTAATTTATCAACTGGTTTTGTATGTGATTACCTGTAATGCAACACCCCAGGAATGATGCTGTTGACTGAGAACCAGACATTTACAACCAGTTTTCAGAACATAGATACTAGCTTTATTTATTTTTTAGAGACTGTTTTTGCATGTAAGCCCTGATTCCTTAAAACTGCAATTTTCTGGAAAAATCTTATCTAAAGAAAAATAAAATAGACATATCTAATAAATTAAATTAAAAATGAAACTAATTCAGAATAGCTCAGACACTGTGAAAATTAAGTACGAATATCTCTATGAGAGGTATAAAAGGGTCCCTTAAACTGTTAGTGTGCAAATGGATAGAGTCGTTAAAAACAGAATCGAAGTACCTGAAAAATTTAATAGTGGAAGTATATTTTATAATCCAGCAATCTCAATACTAGATAAATATCCAAAGGAAATAAAATCTCTATGCTAAAGATACATCTCTGTGTTTATTGCATAACTGTATATGATATCTAAGAGTCCATTAGCAAATGAATGGATAAAGAAAATGGATAAACAAATATATGCATAATGCAATACTATTCAGCCATAAAAAATATTTTAATTGGTCCTAACATGGATAAAGCTAGAAGTCATGCTGAGAGAGTTGAGCTAAGCATGGAAAACAAGCACTGCACTGTCAAATTCATTTGAGGAATCCAAAACAGTGATTCTCACAGCACTGGGAGTAGAATGATGAATTCTAGAATGCTCAATGAGAGAGGGGGAGGAGAGGGAGAGAGGGGGGAGGGAGAGGGGAGGGAGAGGGAAGGGAGAGGGGAGAGAGAAAGAAAGGGAGGGAGAGGAAGAGAGAGAGAGAGAGAGGGAGAGAGAGAAAGAGAGCGAGAGAGAGAGAGAGAGAGAGAGAGAGAGAGAGAGAGAGAGGATATATTAATGGCTTCTAACAACTGAAGAGGAGACAGCTGTTTTACTGCGCAATTGCACAGTAGGTAACCATGTAAAGTGATGACACATTATGTACATTTAAAACAGCTACATGAAAGATTTTCAATGTTTTTTTTTACCATAACAAAATAATAAACGTTTAAGTAGATAAATATATTGACTGACTTTGTATATTATACAATGTATAAACATATGGAAACAACATATTATGTTCCATAAATATGTACAACTTTAATACATTCAAATAAAAACACAAAAGGCCAACCAGAGAAAGTTCAGTGTACACAAATTTGAATACACAATTGAGTCCATAAATGTCAAAACAGGTTCCTTTTTAGCTGACAAAATATTTTAAAAACACTGAAGTTTTTACACACATACGATTTAATAATTATTATTATAAGGCACAAAGTAATTGCTTTTGCCTACTTACTTATCTCAGAATTATTTTTGCATTTGCAAGAGTAAATGATATAGAACAATCTATAATTCCAAGACATACGTTTTTTACTTTAATATAAAAACAGTATTCTTGTGTTGCTAAATATTATTTTGAAGTTTTTGTTTGCTTGATTTTCCTTTCCCCAAAAAGGTTGCTCCATCTTTAAGCCAGGCTGATGGATCTCTGCCTTATACTTCACATACATGAGCAGCTTATGATTGGCTGCTGTCAGTAAGTGTTTGCAATCATCTTTTTTTTTTTTTTTCCAAACATGGTTTTACAGTGGATTGAGTATTTCAGGTTTTCACCTTTGGCCATTTTGATGTGTTTTAACTCTTTGATACTGTTATTTGATTTTTTGTATCTTTTCCCCCATGCCCCAAACCCAGTATTTTTCTAAATAGGCTAGGAGTTGCCCTTTTCTTCACTACTTTCAGTGACTCCAGTTGGAATTTGACCCAGGATAATGGGAACAAACATCAGACATTTTTTATTTTTTTTATTTTTGTATATATATATATATATATATATATATATATATATATATATATTTTATATTTTTTTATTTTTGTATATATATATATATATATACAAAAAAGACCATATATATATATATATGGTCTTTGCCATGGTGTTAAGAATTTTGGGGGTAGGGGGCTATGGAATCCATGTGATGACTGAATTAAAAAACAGCAGACTATCCCTAAACATCAGAGCCAAACAATGAGATTAAATACAAATCTTTAAACCCCAATTTTCAACTTTTGTAAGTTTAGAGTATCTAAATACATTTACAATCTTGTAAACACATTTGTTCTAGGCTGCAATCTTGATCACATAGACACATACAGAAAAGGAGTTAAGAAAGTTAATTGCTGACTTAAAAGTCAGATTTTGCATCCCAAATTTATTAATAAATGCTGTTTGCCTATGCTTAATCAGGTATGGCAGAATTTCAAATATGTTATAATTTACTCATTACAACAAAAACGCCAATTAAGTAGAAACTTCTGACTCAAACAACAACAAATGATATGTGTTGATAAGATAATTGTAAATGAAAACAAGATTAATGAATATGTTATTTTAAGGATTTGTTTTTAACTGGTGCAGGTGTATGTCTGTGTGGGGCATGTGCACATGAATGTAGGTGCCATAGACAGACATCAGTAGTGTTAGATCCCCTCTGGAGCTGTAGTTAAAGGCAGTTATGAACTGCCTAATGTGGTGCTGGAAACTAAACTCAGATTCTCTTCAAGAACAGTTATATACTCTTAGCCACTAAGCCATCTACCAGCCCAAGAATTTATTAGCCATTAACAAATATGTTTCAAATTCTATTGGCGTATTTAATGTAATATTGATAGTTGCTATTATATTTTATTATGTAAAAAATCTCATTCAACTTATGGATAGACTTTGATTTCAGTTAAAGGATTGAAAGATATTTTTATTATTGAGATGAGCTTTCATTACTCTGTTTGGCTTAGTCTCAAACTCCTGGGCTCCAGCAATCTTCTCATCTTGGCCTCTAAAATATCTGGGACTTTACACATATTCGCTATGTACAGCATATGAATATTATATTCAGGCAATTGTTAGAAATTTGAAAAAATATACTTTCTAATAAGGATAAAATTTAAAATAACTTGCAAAATAATTAGACTCAAAGATAAAGCAACTTTTAGATTATTATAAAAATAAATTTCACTGTAAAATATTTGTGGAAGCTGCCATTCAGAATTTTATTGTTTTTAAAAATAATGAAATTTTTGTGGGAGAGCTAGCCCTGCCCCTCAACTGAGCAGCACAGAAGGACTGACCCTCCCACTAGTGGTAAGAAAGATCTCCACTCCCCCTCATATGCCTTGTTGGCTGTAGTACTTGTCTGAACTAGCCTCTAGTGCTGGAGAGCTGGCCCCAGTGATGTGGGTGTGGGAGAGCTCACAAACTCAGCTATCACCCAGGCTAAGATCTAGGGCTGTCAGTTGGTCCACACCAACATATACCCCATCTATGATCTGCTGGATTGAGTGAAAGGGCCAGTTCTTCAGATTCAAAGCTGTAGAAGCTCCATGATTCAGGGCAACAACAGGATATCAGAAAGGAATCCCAGTGAAGACCCAGTACTGATAGTGTAGCAACAGCCAGAGACCTCAAAACAGACCGAGGCCTCATTGCAACGAGCATTTGCAAGTAAAGACGTGTTGACTAAAGGATATACTGTGGAACACACATGACACACTACAGCTTCCACAGTGAGATTTTTGTTTGTTTGTTTCGCTTTTGTTGTTGTTGTTTCCTTTTGGTTTGTTTTCTTTTGCAGGGGAGGTTGCAAGGACAGATAAGGTTCAGGGCGATAAGTGGGATTGGAGCACATGATGTGAAATTCACAAAGAATCAACAAAAAGTTTAAAAAGTAAAAACTTAAAAGAATGACTGTGAACAACATGCATAATTTCAATAAACCCCTGAATTATTTGTTTTGTTTTAGTCATAGTAAAATGATTTTCAACTTAAATAACTGAAGTAGACTACTTTGTTATTGTTTTGAGACAAGCTCTTATGTAGACAAGCTGGCTTCAAGCTCACTACGATCTTGAATTCATAGTGATCCTGCCTCTACTTCCCAAATGCTCAGATGAAAGGTGCATGCCACCATAACTGGCCTTAAAAATACATTTCTATGAGTCTGAGAGATTGATTAGTGGTAAAGACACTTTCTTTGAAACCTGAAGACTGGGGTTTGGTCCCAGAACCCATGTTGTGGACATGGAGACACAACTCCCTGTACTTTTTCTCTCCATGTGAGCTGTGGGCGGAATGAACACACTCCTGTGTTTAAAAATAATTACATGTCCAAGAACCTGCAGGCTGAAGCAGAGGATCATTTTGAACTCTGGAGTTCTGATCAGTCAGGGAAGGACAGTAAGGCCCTACCTTAGAATAAATAAGTACAATTAAATAAATAAATAAATTACATAAAGAAGTGGTTTCTTCTACTGCTCCATTTTTTTTTATTTTATGTTACTTATGTCCATTTTTTTTTTTTAGATACTGGTGTATAAAAATACAGGATACAGAAAATTTGCTTGCATTGCAGCAATTTAAAAGGATCCTGTAATATCTCCAGATTACATTTTAGGATTGCATATTGATTTGAAGATGAATTTCTCCACTTTATCCATCATGTCCTTGGGCATTTAGCACAGAGAAAGAAAAATGAGAAATATATTTGCTCAGAATGAGTTACATAAGATGCAGAGATCAGCAGAAGTGAGGCAGGCAGGCAGGACAATTGGGCAGTACCCGTTATTGCCTAGATATCAGTCTGGTACTTAGCAAAGGGTTAAAAAG
The DNA here is from genome assembly GCA_030674055.1 of Rhabdomys pumilio. Classification (NCBI taxonomy): domain Eukaryota; kingdom Metazoa; phylum Chordata; class Mammalia; order Rodentia; family Muridae; genus Rhabdomys; species Rhabdomys pumilio. The sequence continues at coordinate 118,541,451 of JANHMN010000004.1, forward strand.
TACATTGATCTTGAAAGAACAGCGAATGGTGCATACTCTGCAGTCATCTCTCCTTGCCCATAAACTGTGTGCTGTGCAGAACTAAGTTCTTCACAACACACTTTTGTGAAGACAGAAACCTCACTGTCAGCTTCCTGCTACTGACCTCCAACTGTATTATGTCAGGATGGGAGAAATTGATTTTTTTTTTACCTTTTCAGACATTTTTGTTCTGTTGAATATTATTCATTGTACTTTAATTTCATGATCCATTCTCTCTTGCTTTTATATTTCTTATTTTTACTAGTAGGCTCTTTTTAACTAAATCAGTCACTTTTCTAATTATTTGAATTGAACATTTAACTCATATCTCATTAGAATTACTTTTCAATTAACGAGATCCTGTTAATGCTACAAATTTCCTCACCTGAATTTCTCAATTTGGCCACACAAGTTTTGAAATGTAGTCTTATAAAACTTCCATGATAATTTTTATGCTAAGTCAGTTTGACAGAATATAGAGTTACTGAAGAGATAAATGTTTGGAAATGTCTGAGGGATTTTAAAGCATAGATTAACCGAGGTGGAAGAGTCACCTCAAACATGTGTGGCACCAATCCGTGACTGAGGGCTCATACTCCATAAATAAGACAAAGTGATGTGAACACTGGCCTTCATGTGATTCCTGAATGTGAAAGAAGGTGACCATCTTCCTCATGCTCCTGTCACTGTGGTGGACTGTCCCCTCAAACTGTGAGCCAAAATAGACTTTTCCTTTCTCAAGTTTCTTTTTCAGGTATTTCTCCACAACAACTAAGTAACTAATACAGTTGTTTTTGACAAATTAGTTATTCAGACATCTGGCTTGTGATTTCTAATAATATAATTGTATCAGCAAAAGTAATTTGAATTATGAAAATAGTCTGAAATTTGTTTGGATTGCTTGCCAGGTGCAAGCTTCATTTTCAGAAATAAGTAGCACATCTGAAGTGAAAAGTATGGGTTGTTCTTCAGTTCTTCATTACAACACTGTACAATGTAAAGACAAGTACAATCTAAAACAACAGGCTTAAATTTTCCAGGCAGAAATAAGTGAAGCAATTTTTCTTTCTTTTTTTCTTCACTTACTCCCAATTAACTGATAAAACTCACTGATTACAAATACCTTTCTCACACCTTAAAAGTAAGTCTACATCACCTTGGGGAGATAGAATCAGTCTTCAATCAAACCCAGGAATGTCCTTCCCAAGGCCAAGAAAAGGGGTGGACACCATCTCAGAGGTACAGACATCATTCTCTAGCTGGGTATTGGTGGGAGGACAGGGATCTCATCTGAGAAACTCTGTTCCAATTTGCAAAACTAAACACCACTACTTAAAGGATGTGAGAAGTTTGTTTTTTGGACCAAATAAGTTTAACCATCTTTACACTGTCAATTTCTACTTCATTTGGTTACCGGTGGTTAGAGTTAGAATGGCCCCATAAGCTCATAAATTTCAATGCTTGGTCATTAGGGAGTGGTGCTACTTGGGAGAGATTATGAGGCATGGCCTTGTTGGAGTTGGTGTGGTCTTGTTGGAGGAAATGTGTCATTGGATGTGGGCTTTGGAATTTCAGAAGCTCAAGCTAGTTACCATGTTTCTTTTTCTTCCTGCTGCCTGCAGAACAGGAAGTAGAACTCTCAGCTACTTCTCCAGCACTATGTCTGCCTGTGTGCCACCATGCTATTGTGCTGACAATAGGCTAAACCTCTGAAACTGTAACCAAGCCCCAATTAAATTCTTTCCATTATAAGAGTTGCTACGATCATGATGTCTGTTCACAACAATAGAACACTGACTGACAGAAGCCATGCAGGGAAGGCTGTGGCAAGCAAGTAAGCTTCCTGGAGACAGTCTGCCATTTTGCCTAGCTAAGATGAGTGAATCCTGGACAGGCATGGCCTCAATATCTTCATCTCCATATTGCTTCTTGTTGCTGTTGTGCCTTCTCATGTGTGTCATTGCTATATTCCTAATTTTTCTGACATGGAGTGATTGGGCAAAGAAAGACCCTTTATGTTTATAGCCTGTTATGATTGATTCCTGGGTATTAGCCCATCGCATTGGAGAATTTTTCTGCAAATCAACATGAACTTTCATTGAATTAATGCTGTTTAGATGTATTAATAATTTTACACAGTTCTTAATTTGATTCAAATAATTTTAGCAAGTTAGAATAATTAATAAAAAGTTTAAGAAGACGGTTTTAGTTGTTTTGCCAGAAAGACAGTTAGAATCAAGAATAAAATGTGATTCCTCCTCATAAAATAGTAAGTAAAGTATGTATGAAAAAAAGTATAACAGGCTTTCATACTCTACAAGCATGTAAATTGCACTAGGAAGAAGAATAGGTTTGGAATAAATAAATGATCAAGGAAAACATTCCTTGTAGGTCAGGTCTAAGGATGAGGTCACAGGTGTGCGTTATGATAAAGCAAGGCCATGTAAAACTATTGTTTTGAACTTATAATGAGCGCATAGAATGAAACACTGTTTTGAAATTATAATCAACACCCTGTTCTCCCTCTTGTGTAACATTTTATCTGTGAGTGATGTTTTCTTACATACAGAACTTTTGTCTAAAAGGCCATAAAAAGCTAAAAGTGCAAATAAAAGCTTGGTGGAGCTCTTTTCCTGCTTCATCTGCTGTGAGTGTATTTGTGTGGCTGACTTTCTCTTTCTTTTTCTTTCTCTCCAGCTCGTGCAGAATTAATGAACTCCAAGCCTATCAATGGCCAGTGAGCATGGTCCCTGAGTTAGAGAGAAAAGAGCCCAAGTAATTAAGTTTCTTTTTCTAATCCCCTGCTGTTATCAGCAGGAGTTAATTGCCAGAAGCTATCAGCTCTGGCTTCAGAATAGCAAGAGAGAATTAATTGCAGAAGCCATCCTCTTCCCCCTCCTCCCACCAACTTTACATCCCACCTCAGTTTACCTGGGTGTAAAAGCTAGTCTTTGGCAATTTGCTAAAAGAGTCACTGTATTTTAATATTTAATATTGTAGTGTAAGGGAGGATTCAAGATTAGAATCATTATGTCTACTTTAGAGTTGGAATTATTAGCAAAATTTAGAGACATAATTTATTTTTGGTGATACCAATCATTTTTTCTTTCCCTCCCTCCTTCTATCTCTCTCACCTTCTGTGTCCTTTTTCCTTCCTTCTTCCCTTCCCTCCTCCTTCCCATGGTGTAAAGGGTCAAACCTTGCTCATGCTCGGTGGACACTCTAACTGAGCTACATCCTCAGTCCTTTTTAAATGCATCGTACTAATGTGAACATAATATCAACAGAACTGTTTTAGTTCCTATTTATACAAGATACCTTTTCAACCTATCCTTATTTTTAGCCAAGTCCTTCTAACAGCATAGCTAAGCTTTAAAAACAATTAGGTTTAATTTTTTTGCCTTCTTAAGTAGAAAGTAGTAGTTCATATTTTCTGCTAGCTGGTGATGAGTTGTTCTGTATCCAAAGATTTGTGCCATAGGTTCAAACAATGATGCATTGAACATATTAAAAACATTCATTAGTACCAAACATATACAGACTTTTCCATTAACAATACAGTACCAAACTATTTATATTTACGTGACATTTACATTGTATTATATAGTATAAATGACACAGAGGTGACTTAAAATGTATATGAGGATAAACACAGGGTATAGGAAATGCTGTGCTGACTTCAGTGTCTGCAGAGGTCTCTGGATACTTTATTTCTACCATGTTTTAAATCTTCCTGGTTTTGTCCCTCCTCCTACTTTCTTTCTATTGACTTTCTATCTGCTAATACTGAAATTATATACTCTATAATGTGCTGGTAGTCACCTTGTTGATTTCAACATATGTATTTAACAAAACAAGTTCTAAAATTAAACAATTTCATATTAAACATATTAAAATAATGATTCATGGAATGCCTTAACTCACACCACTCTTTTGATCCACAAGATTTTGTGGTGCAGATTTTTAATTTATTTTTCTATATTGCTTTCCTAAACACTTAATGTTTTGTGTAGACTTGTTCATCCTGAGATGTTCGTGTCTACATCCCTTTCTGTTTCTTTTAAATACAAACAAACAGAACAAAAACAGAGTCTCATTAAGTAGTGTAGGTGGGTCATGAACTAGCAACTTTTATCAGGAGATGATTTACTCTCTGAGGGAGGAAAACTCTTTAAATGTTGAACAGTATGGGGTTGGTGGCTGCATTATTTTATTTTATTTTATTTTATTTTATTTTATTTTATTTTATTTAGCTTGAAAGAGTTATTCTGATACATAATTATAAGTTGATAGTATGTTTATATTTATGAAATCGGTACCTTAAAGACATCATTCCATCATGTGATACATGAGACACAACCTAGACATTCAGGGTGGGGCAATTGGAGGGGTTCCTAAGTATAAAAGAAATCCATAAGACAGATTTGATTGGAGGAAAGGTTTGATCCTGAGCCAAATAATGAAATAAAGTAAATATAGGGGTGGTTATATCATGGAAAAATGACCAGGGCTCAATGGCTTTGATGAAATGCTGAGTTGAGTGCACTATGGTTGGAGTAGCATGTGACACTTTGAGCTAATGCAGTTAAAATGATAAGAGATTAGAGGAATTAGGAAAGAGCCAAAATTTTCCCTCTGAAAAGTAGAAACTGACAAATACAGAAAAATAAATGATTAAAAAACTATAATGGCAACCTCTTTATGGATCTCATTTTTGCTTTTGGCTGATTTCTTTCTTTCTTTAAATATTATTTATTTGTGCATGTATGTATATATGTGTGTATGTATTATTCTTTTACATATTACATCCCAAATGCAGTTTCCCTTCTCTCCTCTTTTCTCAGTCCCTCCCTTCTCCCCATCCACTTTACCTCCATTTTCCTTCAGAAAAGGACAGGCCTCCAAGGGATATCAAGCAAACATGACATGTCAAGTTGTAATAAGACTAGACACCTTCTCTCATATTAAGACTAGACAAGGCAACTCAGTAGGAAGAAAGGTGTCTCAAGAGCAATCAAAAGTGTCAGAAACAGCCCCCTTTTGTTAGGAGTCCCACTAAAACTATAGGAGTCACACAACTATAACATATGCAGAGAGCCTAGGTTAGAGCCATGCAGGCCCCTTAATTATCAGTTCAGTCTCAGTCAGCCTCCACAAATCCAGGATTGTTGATTCTGTGGGTCTTAGGGTGTCCTTTCCCCTTCTGGGTCCTATTTTCCTTTCCCTCTTTTGCAGACTTCAGCTAGTTGTGCTGTGGATCTCTGCACGTTTCCTACTTTATTCTGGGTGTATTTGGTTCTATCCTAGGTCTCTGATCTGTCTGGCGTCTGATTTCTGGTCCTCCAGACAGTATCAGGGGTGAGATCCCTCTCAAGGAATTGATCTCAAACTGGAACAATCCTTGGCTGGTGCCAGCTTTACCCCAGTGCATCTTGCTGACAAGATAAATTGTAGGTCAAAAGGTTTGTGGTTGAGTTGGTGTCCCACTCCCTCCACTGGAAGTCTTATCTGGTTGCAGGAGATGGCTAGCGGTAGATTTCTAAAGAAATATAATTTATTGTGCTAAATAAAAATTGATTTGTAATGCAGCCAGTGTTTTTTGTTATTTTTAACTAAATATATTAAATTGACTGTATTAGAGTATGACTTATTTCATTTTTTAAAAAAAGCTTATTTTCTTATTTTATCAACTATTTTTTCTGTGTATGTATGCGCTGAATGAAACTTGAGGAACATGCACTAAATAAATTTAAATTATGACCATAAGTCAACATAGTCACAATAGAGTGTTCTAAAAGAAATTAATGTGATGAGATTAGTAACTGAATGTATTAACAGACTTTAAAATTAAAACTAGAAGAATTTTTTCTCCATGAGCTTTTGTTTTCTCCCCACAGTATCTGTATCTAACAAATTTCCTGAGCTTTTAATGGAGGTTTGGCCAGGCATTGCTTTTTTTCTGTATCTAGGGTTTCAAGCACAGCTGTGATTGACAGGGGTATTGATCCATGCTTCTGAGCTACTCTTCTCTGGATTTACCATCTTCCATAACTGCTATCGGTGTCTACAGCTCTCATGCCCACTTACAGATGCTTCCACTGAAACCCTTCCGCCTACTTTTCTTAACTCCTCCAGTGACATGCTCATCCTTATTTGAGAAAGTTCTTGGAGCCTCTAAGATCTGAATGTCAAATATCTTGAATTCTTGTCTGGGCTGAACTTATGGCTAAAAAAAAAAAAAAATGTGTTTTGCTGCCGTTTGTGCATTTTCACATCAGATCTATAATCTAAAAAGATGAATATGCTAACATTAATAGATAGGTTATGAAGATGTCTGTTCAGAATATATAAATAAAACTATTCCTATAAATGTCTCATTAGCTTATAACTGGCTGAAATAGAAAAAGAAATATATATTTTAATGTCAAGGCCAATTTGGTTTGGTTTTATCTATCTACTTAAAAAGTTAAATATTTGGCAGATGTCTTTATCTCTTGATTCTCATTTTTTTTTTTTTACATTTTTAAAGTGAAGATCAAAATGGCTATGCCATAGTATGATCTTGAGAACTCAGTATGTTGATACGTGGAACACATATCCTTATTATTAGTTTTGATCTTACAAAATATAATATTGAGTTTCTTGACAGAACAGTTTACAAAAACTAAATGTAAATAGGTAATTCATTAATGTTTTAATATTCATTTATTTTATGCACATGAGTTTTTTGTCTTCATGTGTGCATGTATGTCATAGGTATGCCTGATGTTTTGAGAGTCCAGAAAAGAGCATTTCGTTCATTAGAACTGAGTTACAGATAGATTTGAGTGATCATATGAATTCTGGGAACTGAACCCAGATCCTCTGTAAGAGCAATACAAACTCTTTAGTCCTGAGCCATCTCTCTAGCACCTAGGTAATTCATTTTGATGCTTAACTATTTTCAACCACAATTACAATGTTGATTTTTTTTTTATGTTTAGGCTAATAAACTTCATTCTAACAAAAAATAAATAAGGCCAGATATAATCTTCTTTTGTAGACTGAAAAATTAGGACAAGGCCAATATTTCTCAATTGGCTTGATATCGGAGGTAGGAAAGAGTGTTTTCCATGGACATATCCACTGCCTCCTCTTGTCCTTTCAGTGTCCTCTGCTGCTCAGTCCCCTCCCCAGCTTGGCAATATCTATCAGATGCCACAGTTATTTCTTGAGTCCTGGGCAACATCTGCTATTGCCAATAAAGAGGCAATGCAAACAAACAAACAAACAAACAAGCCAAATAGGCAATTAAACAACAACAAAAACAAACCAGAGTAAGACAAAACAGAGAAAAGAGCCAAAAAATCCTAACAACAATAACAACAAAAAACACAACAAATGGAGAGACACACATACATTCACACAGAGAGAAATCTCATCAAAACACAAAATTGGAAACCACACTGTGTAAGCAAAAGACTTGTAAGGTCTTTTTTGCCAAATAAAGCATCATTCAACCAAAAATTCCACCAAAAATACTATTGACTTCATTTTGCATTGACCATCTACTGCTGTTACTTGGACTTGCCCTTAAGTGTGGTTTTTCTCCACAAGACTTTGTTTTACTTCCCACAGTATCTATATCTAACAAATTTCCTGAGCGTTTATTGGAGGTTTGGCCAGACATTGCTTTTTTTTTTTTTTTTTTAATCTAGCCTTTCAAGCACAGCTGTGACTGACAAGGGTACTGATTGATCCATGCTTCTGAGCTCCTCCAGTTCTAATGAATGTGATGCTGTCTTCTGACCCCTCAAGATATCAGGCACATATATGCTACACATGCACACGTGAAGGCAAAACACTCATGTACATAAAATAAGTAAATCTTAAAAAATTAATATACCCAATGAGACTTGGTTGGAGAAAGTTTTTTCTTTGTGAGCAGTTGTCAACAGGAGGTAACTTCTTGGTCAGAGATGGAGGCTTATGCACATGTCCTCTCTCAATGCTTGAACCCATCTGTCTTAGACCTATGTAGGCCCTGTGTACAGTAGGACATCTTTAATGTTTACTGCTAAATAGAAAATCCTGGCTTAGATTTCCAAGCCTGTAACTGGATATAGAGACAGTATCACTAGCTGAAACATCAGTATATTTGCTTTTATAAGTTTGATAATACAAATTAGCTTCTGGTTGGATTGCCTATCAGATGGTATAAGTAATAGAGGGTGGTGGTTTCTAGAATCCCTGTTCTGCATCAATGAAGTTAACTGCCTGAGTTCTCCACAGGGAGATCTGTCAAAGGGCTGAGACTCTGTAAAGATTTCTACTTTCAAATAATCTCTCTAAACACTGAGAATTAATTTCTTAACAAATGTAATAATGTATTATTATTTAATACTTACACCATGCTAAGAGTTTCTAAAAATAAAATAGATATAACTAGTATTGAAACACTAAGCCTATGGCTGTGTGGAGACACTTCCCTGGGCCCTGAGCTGTTGTCCTCATACTTGTTTTAGAAGATTTGTGTTGTGGCAGGGGTGAGCAACAACTCAGAGAAGGAATTCATATGTCCTTATGAATTCTTTATTTCTGTCTCCAGTGTTTAGTTTCTAGATTAATGATAAACACTTATCTCTTCATTATAACATTAAGCTAATCTCTTTTGCCCACCACTCTGATCTCATCTTCTACACTTGCTGTTTTCTTCCTTGGCACAACATCATCTTGGCTTCTCCTGGTTTGTCAGCCACCCGGACTGGTCTTGTTTTAATGACTGTTCAAATGATCAGTATTGGTGTCTCACACATATTTGAGCTCCTTTAAAAAACCTTCTTAGAGAGGCTCATGTTGAGCCAAGATTCTTCTCATCTCTTGTTTTTTGCTAGACTCCTGTTTGCATAAATAATAAAAGTTGTTTTCACTTTTTTTTTTTCTATTCATGCAGTGTTTTCTGCCATGGGAAACTCTTGAAAGCAAAAGACTCATTACTGTTATACCTTCAGAACCCAAATGATATGGAGCTTAGGGTAGATGCTCAATAAATATTTGGTAAGAATGTCAACTGAATAATCATAGCAACTGTGTCCTGCATTTAATTGCTGGTTAAGCAAAAAAGGAAAAATTTTAAATCGATTGTTTCCCTGTTGATCACCCAGTTTAGCTTATGGAAGTCATGATTGTTATCACATTCTGAACCCCAGAATATTGACCATGGTGTGGCATGAACACTTCTGCTCTTTGAATATCGTTATTTCTTTAGTGAAGAAACAAAAGACTAACTGACAATTATGAAGGGCTCAGGAACCCTGCTGGGAAGGAGAGTGGGTAGGAGATTAGCCTTCCTCAGATGTCACTGACTTATTTCCTCACTGGGAAGGAAGCCAAAAGGAAGAAAGCCTGCCCTGAAGCCGGTTGTAGTGAATCCATGTGATATTCCTGTTGTCCTTGACTCCCTGGTAACAACAGAGAATGGAATCTGGAGTAAGCTTTGGTTGCAGCAAACAAGTGCAGAAGCAGCAGCTTGCAAGCAAGAACAGAGGAAGCAAGCCTTGGCCTTGGGTCCTTTGAAAGTCAACTATGACACTTTCAGGAAAAAGGCATTGCTTCTGTTTGCCATGAGAACAGCAAGTGATCCACCCTGAGACTACACCTCTGAAATTCAAGCTTTGTTTTTGTGAGCCCCACAAGACACAATTTTCTCTCTGCTGTGATGCACTATTCCGATGATTACAGTGGTGCATCATATGTGTTACTATGGAGATGAAAATAAGAAAGTGAACAATGGATGTTTTTCCCCCTTCCACTTACTGGGATTTGAATTCTCATTTGATTGCTGAATCCCCTGCTCCCACTTTTACCATTTTAAAATGTCTGCTTGCATTGAAATTTCTGCTTTATCACATTTTCAAGTATTTTCTATAATTTGTCGTATAGATTTGTGCTCAGTGAGTATCATTGCACAGTAAATAATGGTAATATGTTAGTATTTATTTCCCTGGTAACTTATGAGTTGAATGCATTTATACTTTGACTTTTTTTTTTGCTAAAATATTACCTACTCATGTCTTTTTTTATTCCTCTAGTAGAATCTTTTTTTCCAATTCTCACCTTCTCCCTCTTCCAAGTCCTTCTCTTCCTTTTTCTCCTCTTAGTTTTTCTCTTCTTCCTCTTGTTCCCTCCCTTTCTCTCTTTCTTTCCTTTCTCAGCAGGGTCTTACTATGCAACACAAGCTGCCCATGAACTGGAGATCCTCTTGCATTTGGCTTACTAGAACCAGGATTACCGTAGCGTCCCACCATGTCCATCTTCATCTTTTTCTTAAAGGTAGTGGTTGAGATAACAGAATCTTTAGAGGAGGTCTTTTGACCTTTGTCTACTCTCTGTCTCTTCCCTAGAACACCAATGATTAAGTTACATAATGACTGTGTTTCCATTCTCACCTTCAAAACGGGGACCAATAAACATAACGATGTCTAGGGGAAACTACAAATAGTCATGAAATAAAATATATGTTGCTCTTATTATTGTTAAATGTTAAGGCTATTATCCCCTTGTAGGTCACAGCTTTATTTCACATTTTCCCCCATTTGATGCTTACCTCTATTTTTTTTTCTTTTGAAAATTTGATCTACATATTTTGGGCATACAGTTTCTTCTTTAACTTTAAATTTGCATTTTCCCTTAGGTTTTTGTGTATAGAAAGTCTTTCTCAATTTTGCAAAGGCCAGGTTTTCACATACAATCTCTAATTTTTGGAAGCATAGTATCTTTAATTCATATTTCCACATCTTAACTTTAATTTGTATTTTTTTTTGTCACAGTTCTTCAATCTGCTGTGTGACTTTGGTTTTCTCTAGAATAAGGAAAGAAATGCTGAAGAGTTCTGTTAAACAAATTCCCCTTTAAATTTTTTTGGTAAATGCTGTTGCACCTGTCAGTGGTTTGTTATTTATATTACTGAGTATCTTAGGGCTTCTGTGACTCTGATAAAACATCATGACCCAAGCAACTTAGGCGGGAAAGGATTTATTTGGATTACTCTTTCATATCACTGTTCATCATTGAAGGAAGTCTCAAACAGGGCAGGAACCCGGAGGCAGGAGCTGATGCAGAGGCCATGGAAGGGTCCTGCTTACTGGCTTTCTCCTACGAATAGGTCACTATGGCCTGCTTAATCTGTTTTCTTATGCAACCTAGGACCACAAATGTAGAGATGACACAACCCAAAATGAGCTTGGCCTTCACCCACCAATCAATGATTAAGATCCTACAGCAGTATCTTATGGAAACATTTTCTCTATTGAGGTTCACTCATTTCAGATAACTCTTGCTTATGTCACGTTGACATACAAGTCACCAGGACACTGAGTAATATCAAATGGATGCCTAGCTTCATTATTACTAGTTGTTAGATATTCGGATTGCTTCAGGATATTGTATAATAATAATATTCCTATGATAACCCATTCATAACTTAGAAAGTTACCATTTATTTTGAAGATTAATGTAAAATGGGAATTTCTGGGTTGTATGGTCATCTTTGTGCATAACTGACAAACCTCTTTACAAAGTGCATCTACCACTTTCGTTTCCATAGGCCTTGCACGAGCATTCCAGTTTTCTGCTTTCTTTCTAAACCTTGCTATTGTTGACCTTGTTGAGAGACATCTTAGAGGGTTTGATGTCATATGTCATACTGGCTTTAATTTTACAAGTACTTTTTTGAACTAGAAAATCTTTGAGACAATTACTCATCTTCACTGGCACTCTAGACTCCCAGAACTGTAATCTACTGCATACTGTCACTGCGTACTGCTGTTTTAACAGTCAATGGCGTGGCCATCACTCTTTTCATTTGTTCACTGGTTCACTAATGAAACAGTTGTTAACAGAATGCCTGTTATAGGATATATGACATCCTAGGAAGAAAAGGCAGAATTAAAACAATTCCTGCCTCAAACACTTGAGAAAACACGAACCATAGATAGTAAGAGTTGTGGATTAACAACTAACTAACAAATTCCAGGACATTATTCACGTTCTGGCCCCATTAATCCTTCCATTTCAAGTCCTTTCCGTTGCCATCTCTCTCACATGCTTCAGGTTGGTTTCTATGGGTAAGAGGATTAGTCCGGTATGAGAGAGGAGCTGGCCTCCTGCAAACTCTGTGGAGTCTTCACATTTCATTCTCTTGTATCCCGTTATCAGGGCTATTATCTAGTTCAGAATCTGATATGCTGGACACACCCTAGTTTCTGTTCTTGCATTTTAGAGTAGAAAGATCAGGTGTTCTGTTCATGAGCTATCCATCCCAGGGTGCCATACAGGCCATTCCCTCCACAGATTTGGTTTCACTACAGTGCCATTTTTCTGTAGAGGAAAGTCACTAGGATAAACAAATTCTTGAATTCTGAAGGAGATTGTAGTTACAAGCAGTGTGTAGCAAATAAAGAATAAACTTCAAATTTTCCTCCAGTGGCCTTGTGATTTATGCTGCCATATATTCTCTTTGCTACAAATGACCACCAGCAGTTTCCTCTCCCCACACTCCAAGAGAGACTGATATCTCTTTGTACTTTTAAAATATAAAGATGAAGAAGGAATTCTGTGAATTGATGACCACCTCCTTGATTATTAGGGAGAAGTTACATCAGTTAGTTTGGTAAGACCTAGAACAGTTATCATTCTAGTCACGGTGACAGAAAGTGATGCAAACAGCTTGTGAGCAAGTTTGCTTCACCTCAAAGCTTCTGATGAGTCACTCCACCATGGGGGAGAGCCAGTGGTAGTGGATTGTGCTTCACATTATGATGATATGGTCTCAAACAATAAAATCACAATGTTCCTACTCTGCTGCAGTGCCCCTACTCTGGTGAGTTTCTTCTTTTTCCACTTCTGCTCCATGTGCAGTCTCCAGCCCAGGTGATTTGTTCTAGAAACATCTTCAAAGACATATCAATAAGTGTGCCTTATCAATATTCTGGGAGATTCTAAATCCAGTCAAGTTGTCAGTGAGATTAACTGTGACAGATTTTCATACATCTTAATAAAGATCCCTACTGCAAAAATTACAAACCGTTTCATTGTTCAGAAGTACTAAGTCTACTGATTTAACATGGAAAATAAACTAAGAGGCTGAAGAATTTACATAAAACATATTAACACACGCTTTACAAAACTAATTGAATGCATGAGAGTGCAATATGTGTATGTATAAAAATTTGATGAAGCAAACTGCAATATAATTGGTTCTTTAATCCTGCCAGTTCACAAAAACACTTATGTATTTGAGTAACTTGTCAGGCAATATGCTAGTTTTAGTGGATACATAGATAAGAAAAATATTAGACTCATTGAAGAGGCAGGCTTTACTTCCAAAGGTCTTCCTCCTGACAAATGGTGTCGCCCTGCTGACCAAGCTTTCCACATAGACCTCTGAGGGAAACTAAAGCCATTATAGCACCACTAGCATCACAGCATCCCAGATCCTGCTGTGGACATACCAAACTATAATCTCTGTTTCACGAGTTCCTGTAATTTATATGTCACTAAACTTTGAGACTTTTGATCTTAAATGTCCTTCAGAATTCTCAGGTACCCAGGGATCCGACCCCTTGTGTTACACAGGTACACAGATATACATGCAGCTAAAACACCCATTCACACAAAATAGAACAATAAAGAAAAAGAAATTCAATTGAAATCTCTTCAGTATGTTGGTGTCATTCTGTCAATATAAAGTATTGTTTTCTTTTGCTTTGACATGGACATGCACACTTTGTAGGTCTTGAACATTCAAGCTGATGGTTAATTAATGCCATTCTGTTTTAAGGAATAAGAGCTGATCTGAAAGAACATCTCTCTCTCTCTCTCTCTCTCTCTCTCTCTCTCTCTCTCTCTGTGTGTGTGTGTGTGTGTATACGAATGAGAAGTGTGCACAAGTCTCCAGTGAATGACTAATATTAACTATTGCCCATGATAGCTTGTTATTCACAGACATTATTGGCATATATGAGTAATTCACACTTGTATTACAGACATATTACAGATATTACATGACAATAATTACATTATTCATTATTTGTGTCATGTCACTTTGTAACCTTTATCAGTTTTACTGTCACGGAAGACATATGCCTTAGATGCCATATTTTTCTGATTCAGTTTAAATCTCTGAATGTCCTGAAAAGCTCCTTTTTTATATTCTTTATTAAATATCTTTATAAAGATTGGATGCTGCTAAAGCCATTTGTTTCATTAATCCCACTTCTCTCTCTGGTGGGATTAGCTGTCCACTCTGAGTTTTCTAGTCATCTTTTGGTTATTCTCACTATTGATTTTTGAGCTTTCTAACAGCTTTTAGTCTTGATTCATAAAAGATGGAGGTCTTAGCTTGGCTACTGTACTGACTAATTTGTACTATGTATTAGAGAGATCCTCTGCTTCTGGCTTATGTATTATTAGAGAACACAGACAGTGTCCTGGAGGAGGTTCACAATGATGAATATATTGTTATGGAGAAAAACAATAAACAAGTGCTGAAAATCAGTGCAAATCTCTGTAATCACTGTGTTACTTGCAAAGTCAGCTCCTCAGGGCTACTTCAGCTTGAAGTAAGGTAAGTGCTAATGAGTCACTGGGGCCTGTTCTTTTGTTCTTGAATGTCACATGCTGTGGCAAGATTACACCAATTATTGATTTGTGTAGAGGGGCTTCAGTCGCTACTGGAACCCTCATACACATATTATTTTGTTTTCCACTCATATATGACATTTTTTCTGTGGTGAATATAAGAGAAGACTAGTTAGAAGTTTCTGTTAGCTCGTCACACATTTTTTGTTGTTGTTGTTGTTATGGTTGTTAGAAAAGTGAAGCCAGGAGGAGAGTGTGTAACTTGAGACAAGAGTCAGTTCTTAGGAGGATGGAAGCTGTAGTTGAATGTTAAATCAGTTCTTATAATAAACAATCTGAAGTTGCTTGACTCCATCTCTGTGAGTGATTTTGAGGGTACCATTGTACTGTGAGGGTAGAGGAAGAAGCTCATGGTGGCTCTGAGATCATATGTGTTAGGTCAGCACGAATTTCTGTATAACCTTGGGGTAGTTGCTTATACATCAGGAATGGTTCTTTTACCGTAAAACCAACGAATGACCATGCCATCATCATGAGGATCAAGGGTACTCAGTCACAATCTCAAAGCTTTATAAATGGGAGGAAAAAATAGGTGTTTTTGAATGGCTTTACATTCCGAGATCAAAAGGAAAATGATTTAAATATTGATGAAAATATTCAGTCTAAAGCCCCTTTCCTTCATACTTTCTAAATTTCCTGTGACTTTCCACTTTTTTTTTTACTCAAACTTCTTTTACTATGGTTATTCAGTGTTTCTGCTGGGAGTATTATGGGTTACTAGTCTGGGGTACACACTCTGACTTGTACATTCCATTGCTCTGTGGCAGTAAGATTATTATCAGAGTTCTAAGGTGAAAGTCAAGCAGTCAGAGTGGCTGGAGCATAAAACATTCCATCGTTTAAAAAAATCATTTATTTTGAAAAAAAAAAATAGAAGAAGGCGCTCCTTGCTCCTCTTCCCAGTTCCAATGTTAATTCAATACGAGCTTTCAAGTTTTTACTCTTGGCAGTGCAGTTACGAACAGCAAGGACAGCTTTAAACTTAGCATTAAAAAAATGTTTCCGTTTTTTCGACTTTTGCTGAAACAAGCCCTCTCTGACATCTGTAGGTCAGCTCTTGTTGGCGAACTGATGGCCACGGAAGCACCTGCTCTTTGGAAAGAGCTCAACATTATGTCGAAACAAGTCAAGCAGCAAAGGTCGGGTGAGAAAGTGAGCCCTGGTGTGTGCCTCAGGCAGGAATTCTATGGAATCTGAGACGCAGGTCTCCAGGGAGAAGGAGAACATTTTGTTCCTGCCCAGTCATCCTCTCTCACTGCTCAGCCGCTCAGGAGAACCCTGGTCAAAGTCAGCTGTGCTCAGGTGATGGCAGACAGGAGAAGCAGACTAGGGTGAACATCGTCAAATAAATAGAGGTGACAGTGACCATAAGGTCGTTCCCCTCTCTTCCTCAGCACCTAGCCATCTGCACGAAATGTGTGAAGCTGGAGCTATCTTCTTGGGACCTTGACAGGGGCTAGTTTAAGCAGACTGACCATTTAGTTAAGGACAGCAAAATCAAAAGGTGGAAAACAGCTGGAATCTTGGAGCCTTTATCAGTATAGAACTAGCCAGCAGCATAAGAGTGTTTCAAGGGCATATTATTTTTATATACCAAACAGTGATTTTTTTTTTAATGTTAGCTTCATAAACTGAAATGGTCCTTTGGCTTGGGAGTACATTGGAAGTATATTTAATTTGCTTATTCTTTTTTTATATATGCTCTAAAGAAAATCATCACTAAGCAACTGTTTCCCCCCTTTTAGTAAACATAGATCCTTTTCTTACACAATAAATCCTCTACTTTTCCCAGATCCTTTTCACCCCCTCTTCCACGAAGATCAAATCCCTTTCTGTCTGTCTTTAGGGAGGAAAAAAAAGGTTTCTAAGAGATAACAGTAAAATATAAGTAAATCAAATATAATAAAACAAAACCTATCATACTGAAGTTGGACAAGCCAACCTGACAGGAAAAAAAAAAAACCCAAGAGAAGACTCAAGAATCAGAGGCTCACTCATTTACACATTCAGAGTCCTATAAAAGTATTAAGTTGAGAGCTGTAAGGTATACACAAAGGACCTGGTACAGGCCCACATGGGCCCTGTCATGGCTGCTTCAGTCTTTGTGAGTTCATAAGAGCTTTGCTTGGCAACTGTTTCTTTAATTTCACCTTTGGATCAACTGTTTATCTTGTTAGAATACAATTTCTTAGAAAGCTGTAGCATGCCAGAAATTAAGAAAATTATAAATTATAGGAGAGAATTACTCATAGAATAAACTGAAAGACTCTTTGATAATGTGCTACGAAAGAATAGAAGAAAACTCTGAAAGGGTGAAAGAGTTCTCCACAGCCCATGGCAAGCATGGCTCTGGCATGCCTTACCCTTCTCCCTGTGTCCCCTCCCCCTCCCCCTGTATTATCTTTGCCCCACTGAAAACCTTTAGACTACATTCCTAAAGCTGGCCAACAAGGTCTATTCCTTTATTTGGCCACTTCTTCCTCCTGAGGCTGACCTCCAAGGTCCAGCTATTAAAGTACTGAAGTCCAGTATTCAAAAGCCCCTTTTGGCTCACTGAATTAAAACATCCAATTAAAATTAAACAGCTCTCCTAACACAGTGTTTTCACTTTATACATTATCATTTGTCTATGGGTCATATCTGTCTCTTCTCTATCCAGAGATATTCCTTTGTCCTCACTCCTGGATAAATATCCCTGCCACCTCTCCTCTGCTCCCTTTCCCTTCTCCCTTATCCTGTATCTCCTGCCTTTGTCCCTTTGTGGCTGTGGGGCAAATAAACCTCATTTTGTGCTGAGAAACTCGATCTTGGGGTGCCCAGAGCTGATACTGATTTTTTCCAAACTCCCATTAGCTCCAGGGCTCTATTTGGATCACAAGATTGGCAGATAATTAGTGAAGACTCAGCAACATAATAGACATAGTACCTAAGTGAGGACGTATTCTTTGCTTCATGTAAGAGAATTGCCACAAGTCAATTATCCTTCTGAAAAGTGGTATTTATCCCATCTTCATATGCACATATCTTATAAATAACACAAAGATGCATGACTCATGTCTGTGGTAGGAGTTTGGTCTCTTGGTTTTTAAAATGATCTGTAACCATAGATGCTATGTTGTCATTCTGACCGGGCACCAAATTCACCGTACAGGCCCATTATAAATACCTGACATAGATACTCTTAAATTACCCAGAATTCTTGTTTTTGTACATCAGGATGAAGTCAAATGGAGTTTAAAGCAAAATAGATATTATAAAACTGTTAGAAACCTTATTAAATTTTATTTGAAATTAAATTTACTGATGCTGAAGTAGATAGAACCTACTGGCCAAGTGATTGCCTAACCTGTGCAAGGTTCTCAATTAGGTTCTCAGCACTGTAGAATAATAACAATAACAACAATAGTACATTTTAATGAAAAATATAAGGAACACTTAGTTTGGGCCATTTTGAGGAAAGTCATTTCCCTTTGGAACATTACGCTGCTCCAAGGTAGAAAGAGAAGACTGATGAACTTTCTTACATTCTGTTCTATAACAAGACTTTTCCTGGGGAGACACAATATACACTCAGTCCAAATAGGGAGCCCCAAAACAGACCAAATTACAGATACCACCAAAGTCCAGCTTAATGAATGAATGAGTTTTATTGGGGTTATTTACTAAAATATGGGTGTGGGGTTACTTACAGGAGCAGGAATAACTCAAAGGCAGATGCATCACCAAAGCCCACCCCAGCATGTATGACAGCTCGAAACGCTGAGAACATGGAGTCTACTGCACAGCTTTTAGGCAACTCAACAAGTTGCACAGTGTCCTTTTAAGTGACCTAGTTTGTTTAACCTTTTCCAGGCAGCTTGGCTGATTTCTGCTTCTTCCAGGCAATTAGTCTTGTCTCAGAACCTTTGTTGTTGGTCTTGTCTGAGTCTTGTTTGGAGCATGGCTTGTCTGAGACTTTTGTTTATTCTTGGGCAGGTGGTGTGTGTGTGTGTGTGGAGTCTCATGAATCTGATCAGTTTGTGAAGTGGGAATCCATAGAGGAATATTACACCCAAAGAAAAACAGAACGTGACTTTTGGGCACAGTCAACTGCTACCGTAAGGTATTGTCATTGCGAAATCATTGCGAAATGTTAACAAAAATAAGTAGTCTCAGATATGTCACTTCTTATATGTTAGCAAAAATAAGTAGTCTCAGATATGTCACTTCTTCTGGTTGAAACATATGAGTTCAAATTGCAGAGCTAAATCTTACCGGGATATTTCTCTCTTTACCACCCCACCCCATACCTGTAGACTTTTCACCGGCAGAGAAGAAATGCTCTTTAGAGTGTCACATTACTCATAGTTTAGGAGATGAAAAAACCAGCAAACCCAGTGGTAGAGTGGAATGTATAAGCATAGCAGTCTCAAAACACAGTGGCGTTCCCTGGGAAGAGTGACCCTGCTGTAGGCTTTGACTTTGAGTAACTCTGCAGTTCCTTCTTGTTGTCTTCCTAAAATCAGTGATGTTGGAGGCACTATCTGTTTTTGCCTGTCTTTTGTAAATATGCTGAAATGATAGTTGTTTAAAACTCTGGAGGGATGTGCTGTTAAAACACGTCCTTCTTGTCTGATCTTTAGGGACACAGAACTATGTTCTCAGAAGCTGTTATTCTTACATAGGGTGTCCATGGAGCTTGAGGATGAGGGGAATGTGTGACCTTGTAGAAGAGTCTGCAGGGATTAAATCAGTCCAGGGCAGTGTATTGCTTTGTGGGTTAAGAAAAAACCATTCTTCACTTGATAGTGCCTACTCACAAACGAAAGTAAAAGCCTAAGTTATATTCTTATCATCATACTCAAACAAAAGAAGTGTCTAAAATAGAGAAAATGTGTATATTTTGATGAGGGAGATGAATAATTTTCTTTTTTTATCTAATCCATGCACTAAACAAAATGTTGGGAGAATTTTTACATTATTTTTATGTGGCCCTACTGTAGCAGACTAATTGCTACAGTCATTAGATAGTGAAAACCTTTTTCTGGAAACTGGCATGTAAAAAAAATGGACTTTGAATGAGAAACTGAAGAAACGACTAGGGCTTACTGCCATCTCAGCTTTTGTTTCTTTGCAAGATGCTGGGTTGATGTGTCCAACCAGAGTCCAAGACTCTGGTTCCAGCATATCAGACATACCTACACACAACAAATAACCTTTGTAGAATCTCACAGAACCCTTTATTTCTGATTATCCTGATAAAAATTGTATTTTAAGGAATGTATATTAAAAGAATAATAGTTCAGAACATTTTAAATTCACTTAGATTACAAGCAATAATTGGTGATAGTTACAGAATTCCCCCATCCTCCCCAATCTATTAACAAATACATTCTGGCTTTGAATTCCTCTAGTTGTCTACAATCCAGTCATATTTATCTTATAAAAGGAAAAGATAGATTTTAGGGTCACCTACCTTTGGCAGCTCCAAAGAGAGTAATGCGCTAGGTTCTGTCTATCATAATCAAGTCTAAATACAGTCATCTTGCTTCATGTAATTATTTTGTATAGCAATAGATTCCTAAAGAATAGTGTGTCTTAGTAAAATTATGTGCTTATTTGGATTTTTAATTAAATGTAGGAGGAAGTAAACACAATTCTTGTCATTTTGGGCTTAAAGAAAATCTGCTAGCTTAAATCTGCATTGTATACTTGAATACTTGAATACTTGAATGCAGACCATCTCACCCAAGATAACATTCCTCTTAGAGGTATTTGCATCCGCATTTCCCCTTTTAGAAATGTCCACAGATAGCATACTCTCCAATTTGGGAAATTCTATTTGAAATTCAAAATACTCCCTTTTAGTAAATCCTTAAAATGATTTTTTTATAATAGAACAAAGTCAGAGATAGAGACAGTAGTCCAGCAATTCTTGCCACCCTTTCCACACACCTTCTTAGCACTCACCATCACATATCAATGGCACTGGTGTGAGTCAGTAAAGAGAAAAACAAGCACATTTTCTAGCAAACTCACCAAATGGACAACTCAGGCTATTATTGATTCTTCAGTGAACTCAAAAGCATAGGAAGGCAGAATACCTTGAAACTGCTTGCTGAGTAAAGTCCGGGGCTACAGGCTTGGAGTTACATCTGGGTATTCAGTATTTGTTTCTCTGAGCATGCTAAGGCTATTGCTGGCTTGAGATCTCTGAACTGTTAACTAACTAGTTTACCTGTGTATGTCCAGTCAATGGAGGGGTAGTTGGTACCTGCCAGGCTTTTAAAGCCATATCAGGAAGTGGACATTGAAGCCCTCTGGTGGCTCAGCAGCTGATGGAAGTTGTTAGTGTGGTGTTGGGAGGGGTCGCCTCTGCAACAAAGACCTTTTTCATATTTGTACAGATTTTTTAATCTCTCAGTATATTTGTGTTTATTGAGGTTATTTATCTGTGCCTCCCTCTACTCTGGGATCTTCCCCCTCTCTTATATAAACACAGAACCAACCTTTGATGCTACTAGATCTCATGCTTTAGTATTAGGTACTAAATTAGGGAATCTCCTCTCTATTCTCATACTAAAAGAGAGCTTTGGGGACTGGCCCCCACACAAGTTAAGACTTAATTGTACATTTCAAACACTGTTCCCTTTCCCCTTCTTCCAGCAGTTGGAGTCAACACCCATTCCTTATGGTAAAATTACACTTAATAGCAACTCATCCAGCTGGCAAAGCATCTCATTCAATTTACTCCAAAGATATAATTCTGCCCTGGAACAGCTGAGGTAAGCACAGTCAACTGCTACCATAAGGTATTGTCATTGCGACTGGAAGCAGCCATTAAGCCAAAGATAATTTATGGTTCTTATCACCACAAAAAGGTGTATGAACCTTCTTTAGCTCTGCAATAAAAAAAGAAATGACAACACCCATAAATCTGAATATATCATCCTGAAAACTTTGAGAAAAGTGATGGTGTTATCTTGTTTCCCAGTCATATTTGATGTGTAGTAGTTCTATATAATAGTGAGAAAAGAGGAAAATTCTGATGCAGGCATCTTAGAATATATGAGTTTTGCTCTGATGGAGTCTATCGCTCACAGAGTCATGGGTTCTATTGATGACGTCATGATAAAAGAAACCCAGTTAAAGCATCTGTCTGTTGTGCTACATGTTAAAAATATGACGCTGGTATAACTCTCATTCTTTAAGGTTAAAAAGTTAGGGACTGGGGAGATAGTTCAATGAATAAAGTGCTTGCTCTGAAAGCACAGGGATTCCTGACTTTAGATCCTGAGCATCCAGGTAAAACTTGGTTAACAGTGATGTAGACTTGGAACCTAGCACCAGTAGATGGAGGCTGCTGACCAAGCATTTTAGCCAAACAAATAAACTCTGGTTTCAGGGAGAAACCCTGGCCCAAAAATAAGGTGAAGAAGATACTGAGAAAGACATTCCAAATATCAACTTTTGGCTTCCATATGTTCCAGTGTAGACAAGACACACATACACACATGTGTGTACACACACACACACACACACACCACAAATCACACCACACACACCACACACTATATATACATATCACCATACCACGTACACCTCATACACACCACACAAACACACATACACATCACACAGACATATTTACTACACACACATACATATACATCACACCACACACATACACACATATGTCACAC
>JANHMN010000004.1:118563842-118676249 GCA_030674055.1 Rhabdomys pumilio
CATACACATACCATACACATACCACATCATACTACACCACACACACAATATATCACACATACCACACACATACACATTAACATGCACACACATGCACACACCTTTCACATACCACGCCACATACACATTCACACACTACACACAAACATACACACCATACACACATCATTCACACACACCTTACACACAAACCCACACATTCATATACACACATACCATACAATACCACCACACAAACATTCACATACATACACATACTACACACATAACATACCATATCACACAAACACCCACTCATACATCATATATAACTCCCCCACTACACACACTACATACAAACATTTGACAGTACTCTACTATGGAGCTGCATGTCCAATCCCTAGTCAAAACAGTCTTGAAAAAAAAAAGAAGAAGCATTACATTGGAAAATTCAGATCTAATTACTTAAAACATAATTGAAAATTTAATTTCTGGTTTTCAAAAAGGATGTGTTTATATTATGAGTCAGAAAAATTGAAGCTGGAATGATGGCCCAGCAATAAAGAGCAGTGGCTCCATTTCAATGCCCAAACTCAATTGTGCCCCCCTGCACCCCACCCCCAGCGCACCGTCTACATGGCAGCTCTAAACTGTTTGAAACTCTAGTCCCAGGGGATCAGACACTCTCTTCTGGCCTCCTCAGGCACCAGCCATACACATACTATATATATATATGTATATGTATGTACACACACATGCAGGCAAAACACCCATACACATTAAATAAATAAATAAATAAATAAATAAATAAATAAATAAATAAGTAAAAAAGGATTGGAACAATCATCTCTGAGATACATCTCTGATAACTACTCTAGTCTTCAACCTGGTCCCCAGTCAGCTTGTGAGTGTTTTAGACAAAATTGTCAGTACTGTGCTTTCATTTCTATGAATCTGCAAAAAATCACAAAGAAAAAGCTTGAGTATATTCCAGGGCTGTGCATTGTAGGAGTGTTTTACATTAAAATATAGAAGCAGTTTTTCTTTTTAGATATTTAAACTATACAAAAAATAGTCCAAGTTGTTTAATGGAAGGAAGAAAAAGGTCAGGAAAAGGGGGAGAAATTTCTTAACAAGAGTTATTATAAAAGACCAAGTGAAAGGCTGGTTAGTGGAACAATATGAGAAAATTAAGAAAATAATTATGTTTTAAGAAATTGGGAGTTTATTTTTAGGACTATATTTAGCAAAAGAAATGCAAAGGTTTTATACTAAAAAACTTAAAATCGTCATGCCATGTAGTCGTGCTTATCTTCAGTCCTATCACTCGGGAGATAAAGGCAGCTGGATCTTTGAGCTTGAGGCCAGCCTGGTCTACAGAAAGAGATCCGAGACATGTAGGCCTATGTATACAAAGAAACCTTGTCTGAAAAAAAAAACAATAAAGAAAAACCCAAACAAATAACAACAAAAACATTCTGAAAACTGTCAACAAAATTGTAAAAAAAGGATAAAAATGGAAAAAAATATCTTGTGCTAATAGACAGGAAAATCTTGCTATAGTTAGTATGGAAACACACTGCAAATTGTCCTATGATGCAAAGCAATACCCATTTGAATGTCAGGTGACTGTTTTTCAGAACTGATAAGCGTATCTAAAAGGTCAAATGGGGATGTGAAGAATTCAGAGGAATCAAGCTCTTTTTTGGTCTTGCAGAAACTGGAATGCAGGCACTTACCATTGAGCTACATCTTTAGTTCTTAGTCATCTCCAGCTCTTTGTCAAAACAATTTAAAAAACAGGACAATGAATTTGGAAAATGCAGCCCTGTTGATTTAAGAATCTCCTAATCATATAGGCCGAAAGAACAGGATTGGATTTGGTTTAGGAATGGTTTTCTATATTCCTGGTCATTTGATTTCCAAGAAAGGCAATCCTAGAAAAGCTGAGTTTTCCGCAAATAATGTTGGGAAAAGTGCACATCCACATATAAAAGAATGCACGCCGATGTCTGCCTCAGACTATGTACAAATGGGATTCAAAACCGATTACAGACGTAAATATGCAGGCAGAATAGATACAACCAAAACCGAAAAGAGCAGGTGTTATTAAGGACGTGAAGATGCTCAAACCCACATGCATTGATAGTGTAGTTATAATGTAGTGTGGCCCCTGTCAAAAAGTTTGGAAATTCCACAATGTTGGAATATGATATCATAACCTACCATGTTAACTTCTTATTACTAATGGAAAGAAACACTAGAAATGTTGTAGCTTAAAATAACATAATTTTCTCTTCTTGCAGTTTGCATGTCAGAACCGTGAAGTCAGTGTGACTATTGTCAAGGAAGCTGGCAGGTTGACAGTCCTCTTCTCTTTTTATGCTGCACTGCCTTGTGTGCCTTTTTTCTCTATTTCAAAGTTCAACCCACTGCCTTTCTCTTCAGTTTACCTGTATTCCTCTTTTATCCTGTTTCCCTTGTATCAGGCCAACTAAGTAATTCAATATACTTTCACACTCAAGGTATTTTAAAACAGTTACATATACAAATTTCTTTTGTCATATGTCTTGTGCTTTTGAACATGGAAACATTGGAGAACTATTACTCAGTTCACCACACTCAGCATCCTAGTTAGCTTTAGCTGTCAACTTTTGGGAGTCTCAGATGAGGGATGTCCTAGATCAAATTGGCCTGTGTCTGTGAGAAGCTGTCTTGATTGTGTGACTGAGCGAGCTAGAGAGTGAACCTATACACAGTGTTTCTCCGTGGCATCTGTTTGTCTTCCTGTGTCAACTTCACTCAGTGATAGACTGTGATCTGGAATTATAAGCCAAAGAAACCTGTTCCTCTTTATGTTGCTTTTGGTCATTGTCTTTTCCCACAGCAGCAGAAAAGTATCGAACGCTTCCAGCAAATCTTTTCTTAGATATGGATCCAAAAGGAAGGAAAACATGTCCAAATAAACGAATATGCAAATATTCATAGGCACACTACTCATAGTAGCCCCAAAGTAGAAGCAAACACAATGTGCATCAGTAACAAATACATACTGAAAATGTCATATGGCTGTGGATAGGACATTTGTCCCCAAAAGGATAGATGTTGAACTATGCTAAGTAAAAGACTTTGTAACCGTTCTGCAGAGAGAGAAAGCCGATAGCAGCTTGAAGAAGAGAACTGCTAATGAATACTGTGTTTCTTTTGAGGGGGGATGAAAATACTCTAACATCCAATAGTGATGGTGATTTTAAGACACAGACTATACTTAGTCACTGAAATGTTCACTTTAAATAGTTAATTCTGTAGTATACAAATTCTATTTTGATAAAGCTATTTTTCAGAAAGTAAGAAAGTAGCTTTGCATGCATGTTCTTTACTCTCTTTCCCAAGGTTGTACTCAGGCAATGGAAATAGTTGTTTTGGCCATTAGTCAAAGCAGACCCACTAACCCAGAAATCTTATCCATAGGGTAGACCTGCTGACTCTATTTAATTTAGTTAAGTTCTGAAAGCAGACTGCTCAGTAAATCCAGGTCTTACTATTTGTATTAAACACATGGGGTATAATAAAAATCAATGTTAAGTCTTTATAATGGACATGATAGACAAATATAGTTTTAGTAATTATTCCACAGTGTGGTAAATGTAAGTGATAAAATGTAAGTCAAGAAATCCAGTTCGCTTACTCATAGATAGGAAGAGGAGGGAAGGTTTTGTAGATAGAACAGTCTACACCACAGAAACCAGAAAGAGACAAAGAATGGCTTCTTTCTTTGTCTTCATTGAGATTCCCAACCTATAGGACAGTGCTGTTCACATTTAGGATAGGTCTTGCCATTTCAATTTTTGTTTTTGAAAAACCCTCACAGACACACCTAGAGATGTGTTTACTAGTTTCCTAGGTACTTCTCAACCTCTTCAAGTTGATGATCAAGACTAAACTAGAGCCCAACTGCACCTCTTACCAACTTGATATACACTTATGTCCTTCACTTTTGACATTGTAGCAATGGACAAAAGGCTCCTGTCTATCTTCCAATGTAAAGTGCATCTAGCCTGTCTATGAGAATCTCCATAGTCTTAGCACTTTCAACATTATTCAAAAGTCCAAGTTTGGAGTCACACCTAAAACTCCAATCAAACTTGAACTTGTGAGCTCTTCTGAAATTCAAAACTTCCAAAGTACAATAGCACAAAATAAAGAGTCCCCTTCCGAAAGGGAGAGATGAGTGTACAGAAAGAAAGAGTACGGGCTTATGAACTGGCTCAGTAGATCAAGATGCTTGCAGTCCAAGTTTACATCCTGAATTCAACCTCTGAAAAGGTGGGAGAAGACATTCAACTCCACTCAGTTGTCCTCTGACCTCCATACACATGCTTTGAATCCCCACCCCCAAAACACAACTACTACTACTACCACCAATGATGATGACGATGATGATAGATAATAAATCTTATTTTAAAATAAAGAAGAATAAAATCAAAGCAAACCCTTAACCCAACAATAAAAATACTAAGGTCTCCAGCTCCATATTTGACATGCACAACTCATGGTGGCTGATGTGAGTGCCTAAAACATTAGGTAATTCTACTTCTATGGTCTTCCTTGCTGAAGTTCCCACGGGCTGAGTGTCTCTGCTTAATATCTGCATCTTTAAGTGTTTCTGGGATTTCTAACTTCTGATGTCTTTTGTCATCATATCCTCAACTTTATAGCTTCATTCATTTCCTTCTCAGGCCTGCCTTTAGGGACCCTGACCTTGCCATACGTTACCTGCCCTCTGAGATCTTACTTTAATCTTGACCTTGGCATGTATTGCCTGTTCTCCAATACTTTCATTTGAAGTAAGTATGGATGCCTCCAGGACCTTGGTACTCAGAGCTTTTCATGTGCAAATCTAGTATCAAACAGATGACACCAATGTCTACCACAGCTAGAGCAACAACTGAACTTCTTGAGCCCTTCCTGGATTGGCCTTTTTATACCTGGTTTATAGATGTTAGGAAAAAAAGGCTTCCCTGGGTGTCAAGCAGGAAGGTTCTCAGCTTTCTTCTTTAATCAAAGTCTTAGAAATGAGCCAAACATTTATAAATTCCAGTGTACAGTGTGTGTAGCCTGTTCAACTGTTGAAGTGCCTTGGAGCATATTTCCTATTGTCCTGATACAAAGAACTTGGCATCTTCTTAGTGACCGATTCTCTTCAGGAATCATATCTTCCATGATACCAACTTTATACATCCTACTTTTCTAGGAAAACTATAAATTTGTAAAAAATGTTTCTATTCTTCCATCATTTTATTATTTAATGTTTTAGATTATTATATAATTACATCATTTCCCTTATTTTTTCCTAACCTCCCTCCTATGTACCTCTCCTTGCACTGATAAACTGGCTATCTTCATGAAAAGGTCATTTAAGAACTAATGTGACAGCAATAAAATTAGATTATTTTTGATCATGTGTATAGTAAAACTTAAGTGTTTAAAATATTAGAAAATCACCCTACTTCAGCAATCTTATTTCAGAGTAATCTATATTTTCATTGATCTCAAAACCTAAATACTAAGGAATAAAGGGGATTTCTACCTATGGGGGGGAAAAAAACCTAAATACTCACACTATATCAAATGTCAAGTCAAGGACATTGTCTACAAATTTGAATTGTATATGAATTTTATCACACATTTATAGGGACTAAATTATATCTAATACAAAGGACTCTCTCCAAATCACACATATTAAATTGGTAACCAATTTATATTTTATAATTTCAGATGTGTTTCTGTTTTCTATTACTTTCTTGACTAGATTAAAGCCTTGGGTATAGGAGAGAGGGGAGACAGGGTCAATTGTATCAGGAAGTTCCCTAAGTACTGCCTGCAATCATCAGGAAATTAATAGAACTTTTTTTCCACCATTCATTTAGACATGAGTGGAAACCTAACAGTAGAAAATAACCACTTGAGACTTATGTAGTAAGATGAGAGGGGCCAGAATCCTGTTCGAGATACTAACATTGAAATGGTCTGATGGGAACAAAGGTGATATTTCAGAGAAGGAAGAAGTAAACAAGCTGCTGGGAGTGGCCAATGCTGGCTCAGATTGTTGGTACTGGGAATTATCTGCCCATGACCCTGGGTGTATAAAAATATGAAGGAACAGGAAATCTTGTATTTTCAACAGTTTAGAGATAAATCACTGTGCACAATAAAAGAACTGAACTAGGTGGTTCATTTAATGCCAAGATCAAGATCCCAATTGCACTTTAATATACTAATGACTAGAAGTCAGTGCAATTCTAGGGTCAATGATAGGAAATGGAAGGAAGAACCATTGAAATAAAATATTAGGTTCAATTTAAATATCAGCCTAAGGTAAACTGTTCAATTCTTTCTCCTGTGATCTAATTACAGAAACAACTGCTTCTCCTTTTCCTCCTCCTCCTCCTCCTCCTCCTCCTCTTCTTCTTCTTTTCCTTTTCTTCTTATTTCTCCTCCTCCTCTTCTTCTTCTAAAGAAATACAATTTACAGAATACACACACACACACACACACACACACACACACACACACATAAACATGTATATGTATTAGACAAGTCGCAGATGAACTAAGAATATGAAATGAGGGTAAAGGGTTAAAAATGCTATAAAGGAAACATGTAAAGAGACTAGAACAGTTCAGAAGTTGCTGGTCGGTAACAATGCAGTCTCAGCTAAAGGTGGTATGAGTCTTAATGCGACATACTTCACAGAGATTCTCTTGTCATACTTAGAAGCTGTGGGTGTTAACCTAGACTAGGTCTATGAGGCCTGGTAAGGTTAATATAGTCCATTATGAAGAGGGAAGACTAGAAAGAGAAATGTGCACTGTTACTAGAATAGAGTTCTGGACTAGAAGATCATATGAGATACAACATGTATAGAGTGGACTAAGCCTGAGGCCTTATGATCTTCCTGCTGTGCCTGGATGATGAGATTCTAATTGTAATACAACACAAAAGGAAGAGATGGAACTAAAAGAAATTTGAAACATCCATATTCTTTGCGAATATGCCACATTATATGACTAAAGGGACTTCACACATACAGTTAAAATTATGGTCCTTAAGATAAGAAAATTACTCTGAATAAGTTATCCACTTTTCCCACTGTTATTTAATACAGTCTTAGCCAGAGCTACAAGAGAAACCAGTAAAATGAATACAACTGGGAAAGGACGAGTAAAATTATCTTTATTTAGAAATAAAAAGCCCCTAAAATCTTTACTAGAAAACAGATTAAAAAACATTTTCATCCAAGTGGCAAAATAAAAAATCAACATAAAAATCACTAGTCTTCTTATATACCAACAGCACACAAGCTGAGTGAAATCAGGGACACGCTCATTCACAGTTGCTTATAAAACAAAATAAAACTAACCAACCAACTAGTAAAGCCAAGCCTTGCAATAAATCTAACCAAGAGACCAAAGACACTTGTCATGAAAAACTTAAAACACCCAGAAAATTAAGGAAGACATTACAAGATGTCTCACAATCGTGTACCATAGGGCTTAATGTTACTTAAAGAGCTATTATATAAAAAATAATGTATAAGTTCAGCGCAATCTCCATCAAAGTCCCAATGTCATTTTTCATAGCATGACTGTCTTAGTTGCTTTTTCTATTATGAAGAGACACAATGACCAAAAAGCAACTTATAAAAACAAACATTTAATTGGGAACTTGCTTACAGTTTCAGGGGATGTATTCATGACTATCCTGATGGAGAGAATGACAAATGGCATATTGACAAGCATGACACTAGAGCAGTAGCTGAGAGCTGATCCACAAGTAGCAGGCAGGGAGACACACACACACACACACACACACACACACACACAGAGAGAGAGAGAGAGAGAGAGAGAGAGAGAGAGAGAGAGAGAGAGAGAGACAGGTAGAAAGAGACAGAGACAGACAGAGACAGACAAAAACACAGAGACACACAGAGAGATAAAGAGAGATGCAGACACAAAGACACACAGAGAGACAAAAACAGACAGACAGACAGACAGACAAAGATACAGACAGAGACAGGTCCTGGCATGGGCATTTGAAACCTGAAAATGTACCCCCAGTGACACACCTTCTTCAACAAGCCACACTTCCTAATCTTTCTCTCCAAGAGTTCCACCAACTAGGGACTAAATATTCAAATATATGAGCCTATGGAAGCCATTCTCATCCAAACCACTACAATTATATACAAACACAGACATGTTGACTACTGGAACAAAAGAGAAATCCAGATGTAAGTCTGGGGAGATGGCACAGTGAGTGAACTGGGTGCTATGCAAGCACGAGGACATGAGTTCTGACCTCCAGAAGCCACACCTTAAGAAGTACAGCTTGGCAGTGTGTGGTTGTAACCCCAGCACTGAGTGGCAGAGACAGAATCCCAGGGACTCACTGCAGAGTCAGTCTAGCTGGAATGGTGAGCTCCAGGTTCAATGAGAATCCCTGTCTCAAAAACAAAATACAATACAATAACAAGGAGAAAGGATTAAGGGAAATATCTCTACTTTAGTTTCTGGCAAACAACTACAGTCACATGGGCTAGAACATTTAATATCCCCTCCCCCTCACGTTGGCATGAATGAGGGGACAAAAAGGAAAATGCCCAGATATAAACCTTAAATTCTCACATCTACAGCCACCTGATTCTTTTTTTATTTTATTAATTTTAAATGTAATTATTATTAATTCCATGAGAATTTTATGCATGAGTATGTGCTTCATTTATATTTATCTCTCCATTGACTCATCTCAAATCCAACCCCCATCTCTGGCCCTTTCAACTTCAAGTTCTTATTTTAAATTTTATACATAGTTAGAGTGACTAGTTTTTTTTTTTAATTTCTTACATACATGCTACACTGATAAAATTTTCATTTCTATTTCTTCATCGTTCCATATTCCCAAGGTGTTCCCATATTGTTCTTCAGATGTGTGTTACAAGACTTAACGAAGACCATGGAACTGGACACCCTCTCATGTGGCTCACCCCTGAAGAAGACTGATTGTCTCTCCCAGTAGCCTTCTGATTCTTGACAAAGATGTCAAAAATATATATTGGAGAAAAGACAGCCTCTTTAACAAATAGTGCTAGGAAAATTGGATATCCAAATATAGAAGAATGAAAGTAGATCCTTTTCTCTCACTCTGCACAAAAATAAACTTCAATGAATCAAAAAACCTTAGCATGAGACGAGAAACTCTGAAATCACTATAGGCAAAGGGAAGAAAAGCACTTCAATATATAGGCACAAGAAAGGACTTTTTGAATACGACCCTAGTTGTCCAGGACATGAGACCAACAATTGACAAATGAGATCCCATGAATTTACAAAGCTTCTGCCCAGCAAATTTAACAACTAACTGAGTGGAGAGACAGCCTAGGAAACAGAATACCTTTACTAGCTACACACTGACAGAAGATTAAACAGCTGTGCATGCAAAGGACTAAAAATGAAGCAGAAAACAGAACCACCCAGTCAATAAACGAGCTATAAACGAACACATGACAAATGAACACATAAGTTTACAAGAAAGGAAATACACAGAGTCAGTGAGCACATGAGAAATGTTCAACAAGACTAGCCATCAGAGAAATGCAAGTCAAAACTTACATCCACATTCTCTTTACACTTGATATGATGCCTGTCCCCGAGAAGTCAAAGAACAAAACCATGCGTAGGTGTAGACTTAAGGAAACCCTTATACACAGCTGGTATCTATATGGAAGTTTCTTGAAAAATAGGGAGCAAGAGGGAAGGATTCAGCTATTCCTCTTACATATTTACCCAAGTCGGTATGTCATGGGGGTACCCCTACATCAGTGTGCAACAGTGTTTATTCCTGCACTAGGAATAATAGGTAAGTTATCAACCTGGGTGTCTAATGAGAAAGAAATAGAAAAATGTGATAAAGGGTGTGTGTGTGTGTGTGTGTGTGTGTGTGTTCATGCCGTCTTCCACAATGAATGTTTCAGCCATAAATAGGAAAGAAGTTTTGTTATTTTCAGGGAAACTGATACAAATGGCACATACTAAGAATGTTAAGCCAGTCTCATAACACCAACTGTCATATTTTTCTCTCATTTTTTTGTTCTTTAGCTTTATACAGTCCCATAAAATCATATATATATATATATATAATTTCATATTGGTGGTCCACCATTTTTGTGGAGATTTTTCCTATTTGCATGCCATAAACCCATATATATACTCATATATATATATATATATATATATATATATATATATATGCACATATAAGTAAAGCAGAAAGTGAATTGACAGGGATAAATGAAGGGAATTGAAGGGAGAAAGGACAGCTGAAGAAAAGGGAAGGGAATGATCACAACATACATACATATTTGAAAGAAAAAAATTAAAAGAAAATTATCCAGAATTATTTAGGTACACCCAGTGTAATCATAGAACTTAAAAACAAAGAACTTTCTCTTGTTGAAGTGAAAGAGAAGAAGGAAAAGTTATTAAAATAAATATGTGAAGCATAAGACAATCTCAGCCTGCTGCCTGTATGAAAGTGTGGTGGGGGTGCATTTGAGGGAGGCCTGCCCCAGCTAAGATGTGGTGAGAAAACAGGGCACATTTCCATAGCAACAGAGAACTGAGATGTGCCACCACTCTCTATAAGATAGCTTGGCAATGGATTCCCCTGTGCAAGGAAGGAACACAGCCTCCTGCATGTGTTTCTTAACCGTTGAAACAGAGAGCATAAGTTTTTGTTTATTAAGCACTTAGTGACTATTATAGATGCAAGCGGTAACTGACCAATACAAGAGGTTCTTACCTGAAGTGTGTATGGGAAAGATTAATATTTCTATCATTACTTCTAACCCCCAAAATACAGAGTATTTGTCAGCACTTCTACGTATAGCATTTCCAAAGAAATATCTCCACTCCACAGAGCTGGGCAGGTTTGTCTCAGATTTAAAGTATCTTCCCTTCATATTGGTAGTCCACCATTTTGGTGGAGATTTTTCCTATTTGCATGCCATAAACCCAAATGTGCCAGTAACTTGCTGTTCCTGTGGAAGACTGGAGCATCGTTTCCAGCACTCATGGTGAGCAGCTTACACAGCCTATAATTCTAGCTTCACAGGATTGGATGCCCTCTTCTGGCCTCCACGGGCACTGCATACCTGTGGACATAATACCCCCTCCAATCAGGTGATTTGAAAATATTGTCTATAAAATAAGTGAATATTAAAAAGTAAAGAAAATATTATAAGAAATAATTCTGGAGAATGACAATGGGGGTTTAGTAATTGAATCAAATGAAAAAGTCAGAAAAATAAAGATCTGAGATAACATGGCCGTGGAGGAAAAAAAGATTCATTCAACAGAAAGGAAGTCCCTAAAACTTAACAGAAAACATTGCTAAAGGAGCCTTGATCATATTCTGATTGAACGTGAGAAGATCCATTGATGATTCAAGACAAATGTAAGTGAAGCCATAGCAAATGGAACTTCAAGGAAGTGGGATGGGTGAAACCGGAAACAGAAGAGCTGGACGGAAATCAGGGCGGTTCAACAAAAACAAACAAACAAACAAACAAACAAATGAAAAACACAGCACAAAATTCCCATGCTCCTGGAAAACACATAAGAAAATATTATACAGTGGAAGATGGAGACTGGAAGCTCAAATCCGGACCAAAAGCGTTTCAGAAAGCGAAAATAACAGAAACCGGAAATTGTGAAACAACACAGAATCTCAGTCTTATGTGGGTGTATGTCTCTAAATTAAAAAGGCAAATATGAAAGTATGTTGTTCTCTTTTCACATGTCACCTGGACAAGAAAAAAATTTCTGTGTTATTTTTTATTAATATAGAATAGTTGCGTATATACAGGCTACGATATGTCACTATCATTCATATATGTATAACGGAAAATCAAGTCTCAGACTCTGTCTCTGTCTCGTGTGTGTGTGTGTGGTGGGTGTGGGTGCTTCTCCTTCTGTAGCTGAGACTGACCTAGGACTGGGTTCCTGCCTCAGATCCCCTCAAGTGACAGAATTACAGGCATCTGCCACTCTAAGATTTTGTTTGCTCTTTTATTTCAACTCCAGATTTTGGGTATACTCACTAGAAGACAAAAATAGCAATGAGAATATTCTGCTTTAGATTATGCCTTAAATATTTACATATTATGTATAAGTCCAATTACATGAAATATGAAACAAGATTAAAAAATGGTATACACACTGATTTGTAGACAGACTAATTCATTAAGCATTTGAATAATTATAGCTTTGTCTCCTGCACACACAGAAGGTATGTCTGCAGTAACAGAATCCCCAGGAACGAATGTTAACGAAGAGACTTAAAAGGGGAGCTGAAAAAGGCCTGAGAAGACACACATGTCAGTTTCTTCTTTAGACAATGAAGTATCAAGAAGAATCCTCAGCCGGGCAGTGGTGGCGCACGCCTTTAATCCCAGCAAGTGGGAGGCAAAGGCAGGCGGATTTCTAAGTTTGAGGCCAGCCTGATCTACAGAGTGAACTTCAGGACAGCCAGGACTACACAGAGAAACGCTGTCTCAAAAAAAAAAAAAAAAAAAAAAAAAAAAAAGAATCCTTAAAGACTTCTGGTCACACAT
This sequence comes from Rhabdomys pumilio, assembly GCA_030674055.1. NCBI lineage: Eukaryota > Metazoa > Chordata > Mammalia > Rodentia > Muridae > Rhabdomys > Rhabdomys pumilio. The sequence goes on from JANHMN010000004.1 coordinate 118,576,496, forward strand.
CTTTGTCTCTCCATGAAGGTTAATTGTAATTCCTTAGAAGTAGGTGAAATGACCCAAATAACATGAAGGTTCAGCAGAAGGATGATGGTGACGAAGAGACTTAGTGGGCTTGAAAATGGTCCAGAGTAAGTCATCTGTAATGATTTTTGTGAGCTGATGAACATTTTGTAAGCTGTCTAGACTGGAATAGTTGGAGACTAAATGGTCACCTCTTGTTGAGAACATTAATGAGAGGAGGTGGGGTTAAAGGTATAAAAAATTATTTTATCAAGAAATTGATGGTACTAGTTTGAAATATTTGTACTTCTAGACACTAGTTTTAGCAATATTTGCACAAACAAAGTTTTAAAATTCTGATATGCATGTATATATCATTTAATACGAATTTTAAAACTTGGACACCATTGGAATAATCTTTTGGTAGTTTGCTACTCTTATCAAATTTTTCCCTTACATTAAATAAAAGTACAAACATGACTTAAATAATTATCTTTTATCCTGAAAAATTGGTTTTAAAATACACAGATATTTTCTAAAAAATATCTTTTATTTATTTATTTATTATTTTGTGCGTGGTGTACATATCATAGCATGCACATGAAGGTCAGAGGTAGGAGTTCAATCTTGACTTTGACCGTTGTGTGAATTCCCAAAAAGAATCATCAATCATCAAATGCCTTTAGACTTGAGCCATCTCACAGGTCCTTCAAAACGATTGAGAAATAGAGGCAGGTGGATCTCTGTGAATTTGAAGATAGTCTGCCCTATATATTGAGTTCTAAGCCAGCCAGAGCTATATAGCAAGACCTGTCTTAAAAGGAAAAAAACCCTAGAACTAATATCCCACTCAGAGAAAGATTTCTGAATAGCATGTAAAAGCACTATTAATACTAAGATTATACAGCTACATTCTTGGGGTTGAAAAGATGCAGCACACAATTGGTTCTGAACTTTTGCCAGAGAATAAAAAATTCTACAAAATGGTGAGCCAAAACCCAAAATGTTACAATTTCAGTACATGAACTGCGCTGAGCAACTAATAGGCAACTAATAGGTTCTAATATAACATAGGTATCTAATAAATCTATCTAATAAAATATAATGGACTTTTACAAATATGAGGGGGAAAAGAGACAAAATTGTAAAAACAGTTAAACAAATTCTTCACCTGAAAAAACAGTATCTTCTCAGAATGGTGGTTTCCTTGTTTGGTGGCAAAGCTCACAAAAATCCACTCTGTATTTATGAGTGTACTTTCATATTTATGTACTTATGAGGCACTTGTGGACCCTTGCTTTATTGAGTCCACCAGTCCTATGCTCTTTCATAGGAGTTTTTCCAAGTCTTAGGCAGACCACCATATGGGAAGATTCTGAGGTTCCGTCACTGAATTTTAGACGTTCACCCAAAAACATCCATTCTGATGCTGTTTGTCTGAGACTGTGGTTAATGTGCATTGACCACTGCAACGATCAGCAAGCTTATCTTTGTCTGATAACCAGATTATCCTAGCAGTCTGTGAAACTGGACATTGGAAAGTAATAGAGTACATAACAAAATCTACCAAATATTAAGCAAAACACTAGAATTTGTAAAAATTAAATTTAATAAACAACTTATAAAGGAGAACATAAAAACACTTAAGAAGTAAAAAAAAAAAAAAGAAAGCACTATTTCAGTAGTGAGAAATATGCTTATTAAGGTCATTAAACAGCATGGCCAGAACTAAGTTGTTGGGGATGGGCATTTACATACTGTTAATAGGATTGTGAGGTGTTTTACTCACTTTTAAAAAGAATTTGGCATAGTAAATAAAAGATTGTTTATCTGTTGTATGCCAATAGTTTCTTATAGCTATAATGCTTTAACATATGAATATCAATAACCTAAGAGACATCCATTGGATGTTAGTTACAGTATGATTATTCAGCTACTTGTCAGCAGTAAAATAGGAGATGTACCATGTGTTGATACAAGAGAGTAACAGCAATAAAATCAATACAACATGGTCAAGTCTATGCAACAATACTGGCTAGTTATACAAACAGGACCTTCAGGAAAATGAGTCAGAAGAGTACCTAGTATATCATCATGTGTTGTCTGGCATTAGAAATTTAGATAGTACTTGCTTTCAGGGCTTACAACTAGAATGGATCCAGACAGGTTTCTGAGGTATTATGAATGTTTTATTTCTTGAAGAGATGGTCTCATTTATTATCTTCTAACAAACTATCCCAATCTTAATGGTCTGGAATAAGAGTAACATGTTGTTTTTCTTTTGTTTTTGATGGAACTACAATTTGGATGTACTTTAGTAGGGTCAGTTTGTGCTAACACCACTTCCATGCTTGTCAGTTAGTGTTGTCTGTTGAATGAGACCTCATCTGGGGCACTGGACTAGAACACCTGCAAACGGTCTCTGTATAGGGCCATTTGGCCTTCTTATAGTGGCTGGGTTCTCAAAGTGGAAACACACTTGACATTTTGTGACTTGGAGCCTTGTTCTTATTTTTACCACACTCCTTAATCAAGGCAATTATAAAATCTATCGAAGTTCCAGTGAAGGTGTGTTGGCCTCACTGTTTACTGAGATGGGTGTTCATGTCACTTGTAGGGAGAACATAAGAGATGAAACATACTAATGCATCCTTCGTAAAGTACTTGCAGTATAGTCTTTCAGTATTTTAAAACATCATGCTAAAGATTTAAGTTTTAAAAAAATATATAAACTAGCAGCCCCTGGTGGTTATTTTAAGGTAGAGGGTGTCCATACAAAAACTGATCATCAAATAAAGAATGGAGCAAGCTGGTGCTTTCAGCTATTGATTATCAACTCATTCAGACCTGGGCACAGTAGCCTACATCGATAATCCTAGAACTCAGGATTCTGAAGCAGAATTATCATGAGCTTGAAGCCAGCCTGGATCATGCAGTTTTAGTCTTCTAGGGCTACATAGCAAGATCTTGTTTCAAATAAAAACAACCAAAGGTTTTACTTGTTTACTTACTTGTTAATGACAAACTCATCGAAGAGTCAATGTCTGACAGGTTCTAGAGGATACAAAAATGGGTCAGACAAGATACTGTTCTTAGGAATCTCAGAAATACAGTAAATGACTTTATTCTAAGTTTACCGATACTGTTTAGCTTCGGGGGCATGGAGGGGCTATAGTGGAGGTAACTGTAGAAGATCTAGTCTCAGATTGGAGGTGCAGTAGATCATTTCCTGTCATAACTTGGCACTTGCTGTCACCCTTTCCCTGAGCAGCCTAAGCGGGAAGACTGTGTTCATTGTCACTGGAATCTGGTCTGTGAATCTTCTAGTTGCTTGTATAGCAAGTCCAATTATCGCTACTCACACTACTATTGACTCAAATAACCACATTTCTTGGCTTCTTAAGGATACCACTTATAAGATATTTCAATTTGTCCAGAATTAAAGTAAACCGGGGCAAAGTATTTGGTTATAGAATATAGCAATGTGTCTTACTAAGGGCAGCTTCACTGTCAGGGGAAGGCTATATTTAACTCACTCTTTCTTAATTGCTTTGATGTAGCTCTTTGAGCAATGAAATTTAATCTCATCGGAAACTTTCCTTTTTATAGATCCAAGGCCTTTCTTAGATAAAAAAAAATTGCATTTACCTCATTTAGAAGAGAAGAAATACTCCATCATCATGCAAAGAATAGTTAAGAGGACATTAATTATTTTAACATGGGACATGTCCTCACAATGTCTGAAATATGAGATGACTGCCTACATTTTCCTAAAGTTAATACATTTATACACTCACCTCCTCCTTGTACAAACCTTAGCAAAGGTTGAGCACAGAGTATATTTGTGTAAACTCAAAGCAGTCACTAGTATGTATCACAGATAAAGTGGGTCATGAAGATTTCCAGAAAACACAGACTGTACATTTATGCCTCTCTATTCACAACATATAGACAATATAGATGTGTTGGCTCCTTTAAAATTTTTTCTTTGTTTATAGAATGCAGATGAAATGTTTGGGGGTCATCAGAAACCATGCAGTGTATTTGTTAAGCAACAGTGACAGGAATTAGATATTGATGTTTCCTTGGGAGGTAGATAGTACCTCTTGGCATAACAGTGAAATTCCATCCATAGCTGGGGGAAAACTTCAGTGACTCTCCCTTAACCTTGGTTCTAGTCCCTTCTGTTATGAGAAAATTTTCACTGGTCTGATTCTAAATTTTCTTACCAATTGTATTAGTTGTCTTCATCCTTGCTGTATCTAAAATACTGACACAAAAGACTTAAAGCAGAAAGGACTTATTTTGCTTTATGGTTTGAAGAAATAGATTCAACTTCAGTGGAGAAAGTTTAATCGAAGGAGCAGGAAGCTAGTTAGTTAAAATAAAACATTTTATTTGCTGTTGACGAAGCCAGCCCAGTCAGTCAACAGGGTCTCGAGGGAGGGTGGGAGAATTAAAGAAAGAAAAGACAATTAGAAAATATTATAATATGACTCCAGCCAGTGCTGAAGTTGGTGTGGGGTGGTGGGCTGTGAGAAGCAGCTGGGTACTTGGTTGAGCATGAGCTTGGAACCCTGGATCATTATTGGACTGCAGGAGTTAGACTCTGCTCCTAGGCCCTGGGGTTCTTTTCATTTAGCTTCAGCTCCCCACAACCCCTCCCACAGAGAGGTCTATGGCCAACAGAGGAACAGGCCTCAGGCCCTAGAGAGATTTACATACTAACAGGTACCTGAAGGCCAGAGGGTGGAACCAATTAAGCATTCTTCCCCAGCCCCTCTCCCCTCTCTCCCTCTCTATTTAACTCAGGTCTGCCCTGGGTTTGGCGTTGGGGGGGGGTGCATCCAGATTCATCCACCATCCACCATGACATTAAAGCCTGTAAAAACTCACAGACCTTCTCATGTCATTGGGGCTGTGCGGTGAGGAACTGTGGAGCCACAGCAGGAGTGCCTAACTTCCAGCCTGGAGGAACCCTCAGCGTTCCTAGTCACCCAAACCACAGCTGGAGGAATTTTCAGCGATTCCCAGCTGCTCCACCTACAAAGTGGGTTTACTTTTTCACAGTCTGCTCTTATACAATTCTAGGTGCAAGCAACAAATAGGGTCAGTGCTTAGATCAAAGACAAAGTAGGCAAGGAACAAACAAAGCATAGATAAAGTAGTCAAACAAGACAATAAACACAGTCCCGTGGTCACTGTGTCTGAGGATTTATCAGATTGACCAAGATACAAGGAACACAATATATTCCTTAGCTGTATTCATCTTGAGCTTTTTCTTAGCCTAATGCAAATATTCTTATCACAGCCTACTCCCTTGTCCTTCTAGCCCAATGTAAATATTCTTGCCAGTATCCTTGAAGCAGCATCAAGGGCTCTCTACTTGCTGTCAGGAAGCAGAGAGGAATCAGTAAGTGGGCCCAGGCTATAAATCTCAAGGCAGGTACCTCGAGATCCACCTCCTACAGCAAAGTTCTACCTCCTAAAGGTTCTATAACTTTCCCAAACAGAGCCACCAGCTGAGAACCAGGTGTTGAAACACAGAAGACTGTAAGGGACATTTCATATTCAAACCACAATTTCAACAATTTCTATTTAGAATGGTAAGTAAAACGTCGTCTCCGAATGGGAGAAGGTATTGCTGTTTCAAATAGTTAAAGACAACTTTTATGTCATACATCCAGAGGAAAGTATTAGTTATCATTTTATTAATTCTAGTTCTCATTAAAGATAGCTAACACTTACGTTCATTTGAAATCACCATACTCTTGCTAGGTAGGTATGACTGAGTAGGGATCCAAATGTCACAGTTAATTAATTTGCCATTAATCCCAGAGCAGTGGGCGGTTGAAACAATGTCTCCAAAGAGCCATTTGACATCCTCCTCATGTCTCCACTTCTCCGAAGCTACCAGGGGAGCCATAAGCCATCTGTAAAGCTCATATTAAAGAATTGGTGTTTAGAATATAGAACTCATCTTGAGTGGGTGCCATGGAGAGGGTGTTCTAGAACACAGATGTCTGTACCTACCTTCTAGTTCCAGGTTCAGTGTGTCCCAACAATTCACAATGCCAATAAAAGTCAAGGTAATACCCATGGGGCTGATCAGAGGACCACAAGGCAAAAACCTTTGATTTGGAGAGGTCCTCATGTTTGTCTCAGGACTTTAGTCATACCACAGCACCACTCTGGAGACTAGGAAGGAGGTAAAGATTGTCTTCTGTAGAAAGTTTCCTTCAATACAATGCTGTGTCTGTCCCCTATAGTCTCATCCTGTTAGCTTATTGGAAAATTCAGGCATTTATTTTTTTATCTTATCACATCTATAGGATACCATCCTTTGAGTACTAAAATCTACTGACTAAGCCATCTGTGTTATTGCGCTTATCACAATGTTACAAATATCCTCCTTTCTTCTCCTAAGTCCATAGACAGATCTCTGAAAGGCAGAGGCTTCTTGATATTTCTCTGTCCTACAGACAGCTAGGAATGTGTCTGACATTAAACTGTAGATTGAGGGAGTGATGTGGCATGTTGATTATGTTGGTAGCTTCCAGAAAGATATGTAAACATACATCTTCAACAATTTATAAGCTCAATTATAGAAAGGTTATATTGAATGGCGTCTGCTGAAATAAAAGATGTAAAACGCTTTAAAGAAAATGCAAAAGTTTAACTTGGGGTCAGAAAATCATTTAATTAAATACAGAACAGAGACAAATGGTCTTTATTGAAATTGATATGGAAAATTCTTAGGAATCTTTATTCAATAGGAATCAATGCGACAGCACACCAGTTCAAACTGCAGTGCCACCAGTAGATCCTATTTCTATTGGGCATAGCACACTATTTGCTTTTTCTTATTTTAAAGATAAGAGCAACGTCTACAAGAAAGAAAAATGGCTGGGAGCTAGGTTCATGTTCAGATGGCTTGGTGTGACTGAGCCAGCATCCCCATAGAGTGCAGTCTTTTATCCAGTTTTACTTTAATTTGACTTCAGGAAGATTCCATTTATTTCTTCTTAATTTAAAAACAGCAAACTTTTAACTAGGTTCACTTTTATTTTTTGTAGGTAAAAGGGATGTATCACTAGATTCACATTTATTTTTGGAAATAGACTGCTTCTGTCCATGTCTCTTTCGCCAGCCCCTAATATTTTGAAATGGGTCTTCTTTGTACTTTAAGTTTAAGGTTTGTCTTTCATAAAGTGAAAGGATTATTGAAAAAGTGGTTTAAGTAAAAATCACTTTTTTCTTAGCCAGCTATGTAGAGGTAATTTATTACTATGATGGGAAAAAAGAAAGAAACTGGTAAGTCTTTTAAGAAGCAGTGGCTTTTAAATGTAGTTATACTTTTCGTCACTGAAACACAAGGTTTCACAGAGGAGAGGTTTATATTGGCTCGCAGAATGAGGGCACAGTTCTTCATGGCAGCAGCTGAGGCATCTCAGTCTGTGACATATTCTGTAACACTGAAATGGAATCAGAGAGCTTGGCAGTAAGCTATCCCTCAGCTACAAGCACTTAATGCCTATTCCTGGTAATGTACATCACCAACCAGGCCTTAAGACCAAACTTTTCTACAGACCTAACATAGCAAAAGCACCTGGGAGGCCCAGTACTCAAACATGCAAGTTGTAGGAGTAACGTTCCTTCATATTGCAGCACTAAGACTGAAAACTTTGAGAGTTTCACTTTTAGAAGTAGAAACTTGAAGCAGAGGAACACCAACAATGTTTAGGTAGATGTTACCCATCTTGTCTGTTTTATGATATAGTTTCATTATTTTTTAAAAAATATAATGTTTCTCTGCTTTCCAATTATTTTCTCTTCTGGATGTTTAATCAATGGCTCTCCAACCTTCTCTTCCTTAGTTACTGCTTACAGCTGTTAACTCTCCCCAGTACACAATCTTCTTTGAAACATGTGCAGTCCCATTTGTACTCAGACCATGTCTTTAGCTCTCACTATAAGGTTTAATTTCAATGTGCAATACCCAAGGATTTCATTGCCTCAGAACCAGCCTTGTGTTTTAGATAACAGCTTAACTCTAGGTACCTTCCTTTCATTCCCTCAAACTTATTTTTCTTTTCTTCAGATGAGATTCATTGGCTGTTTGCTCCAACTGAACTTGTCCTAAATTCTCTGGTTATATTGAAGCATAATCATTCTCTCTCAAACACCTGAATTTAACCTTTATATTAGTTTTTAAAACATCTTTTAAAAAAAGTTTCTCATGTGCAACTGGCCAATAACTATAGTATGCATTTTGTATTTTTTGTTCAAACATTGCTTCTTTTGTTTGAATTCTCTTTGGTATTCTCCAAGTCCAGTCTCATCTTACTGGGCATCTCAGTCATTGAGTCTTGTGCCAAAGACTCCACTCCTCAAACGTGGAAGGAGAAAATGGTGCCCTGTAGCTTGTGCCTCAAGCATCTTTGCCTCAGCTGATTAGAGCATGGCTGGGCTGCAATGTAAGCCTGGAATTTGGAGTAGGAATTTGGTTGAGGAGCAAAAGATTATGTTGGAATAGTTATACTTTGCTATTGTACAGATAGATGGCAGACAGGGCTAGACACAGCAAGAAAAGTTTGGCATTTAGTGGAAGGAAGCTGGCACAGACTTGAGTAGTTTCTTGAGAATTAAAAGGAGAAGCTATACCAGTCAGCCCCAGAGGCTTGAGAGACTTGTCTCGAGATGTTTGTAAATTTGAAGCTTATATTCTTGTATTAAGCCTCTCTTTATTTAAAGTTAACTGAATTCAGATTGTTTTTCCTGGGCAAACATTTTCTTATTCAGATACAACTTTTCTATCATAATGTTTTTATCCCTGAATTTAATTCATTCTTACAGCTAGTCACATGAAAGGTCTTAGAAGTTGTATTAGATTCCTTTTATAGAATCTCTCTACCGCCTCTCTCATTGTCAACAAAACCAAATTCCCTCTTCCTAACTTTTTTTTATTTCTATTACTATTATTATTATTTATTATTATTATTATTATTATTATTATTATTATTATTTTCTTCTGTTTATTTATTTACATTCCAAACCCTGACCCCCTCCTCGGTCTTCCACTTACAGTCTCTCTTACCATCCCTTCTCCCCTTCTCCTCTGACAGGGTGGGGCACCCCTGGATATTTCCTCAACCTGACATATTAAGTCTTTGCTAGATTAGGACCATCCTCTCTCACTGAGGTCAGACAAGGCACCCCTTTTGGGGAACAGATACAACAGCCAGGCTACAGATTTAGGAAAAGCATCCTCTCCAGTTGTTGGGGGAGCCACATAGACACTGAGCTGCACATCTGCGGCATATGTTCTGGAGGCCCATGCATGTTCTCTGGTTGGTGGCTCAGTCTCTGGAGTCATTACAGAGGAGGAACCATACTTGAAAAAAATGTTTATAAGATCAGGCTGTAGGCAAGTGTATGGGCATTTTTTTTTTTTTTTTTTTGATTTATGGTTGGTGTGGGAAGTCTCAGCCTAATACGGGTAGTGCTATTTCTAGGCAGGTTGTCCTGAGTGGTATAAGGAAGCAGGTTGAAGACAACAGAGTAAACAAGACAGCAAGCAGCATCCCTCTATGTCTTCTGTTTCAGTTCCTGCCTCCAGGTGCCTGTCTTGAGTTCTTGTTCTGATTTCCTTAGATGGACTGTTGTGTAGAAGTGTAATTGAAATAAACCCTTTCTTCCAACTTGGTTTTTGGTCATGACATTTTTATCACAGCAATAGAAACACTAACTAAGACAAGTCCTCTTAATATTATTTTCACTGTATACTTCTTTTTCTTTATCACTTATGTATTTGGCTTCATAATTTAGTCAGCAATTAAATAGATGCATCCTTCTTAAATCCTTGTCTTAACTAGAAGAGAAGATCTTGACTGTCAGGAGACATGACATTGTCTTCTTTTGATTTTCCCTCACTGTTTGTGAGAAATAAAATATTGCTCAAAAGTGTTGATTGTAAGTATTCAAGAACTATAATACCTAGAAGTACATGGAGATTATGTTTATGTATTTGTGTAGAACTGCTTCTGTAGATATAGCTATATTCATCTAAAAGAAATAATAAATTGGCCAAATATATACTTCTTATTGGCAAAACACAATGCCATTACAACCATGTTATATCCTCTATTTCATTTTTCTTTTTCTTTTCCTTTGGTAGAGATGTTTTAAGTAGTATTAAGTCCTTTTCCAATTGCCAGTCTGTGTGAGGAACAGCTCATTTGCTTTATTTTCTCATAGTTAAGCTTCTGGTTTGTTAGAAACACCAAAGAAGTATAGAACAAAGTTGTTTTTGATCCATCCCTGTTTGAAAGTGTTCATGTGAGAACAAAATCCATCTTCTTTGTCAGATGCTTGTTTTGAAATTTGAGAAATTTGGCAGGAAGTGGGAAATGAATTGCTAATAGTGTGAAAGGGCAGGAACTAATTAGAGAATAGAAGCGAGAGACAAACCCTGGGATGAGTGAACGTTCCTTCACGTCAATCAGCACCATTTTTTGAAATAATAAAATATAATAAGATAAAACAAAACCAAATATATCTGAATAGGACAAAGGAAACAGAAGGAAAAAAGCCCAAGAAAGCCACAAGAAACACATAGACATGGGGACCCACTTGTTCAAATACTTAGGAATCCCATTAAAAACAAAAGCAGAAGCTATAATACGCATGCAAAGTACCTAAAGGTTAAAGAAAAAAATTAAACATAAAATTAAAAAAACAGATAAAATAAGTAAACAAGAAAAAGAAAGAAGAAAAAAGAAAAAGAAGAGCCCTGATATGATATTACGAGACAAGGAACCTCTAGTAATGCCACTGAGTCCCATTTTTGTTGGCCACTGCTGGGCAGGTAGCCTACCCTTAAGAGCTGTTTGCTTCCCCCAGTGACACTTCCTTGGAGGAACCTAAATTTTCCTTTGCAAGTGGTTAGCAATTGGGAATTGCCTCTGCACTAGGGATGAGGGCATGTGTCTACTTCTTTCAGTTCTAGACCCTCCTTTGATGCAGACCCTTGCAGGTCCTGAAAGCCTTAGTGGTAAATTTTGCTGTTAATCAGAGATCATGAAAATGAAGAAATAGAAATAATAAGAAAGTAGGCATAATTACATAGTCATCAAGAAGAAGGATATTAGATTTCATTGAAAAATATAGTTTTAAAACAATTGTATGTCAAAAGTCAAGAAAAATATCTACTGTGTTGCATCTTTTTTGGTGTATGTGTATGAGGGGGTGGTGAGTGCATGTGCCTATATACATTTGTATGTAGAGACTAGAGTTTTCCACTGGTAGGCTAGCTGGCTGGCTCCTGTAACCAAGGAATATACCTGTCTTCAGTCTCAGGACAGGGATTATAAGAGTGTGATATCACAGCTAACTTTCACAAGTGGATTCTGGGCTCAATCTTGGGTTCTTAGGCTTTCATAGCAAGCCCTGTAACCACTGAGACATCTTACCAAATGCTATACCTAATTTTTAGTGAAAATTTTTAGTTAATAATTACCCATACAGTATTTTACCTTAATTTATAAAGGATATTTGTATTATAGCGAGACTTAAAAAATTTCTGATCCAATAACCTTGCCCATTTTGAAATATTTACTAATTTCAAAGCTGACTAGACACTTGAAAACCATCTTTCTCTGGTCTAAGTGGGAGGATGTCATGACATCACAGTTTGGACGCTGTCACATGCTGTCACACTGGTATTGTAACTGCAGCAACTGCATGCTGATGAACCACCTTCTACCAGGAATGTGTTTTGACAGTTCCCGTGAGGTTCCAGCAGCCTGGTAAGCCAAAGGGGGAACATATTTCAAATTAATTGCTCCCATTTTATGTGATAAAAAAAATCAGCCAGGCTCCTTTGTGACAATCTTGTTTTATTGTGTGAGTAATGAAACCACACATTTAATTGACAAGTGACAGTTCCTTGCTGTTCTGTTTCCTTTGCTATTCATTATATTGTCAGTGGGTGTCTGAGGTGCCAAGGATGCTTATAATGGGAGGAAGGCAGTATGAATGCCGGTAGCTAGGACAGGAGTTCCTTACTATTCTTGATCATGGTCTTCTGTTTGTTTTTGTTTCCAGTGTGAATAAATTGATTTTTTTTATTTGCTCCCTGTAGAAATCATATTTTAAATTTTTGTGAAACAAACAATTCTTCTGTACTGCAAATACTTTTTCAAGAGGAAAGGCTAGGAGAATGGCATTCAGTGAGGTTACTCAGAACAGAAGTAGAGAAGCTGATTAGGGTTCAGTCACTACTTGCTTTTATGGGAACACTAAATCTTGATTTGGATTTTCATGTAAGAAGTCTAACTTCAAAAGGTAAAATTCCTAGTCACCAGATCACGTAAGATACATTTTACTGTTGTCCTAGTGGCTTAATCAGTACACAAGTACTTTCATCAATCTGGAGGCCAAAAGCCCAAGAACAAAGTTCTGTGAGTGCCACACTGGACGTATCAAGATAAGTTGCTTTCTCACTGTATTCTCACAGGATGGAGCCCATACACTGAGTGAGGTAGATGCGGATATAGGAGGGAGGGAGGGAGGAAGAGGGAGACCACATTCTTGTCTTTTCTTAGAAGGGTACCAGTGATACTTGAGAACTTCACCATTTCAACCTCATGGGCAGATAACAAACACTCAGCTCATAGGGCTTGTCACCTTGTAAGATCCAGCCTTTATCACTGATGCTGGACCCACCCAGCTTAATGAGGGTGAGTTGGAGGGTTGAGGCTAGCCACCTCCATCTTGTACTCCACATTGTTTTCTCCTCCTCCTCCTCTTCTTCCTCCTCTGCCTCTTCCTCCTCCTCCTCTCCTCCCCTTCCCACTCCTCTCATCTCCTCTTCCCCTTCTTCCTTTTCTCATCTTCCTCTTCCCCTCTTCCTCCTCCTCCTCTTCCTCTTCCCCCTCTTCCTCCTATTCCTCTTCTCCCTCTTCCTCCTCCTCCTCTTCTTTCTCTTCCTCCTCCTCTTCCTCCTCTTCTTCCTCTTCTTCCTCCCCTCCTCCCCCTTCCCACTCCTTCTCTTCTCCTCTTCCTCCTTGTTCAGCAAAAAGTGCTTTACTAATGCCTGCATTGTGTTTGGTATCTGTTCCTGTCAAACAACAAACAAGCAACAAACACAAAATGTAAGCTTTTTCAAAATATGTAACACTGATCTCTCACTAGCAGTGAGAGACACCCAGAGGTGTCATATTTCATCGTTGTGTGAACCGTAAGGGAGCTGAGGTGAATGGGGTACCTCAAGTCCAAGAATATAAGATTCACAGCCCCAGAACCTGTGGGACACATAGATTTCTCACTCGTGGAATAGCATGGTAAGAAGAAAAGTAAAAAGCAGTTAGCTAAAATTCTGAATTGCTGAAGGCTGGGTTCCAGCCAGTGTAGCAGACACAAAGGAAGCCTTGTGCGAACTTACAAGCACCTTCACAGCTTCCTCTTCATTTCCACTTAATGCTCAGGAAAAAAAAAGCCTATGGATAGACTATGACAGAGAGTCAAAAATTGTCATACAGAGATCACAGCCAAGTAAACACATATTGTTGGTTAAGGATGAGGTGGGGGCAGTAAAGCTGGCCCTGGCAGAGGGGTTGTAGGTGAGCCAGCCAGGGTGAGAACACAAGAGAGCTGGTCCCATCACTCTCTGCTGTGAGGTGGCATGGGTGTGAGGGTTATACTCTCCTCTGCCCCCTACACCTGGGGAGTTCATGAGAGCAGATGAGCTGGCCCTTTTCCTCCTCTGCTGCGACACTCACTCGGGGGAGGGGGCCCTACATCTAGTCTTGGCAACACACAGCTAGCTCTGCAGGTGTGAATGCAAGTGAGCCAGCACTGATGGCTTGAGACCTGGAGAGCTGACCGTAGGTCCTGCTTGTGGAAGCATTGGGTAGCCTAGGCAGAGCAGTGCTGGAGAGTTCATCCTGGTGGTGTGAGTAAGGCAAAGCTGACAGGCTGACCAACTCAGCTACCACACAGGCCCAGATGCAGGGCTCTGAATTGACCCACCCCAAAGTCTGTACCATCTGCAAACGGTTGGGGCATGTGTTTAGAGAATATCTTATGTCTGTAGAGATGTGTGCCTGTCAATAATAAATCTGATGGCCTATGGCTTAGGCAGAAAATAGGAGGTGGGACATCCAGGAGACAGAAAGGATTCTGGGATACTTTCAAGCACAAGAAGGATGTGATGAGTACAAACACATGGTGCTTGAGCACAAGTAACCAGCCATGTGATGCAATGTAGACTAGAATAAATGGGATATTTCAAGTTATAATCTAGTCAGAGAAGAGCCTAGCTGTATGGTCAAGGTATGTGAGTCTTATTTCTTGGACATAGGGCTGAGACTAAGAACCAAACCAACCTTATACACATGTAAAAGGGCTAGTCCTTGTGATCCAAGGCTGCAGGAGCTGTGTGAACCAGGACAGCAACAGGATAACTGAGAAGAATCCAGATGAGGGTTCAATACTGATGGTGTCACAGAAGCTAGAAATCTCAAACCAGATCAATGACTCATGGCAACGAACATTTACAAGTGACGAAGTGTGGGTAGAGAGATGTCCTGTAGGACACACTGTTGAATCACTCCAGCTTCCACGATGAGATGTTTTCTATGTCTATTGTTTGTTTGCCTCCTTGTGTTTTAGTTTTAGAGGAGGATGTGGCAACAGTGAAGGGTGAATATGAGGGGATGGGAGAGCAGGACTGGGAGGCATGATGTGAAACTCACAAAGAATCAACAAAAAGTTAAAAAAAAAAAGATGGGGTGGAGGAACCATACAAGATCAAACCTAACAAAGACCAAAACATTCCACCATGTGACAGGCAGGAAGTACCATTACTCTGATTTGGCTGGAGCATTCCTTCCTGTTTGGGAAGGTAGCAAGCAGACAACCAGGAATATCCATTACAGATTTCATGCGTAGTCTGGTCACCTTGGAGAGGAGAAAACAAGAGAACCTGGCTCCTTTGCTTAAAGCTTCCCTAAGATTGAGGTTCAGTAGCATTACAGACCTCCTGATGAGCAGCCTAACAGGAGGCACTACTCTTCTGACCACTAATTAAGTAAGGGTAAAGCCAAGGAGACATTTCCTTCTCTCAGACTGGTGGTGGCTCAGGTATGAAGCTATGGCTGAAAAGTGAGTTGGGTCAAAAATTTCTTAATACTAAAGAAGCACTGTGGCAAAGTACCTGCTCGTTGACACTAAAGGTCATTCAGCATTCATGTAGCATATACATGGATGGCAGGCACTAGATTGGTGGGATATTTCTCCTAACTGAGAGGGTTGTTCCCACCGATGGGCAGGTAAACGTTCCCAATCTTTTCAAAGTAACACTGCTGATTCATGTAAGGTAACAGGATTATTCTTCAGGAGACATGAGAGAGACGGAAGAAGAGAAAAAATAAAACTAGACTTTTTACTTCAAAATAGTTATCAAATCACAAAATAAAGAGCTCCAAGAATCACAAAGATTAAAATACACATATAAAATTAAGGTAGACCTACATCCAAACTGCTGAAAATCAGGATGGAAATGTGTGCAGTAGCTTCCGGGGTTGGAAACGCATTACATATAGAAGGGGAGGAAACAAGCTAAAAATGATTATTTACTGCTCGTCAGACATTGTCTCTACCAGAAGAAAGCTGAGTGACAACTTTAATGTTAAGAAATTGCCTCATCAATTAACCTCTATGCTGATGAAAATATCACTCAGACAATATCCTTAATAAGATGGGTTTTAAAGCAATAATAAAGTTAGGAGACACTCTTGTTGTAAGATCTACGGTAGCAGAAATGTTTAAAAATCTCTTCTGCAGATAACTGAAATATATGTGTATGAAGAGAAAGGAGGTGTTCCAGAAGTTGTAAAATTAATATTAGACAGGTTGGCCTTACCTGCATTTCCTGCAATATGTAAGTGATTAGAAGTGTAGCAATAGGTTATTTCATAAATAACACGGGTAAAAGAAGACATAGAAAGATGGTGGCACAATAGGAAGGAGAGACTGGAAATCTAGATTAAAAGTATTTCATACTATACTTGAAGTGGTATGTTATAATTTAAAAGTAGATTGTAAATGAAAGATGTTTCCAATGGCAACCCAAAGCAACTGAGAGTAGTTACATAAATAAGTCAACAATGAATATAAGTTGAATCATCAAAAACATAGAAGTAGTAGGTTAAAAACATAGAGAGATTAAAAACATAGGTTAAAAATATAAAACAATCTAATCAATGACAGATTTAAATCTAAACATATGAATACTTATATGAGATAATCCCAAACACTCAAAGTAAAAATGAGGGGTTCCCAGATTTGAAGAAGGGAGCAGGCAGGGTATAATTTGACAAATTCATTTTAAAGATATGAATGTCATAAAAAGAAAACACCCCACACATGTACACACACACACAAACACATAAACATCCATTCATATATATAACATAGATATATGCAAACTAAGAGAGTTAATGCTGACACCCTTTAAGTTAAATTTCAGAAAAAAGGCATAGTTTTACAATTAGAAAAGACAAAAAATGATGATAAAATGATCAATTCACATAAAATTGATTCAATTCTTATATATGTCTTATTCAAAAAAGAGGTTTAATATATATTAATATATATTAATAATATATATATATATATATATATATATATATATATATAACCCTGATTGATCAAAGAAAGTTTAAACAAAGCTTCAGCCATCATTAAAGATGGAGAGATGCTTCTTCCAGCAATCACTAGGCAAATGGACACTCAATCAGCAGTGACAAAGATATCAACAAGACTTGGTGCTTCCAAGCAGTTTCACCAGCAGCAGAATAAGCGTTGCTTTGCACCACTCAGAGAACATTCTCCAGAAAAGACCATATCCAACAATTGAATAATTTGTGAATAATTCAAAAGAATTAAAATCTTGTAAGGTAGGTATGTTGTATGAATACTCTGGAATCAAATGAAAAATTATTGTAAATCTAGTTGGGTGATTACCAAATATTTGGAAGCTAAACAACATACTTGCAAATAATTGGCTGATGGGGGGAGGAGTTCCAAGACAAGCTGATAGTATTTCAAATTAAATGAGAATTAGTATTCAATAACAAAACTTGGCATCTAAAGTAGTGTTTAAAAATGAAGCCTTATATTAGAAGTGAAGAAAAGTTGTGAATTAATATAATTTAAGGTTCTATATCAAGAAGGGGAGAAGAAAGAGCAAATAATTCCACCCCAGTCAGAAGAAATTGTAAGGACTGGAGCTGATGTCACTGACATCTGGTAAGAGCAAAAGCAACAAAGCTGCTGGGCTCAAACTCTGATTCCTAAGGGGGATTGAATAAAACAGAAAAACCATTAGACCACAAATTTCAACATTAAGAAAATTGAAATTTGGACTTGAAGGATGAATATGATGACAAAGATGATGATGGCTATGAAATATGCTGTCACGTGTAGAAAGGTAGCAGCATCCCTGGTCTCATAGCTTCTCTACTCTAGTTAAGATCATTAAAAAATTCTTCAAGTATTGCCAAATGTTCAATAGCAGGCAGTAATCACTGCTTAAGATCAGTTAAAAATATGGGGAAAGCCGGGCGGTGGTGGCTCACGCCTTTAATCCCAGCACTTGAAGCAGAGGCAGGTGGATTTCTGAGTTCAAGCCCAGCCTGGTCTACAGAGTGAGTTCCAGGACAGCCAGGGCTACACAGAGAAACCCTGTCTCAACCCCCACCCCCCAAAAAAAAGTATGGGGAGAATGTAACTCTACATTGGAAATAACAGAGGTTCAGCACCATTGAGCTTCCTATTATTAAAAATGGTAATAAGGAAATATGTGAAATAATGTCATAATAAATTCAATATCTTACCTGAGATGCCAAATTCTTTTAAAAAATAAAGTTACTAAAAATAATTAAATAAATCATTGTCATAGTGCTATTTCTGCTTGGGAAAACTACTGGCTATAAAGTGTTCTCGATTATGTAAAGGATAAATACCAAGTCTACACATCCTATTTTGGATGTGATTAAGTGACTGGAAAGATTTCAGAATATTTTATATCTGGTATTTCTTTTCTTTATTTATGGGTTTCTGGAAATCAAATATTGACTTTGTGCCCACTAAATAAACATGCCTGTAGCTGATTTACACTCCCCAGTTCTTATTTCTGTTTTGAAAAGATTTATTTGTGTGTGTGTGTGTGTGTGTGTGTGTGTGTGTGTGTGTGTACACGCGCATGCTCGCGCACATGCGTGCATGCGAGCACATGCATGTATGTAGTTGTATATCTCCATGGAGAACTGAAGAAGTTGTTAGATATCCTGTATCACTCTTCAACTGTTCTTTTGAGGTGGCACATGTAGAGAGGGTGGGTGGAGGGAGAGGTTCTCTCCCTGATCTCATGGCTTGTGTATTCTCAGCTAGGTAGGAAGCCATCAATCCTCAGACCTCCTAGAGTTAGAGGTGTATACATTGGGTGCCTAACTTTCTTATGTGGGTGATGAGATCCCAACTCTGGTCCTTGTGGCTATGCAGAAAGTGCTATAAGCACTGACCTTTTCCTTCAGCCCCCAGATAGTGTCCACATGCATCAACACTATCGTGTACTGAAGGTAACTTTACTTTGATACACAAAATAGCATCCTGGTCCCATTGTTTATTCTGCTACTCAGGAGTTTTGGAGGCTGAAATTTTCTTCTTATCACTTGGTCTTCTTATCAAAAATAACCAATGAATTACAAAACTAAACAATAAAATCATGGATCCTCATATTATTTATTTCATTGTTTTTGTTTGTTTGTTTGCTTGTTTTTTTTTTGTTTTTTTTTTTGTTTTTTGTCAGTTTTCCAGTTCTCAGCATTTGTTGAGCCTCTTTCCAGCCTCTTTCTCTCAGGTTGTTAGAGAGACTGGAAGCAGGATGACGTTGACATTAACATCTTTAGTGCAGTGTGAAGCAAATGCTTAATATTGCTGTGCCCTTTGTCTTTTCCTTATTTTCAACCAGAGACCCCTCTGCTCTACTTCCTATTTCTTAGAATAACTTGATTCTGTTGTTGTTACTTAGATTAAATCTGCAGAGGCACTTGAAAGTTTTAGAACTATTATACAGATTAAGTTGATCATCACTATTTCATAAACAAATAAATAAATATCTAAATATTTAAATAAATAAATAAATATTTATTTCATAAATAACTCTATACAGAAGGTTGAATTTCTAGGTGAAAGCGATCTGGGTGAATATCTTAAGATATATAAAAAGGTTTTCTTATGAATATGTATTTTTTTTTTCAGAAAGGCCCTCACTATATACCTTGACTGGCCTGAAGCCCCTGTAAACACATGATTTCTAACATAGCATTTATAACTAAAGATGCATTAGAAACACTGCTTTGTTGAAAAAGTTCCATTTTTTTCCTGACTGAATTAAAGCAACGTTTGCCATTGAGGACAGACATGGACCTACACAATGATTCATTCCATGACCTTCAAAAAGAAAAAGTCAAGCGTGTCACCTTATAATAAAACAGGAGACCAAAGAGACAGGTCTTATTACCTTGAAGGTCAGCAACCATAATAAAACAAACATTTTTATTAGTGAGTACTTTCAAAAATTTAAAGAGTAAAATAGGCATAAAATGACACAAAATACGTGTTCTATATTGAATTAGAAAGGAAGTATGCATCTCATTAAGTCTAGAATCTGACTTCAGATACAAATGTCTGTCCAAACACCACTGGAAATTTCTTATCTTAGAAATGGTATTTTAACCAGGATCAAACAACAAAGAAGCCAATTAAGATTTCTCTAAATTGTCAGTTAATGTTTTAGAAACAATAAAAAGTAGAAAACCGGTACATCTGAGAATATATTTAATTTTTACTGTACCACATTTTATTTTAAAATTTAGGCCTTCCAGAAATACCATATTTTTTCACAGAAGCAAACCTAGGAGTCTGCTTCTGGAAAAGTCTTGGGGTTTGGTTATGAGAATAACTCTACAACATCTGTGCTTTAGAACTGTGTAATACAGTCAGTTTGCTTCTGTCACTGCTAAAAACAACTGTCTTACCATACCTGTCTTGGATTCTATTTACACAAGGAAGTCCACATGTCCTAGAAAAAAAAAGGGCTGACCTTGGCAAAGAAAGGATCTTGAGATGCTGAAATTAATATTGTTCTTGAACATGAAATGAGCCAAAGTTTTTTCGAATTGGAATATGCATTGTAGGAAAGTAGATATTTTTCCAGAAATAGATATGTCCTCCAACACCTTTTAGAATTGGCATTAGTAGTGACAGGATAGGGTCCAGAGGAAAGCAAGTTCACATCCATATTAGTTACAAAGGTGTTAAGAGAGCTCTGCAGCAGAGAATAATGGGGTGACTTAGATGTTGCCATCTGAGAAGGCCCTGTTGCTTTCTCTGCGTGGGATGGCCAAGTGAGAAAACAGATTTACCCAAATCATGGAGCTGGGGGCCAGCAGTCTAGAGCCAGAATCACAGGGAGCACCCCAAAAAAGAGTTGAGCCTTCCTTAGAAAGACCAAGTATTGGGTGTTAGAAACACCATAGTAACTCAGCTTTTTCAAAAGATAATGCCTAAAGCAACCAGAGGGGTCATGTTATCATTTCTGGTCATCTTCCACACCTGTGTGTTGTGTACATCCTAGTGCCCAAATTTATTAGAAGACAGATTTATGAAGAAGCCTGAGTAGTGAAAGATCTAGGGGTCAGGGCAAGTGGGAGGCATGCAAGGCATCCAACCTAAGAGCAAACAAAGGACCGAATCATTCTGGCCACAGAGGACACCATATGCACAGCTCCTGCCATTATCAAAATGAATTCGACAGGATTAACTTCTGGGTTCCCAGAGGGTGTGAACTACAGGACACAGGTTGTTTTGAAGAGGTTGTGATAAATAAATAAAAATCTTCCATTAGGAGAAAAAAAATGAAGTGTTATCCTTTTAAGAGCATTTGGAGGTCAGTGATTGCCTAGAGGAAACAGCAGCAGAGAGGGAGCAGGGACCAGCAGTGAGTTAGCACAATCAATGCTAAGTGAAAGTGAGGCTGCGACCATGTCAAGTTTGGAGAAGGTCTGTCAGAGCAAACAGTGTAGCTGACAGGCTGCGCAAGCCTACACCCCTGAAATCTGCTGGAAAGGGAGTAAGGTATGACTCCTCAGGTTTGCCTATATAAAATAATAAGCATTAGAACCAGTCATTGGAAAGTGAAGGTGACCACCAAAACAGAAATACAGGGCTCTATTATTCACTATTCATGTGTAATTTGTACCTATGTTAACAATAATGGTTTATAAATAGTGCTGGTGTCTACAGGGCATTTGTATTGTGAGCATGGTGGCTAAAGGACAACATCTCATTTAACTTTCATTGATTAGGTCTTCTTCTTATCATTTCATAGTTTAAGAGAGTAAGCATAAGCCAGGTCTCACAGATGGTGGGAGCTTGTGCTCGGGCCACCTGACTTCAGAGGCCTCTGGTTTAATCATCAACCATGCTATATTTTCCAATTATATAAAGTTTGTACTGATAACTTTATCATTCTAAAAATCAGTCATATCTTAGTTCTTTAAAAAGATAAATTTGGAAGATATTTCTAGGTCATCGTGCCCAAATTACATAAAAATGGCTAAGTTTATCAAGATGTGTGCACCCCCCCCCCATCATGAAAGGATACGAGAGATGTACATCAACTGACACCCCCGTAACGGGTACTTAGGCTCTCATTCAGTCTGGCCAGATGCCATCCATCTGGCTGTGCATCCTGCTAGGTTTCTTTAGTAATCTATTTCATTGAAGCAGTGCATATCGCAGCCTACTACTTGGGAGCCCTCTTCAAAACAGACATAAAAACTGCAGATGTGATCATGCTGATGAAAAGCAAGGAAGTTTCTCTTCAGGAAGCACAGCCAAACATCTCACACCATCTGACAACTAATCCCAGGAAGGAGAAGTTTCCCTTTGCTTGAAGGGATGAACATTTCTTCCTGAGACTCCAGTGTTTGATCAAATGACTGAGGGATGCTGGGATAGGCCCTTGTGGCTCAAACCTCATCTCTTGCTTATCTTAATGTAGCTGTGTTTGGAATTTTGTCTTTGAAAGAAGTCAGCTGGATGACTTCAGCTGTTGTTGGATAGTCCAAAACAAATTTCCTTTTACTTAGGGAAAAAGATATACAGGGATTTACACCAGCAAAATGAATGAGAAATTAAGTGGCTCATAGTTCCTCATGAGTACAGTGGAGCAGCTAGCTTCTTCTCTGAGCTTCGATTCTCAGCTGTCAATCACAATATATTAGCTAAGGTACAAAAACATTGAAGTAGAAAAGAAACAAAATTGCTAGTGGGACTTCACATCAAAAGTGCTTCTCTTTTACTTTTGAAATGGAATTGTTGAGCTGTAAAAGCAAGCTATAAACAGAAAGAAAATATTTGTTAAATGACCATCAAATAAAAATCAGGTTTCTGGAACATGTAAAAAGTATTGTTACAGTTCAAGAATTGACAAATGAGCAAGTTCATTTTAAGGAAAATAAACACATGACTTAAACAGATTTTTCCCTAAGGAAGGTTTGTAGATACTTTAAAGAAAAACAAACACTACATGTTACTAAATATCATTGTTCATGGGGGAAATACAACTGTACCATGGGAGAGAATAAGTCGGCAATTAGAACAGCTAATATCAAAAATATGATTTCTCCAAGTGGTTGTAATATCACAGGACAAGTGAGACTTGCCTATAGTTTTCTGGGGAATGCAAGATTTTGTTGTCATGTTGAAAAATATCCTGGGAGGTTTTTTTTATGATTATATATACATTTCCTGTATACATGGCAAATTCAAAGTAGGCTGGGGCTTTTGATCTTCCTGAGATTAGAGGCTGGCTATCATTGAGGCAGAGGAGACAGTTAATGCTGCACCTCTACAGGATATAAACATAAACCTTGCTCAGAATCAGTACATCTGTTAATGATCGGATCCATCCCTTCTTTGTCTTTTGTGGGACATTAGTGACTAAAAGTACAACAACATTAGCTGGGAAGTGTTAGACTAAATGTAGAATACGTTAAGTCACTACCTTGCCATGGCATGTCTACACTGATTTATCAGAGTTGAATTTATCTCAAAAGGTCTCACTGGGTGGATTTAATATGCAGAGCACTTTACTGGTGACATGGAAAAGGGACTTTTAAAAGAGTAAAGAGAGAAAGCAACTTTTATTTGTAATTTTGAAAAGTTGTTGGATGCCGATTCTGCGGTACTAAACCATGGAGGATGGAACAGTGCTTTATTCTTCACAACATTACTGCCACCTATCTCTATTTAGCACAAGAGGAAACTGAGGAAACAAGTGACTTTCTCAAGGTCATAGTGACTAAGTGTCAGGAGGGAGTCTAAAAGCAAAATCCACTTTAATACTAATACCTTTGCCACTGGCTACTGGGCTGCTGACCCAGCTGGCTGCACTGTGATCTTTCAGATATTCGCTGCATCCACAGCAAGCCTATTAGGTTTTTTTCCCCTTAACTGCTTGCCTTACTACTGAAACCTAAAAATAGAGAGAAAGGTAACACTGAAACCTCTACAAAAACATTTGAGCTCCAAAGAATAATCCTTTCGAAAAGATGAAAATTTAAAACAACCATATTTCAAAAACAGAAGGGTGAGAAATGTTAACATTGTCACACAGCCCAGTCCAGCTGTGACAGTGTATGTATGAAAACAGACTGACATTTGTTTATAGTTCACATGAGGAAGACAAGGATGAAAATGATGTAGACCAGGCTGGGAACCTCGGGACAGGGAATCTGACATCCTCTCCTTCCATGCTGACCCAATCAGAGTAGATCGAAAAGATAATTCAGCAAATTACTATTGATTTGACTCATCACATTAATAAACTCTTGGGCCCATTCAAAAAGCATTCATAAACCCCAAGAGACCACCAAGGAGCCGATTGTGATGCAATCGCTTTAGGGTCTTCATTCAAGTTTGGGACCCCCCTCCCTTCCTGATGCAGCAGAGGGGTGGTGGGTGGGAAGACTGAGCTTCCAGCAGGACCAAGTGTTATAGGAAAACACCTAACAAATAAGGGTTTCTAACCTGGCACACATCTGATTGGGGGACCATTATGAAATTTTGTTGTCCTTTAGCATAATTTGGTTGGTGCTAGGAGCAATCCATTAACTTAATTTCTGCTTTCCTCTGCATTGGCATTGGTGGTTGTTAGAAGTGAAGTGTCAAGGACAGGCTTGTAACCTAGAGGTGCAGATTTGTTGGAGAGTGTCCCGGAAACTGATGCTAGGTGTCTGCTTGTTAGTTAACTCCAGTTCAACCTTAGGCCAGGTTCTTTAAGAGGTAGTCTGAACCCAGGATCTGGTTTCTCAATACTTAGTATATTAACATACTATATTATTATGGAGGCACCTTGCAAGATAATTTAAATTCAGTTGGTCTTTGTTTTAAAATAAAAAGGGTTGAAATCAATACTAAAACCCTTCCTCTCTCCCACCAGCCGATCTTTATCAATGGAACAATTTTGGTCATGAACTTGGGCTAGATGTCTCCCTCCTCTTGTGTCCCTAGGACAAAGCATGCGTTTGTAACAGTAGCTTTACTACAAATTCTTAATGGCATCATAGCTAAGCATCATGTACAGTGGGGAGTCCAGCAATTGCAGCAGGTAGCCTAAGACTTGACTCTTTTTATTTACTTCTAATCTTGAGTCGAGGCTTCTAATTCAGTTGCTTGACTTTATTTAGATTTCTACGCCAAAGCGTAGAAAGTTGGCACCACGTTTCTGTAGACAATCTGGTCACAAGGGTTCAGAGATAGCTGTGAGTAAAACTTGCAACCTCTTTGCCTCTTCTGGTTTTCAGTTATTGAGCTCTTACTGTTATCCATCAGAGAGTGTATTGTGAGTTTTACCCAGAAAATTTCACTGTAGCAACCTCTTCAAAAATAAAAACATTCTGCCAGGTCATGATAACCTTGGACACAGTCACAAAGTGAGGGACTGACTGGAAATGAAACTCAGATCTGCCTCCTGGTCCCAAACTTCACGCTTCTGACCCCCACGTGTTTCTAGTTCTCTTTCTAGACTAGTCACCATATAGTCAGGTTGATATTTACAGTCTTTAGGCAAGACTATTACAGTTAAGACCTTATGCATTAAATTGAATTTTCAGCTAAGAATGGATATATTTAATGTATCAAGATAGTTGTGACTGTGGCTCTACAGTATGGATTTAAATGCAGACAATAATTTACATCCCATATACGCTAGCTGTGAGCCCTTGTCCAGTTTTCAGTTTTCCAAGAATTGAATCCCATCATTTATAATAGAAGGATATTGGTATGGCCTGAAGAAATTGGTTAAGGGGGTTAAAAGACAAACCATAGAAAACATTTAGCATTTGCTTGACTCATAAATAATTTTAATAATATTTGTGTGGGGCCACTCACCCTTTTGAAATAATTTGTATATAAGATTTCAGAAGTCCTGAACACCTGGTACAGAGATGTACTTGAATTAAAGTCTTCAGTTATTGCAAGAAGTTTCAGATAGTATTTAAGCCTTTTTCTGACATTGTTGTAGTTGTACACATTGTATACTATGTTATAGTATATACATTATGGTTAAATTAATCTCAGCATCAGTACCTCAATGTACCTAGCATAACCTCTCTATTCCTTCCATCCACATGATCAACGTGTAAGAGAAACAACATGGTATTCCCAGTATAAGAGACTTGCCTTACTCCTCCCTCACTCCCACACGTTGCCTGTGTCCATCATACTATCTCCAGGCCCGAGTCCAATGTCACATCCTTCATGGCTTTTTGTCATCTCCTTGGTGAGAAGTGTTGTTACCTCACAGAAACTTTCCTCATCCTTACCACAAAACAGAATCACCTGGAGCACTTGTTTCAGGAGCGGTTGCCTCAGTCAGTCCAGATCTGCATGAATGAATTCTGTCCTGAGAAACTGCATTTCCAAGAAGTTGCCATGGGAAGCTGCTGATAGAACCCAGTAACTCCACTTTGTCAACAGTACCTGAGATCAGTGCTTCTCAACCTTTCTAATTCTGTAACCCTGTAATGCAGTTCCTCATGCTGCGGTCACCTCTAACCATGAAATGATTTTTGTTGCTGCTTTGTAACTGTAACTTTGCTATGTTTGAATTATAACGTAAGTATTTCTATTAATAAAGGCTTGCCGAAGGGTCATGACCCATAGGTTGAGAAAGTCTGCCTTAGAACATGCTTGCTTATAGCATTTACTATTGTTATTGTTATTCATAGACCATAGTATTTATTGGTCACTTGTTAATTGAAACATTCTGATGGATTATTTTATGCATATTATTATTTCATTCTCATCATAACTACTGGTAGATAGACTCTATTACGCTTGCTATTTTTTGATGAATCACAGCCTTTGGATATGACAAATAATTCTGCAAATTCAACTGGGTAGTAAGAAGGACACTTGGAATTTAAACCACTTTTTTTTTTTTCAAATTCTTCTATCCTATTGCTGGTGACTAAATGAGGGAGGTTTGGCAAAGCTCTGGGATTCTCTTTGCACCCCCTGTGGTCTCTGTTAGCATGGATAGAAGGTAGGCTATTTTGATACATTTATAGATATGGCTTCTTGTGATTTAAGTCTTTTATGAACTAAATTTAAAAATATATAGTGCTTGATCCACCATGCTCGGCACCAACAGATTGGAAAAAGATCTTTACCAATCCTACATCGGATAAAGGGCTAATATTCAATATATACAAAAAACTCAAGCAATGAAACCCTAATCAAGTAACCCTATTAAAAATGGGGTACAGAGCTAAACAAAGAATTCTCAGCTGAGGAAACTTGAATGGCTGAGAAGCACCTAAAGAAATGTTCAACATCCTTAGTCATCAGGGAAATGCAAATTAAAACAACCCTGAGATTCCACTTTACCCCTGTCAGAATGGCTAAGATCAAAAACTCAGGTGATAGCAGATGCTGAAGAGGATATGGAGAAAGAGGAACACTCCTCCACTCTTGGTGGGATTATAAGCTGATACAATCACTCTGAAAATAAGTCTGGCGGTTCCTCAAAAAATTGGACATAGCATTTCCTGAGGACCCAGCTATACCACTTCTGGGCATACGCCCAGAAGATGCTCCAACATATAACAAGGACACATGCTCTACTATGTTCATAGCAACCATATTTATAATAGTCAAAAGCTGGAAAGAACCCAGATGTCCTTCAACAGAAGAATGGATACAGAAAATGTGGTACATTTACACAATCGAGTATTACTCAGCTATTAAAAACAACGAATTCATGAAATTTTTAGGCAAATGGATAGAACTAGAAAATATCATCCTGACTGAGGTAACCCAGGCACAAAAAACCACACATGGTATGCACTTACTGATAAGTGGATATTAGCCCAAAAGCTCTAAATACCCAAGATAGAACTCACAGACCACATGAAGGTCATGAAGAAGGAAGACCAAAGTATGAGTGCTTCGGTCCTTCTTAAAAGGAATAACAAAATACTCAAGATAGCAAATATGGAGACAAAGTGTGGACAGAAACTGAAGGAGGGGCAGTCTCCACCTGGGTTTCCATCCCATGTTCAGTCACCAAAGGCAGACACTGTTGTAGATGCCAGGAAGTGTATGCTGACAGTAGCCTGATATAGCTGTCTCCTTAGAAGTCTGTCAGAGTCTGACATATACAGAGGCAGTTGCTCACAGCTAACCATTGAACTGATCATGGGGTTCCAAATGGAGGAGTTAGAGAGAAAACTGAAGGAGCTGAAGAGGTTTGTGGCACCATGGGGAGAGCAACAATACCAACCAAGCAGAGCTCCCAGGGTCTAAACCATCAGCCTGGGAGCACACAGGGAGGGACCCATGGCTACAGCTGTATATGTAAAGGAAGATGACCTTGTTGGGGCATAGGTAGGAGAGGAGATCCTTGGTCCAGTGAAGGATGGAATTTAAGGGCAGGGAGGTGAGAGTGGATGGATGTGGACACACCCTCACAGAAGCAGGAGGAGGGGGCATCGGATAAAGAGTTTCTGGGGTTGATGGGGAAAGGGGATAACATCTGAAATGTAAATAAAATATCCAATAAAAATACATAGTCCTTAATCTGTAAACTCAGCAGAATAAATTACTGACTGTATATACAGAGAGTGGTTAACCCTACTATCTTCAGCTTATTAATCATCTCTAGGACATACAATTCCACCAAAGTTAACAGCGATGAAACTTGAAATAGCATCTAAGATGTCAAAAATGGTGGTGGTAGGTATATCCTGAGCATAAACACACTGTCTGAGGGACAGGAAGAGAACTGAATTTGAAAGAGAAGAGCATCCAGAGTTACTAAGATTAGAAAAGAATTGCTCCAAAATGATTTTAAAATTCTTGATGGCTTTTTTATGAAACCACGACTTCTAATACTGAACAGAAATGCTCAGGTTCAAAAGATTCAGAAGAAGGATTTGTTGCAATATTATTGAAGCCAAAGCTGGAATCTCATAAAGACTGGAGTCCAATTAGCATTTTGCAAATGGCTTTAAAGCAAAGAGTTTTATGGCTACTTGAGTTTTGGTCCCTGTTAAGAAAAATGTGTGATTCAAAAGAGTCTTGAATGAATGGTTTCAGCTATGAGACTGCCAGTGTGTGTGTGTGTGTGTGTGTGTGTGTGTGTGTGTGTGTGTGTATACATGTCTCCGGGGTGTTCTAACTTATTCCACATGGAGATGTACCCAAGAACGCAGGAAGAGTAGATGGAAAGTTCTAGAAGTGCTCTAAAACTTGTGGTCTGAATATTTCCCAGCTGCCTCCCTGAGCTGCAGCTCATTACTTGGCTGTAATTAGTAAACACCCTGCTGCTCCACCGTTTTGAACTGTGAGTTTCACTCTATTAAGAAGTAGATGAAAATTAGTGTAGAACTGGCAGCTATATTTGATTATCCCTTGGAGGCTTTGCAGCCAAGATTCTGGAAAATTGTATGAGATTCCCGGGGTCATGCTATTAAGCTCCAAATAAAATATATGACTTATATGCAGGTTGCTTAATGGTACCCAATAGTCTTATGGATATTATGGAAGAGTTTGTTGTGGTACAAATGAGGTAATTAATATTTCTCTTTTAGTTTCTGAAATATTCTTGAAATGGTGATGAAGAATGGCTACCGGGGATGAATTCACATAAAACATATGTTCATTGAAATATCAATTTGTGAAGGGAAATGACCTTTGTTTAGAGTCATAAAAATGCAACAGCACAGAGCACCAATATTGCATCTGAGTTTGACAGGAAAATAGGTTGTATTAAGATTTCTCTAATTAACCAGTAGAGGCCATTATTGAATGAAAGAGTACTGAGCTTCATAGAAAAAAACCTCCTATGAAAACACTCTGCTGCTTATTTCTCACTTCTCTACATAACACCTTTCAACAGTCTCCCTTCCAAAGCATGTATTGCCAACATGATGTAAAAAACAGTCTTTTCAGTTGATAGTTACAAGAATCTAAACCTTTTCCCAAGTCTCAATAATCTTAAAGGTACTTTCTCTAAAGAATATGGGAATTCCTCTGAACTCTTTCCAATGACAACTTTGACTTTTTGGCAGCCAATTATGTACATCAGGTTGATGAGAGGAAATGTCACATGACAAGGAAGAGGAATTTAAAAGGAAAGATCATGAGAGATGTTGATCCAGGCAGCAGTGTTTGAGGCTAGAAAGACGGCATCGGCATGTTCAGCTCTTCCCAGGTGGCCTGAGTTTTGAGAAAGTTTTTTTTTAGCTCGAAAGCTATATTTTTTTCACATTTTTCATTTTATGTCAAAATCTTTGAGAATTGGTTGCCTTCTCCTGTCTTCATAGCCTCGCTCTATGACCTCAATTTTCCACCAACATCAAGGCGTAGGAAGAGCATCAAGCTGCTGATTCCACCAAAGCTGAATGTGCAGCAAATCCTAAGTGCTCCAGGAAGTTTGCAACAGCCTGGATTTTCACTTCACACGTTAAAAAAAACACTCAAGCTAGGACAGAGGATGAATGAGAACACACATCTATATATGTACAGACCACAAACTCAAATACTATAATGTGTGACCTCTTGGTTTTCCTGTGGTTGTAGCACTTCATTTCTTTCACCATGAAGAAAAAAAAACCAAAAAAACCAAACAAAAACAAAAACAAAAAAACAAAGAAATAAAGAAAAAAGAAAAAAAAGAAAGCCTATTAAGCACTTAATGTGCAAAATATTACTTTGGGTCAGCAAATGAACTCATATATTCATAGAAGGAAGAGACAAAAAATATTATTTTTCTAAAATACCTGTTCAACAAAAAAGGTAGATGTAAGTAGCCCACTTAACCCATAGCTATGGCCTCAATTTTCTTCATCTACAGCATAGGAAAATCTTAAAGTCCCCTGCATTAGAGCAAATGCCAGTTCATGAGCTCTGGGTTTCCCAGGTTGTTTTTGGGGCTTTCCAATAGGCTAAGTGCTTTTCATAATGTCCATGAGTTTTAAAAAACAAACTTGACAGTGAAACCAGTGGAATAGATAGAAAAAGACAAGGAGAGCCCAGAGACACATTCGCAGCCCTTGTAGTTTCCTCAGCATCTTCTGGTTCCTTCCCTGGGTGCTCTGCTTGCTCTTGGCAGCCCTCTGGTATCTGATGCTTATAATATGGTTGGTGAGTGTACAGCAATACGGGTAATTTTGGCTTTGTCTTCACAGCACAAAGGCTTAAATTCAAGTGACATTTGTTCCTGGTCCCAAGCTAGTGCAGGAACAGGGCCTTATACACCCACAACTATCTGTGAGGTCAAATTCCCCAGTTAAACATAAGTCCACGTGAAAATGCTGGTTTCTTCTAACACAGTGGGAGGAAGGTACAGGAATACTGTACAGACACCGTCTGGGTCCTTTTTTGTCCATTTTATCCCAAACAGGTTACCACACAGCACCTTGTCAGGAGTTCCCTACCACACACTGAAAAGCCCTTTTCATTTGATTACCCCATCCCTAATAACACATCACTCCTAAGACTGGAACAGTGTGCTTTCTTAAGGAAAATTTGCTTCCTTTTTCTTAGCTATGACTAGCATCAAATGGATAGGGATCCAGAGACAGGAGTAAAATTAAGACTCCTCTGTCTTCTGTGCGCTTGCAGAATGTTCCACACTCTTCTTTCCTGGTAAGGGTTTACCTTCCCCACTTTGGCTAAAATTGCCAACATCTCAAGTGATCCCAAATCATGGGAGGAAAGGACCACATTGATTTAATACTTTCATAACTTCCGAAGAAGTGTGCACCAAGTTATATATAAGAAACAATAGCTAACTCAGAAATAGAGCTATGTTGTGTTAAAAATTGATTGTGAGAGAATAAATGAAGATTCTCACTCCTAAAAAAGACTCTCTGTATAGTGCTAACTTGCTTACTGTCCAAGACAAAAATACCAAGCACTTTAAAACACTTCAGGATCCTGAACGGATTAATTCTCAAATCTCCCATCAATGTTTCCCTTTAAGCAACAGGTTTTAAGAAACACCGCATATAAACATATGGTTAGTATATTGTCTTATAATTGTGACAGCTTCTATGTATATGTAGCCACTCCTATGAATATTACATATCAAAAGGCACGGTGAGACAATCATTTTGGGGGATGTATTATTTGGAGGGTTTTTGTTTGTTTGTTTGTTTGTTTATCTGCTAGTTGTATTATGCTCTGGGTTTTTGGTCACAGTAGGCCCTTTAGTTTGCTAACCAATGTTGGTCACAGTAAGCCCTTTAGTTTGCTAACCAATGATGGACATGGAGTAGATCTGACAAAGTAAGGTTGAGGGAAGTAGCTTTTTAGTCATTAACTTTTGCTCTGTTTTCCTTTGCCTATGCTATGAAAAGTAATAGGCAAAAGGTTGGCTTTTTAGTACAGGAAGACTTTAAATTGAATAAATTTAAATAGTTTTCCTGTTAGCAGCAACTACAAGGATGGGCTTTAAAGAGCCTATAATTTTATTAAGAGATAATCTGTTTTCCTGTAGTAGAGGACACATTACAATGGAAATCTAAGGAAGATCATGGAATTCAAATCTCTAGTGTTTTATCAGACCATCACTAGATTTTAATACTCACCTCTCCACTTGCAGAGTGCTCTATTAGATTAGACTTAGAGTTGACTCATCCCATCTTGTACTTGGCCTTGATCCTTTAGCATTCATAGAGGAGAGTACTGAGAGTAGCTTGGGAAAGAAGCTTTCTTAGCATGCTCAAGGTCTTGGGCTCAATTTCTAGTCCAGTAAAACAAAATAAGAGAACTAGGAAGTATTACCGGACATCTAGCACCCATTTGAACTAGTAGGGATTTTGGAATTTTCCACTCTGTGATTCCCGATTCTCCAAAAGGACTGGAAAGGTCTGAGCTTTTCGCAGTGCCCTGTGGGCAAACCCATCCAAGCACCCTGTGTGACTGTCACAGCAAGATGACTGCAGCTCTGGACCTGGAGCTTCTTGGCTCCCCTCAACTTGTCCTGGTTGCAGTATGGAGATCATCCAACACTGCACAATGTTCTCCAGTCACACGATACCTAGGAACAGAATGGCTCCCTCGGCTGTCTTTTTGCGTCTCTGACCTTGGGAAGTCACCTCGCTGCACTGCCAACCTTTTCTTTTTTTTTAAACTTTGGGGAAGCTTTTAGGTTGCAGGGAGATTTACCTAGGAGCCTGCAGGGAAATAATGCTGGCCTACTTAGAGGCAGAGAGACTTGGCAAGGAGGGCACCCGATCTCTGGATTACTGGTTTGTGAGCACACTTACAGAACACTCAAGGTAATGTTTTCAAGGACTCGGAATGACTTTCACAGCCTATTAGAGTCAAGTAGTTTCTGAGATGGCTAAAAGTTTACTCTATTGCTGTCTTCCAGGCTTGCTTTAGAGTTTTTAACTTTTCTTGGGTTAAATGGGCTGAAAAAAGCAGAGCTTTTCTTTCTGTTGGGATGGTCAACAATGGCAGCTATAATCCAGTCAGTTCTTGCCTAGGACTTCAGGCTACCGATGAACTCTGCCAATGAATAAAATGTAAAAACAAGGCACTTTAAAGTATAAATTAAAAAGACAAAAAAATAAATCCCAACAGTTATAGTTGTTGAAATGAATGTTTTAGAAATATACCCATTTACAACAATTTTGAATTTCCATCGAGTTTAAAATAATGTTTTAAAAATATATATAGTATAACAGTTTAATTCTTGGTGTTTAAAAGTTTCATTTTGTATGATCAAAACAATTACCCCACAGGGATAATTATTTTTTAGTACTATTCACAGTACTAAAAAAATAATACTGTGTTTGTACACAGTGTATTTAAGATTGTAAACCATTTCTGTATAGTTATTTATTTGATTAGTCAACATATATTTGAATATTCTTGAGTTCCCGTAACACAAGCAATTAAATGAAAACTGTTATCTCCTTTCCTCAAGGCAATTTTTACCCACGGAAAATAGCAGAATGTCTTGCTTACTACAAGATAAAGATTAACTGTGCAACGATTGCAATCTTTTCCATAGTGGTAACCTGATTTGCAAAAAAAAAAAAAAAAAACCAATTACCCATTCTTTAAATTTACGTAGCATGCTTCCTGAGAAAATTTCTAAGTTGAGGAGTTTATATTTACATTGTGTCCTCACAGTGTTCCCCGCACAGTTTGGCAGATTTGCCATTTCCATTTTATGAATGGAAAAGTAATTCATGATAAGATCAGGAAAGATGCCCTGAGTTGATTGGTTGGCTGGTGTTGCCCCATTTAACCCAGTAAAATAGGGACATGATTCGTTGACAGTAATGCACCGAGGGCGGCCCTCTCAGCTGGTGGCTCAGGACCACTCTATCTGGTGCTTCACTAAGGTGTGTCAGATTTTACTGTGCTGAATAACTCTCCTTTCCTCTAACCTATTTCCTCACCGTGGACAATGTTATCAAGAATCTGCTCACTGTGTGGGGTCAAAGCCTCACTACCCTCCAGGATAAATTTGTGAAGCCAAAAGGTCCTAGTAGTTTCCCTCTGACCTTAGCATACCAAACTCTTGCAGGTATTTACAGTACACTCAGGGCCAGAGGGAGAGGTGTCTGATGTGAGAGGGATCTTTCAGAATCCTTGTCTCATCAAAGTTAGTTTTGGATTAAGTCCAGATGAGGACTGATTTCTAAACTGGTCCAGCTTTGCAACAAAATACTTCTGGATTAATTACATATGTATCTTAATTGTGGGTAGGGCAGCTGGAAATGCAGGAAGTTCCTCCAGGTGGAAAGTTAGGTGCAGCGTCTGTGGCTACTGCGGCTCATTAAAGGCTTTCTCCACCATTCCTCACTGCACGGCCCCAATGACACAAGAAGGTCCATGAGTTTTACAGGCTTTACTTTCATGATGGATGGTAGTTGAGTCTGGATGTGCACCCCTGTGAAACTCAGGGCAGACCTGAGTTAAATAGGGAGGGAGAAAGGAGGGAGGGTCTGGGAAAGAGTACTTAATTGGCTATGCCCTCTGGCTTCAGGTTACTCATTAGTATGTAAATCTCTTGAGGCTGAGGTCTGTCCTCTACCTGTGCCCTTTGGGAAGGGCTGCATCCTACGTGACTGAACAGCGCAGGTTAATGGAGTTCCATGCCACGTGTGTGGTAGGAGTCTGGATTCTGGGAGCCCAGTGGAATAAATGCCTGTTCCTTGCAGGCTCTCTGGACTACTTCCAGTCAGTGCTTCTACCAAAAACCAAGACCTCTTTCACAACCCTACACTTAATGACATTTCAAAACTAACCCTTAAAGGAAGTGTCATTTCCAGTGTCAGCTAGAGAGCCACCAATAAGCCTGTTAAGCATTATACTACTGAAATTATGGTAAACTGGAGTGACCTTTTATAATGCAAAGTTTCTGATTCACACCCTAGATGATTTTGCTTCAAATGCATACTCATGGCTTGTGGAGAAGTACAAGCACATGGATATTTTAGACATACTTTCCTGGCCAACATCCTCAGAAGATCTCACAATTAAAATTTTCAATTTCCTTTATTCATTATATGACAGAGAGTCCAGGGACGGGTGTATTGTACTCAGGAAAAGATTGGACATTAGTGGGCTTGGTTTAAAAATAAATCACCATAATAATTTTATTTTCTTGAAGCTAAATCTTCTTTCATACCACAGAAACTACATATTTAAATGACATGTTTATATATGTCTATATATGCATCTGTTAAAAAATAAAGCCACAAACAATATCATAATCTTAAAAACATATATAGTATTGGGTTACTGGGAGGTGTGAGTATAAATTTCTCAGATTCCTAGAACTCATCTTTCCAAAACTTCCATGTTCCCTGGAGCTTCGTGTTTGTCAAGAGGACAAGTGTTTGGAACATATTTCTCATTAGAATCTCATACCCTCTTGAAGGGAGGTCAGTTTGTCCTTGTTTGAGAAAGACTAAGCTGGATCTGCTCTGCACACTCTGAGACTCTCCTCATATGGTTCTACAAGTTGGACTTTGTTGGTTTCTATTACATTTTTCCATTTCTTTTATTTATCCCCCTCAGTAATCTCCAAGACTCAGCTCAAATGTTTCTCCATATATTGAAGCCATCCTGCCCTACCCAGAAAAACAAAGCTCTTTTCAATACTCCTTTTTTATCCCTACATATTGATCTCATGTTTCCTAATGTTCTTAAGAGCTCATTACCACATATACATTAAGTTTTTACTCAGATGATTTCATTCAAGTATCATAGTCATCTGTAAAATACATATTGCCTCTGTGTTACATCATGATGCTGTTAAAAAGTATACCCAAACATTTTCCAGGTAAGAAGGATAGAGCCAAAACTTGAATGTTCAGATGTTCTGACTATGAGGCTAACTCTAAAGTGCCATATGTATTAACTTCCATTATAGTAAGTTTTCTGTGAGCTTATTGTGTCTCCTGGCTTCACTTACTATCTTTTCTATGCTGATTTCTCTCAAATTTATAATTTTCTCTGAAACTCAGATTTGTATCATCACTGAGGTTTTGAATAGATGTCTTAAAACTAATGAATCTCACATGAAATTCCCAACCCTCATTTCTAAAGCCTGACCTTTCATAAACATGCTTATATTAACTAGCACCAAACACATCCATTCACTTTCAGAGTCAACTGAGATCTTGTCATTACTAGTAATTATCATTGCTCTAGTCTTCATCTCACCCTGTCTTTCTGCCTTCATCTCCCATGAAACAGTGAACTCTGCATAGATGCCTGAGATGCAACTGTTGTACTGTCTACAGTCAAGTAATCAATTCTAGTGTCCCATCTTACTGTACCACCTTTGATTTGTCTGTTGATTACTTTTTTCTTTCTTTTATCAAACCTAAATGTTCAGATTCCTCTTTGTACCTATTATTCTTCTCTGTCTTCTGCATTAGGTTAGAATCTACCTGGCTCTAGGACTTTAGCTCAGTGATGGACAAGTTACTTGTCCTTGGGCTTCATATCCTGCACTGCAACAAAACAGCAAAAACCAACCAATCAAACAGGCAAACAAAACAAAACAATAAAACAGCCCCAATCTCCCTTCAATATAACCCTGAGTAAATCCAACTGTGTGAAGCACAACCCTGCCAACTCATGAATGAACCGTAATTAATTCTGTTATCTAACCAACTATCTTATAAAGGGCTAGTTACATTGCCTTTGGTGATTATTTTAAATCTTAATTTACCTCTTCAAATTGCCAACAT
Source organism: Rhabdomys pumilio (assembly GCA_030674055.1). Lineage (NCBI taxonomy): Eukaryota > Metazoa > Chordata > Mammalia > Rodentia > Muridae > Rhabdomys > Rhabdomys pumilio. Next base: position 118,613,359 of record JANHMN010000004.1, read on the forward strand.
ATTCTCTCCAAACCTTACTCTAAGCTGGTGTTACCCTTACTAAGATTGAAGACTTTAAATAAGAGCTTCTAGATTTCTTCAGACCTCCTTAGACTTATCATCTCTCATTGTCACTCCTTATAAGACCCTTTCTTTTATTGTAGGCTATATGAAATGAATTACCTACTTCAGTCCTAATGCACATCCTTTTAATTCACAGAACCTGATTCCCATGCCTAGTGAAGCCAAATATTCCAAAAACTGTCGCGCTTCTATCTCTCTTTTAAAATGATGTTTAAAACCTTATTATAAAACTATTGCAAATAAAAAGAATCACACAATAAAATTAACTACCTAAAGGCCATACAATTCAGTTGGTTTCTGTATAGTCAGAATAGACATTCATTCCTTTCTTACTCACCAATATCTAGCTTTGCCTCCTCTTTTTGCTACATTAATATTATACTCACATGTACATTTGTTTACTTTGACACATATATTATTGCTTAGATTCTGAATACGAAGAAAATATTTTTTTTTTGTTCTTGAGACCATGGGGGCTTTGCTGAATAGTACACATTTTAAGCCCATCCACTTTATGCAAATGTTGTGATTTTATTCATTTTTTAGAGTTGTGTAGTAATCCATTTTATGTATATCAAATTTTCATTATCCATTCATCTGTTAACGGGCAACTAGTTTGATATTATAACTAGAATAGCAAAACAAACAAAATCCATTACAGTAAGAAGCAATTTGCATGGCAAATGAAAACATATTTATTTTTATTTGTAATAAAATAAAAACAGACATCCAAAGTGATCAAACTATTAAGGAATATCTTAATTTTTATACATTTTAATTTATCTGTTTTGAGCTCATGTGTGTGTATGTTTGTGGCTACATTTGCTATGGCACTCAGATGAAGGTAAGAGGATAATTGGAGGAACTCTTCTTACATTGTGTGGGCCTTGGGGGATGAACTCAGCTTATGAGACTCAGCAGCAGACAATTTACTCCCTGAACCACCTGGCTGGCCCTGCAATGAGGATCTTACCAAAAGTCTTACTAATACCAAACTAATGCTAATGCCTGGTGATGATAGTAAGATGGCATGAGATGAGACTCTGTACAGGCAATCGTTTATACCCTTATTCTGAATTTCTATAGCTGAAACAAAGACAATCCAGGAGTAACACTAAAAAAACTCAGTCATCATCATTTCTATCTTTATGAATCGGCCTTGTATTTTTGTTTTTAAGTAAGAGGCCTGGAGAGTCTGTGTGCATGGATAGGGGTGGAAGTGGGGGCCCATTTGTGCTATCCCCGTATGAGCTGCTTGTGTTCCTGCACCTTGTGTTTTGGGTAGACTTTTAGTGGGCATGGCAGCTGAGCCATAGAAAACCAGTCAAAAAGCACAATTAAGGATCAGACTTTTATTTTAAATGAAGGTCGTTGCTGTTCAAAATTGACCTGTTCTTTTAAGTGGAAAAAGATGGCATTTCTCCCTTCCTATTAAATTGATGTGCAGAGAGGGTCAAAACCTTTGGCTACGAGGCCAGATAAGTCTTTTATCTAGTTTTACATTTGCTGTAATTTATTAAAAATATGGATGCAAAGAAAAAAATTAAATGTTTTCCTCTCTTATTGGAACAATTTGCTCTGAGAGGCATTGAAAAGAACCACAGTCTGCCTACATATTGCTTCAACTAAGTGAATACTCTGGAGCTTGCAGTACAAAGAGTATTCAAATGGGTGAAATGATTAAGCCAATATATGGCTGTGTTCATTAACTTAAAAAGAAAAAAAAAGCTAATTGGTAAGAGGTTACTTAAAAGGGTTATATTTCATCTACACTAGATTCAAAGTTAAATTAAATTCTCAGTTAGGGAAGCAAAGGACTGCCAGAGCACATGTCCATTAGGAGACACAGAGTACTAACAATGGTGGACAACTCAGGCTTCTCAGACAATCCAGTGAAAGAAAGGATGCCAGAGGTTATGTGAGGCATCAGGTTGGAAGTCAATCACGAGCTCCTGCTGGGAAGAAATTTCCCCTGATGCAAGATTAGGGAGGCTGTTATTGGCTTGTGTTTATTGAGTCTTAGTAACATGTTCAGCACTAGGGAACTGAGACTGTGGAAATTTATCTAGCACACTAATGTTTTAACTATAACACAGGGGCATCAAAAAAAGGTAACAGAAAAAAATATAGAATAATAGTTAAGTGATGCTGGTGACTCGTGCCATTTAGTGTAGCAGGAGTGTCTTCATATACTGTCTCCTGGACAATAAATGGCTTACAAATGTTGGCATGGCTTTCTACTTTTTGGAATGTTAGAAGCTATTCTGCTATATTACATTTCAATATGACCTTTCATCTTCCCGAAAAAGTGATTTCCAAAAGAATATAGTTTATTTCCTTCCTTTAAACTCAGCACCTGGGTTTTGAGTGTCTCTCCTCTTCCCAGAGGGTAAAGTCTGCACTTAAAACTTGAAGCTTGGGAGCTATGTTGAGTCAAAACTAAACCCAAATTCTGCTTAGCAATGAAGTTTGGGAAAATTATAAATTTTTAGAATTTGGTTTATCATTTAAAAACCTAGGTGATTGTTTTAGTCACTATTCTATTTCAATGAAGAGGCCATGATCAATGAAACTTATATAAAAGAAAACATTTAATTGAGGGCTTACTTACATTTCAGAGGATTAGTCCATCATTATGGCAAGGAACACAGAGGCCAGCAGGCAGACATGGTGCTGGAGAGGTGGCTGAGAACTTTATATCCAAACGGCAGGCAGAGAGAGGAGTGCTGGCCTACCCTGGGCTTCTGAAACCTCAAAGCCCACCTCCAATGACACACTTCCTTCAACAAGAGTACACTTTTTAATCCTTCTCATCCTTCTCAAAGAGTTCACCAACTGGAGACCAAGTGTGTAAATATATGAGCCTATGGGGCTGACGTTCTAGTTCAAACCATCACAGTGAATTTTTTTTTTTGTAGAATACTGAAATATTTCTTTTAAACAATGTGATTTGTATACTGTCACTATACATTCTATGTTTGTTCCTTAAGAGAGTTGAAAAATCTGTCAAAAATCTAAATATACTCAAATGGGCTTACAAGTACTTTCTAGAGGTTACTGGAGAGTAGTTCTCTATGAGACAGCACCATGAAGCTACTTAAAGAATAACCTTCCCAAAAGTTTCCATATTGAAAACAATTCTTTGCTTATGAAATTCTCATGCATAAGATTATTTCCTTGGATTAATTTACTGTAAATACAACAGGTAATGATCCAAAATTCAAAATGTTACATGGAAGGAAAATGCACTTATGGAGTCTAGGAAACAATTACACAATTTCAAGTGGTTTCAGAGAAAGAAAAGTATTATACATGGTGCAAGGCCATTCAACTTGAGAGTTGTTTCTTTCCTTAAGTATTTAAAGGGTGTTTGGGATGGTAATAATCTATTAAAGACAGTTATGCCACCACAATGTACCATAGAAAGGAAGAAAGAATCATCACACACACACACACACACACACACACACACACACACACACAGAGAGAGAGAGAGAGAGAGAGAGAGAGAGAGAGAGAGAGAGAGAGAGAGAGAGAAGAGAAGAGAAGAGAAAAGTAACATTTATCACTCAATGAAGCAAGCATATAAGTCTAAGCATCCATCTATGTAATGTAGGCACATTTAGCACTGAAGGAAGGAGTTTCACTGCTTGCCTGTACATTCACAGTAGCAGCAGATATGGCTAAAGTGAAATAGATGCTTATGGTTTTAATCCTCTGTAAGTTCTGGAAAAAAAACTATACACTGGCAGAAGACCAGAGAAAACTCTCATGTAGAGAGAAACTGTTAAAGATCTTGTGGGGTAACCAGGGGCATGAGAGAAAAGATGAGGGGCAAATGTGGATGAATAACATGGAAGTGAGTAGGAAGAAGAGACTGATGTGGAGAGAGGAAAATGTGGAGGGGTTGGAACAGTTTTAGACCACTTGGCTTCATGCTCCAGTGACACATTTATCAAGGAGATTGGAAGAAATAACAAAGTAATTGGTATTTCTTTATATTAGAGCAATACACACACTCATGTCTGTGGTTTTACTTAACTGTGACTACTTGGAGGGTCTTCCAAGAAAAAAAAAACATTTCCCATCTTTGCCAATAGCCTGACTGAGCTGGAGATTGAGATTGTACTCATGTTTTCTTCCTGAAGTGAAGAGTTGAGACTTTTCAATAAGCCAGTGTTCTCCAAGAGTTGGTGGGGATAGGGTGGAGTTTCAACTTCCTTTATTACTTACACCGTATCCTACCTTGAGGCCTAGATGACACCCAGCCACAAACGTTCTTCAACTTTCTGTGGATACAGAGAGGGTTAATTTTTTCTTAAATTATTTTAAGAAAATAAAACATGGTCTTTGGCCCACAACTCAGTGGTAGAGCATTTGTCTAGCACAGAAAAAGATTCTAATAAATGATCGATCATTAGCTATAGGCAGGCAAATTTTACAAGTTTACTTTCTTGTTTATTGCAGTCTCTGCACCAAGACCTGCACAGTCCTTTCCTTAGGAACAGCAGGAATTTTTTAGCCTATATTAGTTCTACCTGCTTCTCCAAGAAAAATAACCTTAACTTGTTGTTTATAAAGAACTGATACTGAAAGGGAATTTGGAGTGTTTTTCCTAAGACATTGTTTAATCTTAGGTAAACTTTCCTGCAGTCATCATAAACTTTGATACCCAGCAGAGTCCCCTGCATCTTATGTAGTAACCACATACATGAACAAGTTTCTTTCTCTTTCGTGATTTAAAAAACTAGCAGTTCTCCTCAAGAATGCAATGTCCTTTTAAAGAATATTTTGTTGTTGTCATTAGTATGTATTGATTATATGGGTTTTATTCTGACATTTTGATACATGTACGTGATATATTTTGACAACTCCTCCCCCAGCATCCTCGTTAGGGTTTCCATTGCTACAATGAGACACCATGACCAAAGAACAAGTGGGGAGGCAAGGGTTATTGGCTTATACTTCCATGTCTCTGTTTATCATTTAAGAATGTCAGGACATGAATTCTAACAGGACAGGAGCCTGGAGGCAGGAGCTGATGCAGAGGCCATAGGGAGGTGCTGCTTATTCATTTTCTCTCATTGCTTGCTCAGCCTGTTTTCTTAGAACTCAGGATCATGAGTCCAGGGATGGCACCACCCAAAATGGGCTGAGCCCTTGTTTGACAATCACTAAGTAAGAAAGTGTCCTATAGGCTTATCTGCAGCCTGATGTTATAGGGACATTTTCTCAATTAAGGCTCCCTCTTCTAAGATGACTTTAGTCGTGTCAAATTGATATAAAATTATCCAGCACACCTGCTATCCTCTCTTTTCTGTTCCTACCCTCACCGATCTCCTACCCAGTCCCTCTTGTATGTTCATGTCCTTTGTATTAAATACTCTTTTTGAAATAAAGATTGTTAGGGTGCTCTCTTCCAAGAGATCCTAATCAAATTCTCCTGTCTATAGTTGAAATTCATTTGTCACTCATCATAAGAATCATTTTATCCTTCCCCAGGAAAAGATATGAATTGAAGAGAGTGTTAACTATGATTTGAAAGCCAGTCTTTAAGCATATTATCTTTTGAAACCAAATGGAGCACAAAATCTTTTCAAACTTCCTTGGTGAAATATTCACCTAAAAATAAAGTAAGGAAGCCAAAGTTGGATGAAATCATCAGTATCCATTTCAGATCCGAAGGACATGCTCAGGGGGATCCATGTATTTTACTCAGTCCCAGGGAAACTACTTTGGATCATGCCCTAAAGGTGGTAAGCAAACCAACAACTCTGCTTTACCATTAGAGTAATTGCTTACCATGCAGACCAGTGTTATCCTTGAAGGTGGGCATTCTGGTATTGAAAAGGAACTTTGTAAACTGACTAAATGACCTCCTGAAATCCAGACCTCTTGTCTAGAAATTTCTATCTGATCTATACTTTAAAGATTCTTAAAGCTGAGGCAAGAGGACAGAATCTCTGAATTCTCTCAAACTGAGAAGAAATCTGTTTGCTGCTATCTGTGTCAGGCATTCCTTTCTTTGGAAAAGCCATAGATGAAAGAAGATGGGCCTATCAAAAATGAGTCCTTTTGATTTAATTACACATCAAGATTAAATGAGATGGGTATCCTGTCATCTTGCTACACTGTCATTGATTAAGTTAGCATAAGTGAGCTTATTAGATACTGTGTTCTGAAGACACTTTTGACATAAAGCAGGAAAGGATTGTAAAAATTTATGACAAGAGCTTGCACTTTGAAAAAGGAGGAACACCCAAGTCTCCTAGTATGTTCAGTGTTTCGCAATTTGATCAAAGCATCCAGTGTTTCTGTTTCCCAGAAATCTCCTGCAGAAACTGTCTCAAGGAGCTCTTTGTAGGCAGCTGCATCACAGGTGTGAAGTCACTTCATGAAGAAATCTGCATCCTCTCTCCCCTCCCTTTTGTTTTAAATTTTCCTCACTGTAATTATTGTGCGCAATCTATAACCTGATCGATTCTGCATCTTCACATTTCCTGAGTTCATTCATTGTGTGCAGTTACCTTTGCAGTGTTCATTGAGTTAGGCTATTGATTTCTAGTTTGTGTCCTTTTCAATTTGTTCTGTACAAATGTACCCAAGAATTCCTTCAGATTGAGAATAAAATTGTGTTGAACTCGAACTAAACCATGCCAGTATCTTTCCATTTAACTCCCTGGCATCAGAGGCAAGGCCATCGCAATCTGCTCAGTGGGACATCCTTACCGCCATCCCTGCCTTCCTGGTCCGTCCTGTATAGTCCCAATGGACTCTATGCAGACTACCAAAGCCCCACTCTTTGTATAGCCATGCCTTCTTTGCACAGTCTTTGCATAGTCTTTGCACAGCCATGCCCTCTGCCTAGAATATACTGTCTTCTGGTTTTCTTTCATTTCTTCAGACCTAGTTTAGAATATAACCCACTGCAACGCCTGTCCTGACAGCAGAAGTTGGATTATATGCCTTACAATGCATCAAAACTCAGTGCTAGTTTGTTATTGCTTCTTTTCCCCCATACATTTTAGTTGCTTATAGTTAAAAGTCTTTCTTCTAGAGACATAAACCTGCAAGGACCAAAGCTTGACTCATATTAGATTTTATCCCAAGCATCCTAGACACATTATCAGACTTCGGTAAGTATGTGTTTAATAGAATTTGCTTCTCATTAGGACTTCTGCAGCTGTCAAGAAGGCAGGAAGAGGAAGGAAGGTGGTTCGTGGAAGTCTTTTCAGTAGTAATGATCAGGATTCTGTAAGAAATCCTGGGGCTCTTAAATAGGAGGAGTATCACTGAATTTTTTTAAAACAGGAAGAGAGGAAGCCTGCCATATAGATCAGTATGTGTTTTTAAAATAAGAAAGGAAAATTATGAGGATATGAAGAACATTCTTTCACTTCACAGTTTTGCCTTAGACCAACATTCCCTGTGGCTTGCTTTCAGGTTATTTTATGCTAGTGATGCCGTATAAGCACCAAGGACCAATATCACTCTCTCTCGGCTTTTTTTCTCAATGAGCATCACCTTTCCAAATGTCCACTTTGGATGCACTTACTTTTCTACAAACTTTTGCTTCAATTGGAGAGAAAGGAAGCAGTCTTTGAATTCACCAAGACTAGAATCAATGGTCTCCCAAGACAACTTTTATCTTAGAGCTTGGACTTTGAGATGACCCCAGCTTAGTTGGAAACTCAGCCCTGTGATTTACAAGTTCAATGACTCTCAACTCATCCTTCCACTTTTCAAGTTGCTCCCCCTTTGTTGGTATATGGTCAGCTGGCTGTCAGCCTTGAATGTGCATGAGGAAAGCTCGATAGGGCAGGGTATGTAATTTACAGAGTATTGAATGTCTAGCCTGTTTGCATATGCACTAATATAGCAAGTGAGATAAACAATGAAGTTCATGACACCTGCAAGCCAAGGTGTCACTTTACATTTTAAATTAAAAAATCCAAGTAAAGATGCTTCAAGAAACATCTTCATACAAGACTATTTCATGAGGATACAGTCGTTTCAGTGAGAGTTAACTAGAGGATAGCCTGAAATGTGAGCATCAGTACCCAGTATAAGACAGAAAATATATCTCAGTAAGGTTTTAAGACTAAGCATGCAGGTGGCACCTGTAATTCTAGAACTGTGCTCAGAAAACAAATTTCACATGTAATTCAGTATAAAGGCAGAGTAAAAAGCACTTGATTTTGGTGTTGTGGTGTGAATGAGCCATGATTGGAAGTTTAATTGAAGGGATATAGGCAGTGTGCTGGATTATGAAGTCCATTTGGGGTTTCTACTGAGGCTAAAAAGACATGATTGGCACCACTGCTTAAATGGCCTGTGAAAATTTCTCTGTAAATGGGCACACTTGTCCACTTACGTCAATAGTCATACAAAATTTTTTAAGGGACAAGAATGGCGCAGATGATCAACAGCTGATCTGGGCTAATATTTTTATGCTTAGATCCACTGGAAAGACGGCCATCAATATCAAAGCTGTCGAAGTTCCCAGGGAATACTCAGACCACTAAAATGTTTTCTAGACAATGTGCTGACAGCAGGCTGACTTATTTTACACAGATGTATCCTGACGTCACTACTCTATGGAAATATATATTTGAGTCCAGTTTCCTGAGAAGAGTCTAAGCTCCCTAAATATTTTATAGCAATTCAGTAAGTCATTCTACGCCACTGAACTGCTCATCTCCTGATTTTTTCGGAACAGTTTCCTCTACCCTCCCCTCCTCTCTCAGTTCACTCTCCTATGCTCTTAATTGCACAGGCTCACCTCCTTAGGAATGAGGGTCTTCCCTATGTCATATAGGGTGAGTGCTCCCCGTCTGCTTCAGCAGTGCTTTGAAAGTCTGTGGGAGTACATGGCTTTTGTCTCCTGTGTGCTCTAGAGATCTCATCCCACGAACTACAGGAAAGTGTAGTTCATGGTCTATATTATAGCCATCTTCTTAATCTCCCTTTGGCTCTGACACATGTGCATTCAATAACTAACTATGGGTAGAATAAATGATGTGATACATGCTCTTTCCCTGTATGCTCAGAAGTACAGAGACTTTGAGTGTTCACACTGCACCAAGACAGATTATCCTTATTCCTAGCAGGAAATGAATTATAGTTCTCTAGAGCTTCATTGTCTCTACTACTGGTCTAGAAAAATAATCAATAGAATGACTCCTAATGGTATTCTGTTATACTCCTAGATCAAGAGAACACCAGAAGAACAGAGACTTCTGAATCAACTAATCAAGGTGCATATGAGGTTACAGAGAGGCAGGCAGCACAAGGCCTACATGGGTCTGCACCAGGTCCTCTGTGTATATATTATAGCTATCAGCTTAGTAATTTTATAGGACACAAGCAGTGTCAGGTATGGGTTCCTTCTTGTGGGTTTGCCTTAGATGCAATCAGACACTGTTAGACTGTAGATCATCAACCGTTCCATGTATCAGATGCTGGGACTTAAAATTACCTGAAGTTGTTTGAACAGATTTACATAACTTTGTCCTCTATTAAAGATTTCATCAAACAAACTAAAAGCCAAAACTTGAGTGTGAGCTTTCTGTGTGCTCAATACGATTACTGAATTTTGGTTTTGTTCATATGTCTTTGAACTAGTGACAGTTTTGAGGAGCAGGTCTATTGTTAGTGGCTAAGGTAGAATCAACTCAGCCGTCTCATCTTGTAACTGGCCATTAGAAAATGAAGGCATTACAAGATCTAACACAGGAGAAAACTGATAGACATCATCCCTCATTGTCAGCTTGAACTACAAACAGTTTCCTAAGGAATTGATAAGCAGGGGAAAACCAGCAAACTGCTATGGTTGGTTAAGAGTATTTATTAATATATGGAATTGTTCATGTTTAGAAATCATGATACAGAAAAATTCTACAGTTTTAACATGTAGTTTTGCCAAAATTCTGGAGACGTATACCAAACACCTATTATAGAGCAATTCAACAAAACTCATTCATGACGGGTGGCAATGGATAACTCAAATAAAAATCCAGCATTTTTATTCATTTAAATAAATATTTAGCCATCATGCACAGTAAGCCAGGTCTCATTCTCAGTGCTCGAATTTCAGCTCTAATAAGGGAGATTTATAGATCAAGAGCATTGCTGCTGATAGAGATTTCTGCAATGATGAAAATGGTCAATAACCTGCACCACCTAATGCAATAGTCACCGGCCACATGTGGTCATTAGGCATTGAAATCTGTCTAGTGTGAGTGAGGAGCTGTGCTCCAACTTCCTGTTCCATTAAAAAAATATTCCAAACTCTGCATAAGAGCTGATAGTGGGCCCCTCTCAATTCTCATATGTCTTGTTATCAGTTCAACACTAACCAAAATACTTGTGTCCCTCCCCCATGCGCACACACATACAAAACCATACATGGCATTTTCATTTGTGTCTTAATTTTCTCTTGCCTAAAATTATTCAGTGCCCACTATCAGTATCATCTTCTTAATCAAGTTTCTATTCCCAAAGAAGGCACAAGTTTCGTAAGCCCTTGCCCTTATCTCTCAGTCATTTTTCACAGACTTTGACTCACTTCTCTGTCACAGCACTAAACCTCACATGGTGAATTAAATCAATTGATATATGGGACATATCAGACTCTGGAATGACCAGCAATCTTTCCTCCGATTCATCCGTAAGAGTTCCCAAGCTCTATCCATTGTTTAACTGTGTCTGCATCTGTGTGAGTCAGCTGCTGGGTGGAGCCTCTCAGAGGACAACTTGCTCCTGTCTGCAAGTATAACAGAGTAGCATTAATAGTGTCAGGGATTGGTGCTTGCCCATGAGATGGGTTCAGAAACACAGGGATTTGCTTACAAATATTATATTTTTGTGTTTTATAAATATCAACCAAAAATGTTTTATATCATTATCAATTACAAAATGAGTCTCAAGATGCAGAAATTTATACTTTTTTCCTTTATTGAAAATAGATCCATTTCTCATACCATATATCCTGATTATAGTTTCTTATCCCTCTACTCCACCCAGTTTCTCCCCTTTTCACTTCCTGTCTTGTCCCACTCTCTTTCTGTCTCTCATTAGAAAAGAACAAGCTTCTAAGAGATAACAACCAAATATGACAAAATAAAATGTAAGATGAAGCAAAACCTCATCATATTAACTTTGTACATAATTTTAGGAAAGCTTTAGGGCACAAAAATAAAAAAAGAGGCTTTTAAAAAATCATGCAACAAAACCTTTGTTAACATTTTTAACAGAGGTTCAGCTATTATTTAAACTTGTAGTTTGTAAACTTAAATTGGGGCAAATGGCTATAGTGTAGAGCAATGCCATCATTGCCCACTGGGAATGCAGACTGAAGAATTAATGGCTACCCCTTAGTCGGAGGACCCGGTGCAAGGTCGCCGCTTTCTGGATGTAATCAGAGAGGGTGTGGCCGTCTTCCAGCTGCTTGCTGGCAAAGATGAGCCTCTGTTGGTCATTGGGGGTTGCTCTCTTTATCCTAGATCTTGGCCTTCATATTCTCGATGGTGTCACTGAGCTCCACCTCTATGGTCCTGCTGATCAGGGTCTTCACGAAGATTTGCATTTTGACCTGTTAACGAATGTGATGAAAGCACAAACCGCCCAGCGAGACGAAACACACTCAAGGAAGGGCCGCCGAACTGGACAAAGCCTCTCGTCAGGAAAAGAGTTTCAAGAACAAGCACAAGTGTCAGAGGCTCATTCACTCACACACCAGTAGTCCTATAAAGATACTAAGCTAGTAGCTATTCATTAGGAGTCATTTTATTGATTGTATTTTACGACCAGTAGTGTTCAGGTTACCCTAGGCCTCTGAGCTATCTGGTCTCTGGTTCTATGTTACAAAAGCAGAAAGCAGTGTTTGGTATAGGTTCCTTCTTCTGGAGTTAGCCTTAGACACAATCATCAGACACTGCTTGGCTATTCCCACAAGGTCTCTGCCTTCACTGCAATAGCATATTTTGCCTGTAGGAAAGATTGTGAGTCAAAGATTTTGTAGTTGGGTTGGTATCCACGTTTCTCTCTCAAAGTTTGCAGAGTATCTTCCGGCACCAAAGAGACAAGAACATGGGGTGAGAGTTCCAAAAAGGTGCCGGGGTGACACCCTCATATTCAATGCATAGCATGGGTGGTGTCCTTGGCAAATGGAGCTCCACTTTCAGTTTACATAGAGCAATCTTTTGTCTTAGCAAAAGTCTAGTTGTTTGAGGGATTTCCATGAGCAACAACTCAGTTGAATGCACACTGGACGCCTTGCTTGACCACAAGAGATGGCCAGTTGAGGCTTCATATCTCTCATTTCTAGGAGTTCTCGTTAAGATCACCCTCATACATTCCAGAAAGTTCCCACTGCACTATGTCTCTACATCATCCCCCAAATGCCTCCAGCAATTCTAGTTGCTTCTCCCCATAATCTCTCTCTCCACATCTTAACATACCCTGACTTGATGTCCCTCCACCTATCCTCACCTGTCCCTATCCACTAATAAAATATATTCTATTTCCTTCTCCCAGTGAGATCTCTTCATCCTTCCTACCATCGATTCCTCTTCTTTACTTAGCCTCTCTGAGTCTGTGGATTGTAGCTTGGTTAGTATTTACTTACCAGCTAATATTCATGTATGAGCAAATACAATGCCATATTTGTCTTTCTGGGTCTGGATTATCTAACTTAGGATATTTTTTTCATTCCATCCCTCTGCCCTGAAAATTTCATTTTTAACATTTCAGTAAATAACATTCCATTGTGTAAATGTACCATGTTTTCTTTATCCATTCATTTGTTGAGGGAAATCTAGATTGCTTTCAGGTTCTGGTTATTATGAATTAAGCCACAGTAAACATGGATGAGCAAATGTAGGATAAAGGGTCTTTTATGTAGTTTTGCAATTATGATACAGCTGGGTCTTGAGGTAAATCAATTTCCAATATTCTGAGGAGCCACTATATTGATTTCCATAGTGGCTGTTTAAGTTTGCACTCCCACTAGTAATGATGGAGGGTTCCCTTGTTTCTCATCCTTGCCAGCATGAGCTGTCACTTGTATTATTGGTCTTAGCCATTCTTACAGGTATAAGATGGAGTCTCAAAGTAGTTTTGAATTTAGTTTCCTTGATGGCTAAGAGGGTTGAGCATTTCTTTAAGTGTTTCTCAACAATTTGAGATCCCTCTATTGAGAATCCCCTACTTAGATTTGTTCCCCATTTTCTAAGTTACATTATTACTATTTTGTTGTTGTTGTTGATATCGAGTTTCCCGAGTTTTTTATATATCTTGGATTTTAGCTCTCTCTTAAATATAGAGCTATAGGTTCTTTTTCCATTCTACTGCCTCTTTGTCTGACTGATGTGTACTTTTTATTACAGAAGATTTTTCATTTCATGGAGTCTCATATATTAATTTTTGATCTTAGTGCCTGTACTGTTGGTGTTCGACTCCAAAAGTCATTTTTGAACTAAAGTGTTCAAGCCCACTCCCTCTCTTTTATCTGGTTCGATGTGTCTGGCTTTATGTTGAGGTCTTTGATTCACTTGGACTTGAGTTTTGTTCAGGGTGATAAGTATGGATGTATTTGCATTCTTCTAGAAGCAGATATCAAGTTTGATGAGCACCATTTTTTAAACATTATGTCTTTTTTTCTAGTGTGTATTTCTGATTTCTTTATAAAAAATCAGGTATCAATATGTGTGGAGATTTGTGTCTGGGTCTTCAATTCCATTGATCAATGTGTCTGATTTTACGCCAATAGCATGTGGCTTTCATTATAGTACCTCTGTAGTACAGCTTGAAATCAAGAATAGTGGCACATCCAGCAGTTCTTTTATTATTCAGGATTGTTTTAACTATCTTGATTTTCCTTTTTTGTTTTCTCATATAAAGTTGCTAATTGTTTTTTTAAGGTCTGTAAAAAAATTATGTTGCAATTTTGATGGTGACCAATTGAATCTGTAGATTGTTTTTGGTAGGATGTTCAAATGACCTGTTTATTCCTGTTAATTCTACTGACCTGTTAGCATAGAAGATATTTCCATCTTCTGATACCTTTTTCAATTTCTTCCTTCAAAGACTTGCACGTTTTTCACTTGCTTAGTTAGAGTTACCCCACAATGTTTTCTATTATTTGAGGCTATTTTGAAATGCATAGTTTCTCTGATTTCTTTCTCAATGTTTGCTTTTTTGCATACAGGTGGATACTGATTAATTTGAGTTAATCTTGTATTTTGCCACTTTGCTGAACATGTTTATCCTAACACAGTAGGTCCTGAATATTTCACACAGCTGAAGTGCAAATAAAAAACCTTTACAAAGCCTTTATGACCATGATAAAGGCCTTTAAAGAGTAATTGAATAAATCCCATCATGAAATCCAGGAAAACACAAACAGTATAAAGAAATAACTAAAGCAGGTCAAGACTTGAACCTGAAAACAGGATCAATAAAGAAAACTCAAACTAAGGGAATTCTTGAAATGAAAACTTTGGGAATTTAAACATAAACTACAGAAGCAAGCAATAAGCACTTCCACCTTTAGGCTAGGAAGATTTTTTTCCTATAGTTTTGTTGAAAACATTTTTTAGGCCTGTAAGCTGGGTTTCTTCTCCTGCCTCTATACCTACTATTCTTAGGTTTGGTCTTTTCATCAGGTCCCAGATTTCCTGGGATATTTTGTGTCAGGAATTTTTTCTATACTGAATGTTTCCTTTGACTAATATATTTATTTCTTCTACCATATTTTCAGCTACTGAGATTATCTCTTACATCTCTTTTACTCTGTTGCTGGTTTCTGTAGCTTCTGTCTAAATTTTTCATTTCCATAATTTCTTCATTTTGGTTTTTTTTTTTTTTTATTGATCCTGTTTTCAGTTTCAGGTCTTGAACTGTTTTAGTTATTTCCTTACACTGTTTGTGTTTTGCTGAGTTTATTGATGGGATCTATTCACTTCCTCTATTGTAGTCATAAAGGCTCTATAAGGGTCTTTTCTCTTGTGTTTCAGCTTTGTGAAATATTCAGGGCCTATTGTGGTAGGATAGTTGAGCTTATATGGAAACTTATTGTCCTGGCTGTTGTTGATTTTGTTTTTATGCTGGTGTCTCGACATCTGAACTGGAAAGCAATTAATTGGTCTGGGTGCTAATTTCTGAATTTGTCTTTGTTGGATGGGTGTTTTATTACTTTGTTTCTGTTTTCTTTCTAGGTTTTCTGACCATGTAATGGCTGCATGTTGCCTGTTTACCTGGCCTATTCAGCTGGGCTGTTCACAGGGAATGCTTGCTACTGTTGGATGCTGGCATACTAAAATAAGTTGGGTGAAGAAAGTTTGGGGGGAAAGGTCTTTACAATCCATTAGAGATGGTTTTGGAGAGAAATGGAGACCCAAGCAGGTTTCCTTTTACAGAATAGAGGATAAGACTGAAAGATTGGACCTCAGAAACAGTAAGAAAAATGTGAGTCTCCCATCAGCCTACCTGTTGCCCCGGGAGGGACAGGCCTTGCTTTAGCAGTGGGTGCCTACTGCAGTTGGGGGTCCTAATACAGCCATAAGTGTATTAATAATAAGTGTAAGCTAATACAGCAGAAAGGACTAGGAGAGTATAGTCTGTGGTATCACAGGAGATGTGGATAGGGGAGAATGGAAGTCTGTAGCCAGTGTTTTGTTTCAGTGCTAAGGATGAAACTAGGGGATTATGTATAGGTGAAGAGAGAGATAGAGATGGAAATGGACAGACAGAGAGAGAGAGAGAGAGAGAGAGAGAGAGAGAGAGAGAGAGAGAGGAGATGAGATGAAAAGGTCTGTGGGCAGCCTATCTGGTGTTCTTGCTAAATTTTATACTTTTTTCCAATAAATTCTTTATTTTTAAAATCATATACATATGTGGTAATATATGTGTATATACATATATTTTAATAAAATAATATGATAATGCTGAATAGCTTTTTTTATTTTGGGAACTTGCATATCTTCTTCTAGGAGATGCCTTTATATTTTTGTCTGAAAAATAAGAGCTGGATCAGGAAGGAAAAAAGAAAGGAAGAAGGAAGGAAGGAAGGAAGGAAGGAAAGAAGGATGGAAGGAAGGGAGGAGAAAGGAAGGAAGGAAGGAAGGAAGGAGAAAGGAAGGAAGGAGAAAGGAAAGAAGAAAGGAGGGAGGAAGGGAGGGAGGAAGGAAGGAAGAAAAGAAGGATTTACTGTCATTGTTTGAAGATCCAGGTTAACATGGTAGGGAAATTCTGCAGTGGAAGCATAACACATAAGCTTACAATTTTTCCATTAGGAAAACAGTAACAGATGCTCATCTTCAGTTTCCTTTTGCCAACTAAAAGGTGCTACATGCACTTATAGTGGGTTTTCCACCCTCAATGAAGACAATATCCAAAACCCTTCACAGACATATCCAGAAGTTTGTCTCCTAGGTGGTTCTAAACCCTGCCAAATTGACAATCAATATTCATCATCATAAGTCTAACACCTGTTAACTTTATATCTAAACAGATCATTTTAAAACCAAAACCTTCAATCCCTTGTCCTTATAGGTGCAATGGTCATCTCATAAGGTAAATGCATTCAGTGCAACTTCATATGTCCATATAGTTCCTAACAGTTCCAACCGTTTTTAAGTCTTCACGAAATCTTTTCAATGTGTGAGCTTACAAAATCAAAACAAAAATGCATAATTAACATAAAATGAATTGACTAAAAATTTTCATTGCAGTGTGGAAGAATGGGGGATTAGCAATGGAAGATTAAATCTAAGTAGTATGTAACCAAGCAAAGCAAATGCAGAATCCTTTAGCTCCAGCTCTAGCTATAACTGTTTGATTAAAATAGGCCTATAACCCATAAGGAAATAGAATTGGTCATTAAAAGTCGCCTAACTGAACAGAAAAAGGAAATAACAACAACAACAAAAAGTATGGGGCCAGGTGGTTTTTGTACAGAATTCTACCAGATTTTCAAACAAGAGCTAATACCAATACTCCGCAAGCTATTCCACAAATTATAAACAGAAGAACATTGCCAAACTTAATCTATGAAGCCACACAAAAGAGAGTTTTAGAACAATTTCCATTATGAACATTGATGCAAAAATAGTCAATAAGATAATTGCAAACCAAATCCAAGAACACATAAAAAACATCATCCTCCATGATCAAGTAGGCTGCATCCCATAATACAGGGATGGTTCAACATATGAAAATTCATCAATGTAACCCACCATATAAACAAACTGAAAGAAACCACATGACCATCTCATTAGATGCTGAAAAAGCAGTATCCAGCATTCCTTCATGTTTAAAGTCTTGGAGGGATCAGGGATACAGGACACATACCTAAGCACAATAAAGGCAATATATTGCTCTGTTGTAAGCTTGAGGTCAGGGATGGTGGTTCCTCCAGTCATTTTTTTTATTGTTAAGAATTGCTTTCACTGGACTTTTTGCCTTTCCAGGTAAGTTTGAGAATTGCTCTTTCCATATCTTTGAAGAATTGTTTTGGGATTTTGATGGGAATTGCATTGAATCTGTAAATTGCCTTTGGTAGGATGGCCATATTTACTAAATTAATTCTGCCAATCCATGAACATGGGAGATCTCTCCGTTTTTTTGAGATCTTCTTTGATTTCTTTCTTGAGAGACTCAACATTATTGTCATACAGGTCTTTCACTTGTTTGGTTAGAGTTACTCCAAGATATTTTATATTATTTGTGGCTATTGTGAAGGAAGTTGTTTCCCTAATTTCTTTCTCATTCTCTTTATCATTTGTATAAAGGAAGGCTACTGATTTATTTGAATTAGTTTTATATCTGGTTTTCTATCTAGTTTTAGCCACTTTGTTGAAGTTGTTTATCAGCTGGAGAAGTTCTCTGGCAGAATTTTTGGCATCATCACTTATGTATACTATCATGTCATCTGCAAGTAGTGATCCATTTTATTTCTTCTTTGAGAATTTGTATTCCCTTTATCTTTTTTTGGTTGTATTATTGTTCTAGCTAGTACTTCGAGTACTATGTTGAATACATATGGGGAGAGTAGGCATCCTTGTCTTGTTCCTGATTTTAGTGGGATTGCTTCAAGTGTGTCTCCATTTAATTTGATACTGGCTGTTGGTTTGCTGTAAATTGCTTTTATTATGTTTAAGTATGGGCCCTGTCCCTGACATCAAGCTTTACTACAAAGCAAGAGTGAGAAAAGCTGCATGGTATTGGTACAGAGACAGACACATTGATCAGTGGAATAGAACTGAAGACCCAGAAATAAAACCACACATTTATGGACACTTGATCTCTGCCAAAAAAAAAAAAAAAAAAAAAAAGCCAAGAATATACAATGAAAAAAAGAAAGCAACTAAGCAACTTCAGTGAATGGTGCTGGTCTAGTTGGCCTAGTTGGCTGGCTGTATGTAGAAAAATGAAAATAGAACCATATTTGTCACCTCGTACAAAGCTCAAGTCCAAGTGGATCAAGGACCTCAACATAAAACCAGATATACTGAATCTAATAGAAGAGAAAGTGGGAAAGAGCCCTAAACTCATTGGCACAGGGGCAAATTTCCTAAACAGAACTCCAGTGGCTCAGGCTCTAAGATCAAGAATTGATAAATGGGACCTCATGAAACTGGAAAGCTTCAGTAATGCAAAGGACATAATCAATAGGACAAATTGGCAACTTGCAGATTGGGAAAAAAATCTTCAATAACTCCGTATCTGATAGAGGACTAATATCCAAAATATATAAAAAAATCTCAAGAAGCTAACCATCAAAACAAACCAAACAACACAATCAAAAAATGGGGTATAGAACTAAGCCTAGAAATCACAACAGAGGAATCATGAATAGCATCTAAAGAAATGATCCAAGAACTTAGTGATCAGAGAAACGCAATTCAAAACGACTCTGATATTCCAACTTACACCATTCAGAATGGCTAAGATCAAAACCTCAGGTGACAACACATGTTGGCGAGGATGTGGGGAAAGAGGAGCAAATCCATTGCTGGTGGGATTGCACAATGATACAACAACTCTGGAAATCAATCTGAAGGTTCCTCAGAAAATTGGAAATAGATCTACCTGAAGACTCAGCAATACCACACCATACCACAGGGACACTTGTTCCACTATGTTCATAGAGACCTTGTTTGTGATAGCCAGAAGCTGGGAACAACCCAGATGTCCCACAACAGAAAAATGGATACAGAAAATGTGGTTCATTTACACAATGGAATACTACTCAGCTATTAAGAATGAGGGCATCTTGAGTTTTGCAGGCAAATGGTGGAACTAGAGAATATCATCCTGAGTGAGGTAACTCAAAACCAAAAGGACATGCGTGGTATGGTACTCACTAATAAGTGGATATTAGCCATTAAAAATATGTGCAGAATACCCAAGATTTAGTCCACAGAACTCAAAAAAAGTCAACAAGCTGAAATGTCTCATTTCAGACACCTCAGTCCCACTTGGGAGGGAGAAGAAAACAATCACAAGAGGGGAGGGAGGAAGGGATTTGTAAGGGAAAGTGGATGGGGCTTGGTATTGGGGGAGTGGAAAGAGGGGAACTTGATCTGATATTGGGTGGGAGAAAAGGACTGAAGCCCTGAGAGCCAGCAGAAATACTTGAAACAGGAAACCTTGGGAGGTAGGAGGTTGTGGGGACCCTCCAGAATGTACCAGAAGAAATGTCCTACAGTGAGGAGAGGGAACTTATAGAGCCCACCTCCAACAGAAAGACAGGGCATCAAGTGAGGGATGGAGTTGCTATCCCACAGTCAAAACTCTGACCCATAATTGTTCCTGTGTGAAGGAACTGTAGGAATGGAAATGGAGAGGAGCCTGAGGAAAGAAAGTTCCAGTGACAGGCCCAAAGTGGGATCCAGCTCAAGGGGAGACCCCCAAAGCCCGAGACTATTACTGAGGTTATAGAACGCTCACAAAAACGATCTATCATGACTGCCCTCTCAAATACCCAACAAGCATCTGAAAGAGTCAGATGCAAGTATTTGTACCCAACCAATGAACCCTTTGGTTGAATTAGGGAAAAGTTAAAAGAATCTGAGGAGGAAGGCAACCCTGTAGGAAGACCAGCAGTCTCAATTAACCTGGACCTCAGAATTTCTCAGAAACTGGATCACCAACCAGGTACATACACAAGCTGATATGAGGCCCCCAACACATATACAACAGAGAACTGCCAGATCTGGGTTCAGTTAGAGAAGATGCACCTAACCCTCAAGAGACTGGGAGCCCCTGGGAGTTTAGAAGTCTGGTGGGGTGGGGGTAGGAGGTGGGGGGTGGTGACATCTTCATGCAGACAGGGGTCAGGGAGGAGGTATGGGATGTAGAACAGTCAGAGGGTAGACCAGGAGGGGAATAAAATCTGGAATGTAAATAAATAAATAAATAAATAAATAAATAAATAATAAAAGATTATATACAGCAAGTCAACAGCCAACATCAAATTAAATGGAAAGAAACTTAAAGCAATCCCACTAAAATCACAGACAAGACAAGGCTGCCCATTTTCTTCTTATCTTTTCAATATGGTACTTAAAGTTCTAGCAAAAGCAGTAAGACAACTAAATGAGATCAAGTGGATATAAACTGAAAAGGAACTCAAACTATCAGTATTCACAGATGATATAATAGTATACATTAATTGACCCTCAAATTTTACCAAAGAACTCTACACTGATAAATACCTTCAGCAAAGTGGCTAGATAAAAAACTTATTAAAAAAAAATCAATAGTCCTCCTTTATACAAAGGATAAACAGATGAAGGAAGAAATTAGAGAAACAACACCCTTCACAAGAGCTAAAAATAATATAAAATATCTTGGTGTAATCTAACCAAGCAAGTGAAAGATCTGTATGACAAGAGCTTCAAGTCTATGGAAGAAAGAAATTGAAGAAGATATCAGAAGATGAAAAGATGTCCTATGCTCATGGATCAGTAGGATTAACATAGTAAAAATGGCCATCTTACCAAAACTAACCTACAGATTTAAAGCAATTCCCATCAAAATTTCAACACAATTCTTTACAGATTTTGAAAGAGCAATTCTTAACTTCATATGGAAAAACAAACAAACAACACACACAAAACCAGGATAGCGAAAATAATCCCGTACAATAAAAGAACTTCTGAACACACAGTCATCCCTAATTTTAAGCCGTACTACAGAGCAATTGTATTGACATAAAAACAGACAGACTGATCAGTGGAATCAAAGTGAAGACTCAGAAATAAATGCACGCACCTATGGATACTTGATTTTTGACAAAGAAGCCAAAAACATACAATGGGGGAAAAACATCTTAAACAAATGGTACTGATCTAACTGGATGTCTAAATGTAAAAGAATATAAATAAATACATATTTGTTAATAAGTTTTGTTCACTGAAGAAAGAAGGCATTTGTGGCCAGTTAAAAGTAAAAAAGGCAGGTTTATTTGGAAAATGGCTCCTGGGAAAGTTCACCAGACTTACCAGAGGAGACTAGAAAAAGTCCAAGGCAGAGTATGGTATGTAAGTTTGTTATAGACCATAGGCTGGGTTTCTGGGGGAGTGGGGCAGGGGGACTTGGGTTGCTGGTGACTTCAGGTGAGGGGCATTGTTACAGCTGTTAGGAATGTCAGAAATTCAGGACTGAGCTTTTTGGCACTGTTTCTGTTTGGAGGCTTTCTGAGTGGGTGGGGTTTGAGAAAGGGGGAAGAATGAATATTTTTTCGTGCCATGTAGGGGAGAGGGGCAATCCTGGGACTCCAACTGAACATTTGTCACTCTGCATAAAAAGCAAGTTTAAGTGGATTAAGGCTCTCAACATAAAATGGCTACACTAAAGCTGATAGAAGAGAAAGTAGGGGAATAGCTGTGGAAGCATTGGTACAGGAGACAACTTTCTGAACAAAATACTCATAGCTCAGGCATTAAAATCAACAATTAACAACTGGGACCTTCTGTAAGGCCAAATACATTGTCTACAGGATAAACAGCAATCTACACAATAGGAAAAGATTTTCACCAACCCTGTATCTGACAGAGGACTAATTTCCAAAATACATAAAGAACTCAAGAAATCAGGTGCAAACAAAATAACCAAATTTTAAAAATGGATACAGAGCTAAACAGAGAATTCTCAACAGAAGATTCACTAATGGCAGAGAAGCATTTCAAGAAATGTTCAACGTCGTTAGTCATCAGGGAAATGTAAATCAAGGTGACTCTGAGGTTCCATCTTACACCTATCAGAATGGCTAAAGTCAAAACGTCAAGTGACAGCACATGCTGGTGAGCACGTGGATCAAGGGGAACACTCCTCCATTGCTGATTTATACTTTTAGTGGTCACCATTGCGATACTAAACGTGAGTGAGTGTCCACAATAAGAATGTTTAAATTACTGATGTAATGCAAA
Source organism: Rhabdomys pumilio (assembly GCA_030674055.1). Lineage (NCBI taxonomy): Eukaryota > Metazoa > Chordata > Mammalia > Rodentia > Muridae > Rhabdomys > Rhabdomys pumilio. Next base: position 118,635,858 of record JANHMN010000004.1, read on the forward strand.
GACATCATTCACTACTTCCTTTAGAGAGCCTTAGTTAATATAAATAAAAGTCACCACGTACATTTGTGTGTTCTCTAAATGCTCCAATGGGTGTTGGCCTCGGAAGAATATTTTAATAGGATAAGTGAAGGCATTTATGAATACATCAACTAAGAGATAACTTAAGGAACATAGTGAGAAATTCTTTCCTTGTTCTTTGTAGACCCAGTGGAGCTCTTAATACCGTCATATTTTTGTCAAGGTGCATATATGCCGCTGGCATTTTGAAAGAATAGAAATGCTTCGCTCTTGTTTATCCATAAAATCATGGTATTTGAATTATATAGTCTGAAAGAAATGTAGATGGTGAAAGCTCATTTTAACCCAGGTACCTTTCCTTTGTTGGCACAATGTTGTCTTCACTATCATACAAATACATTTCAGTTCAAAAGGTTCTGGGGAAATAAATCTAATCCTTTGATGCTCTCTTCACTAAAAACTGGACATTGTTGTCCACTCTATGTCAGCACTCTTTATGGAAGATTGGTAAGGTCATTAACTTTCATTTTATCTTCTAGGGGACGGAGATACTCTCTTTTGGAAAACTAACATTACCGAGCATGTCATAAGCTGTTTTGTGCAAAGAAGACAGATTTAGTTTCTGAGACCATGTTTCAGGACTTGGCTATTTTTTGTTCTATGCATCTATTGATAACAATGATTAGCTGTGGCATTAGCTTTCCAATCCTGTTTTCCACATGTGCTGCACCTCTGCCTGAAGCTGAGGTTGCTAATCCATTATCGTTTTTCTGTAATTGTCTGTAATCTATGTGCCCTATAGGAGATGGGAGGGGGAGATTGGACAGTGTCCAGAATCTCATTAGATAGCTAGCTTGATTAAGGCAGAAACAGAAAGTCTGGCTCAGACAAGGTGAGAAGATGGAGACCAACACCTGAAGCTTGTCCTCTGACATCAACCGTTGCTCTGCAGCCCCCACTTGCCTGGGGATATACACGTGCATGCCCACAATAAAGAAATACAATTTTGTGATCTCATAGCTCTGTGAATATAAGAACAGCTTCCCTGAGTTCTCTGCTAACAGATTCAGAAGAACAGATGCAAATCCTTTATCTGTGTGGAGCTTCTAAGCTGTTAAGGAGCAAAAAATAAGAACAACCCAACTCTCCATTAACTGACGCACAGCTGGGTAACATAGGTTAATCCACATAGAAGTCCATCCACAATTCAGCAATATAAAAAGTTTAAATCCCAGTTATGTCACAATTAGAATGAACTTTTAAAACTGTGTACTAAGTAGGAGAAATCTGGCACAGGCGTCCACATATTATATAATTCTGTTTCTCTGAACTATCTTGAATGGGTCAATTCAGGCAAATAGAAAGAATATTTGTGATTGCTTAAGAATAGGAGCTCGGAGCTCGGAGGAGGAGGAGAGGGGGCGGCTAAATGGTGACTGATGACATATTCTAAAGCTGGTTGTAGTGAGCCCTGTATAATTAAGAGTGGACTAAAGGCCAATGAGCTTTACACCTATAACGTATAAAACTGTAAACTCCACTTCACAAGAAATTATGGAACTCAAATAAAAAGAAGATGAGATGACTGTAGGCAGTTAAGGAATAAGGCTGTAGAAATGGTGCTAAAGGATGGGTGAACTGATGTAAAGAGTAAACAGAAACAATGACAAATAATAGGATAAATTTGTATTAATATCTCTGTGTCCTAGGTACAGTCATTAAAAAGTCCTTTTCATCAAAACTTTCTTTCCAAGCCTTTCCTACATATTAGAAATATTCTGCTGAACTTAATGTAAAGGTAAGTTAGAAGCTTTATTCTAAGATGAATGTGCACTAAAGGGGATTGACATTAAAAGTGTTTGCTGGGGCTGGAGAGCAGTTCTCTGTGTAAGAGCACTTCCTGCTCTTGCAGAAGACGTGAGCTTAGTGCTTGCACCAAAGTCAGGCAGTTTACAACTTCTGATAACTTGAATTCCAGATAGAGGTGACCCTCTTACAGCCCTTGGGAATATCCATACTCACATATACATACACATATGCATATATACATGCATGCATGTATACATATGTATGGATAAAAAAATAAAGTAACACTTTAATTCAAGCTTCAGGAAGATTAAATATTTCTGGCTTCTATAGTCACCTACTTTCACATGCACATACCCATGTCCAGACATATAGATTATTAAAAATAAAATAAATCTAGAAAAGGATATTTTTATTTTAGAGAGTCATGGCTTAGTTTGTGTAAACTTGCTTGAATAACAGCCCTTAGATTTTTTCTACTTAGCCCCTACTCAATTTATATCACATGGGCTTCTTCTGAGAGTAAATTAGAAGCCATAATATATATACAAAAGACCTGTAATATAAAGGGTGGTAATAAAAAATATAATTAAAATAAAAAGATAAAATTAAAAATTAAGAACAAAAACAGAAAATAACAACCAAGAAAAAGTCCTAACATGACATTGTGAGACAAGGAATCTCCAAAGCCACTAGTGACGTGTTTTCTGTTAGTCATCTATACTTGGCATGTAGCCTACGCTTAAGAGTAGTTTGTTTCTGGGTTATTGATAGGAGTGATGTTCACTTCTCATTTGTTCCCTTCCTCGACCCTGTTTAAGAAGCTTTCTCTTGCAGCAGATGGGAACAAATGAAGAGAATAAAAGTTGGGTGTTCTCCAGAGAACGAAAGACCTTGGAACACCCAGTTTTAAATGAGATGTCTCCATCAAATCTCTCCCTTCAGGGCTCAGAGAACCTTGAAGAAGAGAGGCGGAGAAAGTGCAAGAACAAGAATAGAAAGTGGCTTCAAAGCAAACAAAGCCCTCTAAATCAGCATGTTAGTCACACATAGGAACTCAGAGACTAAGGAGGCATGACAGGACCCAAATGGGTCCACACCAGATGAAATCCTAGAGATAAAAACAAAAGGTCTGTGAGTATAATAGAATGTAATCAGGAGTCATTCTATTGCTACATTTAATGATTTATTTAGAATAGTAATAATTTTACTGTAGATCCCTGCGATATTTAGTCTCGGGTTCTTGGTCACCCAAGCAGTGTTGGATATGGATTCCGTCTCATGGAGTAGGCCTTCAGCCAAATCAGATATTGACTGGTTACTTCCACAAGCTTTGGGCCACCATTGATTCCACTAGCATATCTTGCAGACAGGACAGCACTGTGTCAAAGGTTTTGTGGCTGAGTTGTTGTTTGTTTTCCTTTTGATGGCATATGGAGTCCCTTATGTGCCAAAGATGCTGGAGCATAGGGGTGAAAGATCTATGTAGGCACCCAGTTGACTTCTCTATGTTCAGTCAGTTCTGTAGGTATTGTTTTCAGCAAAAGGACCTTGTCATAAATCTGTGGGGAGCAAGCTTTAGTTTTAGCAAAACCTTAGCTTCTTTAGGAATTCCCATGAAACTCTTTTGGCCAACAAATCAATTAGATGTAATCCAGTGTTGTTACTGGAAGCTTCATTTAATGTCATGAAATGGCCAGTCGGGGCTCTATTTCCCCAGTTATTTGGCAATTTTATTTTATTTAGACCACCAACATTTTATATATATGTGTGTGTGTGTGTGTGTGTGTGTGTGTGTGTGTGTATGTATGTATATGTATATAATATATATTATATATATCATATATATATCATATATATATATATGTGATATATATATGAAAGCTTTGACTGTATTAGGTTTCTATACTACCTGTCAAATGGCATTTAATTTTAGGTATCTCTCCCCGTACTCTCACCCTTGACTCCTTATCCCCTCTCCCCCTCCCTGTACACATTCCCATTCTATCATATGCCATTTACCCATAACTATCTATTCTATTTCCCTGTCCTAGAGAGATCTGTCTCTCACTCTGTACTTAACCTTTGGTACAATGAGTTGTAGATTGAAAATCATCATTGACTTAGCTAATATATTTGTCTTTCTGGCTCTGGGTTATCTCACTCAGGACTATTTTTTCTAGTTCTATCCATTTATCTGTGAGTTTCATACTTCCATTTTTTAATAGTGTAGTAATACTCTACTGCATAAATGTGCCATATTTTCTTTATTCATTCTTCTGTTGAGGGACATATAGATGGTTTCCAATTATGGCTACTATAAATAAAGCAATAATCAACAGGGCTAAGCAAGTGTCTCTGTGGTAGAAAAAAGCATCCTTGGGATTTATGCCCTAGAGTACCCTAGAGGTATAGATGGATCTTGAAATAAATTGATTCTCATGTTCTTCAGGAAGTGCCATACTGACTTCCATGGTGCCTGTACAAATTTACACTCCTACCAGCAATGTGTGCATGTTCCTCTTACTCCACATCCTTGCCAGCATGAGCTGACACTTATTTTATTGATATTAGTCATTCTGACTGGTGTAAGACGAAATCTCATAGTTTTGATTTGCATTTTCCTGATGGCTAAGAATGTTGAACATTTCTTTAAGTGTTTCTCAGCCATTTGAGTTTCCTCCTTTGAGAATTTTCCATTTAGATTTGTACTCCATTTATTTTTTCTAACAAATAGGGTGATTTGTTTTCTTGATATCTAGATTATTATTATTGAGTTCTTTATATACTTTGGATATTAGTCCTCTGTCAGTATGCAGTCAGTGAAAACTGTTTCCTGTTCTATAGGCTACCACTTTGAATAAGAGTGTCCTTTCTGTCCTAGAACCTGGGAGACCTTTCCATTTTCTGATATCTTCTTCTATTTCTTTCTATAATGTCATAAAGTTCTTATCATACAAACCTTTTGCTTGCTTGTTTAGATATTTTATTTAAGGTTATTATGAAAAGAATTATCTCATTGGTTTCTTTCTTAGTGAGTTTGTCACGTGTTTGTAGGGGAGCTGAGTTTTCTGAGTTAGTTTTGTATCGAGCTACTGATACAAGTGTTTATCAACTGTGGATATTTCCTGACAGGGATTTTAGGCTCACTAATGTATATTGTCAGATCATTAAAAGAAAAGATACTCTTCAGTGCTAGGTCTGTTTCTTGATTGTCTTCAGTTCTCTTATTGTTCTAGCAAACATTCCAAGTACTACATTGAATAGGTATGAAGAGGGAACAGACTTCTTGTGTTCTTGAATTTTCATGGAATTGCTTTGAGTTTTTCCCCACTTAAGCTGATGTTGACTATGGGCTGCTTTAAATTGCCTTTATTATATTTATGAACGTCTTTTGTATCCCTAAACTCTCTCAAACTTTTATCAGGAAGGGGTGTTGGATTTTGCCAAAGATGTTTTCTGTATTTACTGAGATAATCATGTGCTTTTTGCCTTTCAGTTTTTCTCTATGATGAATTACATTTATTGAGGTATGTATATTTTACCAACCCTACATTTCTGAATTAAAGCCTACTGAATCATGATGGATGATTTTTTTTTAATGTGTTCTTGGATTACGTTTGCAAGTATTTTATTGAAAGTGTTTGCATCTATGTTCATAAGGAAAATTGGCCTGTAGTTCTTTTTTCTTCTGTTTTTTAAATTGGATATTTTATTTATTTACATTTCATATGTTATCCCATTTTTTGATATTTCAAATGTTCCCTGATTTGCCTCTGGAACCCCCCTATTTCATCCCCCTCCCCCTGCTTCTATGAGAGTGCTCCCCCACCTACCCACTCACTCCTGACTCCCAACCCTGGCATTCCTCTACACCGGGGTACCTAGTCTTCACAGGACCAATGGCCTCTTCTCCTATTGATGCCCAACATGGCCATCCTCTGCTACATATGCGGCTGGAGCCATGGGTTGATCCACGTGTACTCTTTGGTTGGTGGTTTAGTCCCTGGGAGCTCTAGGTGTGTGTGTGGGGGCGGCTGGTTAGTTGATATTTTTGTTCTTCCTATGGGGTTGCAATCCCCTTCAGCTCTTTTAATCTTTTCTCTAACTCCTCCAGTGGGGACCCAGTGCTCAATCCAATGGTTGACTGCTAGCATCCAGGGTTCTATTTGTCAGGCTTGGCAGAGCCTCTCAGGAGACAGCTATGTCAGACTCCTGTCAGCATGCACTTCTTGGCATCCACAATATTGTCTGGGTTTGGTGTCTGTATATGGGATGGATCTCCAGGTGGAGCAGTCTCTGCATGGCCTTTTCTTCTGTCTCTGCTCCACAATTTGTCTCCTTATTTTCTCCCATGAGTATTTTGTTCCTCTTTCCAAGAAGGACTGAAAGATCCACACTTTGGTCTTCCTTCTTCTTGAGCTTCATGTGGTCTGTGAATTCTATCTTGGGTATTTCAAGCTTATGGGCTAATAGCCACTTATCAGTGAGTGTATAACGTGTGTGTTCTTTTGTGACTGTGGCTTGGTAATACATTTGAGCAATGCTCCTTTTGTGAAATAATTTGAGGAGTATTGCATTAGCACTAATCTTTGAAAGAGTATTGCATTGTTGCATTACACTTTCTTTGAAAGTTTGATTGAATTCTGCTTTACAACCATGCTTTGAACTTCCCTTTTAGGACTGCATTCATTGTGTCTCATAAGTTTGGGTAAGTTGTGTCTTCATTTTCATTCAGTTCTAGAAATTCTTTAATTTCTTTCTTAACCCATTTTTGCTTTCTGTTGTGACGTTTTCCGTTTCCACTTTTTTGTCATTGATATCCAGCTTCAACAAGTGGTGGTTAGATTAAACGCAGGATGATTGTTCAGTTTTCTAGTGTTTGTTGAGACTTGATTTATGTCTGAGTATGTGGTCAGTTTTGGAGAAACTTCCATGAGGTATTGAGAAGGTATATTCTTTTGTGTTTGGGTGAAATGTACTGAAGATATCTATAAGGTCCATTTGATTTATAACATTCATTAGCTCCAGCATTTCTGATTAGTTTTTGTCTAGATGACCTGTTTGCTGGTAAGAGTAGAATATTGAAATTCCCCCCTATTGGTGTTAGAATATGTTATAGTAGTCATTATTTTTAGGAACTTAGGTGTCCTTGTGTTTGGTGGATAGATGTTGAATTTCAGTGTCCTGTGGGTGAATTTTTTTCTTTGATGAGTATGCAGTGCCCTCACTATCATTTATGATTAGTTTTGCTTGAAATCTGTTTCATCAGATACTATAATGACTACCCCAGCTTGCTCCTTAAGTCCATTTGCTTTAAATATCCTTTTTCATCTTGTTAGCCCGAGGTGATGTTTTTGATGTTAAGGTATGTTTCTTGGATTCAGCAGAAGTGTGGATCTTGTTTTTCTATCCATACTGTTAGTCTGCATCTTTTTTTTTTTTTATTAGGAAATTGGGACTGTTGATGTTGAGAAATAACAGTGAGCACTCTTTGTTGGTTCTTATTATTTTGCTGTTGTGGTGTGTGTGTGTGTGTGTGTGTATGATTTCCCTCTTTTGATTTGCTTGCATGGGCTTATTTAATCCTCATGTTTTCTTTGTTGTGTTTATCTTCTTTAGGTTGACGTTTTCTTCTAGTACTTTCTGTACTGCTGGAATTTTAGATAAAAATTGCTTAAATTTAGTTGTATCTTGAAATGTCTTATTTTCCAATCTATTGTGATTGAAATTTTGCTGAATATAGTAGTCTAGGCTGTCATTTGTGGCCTTTTAAAGTCTGGAGAACATTTGTTTAGGTCCTTCTGGTTTCCCAAGGCTCCACTGAGCGTCAGATGTTATTCTAATGGTCTGCCTTTATCTGTTACTTCTTTCCCCTTTGTAGCCTTTTCCTTCCTTGTTCTGTATGTTTAGTGTTTGATTATTATGTGTCAAGAAAATTTTCTTTCCTGGTTCATTCTATTTGAGAGTCTGTAGGCTTCTTATACCTTGATAAGTACATTTTTCTTTAAGTTAGGACATTTTTCTTTCATTATTTTGTTGAAAATAATTTTTTTTGCCTTTAACTATAACTTCTTTTCTTTCTTCTATTCCAATTATTCTTATATTTGTTATCTTCATGGTTTTCAGACTTGTAGAAGTTTTTTGACAGAATGTGTTTTTAAGATTTAACATTTTATTTGAGTGCATTATTTATTTCTCCCATATGTCTTCAATTCCTGAGAATTCTCTCTTCCATAGTATGTATTCTGTTGGTAACATTTGCCTTTGAAGTTCTCATTCAAGTTGCCAAATTTTTCATTTTCACATTTTCCTTAGTTTTATTTTTCCTATATAGTCTTTTTCACTTTCAGGTCTAGAACTGTTTTATTTATTTATTTTCACTATATTTTTGAGCTTTCATAGATTTGCTTAAGGGATTTATTAATTTCTTCTGTCGTATCCATAAAGGCTATTTTAAGGTTTTTTGTTGTACTTCAGCTATGTCGCAATACTCGAGACCTATAGTGGTGAGGGGGCTGAGTTCTAGTAGAGACATATTTCCTTGACTTCCTTTATTGTTTGGGTTTTTATGCCAGCATGCAAGCAAGCATCTGCAATTGAGGAGAATGCTCATATCTTGTTTTTGTTGGATGTGTGTTTTGTGTTTCTTAGTTTCTGTTGCCATCTTTGATTCTTAGGAGATTATGATTGCTGTGTGTTTCCTAGTAGGAAATTTATTGGGGGATCTGATAGGTGTAGGCACAGGGATTCCAGCTAAAATGCATTTCTAGCTATTGGGAGTTAACATTTAGGACAGAGGATGGGCTAGATGGGAGAAGTGAAGGAGTTCATAAGACGGACAAAAGCTTGATATTCTACAATGATACGCTTAGTGCTTGAGGAATGGTGGCAGAATGAGAAGGGACTAGGACAAGTCTTCTGCTACAGAGCTGAGGATGAAGCTAGGGGCCTGCACTTGGTGGGATGGAAAGAGGTGTGAAGATTTGCAGTTAGCTGTCCAGTTTTGCTGATCTTAGTGGTAGTCAGGTACCCAGGGGGTGGGATCTGAAATCAAACAATGAGTTAGGGGAAGGAAGTTCCAAGAAGATCTGTGTGTTCCAGGGAGATTGGTGAAGGCAGAGAAGGTAAGATGCAGTAGGTGCAGTAGGTGTTTTGTTAAGAGCTGGGGACAAGGCTAAGGAAGGAGGGGGAGGGCTTGATGAGGTGAAGATGTGCAGTTAGCATACCTCTTCCCTGGCTGCAGTGCAACCTCTTATCTTTTAACGAATTCCTGGTATAAATTTTGTGAATGTTAAAATTTGAGAAATTCTTCCTGAGACACGATAAAAGAAGAGTAGATGTCTTTGTCACCTGTGTCATTAACTGAAAACGGCAATGCGATTTTAGCTTTATCAGACTTCCTTCTTTTTTTACAATTCCTGTGATGTGGAGTGATAATTATGTCTCTTCAGCATTCTGAAATTTAGCATTACAAGTTGATAAGACATACTATTGTGTTTTTTTTTTTTCTGTAAAAACCTTATTTTGTTTAATGGGATTTCACACCACTTAATTTTCAATCCATTCGGAAATCCATGTCTTCTATCATCTTTCGTATATCCTTTTCACATTTGGAGAGGTCTTGCCTTTTGAAGTGCAGTGCTTTATCTGAGTTTCTTTGAACATCACTTGCCTTTCTTCTGTTGTCCCTTCTGTTCATTTAATTAAAAAAAAAGTACACACACACACACACACACACACACACACACACACACATTTTGCTGCTGGAAAACCTCCTCTTCCATCAAAATTAGCAACCACATAGGGCTTTCTGGTTTGTGTTTTCTATTTCATTTTTTCCTATTTTTGTTTCTCCTTATTTTTCTTCAAAAAAATTATTCAAAGTGTTTCTTCAGCATATTCTTAAAAAAAAAAGAAAGACCTCAGATCCAAAACAACAAAAAGTAATCACACTGTTAGGGTGCTACAAAGACAGGATGTGTTTTCATTGAACAACGAACAGCACCGATATTCTGTGTTATCTTTGTTTTCTTGGTTCTTGAAAGTTTAGTGTTTTATTTACTCATGTTTTTCCTTCGAATACATACTTTTGTTTCTTTGATCATATACCCTAACAAGTCGTACCAAGGTATATTGGGGAAATGGATTAATAGCCATTCTACAGCCGAAGAACACACTTTTTCACTTACAGAAGAGATGAGATTACAATATAATTTCTACATTTTTCTCTTCCCCCTTTTCCCTCCAATTGTCCTCCCATACAGTATCCCCAGTCACCTTCAAATTCATGGCCTCTTTTTTTTAAAAATAATTGTTTTTGCACATACATACATCTTTATATATGCAAATATATATATTTTTAAATATAACCTGTTCAGCCCATATATTGTTACTTTAATGAACATTGTCTGAGTTGAAGATTTGGGACTGGTAAGACAATTTTTACACTCCTCTCTGGGTAAGACCACAACTCCTGCTCTCAGCTTCCTGGCTTGCCTATAGTTTTTTTCTGTAGGACTCTGGCCCTGTGGACTTTTCTCCCATCTGCTTTAGAATATTCATTAATGTCACTCTTGTTCAACTCATGTTTGGGAAGTCATGTTGGTGAGACTTTGTCATATAGATTCTGATAACACTAGGAGACAATCTCACAGCAAACTCCTGGATCTGATTGCTCTCACAATAATTTTGTGTCTCTTCAAGAATATACACTGAGCCTTACTTACTTACTTAGGTGTAAAGTGGTTTTACATGTATCCGTTGGAACTGGGCTCTGAAACTCTGAATTTTGAGTGATTATGGTTTTCTGTAGTAGTCTTGGTTAAGAAGTTTACTTGATGGTATATGAAAACTACACTTTTCTATAGGTATAAAAACAAATGTTTGTATGCTGTTATTACAGATTATGCTGGTTTAGCAAATTAGAGGTTATAGGTTCCCCTCTAATAATTATGACTTCTCTAGTACTGAGCGGTTAGATAGGCTTCTAGTATTTGTTAAATGGTTCTTAATTCCAGTTAGAGAGATGTTGATTACTGCTAAGGTATTAATACCACTATTATAACTATAGGGTTATTATTCTATGCTGGTCATTGTTGTGGTTCATAGGTATTGTGGCTGGGTAGAATGACTGGCTGCCTTCCTCTTTTGGAAGCTTGCACAGTGCTTTTTGGTGTCATGAAAACTACTCCTCAGTGAGGAGGCATTCAGGTCAGTTCCAGTTCAGAGGTCTCTGGGCTCTGTTTCTGAAGTGCAAGATGTCTTCAGCAGTAGGGGCTTGTCTTTCACATTTAGTAGACAACCAAGTGCAAGAACAATAGGCTGTATGTTTTGGGAGTCTCCCGAACAGCTCTGGCAAACAGCTCAAAGGTGGCTTCTCATGTCTGGTGTAGGGGTTCTTGTTACATGATCTTTGGCTTTTGAAGGAGTATCATAAGTTCAGATTAATCTAATCTAAAACTGCATATATATATATATATATATATATATATTATATGTAATTTTATATGTGTATATATACAGAATATATGTATGTAATTTATAATTATAATATAGATATAATAATTATATATATGCATATATATACAGAATGATAGTTTTTCTTAGGTAAATAGCTAATAATATGATTCTATTTGGCTTCTGAAGACATATTTATAGTTATTTTACCCATCTCATGCCTTCTGTGTTTACCTCCCTCACCTCCCTAAAGATACCCACTTTCTTCACTCCTCTATAAGATCACATAAATGAACATTCTCACTTCCCTTTTATTCTCTGCACCTTCTACTGTATTTGCCTCCACACCACTCCCCAAGGAGCCAATCTTTTCTTCTTCTGATCACTTTTTTCCTGTTATTCTCTTTTAGTCACTGACCATTTTCTTTAATTCCCTTTCCCTCCCTGAACCTCCCCTTTTCCATTTTCTCTATCAAATTCCTTCTATCCCACTCTTCTCCTTTACCTTCCTCCCACCTTCTTCTTGTGAATCAATGTTTAATACTGAGATGAAGAAGGTGTGTCCTCCACACATGGAAGTGATAACAAACAAAAATGCATACCCAGTTGTTTTTGCAAATTTTCTCAAGAAAATCTTTGAATTTACTTTGATTCTGACACATGTGTAATTAATATGCATGTGAAAATCCAGGTTGAATCCTCTCTTTCTGTTTCTCCTCTAACCTGTCAACAATATGCTACAATTTCTGTTCCATAATTCCTTAAGTGATCACCAAAAATCTTGTCAAATCTCTTCCTGCTGCAAGTGAATATGTATAATGACTCACAAACAGCTGAAAACTAGGATTTATGATGGAGAAACTGGCAGAGTCTAACTGACTCTTTACTACAAGGTTTTGATGGAACAAAAAAATAGATATTACTAAGGGTGCCCTGTCTTTGCAAAGAGCTCCCACAGAAATGAAGATAATTAATAGCCAGCTCACAAAAGATGAAAAATCTGTGCAATAACCCTAGCCTTCTCAAGAACCTACAGTGTGCTTATCTGTAGGGTCCTTAGACATAAATGGATCTGAAAAAGCATTATAAAGTCTTCTTTTTCAAGAGGATGGCTTTTACTTCAAGTCCCAAGAGCCTGCAGTTTAGTTTGTTGTGTAGATAGATGTGGAGTGGTCTGTTTCAGACAGCACAATTAAAAGTTGCAGCCTGTTTCAGGGCCATGAGTATGTTGGAGATGCCTAGTTTTTCTGTCACTAAATGAGAAAAAGAATAAAAGTCTGAAATATCTCTACTCTTACACATAGTGTAAAAGAAATATACAGAAGTATGACATTAACAGTTAATCATAAAACTTTCTGGTGGCTGATGGGTTTAAACTTATAACCATCTGGGCCAGCAAGCACAGCTGTAGACTGGCTTAGGTTTGTTTTCCTTTCTCCTCTTCTTTATCCCCACCCTTTATTGTGTTTGGTAATAGCAGGGCATTGTCCTAAGGTCAGAGTAATTACAGGAAGGACTAAAGGGCCAGTTAATTTCAAGGTGGGAACTGAAAAAAATCTCTAAAAAAATATTAAATATTGTGACAATACAGAAAGAAAATCCTCATGCCTTTTTCATGTAAAACATGTTAAACATATTAAAATATTGTAGAAAAATAAAAATATAAGCTAAAGTTACAGAAATATTTACAAGTGACTTTGTGGGCAGTTGACACCTGCTGTACAGCTCATGGTAAGCTTTTTGAATACCTGACACACTACACTCTCAGATGAAGACTATAAAACTTTTACATGGATTCCTTGTGTCTTCACAAATCCTAAAAGTTACTTGACTGGATTGTGGTTATGGTATGAATCTTAAACATTCAGCTCCCTCAATCTCCAACTCATGTTTTGAATATTTGTGTCACAGCTGGTAGCACTAAATTAGGAGAATCTGGAACCTTAGATTTGGGGCCTGGCTGATGGAAATAGGTCACTGAATGCTGGTCTGTGTGGGGTATGTTATACCAGGAGACTTCTGGTCAGTCTCTACTTCCTGGTCTGCTGGGATGGAAGCAACCTCTGTACATTTTCTCATTGCTATAAGCTGTTAACTTTTTCATGTCTTCCATTGTGGTGGATTGAAATCATAAGTCAAAATACACCTTCCATTTCTTAGATTATTTCTATGAGATCTCATCATTGCCACATCACAAAGGGGCAATCTTTGTGATTACCATATTTAGAAAAGAAAATTTAGACATAATGAGATTAAACATCTACATTAGCAGATCTCAACCTGTGGATCACCTTGGAATCTGATGACTCTTTTACGGGAGCCACATACCAAATATCCTGCATATCAGATATTTACATTATAATTTGTAACAGTAGCAAAGTTACCATTGAGAAATAACACCAAAAACAATTCTATGGTTGGAAGTCACCACGACTGTATTAAAGGATCCCAGTATTAGGAAGGTTGAGACCTACTGATTGGATTATGGCCACACAGCTACAAGACAAAGTTTAATGCCAAAGACAGTCTTCATTTTCTCTATGGTTCTCATCTTGGGACATACCTTACATAAGTAAGCCTTCAAATTTAAAATGTTTCCTGTCATCCATTAATATATATTGAATAATGGATATTTGTTAAGAATCATCAAAATAAATGTGTGTGCTCAAAGAATTCATTACAAACAGAGATAAGAATTAAATGTCGCATATGAATTTGGTACAATTTTAAAGAAATTGATAAAATATTTGATAAGTCTAGGCATATATCTCATGGTAATATATAACCCTGCATATATGTATATATGCATAATATTAAATACAATAATATATATTATTGTATTTAATATTATTATAATAACATTATATATATATATATATATATATATATATATATATATATATATGTTATGGCCACACAGCTACAAGACAAAATTTAATGCCAATTCTATGGTTGGGAGTCACCAAGACTGTATTAAAGGATCCCAGTGTTAGGAAGGTTGAGACCCACTGATTGGATTATGGCCACACAGCTACAAGACAAAGATATATATATATATATATATATATATGGAATGGTGGAGGATTATAAGCCTTGATCAATAACAGTAATATCTAGATAGTAGAGCAAACTGAACTATAGTCCCCAATATACCTGTGTCATTATATAGCCAGTGAAAATGTTGCCTTAATCATAATATGCAGCTATGATTAATGTTGAGGGACTTGATATAGAAATCCTAGGTTACCTAGGTGGATCCAAAAATATCAAATAAGCCCTTAAATGCAGAAAAGTCTTCCAAGAAGAGAGGGAGGAGAGATATTTTGGGGGTTAGTGGGATGGGAAAAGTAGAGAATAAAGATTTATTATTGCTGACTAAAGATGGATAAAAGCACTGCCATACAAATTATGATAAGCTAGAAAGAAAAGGGAATAGAGTCCTTCCTACAGAAGAAAATAATATGAAAAAGAGAAAGAGCTTTAGCCTATATTGGCTTGTGTTAGACCCCTACTCTACTCTAAGCTAATACATTCAGATTGCTTAAGCCACTACATTTGTAGTATTATATACGACATCAGCAATAGACAAGTAACACAGCTAGCTCTTACACATTCAGTGGGCTATAGAGCTCACAAAGACATGAAATGATCCACTCTTAAAGCTGTCTTAAGGGTTGAATGGTACAGCTAAAAAAATCAAAGCTCAGAAGTACTGAATGACACACACAGATTCTTCAGGTGCATCTTTTTCTTCTTCTTTTTTTTTAAATTGGATATTTTACTTACATTTCAGATGTTATCCCCTTACCCCATTCCCCCCCACCTAGGAACAGCCTATCCCATCCCCCCTCCTCTTGCATCTATGAGGATGTGTCCCAACCCATCCTCCCACTCCCACCTCCCCATCCTCAAGTTACCCCACTTGGGTACCCAGGATCGCCTCTCCCACTTATTCCCAACAAGGCCATCCTCCCCTACATATACAACTATACCTTTGGTGACTGCACATGGGATGGATACTCAGGTAGGATGGTCTCCAGATGGCCTCTCCTTCAGTTTCTGTTCCACACTTTTTCTCCATATTTGCTATCTTGAATATTTTGTTACTCCTTCTAGGAAGCACAGAAGCACCCTCACTTGGTCTTCCTTCTTCATGAGCTTCATGTGGTCTGTGAGTTGTATCTTGGGCATTGCGAGCTTCTGGGCTAATATCCAATTATCAGTGAGTGAAAACCATGTGTGTTCTTTTGTGATTGGGATACCTCACTCAGAATGATAGTAGATGCTGGCCAGGATGTGGAGAAAGAGGAATACTCCTCCATTGTTGGTGGGATTGCAAGATGGTGCAATCACTCTGGAAATCAGCCTGGTGGTTCCTCAGAAAATTGGACATAGCATTACCTGAGGACCCAGCTATACCACTCCTCGGCATATACCCAGAAGATGCTCCAACATATAACAAGGATATATGCTCCTCTGTGTTAATGGCAGCCTTATTTATAATAACCAGAAGCTGGAAAGAACCCAGATCTCTTTCAACAGAAGGATGGGTACAAAAAATGTGGTACATTTACACAATGGAGCTATTAAAAACAATGAATTCATGAAATTCTTAGGTAAAAGGATGGGACATCATGTGCATCTTGGAATTCAACTCAAAGGCTCAACTGTGCCCTCTGTACTAAAATGCCCATACGTAGACACACTTAAATGTATAATGGGCTGATAAACTATGAAAACTCTTCACCGGACATTTATATGTCTTAATTGTAACATGGCAAAGGTGATCTAGGGGAACACCATACAGGATGTGAAAAGAAAAACAAAAATGACTTTGAAATGTTTCAGAAGTCTCCATTTCTCTCAATGGTATAAATGGAAAATTGTTCATTCACATCATGTCAGGCTAGAGAAAGCTCTACCAGGCTCAAAGAGTCCTGGTTGTTATGAACCACAGAACCATTTACACTCCAAAATGGGAAGTTATTTCCAAGATTCATCTTGTCAAAATTCACAGTAGTTTTGATCTTGTAATAAGCCAATTTGCTAAAATTCCCCTATAATTTCAATTAGGCCAATCATCACAGTAACATGTGACAAACCTCTACAGTGTGAATCTTCTAATGAATTCATCATATGAGTAAAATTCCAAAAAATGTTAATATAAAGAAAGGAAGGGTTTTTTTTTCAATTTAATCTAAATCACAGAGACCACAGTACCTATGTTATATGGTTGCCAAGTCAAGAATATGAATAATTTATTTGTAATGTACAAATAACTAGATTTTAAAATATAGAGACTTGAATATTGAAAAATATCACTTGCCTGAAGAAATAGAGTCCTGGAAGAAAGGATGAGTTATATATCCAATAAAACTTTTTCAGTTCTCAAGGCATCTAATAAAAATGGATGGGGATGGAAGGTTATTATGAACTAATTTTGTTGAATCCACATGTATTCTTTGTGTAAACAAGATTTTAAAAATCATTTTAATTCAGGGATCTAGTGTTAACTAGATAAATTCTTAGGCTATATTTGATTTAGATTGGATTACTGAAACAATATTGGGCTTTAATCTACACATCAGTATGAGTTGTTATAAGTATTCGCATGCTGTCTAGATAAGCAGTTTCAAATTTTATTTCACTTAACTACAAGAAACTTTTTTTTTCACTAACCCCATTAATGATTGATGGATTTTTAAATTATTTCTCATTCTCACATTTTTTGCTTTTACCAAATCCTCAAAATATCTCAAGTATCAAAATCTTATTTAAATTCATGTGTTTAAAGATATGATATCATTCTAAAATACTGTTTTTAATATGTCTAAGTTATTCTGGTATTGTTCATGTAAATAAATATTAAACAACTAGGTGTGGGGAAAGTTACAAGAACTTCATGCTCTTTTTACATGATTGAGGATGAAGATATAAATATGTGTAAAAAATAAACATTTCAGATAATCTTCTGGTGGTTTTGGTTACACGTTCAAAATATTGGTTAATATTGGTTAATGACAATTATCCCTTGATTCCTTGACCTATTCTTGCTCTCATACATGGTGGTTGGCTAGATATAGCTTGTGTGTGTGTGTGTGTGTGTGTGTGTGTGTGTGTGTGTATGTGTGTGTGTAAATATACTCTAGCATATTCTGGGCACCATTAATGGCATTTAATTTAACATGTGCTTTTGAATTTTTAGTGCTGAAGATTGCAGGGTTCTGTGTATACTAGGCAAGATTCCATTATATTACTGAGCTAACTCCCAGCTTGGAAACAACATTTTTAGAGTGTATAATTAACACTTAAAATATAGATGTTAAAATATTATCCAAGATGATTTATTATTTTCAGTTTATAAGCATGAAAGTTTTATATATAATTAATTGTCATCAGTTTGGTAGAATTTGTCCTCAGTACTTCTTTCTTAAATAGCTTATGTTTTAATCATTTCTCTTGTTCCTGTGATAAAATACCTGACATAACCACTTAAGTGAGAAACTTGATTTTAGTTCCTAGTTCAAAGTTACATCAATGTGTTGAGAAATCTAAAGCAGTATGAGCTTCAGGTGTCTAGTCACATTGAATCTACAGTCAAGAAGCAGAGCTTAATACTTGTGTTCATGTCACCTTTTGCTTTTCATACAGCCCAGAGTCATATGGTGCCACCCACAGTAGGCACATCTTCCAACTCTAAGACATGACTTAGAGACTGTCTTCCATGTGACATTAGATCAAAGAAGTTGAAAGCTGAGATTAAGATGTATCTCAGCTCCATTCCTTATCAATGTGGTACCCACTTACATCATTTTAAATCATAATATCTTTCACTTTTGTCTTCCAGATCTCAAATTTATCTCATAATGCAAAATGCAATCATTCTGGGTAAGGAACATAGAAAAAAAATACACAGTTTAAGGTGAAATCTACACATTTAGCTTATGTTGTAACAGCTGGGAATCCAAGGCTTAATAGAGTTGTTTACATTGTTTTCTTAAAGGCAGGTTAAACTTAAAGAGGCTGGAAACAGTGGGACAGTCGATTAAGTACATAATCTTAAGTCATTTCAAGTCATATTATTAACTTAGTTGCAAGGTCTTCTGGCAAAGTTTCAGTCTCTTTGAAGAAAGATATTTTCACAAAACATATTACCATAGATCAGACCAAAGCAAGACCAAAATCTAGCAAAGCTAACCCCAAATTCTGCATCTTTATATCTTGCATTTGAGTCCCATGCTAATATTGGGTGGGAACCACAGGGTTTGGGTAGCATTTTTTCCTACAGCCTTTCTGTTTGCAGCACACGTAGCCTCTCTCTTGGACAAATTCCATTCAATGTCTGGGGATTTTGTTGGTGGATATCCACTGGTTCAGACATCTCTAACATCCTGTGGTGTCTGTTGCAACCTAGGCATCATAGTCACAGCTTCATGCAGTTGTCTCTCATAGTTGTCTTTCGGGAACTCTGACCCTGCCACACATTGTCTAGCCTTGGTGGCTCTCTAAAACTATGGATCAAGACTCTGTGACCCCTTGATTTTATAATTTTTATACTTGAGAAAATACAAAATGGACAATGTTGTCATGTTCTGCTGCCATCCTGGGATGGAAGCACACACTTTTGGACCATAGTGGTTTTACTTACATGCCTCGATGGATGAATCTGAACATTACTTGAACTGAAATTTGTTTAATGGCAAATTTTTTTAAACATTCTTAGCCCAGGGTTCACATTTCATAAAAATGTGCTTTTTATTATGTGGAACTATGGTTGAGTGAAGTCTTGTCGTTGGAGCATTTTTTTCTATTGTTCTTGTGAAGAAATTGAATTTTCTCTTCATCGGTTACGAATGCTTTGTCATCTGAATTCTTTTTGTCCATGATGTTAAACTTGACCAGACATATTTCCTTACAAATTGAACATTTTTTTCTTATCTTTTCTGTTCATGTTTTTATCTTTTGTCACTGTGGATCTGGGAAGTGAATTAACCAGTTGCCATTACAGAGTTTCAATACGTTCCCATCTTGAAATCTCCTCTATCAAATTTGTTCAATATCTTTAATTCAACTACCCCAGGGTTCTGAGGACATGGATGGAATAAGTCCAGATTTTTGCTAAAATATCTCATAAATCACCCCTATTGAATTCATGATAGAGTCCTTGTTCACCACTGAAACCTCTTGAGTCAGGCCTGGGTACTAGTGGTTTTTCATAGCATTGCCATCTTTTATGTTCCTAGAACAGCTGATTAATCCCTGCTTACAGCACTCAAGGTTTCTATAGCACCAAGATACAAACTCTTTCACATTCCCTCAAAAATCTTATAAAAGCCTGAGACACACATGGCCGAGTTTACCCCAGCAATAACTCAATTGTTTCACATCAATTTTCTGTCTTCAACACCTTTTTGTTGCTGTGATAAGATTCTGACTGGAGCCAACATAAGGGAGAAGGAGTTTCTTTTGCCCTTTTGCCTCACAGTTTTAAGCTACGGTCCATCATGTATCACAGCATCAGGAGCTTAAGGTTATTGAACCTACAGTCAAGAAGGATAGAGCTATGAATATTTATGCTTTTTCTACGTTTTCCTTTTGATATAGTCGAGGATCCTACCCCAGGGACTGGTGCTACCTGAATAAGGAAAGTTTTTCCACCCTAATTACCCTAAGCATGATAGCCTCTAACTGGCATGTTCAGAGTCCTATTTCCTAGCTGTCTCTATTCTCATTTAGTGGACAATTGGGTTTAACCATTACAAATATGATTATTGATATACTGTAGTTTCCTCAGCTTGTTTTATTTATAGCTGTGTGTCAATACCTTGGTTTTTGTTTGTTTGTTCGTTCATTTGTTTTTTTTTTCTGATGCCTTACAAATAAATATTATTTGTAAAAGGAAAAAAAATAATATATTATGATTCAGACTTGCAGACATTTGTTTGATGAGAATAGAGTTTTATAACATTTTATTAGAAATTCTGTATCAAACCTGTACTACCTATAAAAGTAGGGTTATAAACTATTTTATTTGTTTATTTTGTGATAATGTATTGCTGTTTAGACTGGGCTGGACTTGCAGAACAGATACTCCTGCCTCAGTCTCTCAAGTACTAGCATGGCATATCTATACCATCAGATATTGCTTGTTACCCCTCCTTAAAATATTTAAAGTTTGGAATATATTAATGAATATTGTGAAGAACCCCAAAAGGTATAATAGTATCTTTTCTGCCTGCAAACTAAAATCATATTGTAATAGTTGATTTGAATGGATTCATTAATGCAATGCCTACGGGATTATTGAGGCATATATTTGGGTAGATCTGTGAGGGCATTTCCAGATAGCATTAACTTTGAGAATAATACTCATCTTGAATAAAGACAACACCATCCCAAGTGTTGAGCCTAAGAATGAATGAACAGGGCAAAAAAAAAAAAAAAGAAAAAGAAAATGTGAATCAAATGACTTTATTCTTCTTTTCTTGCTAACTCAACCACTAATATGTAAGTGAGTAGCTCCACATTCCTAAATTCACAGCCAAATTACTCCTGTCCCCACGGTGTCCCCACAGGACAGACTGGAAGTCGAAATAAATCCTTCTTCCCTTAAGTTGTTTCTGTTGGGTATTTTGTTACAATAAGGACAAATGTAACTAATGCAATAGTGAACAAAGGAGCTATATAATATTAACATTAGAAAGGCTATTTACAGGCTAATCCATGTATCAGATATTGAAGTGATAGTTCAATAATACACAGAGACTGGCTTATTGGTTGTAGGAGTAATCCACACCACTTTTGGACAAGGTGATAAGTAGATAAGTAAATAAGAGAGTTTTAAATTGGAGTGAGCTGCTTGAGAAAATGTAACATGATGTTTAATAAAAACTGAATACCAATGAATTCTAGGCATTTAAATAAAGAAAATTGCAGATAAAAAGCATTCATCTTGGGTTTAGAAGAAGCAATTATCGATCATTTAACAGCTGCCAGAAGGACAGATTAAACATATGGTCCTGCCCATTTTCATAGGAACAAGCCCTAGTTTTTGTAAAGGAGTTTATAAAATATTTGGGTCTGAGGAGAGCAGTTGCTGTCCCTCTTTTCACATGGTGGTAGATAGCCAAGGACCATGAACCTCTTCACAAATGTCAAGCTGTTACAGTCTGCTTCCAAAAGCTACTGTTTTTAAATGTTTCATTGTTTCCCTTCTGGAAGGCAGCTGTCAGTGATGATTACAAAATGTTCTTTGAAAGATGACTAGCAGCACATTAAGAGGGACTGTTTCAGTAGCCGGAATTCATGGCTGCCTCCTACGTTTGGCATCTTCCTTCCAATAGAGCAGGAAGTCTGGAGAATGTTTGTTTAGTCAGGAAATTCACATTCATTGTTTGTGCTGACTGCCCAAGTAGGTAAGTGGGCCTTTATATTCCTGTCTGGTAGCAGTGTACTTTCAAATCATTGATGATATTTGAGCGGTTGTGAAAGGAGATATAAAACTGGACTATGTTTAGAGACTTTCTTTAAGGTGTTATAATTTTTATAAATATTGTATCCATCATCTACTGTGAAAATCAGAATCCAATAAAAATAGAATTAAGTATAAGCAAATAAGATGGGAGGCTTAAACCAGCAAGTATTTCAATTATGTTTGAATCTTCAAATACTTAACAGGATCCTAGTTACTTTCTAGTAACAAACTGCATGTAAGTTAAAATTTTAAAAGGACTAGAAACAAGTTTATTTTTCTTTTGGCTTCTGGAATAGATGTGTATATTTTAAATTCCCCAGGCTTCTTTTCTGGATTTAAGGCTTTCTAGAGACCAGATCTATGTCTTCATCCATTCAAGCATTGTCTACAGAGTGACGAACTCTAAGAACTAATGAATATCAAATGCTGCATTATGGTGTAATATTGAAATATTAATTAGACAAATAACTATCACAAAAGTTTTAAGTACCAGACATTTGTGGGGAGATTTGACGCTCTTCTGAATAGCAAGACTATAAATGTGAATATATTTTCATACAGTAGGTTAGGTACGTTATATAGGACTTATATATTAGGACCTTATATACTAAAACTACCTGGTGCTAAAATCTGTTGGTTTTGGGTTGTTTTTGTTTTGTTTTTCCTAAAATTCCAATACATTTCTACCTAGAGAGATGAAGGTGTAAAACACATGCCAGGAAAGCTTTTACATAGATATTATACCAACTGAGGCAAACTGAGAAACAGCTACTCCAAAACTGATTACTTTCCTATAAGTAAGTGAGCAGGGTCTGTCAAACGTTTGATATTTATAAGAGGAGATAGAGTAGTGAAATATGATATAAAAATTTTAGAGAAAGATCTCTTGTGTGCTACAAAGAACGGCTAATGAGGATTTCTAGTCTTCAGGGATACTATTAATATCCTTTCTAAGCTTGTATTCAGTTATGTGTGGCAAGTGTTTGGCTCTTGAAAATAAAAACTAGTGATATATGGCCGAAGTTTATCTTAGCAGCATTTTAAGCCTAAAAACTTTAGTAACAAATAAATCATAGAATTTAATGTCATTCATGAGTACTTAAACATTTTATATTATCTCTATCCACTCATATATCCAACCTTCCATCTACCAACCCATTCATCCATCCATCCATCGATCCATCCCTCCAACCAACCATCCATCCATCCATTCAACCAAATATCCATCCATCCATCCAACCATCCACCTATGTATCCATCTATATATCCATGCATGTCTACAAGGCTAAGTAGTATGCTTGTTAAAGGACCTAAATTCTTGAGTCATACTGCTGATGTTTAAAGCTTAATTTGACACAATACTAATAAAGTATTCTTGGGAATACACTTAATCTTTCATTGCCTCAGTTTCTGTATTTTTTAAATGTATATACCATTCACTATTAGATTATAGATTTGTTCTGATGACATTAGTTTACTTCTGGATTCCATCTATGTTCCTAATGTTCTGGGCATTTTCATGTCTGCTTCTAGGGAACACAAAGTGATCTCATTGATTTCCCACCCACACCAGTGTGAGATTCTCAAATTAAAGCCAAAATGAGAATAAGAACCCTCTGGACATGTACTTAGTGTAAAGACTGCTTTACAGGGTTTAGAAGAGACAATTTTATCACAAAACTCTGTGGTCATTAGAATTTCTGTTGACCCCAATGCTACGCTTTTTTAAAAATAAGTCAAACATCTAGATACAATTTTCTTCTTTTTAGATGACTGGTTATATAGACAGCTTTAAATAAACCTCTCTCTTCCATTTCACAAAATAAATTCTTTATGTTATAAGAAGACTTAGCATAGGGTTTCTCTAAATAGTAAGCTTTCAGTGCATTCAAAATATGAATCAATTTATAAAAATTGATTTATATACAACTTTACAGGAACAAATCTATCTCAAAAAAGCTGTTACAGGATTCCATCCAAAAAGCTTTAACAAATGTGGAACCAATTGCTTGTCTAAAAGCAAAATAACTTGTCAAACCCTCCTCTCTACTAGGCCACCCCTAATTCTTTCAACACCTACATCTTTTTTTTTGTTTTTTGAACTGATGTCCAAACTAAGTAAACATTACAAAAAATTTTCATAATAGCAAATACACAGACCAGAAGTAGCAGCAAGCATTTTTGAAGAAAAAAAAACAACATTGCTCTATTTATCGATTGCCAAGTAAATTTAATTGATAATTTTACAAAGCAAAAATTAAAAATAAAATTCTTCATCATTATGGATAATTTCTCTACTCTGCATAAACCACATATCTGTTTTTTTTTCATTTTGACTAGTTATTTGTGGATCTTAAAAGAAAACAAAACTCAGTCTAAAAGCATTCATTAGTAGGAATTTCTGAAAAACTTTAACAGGCAATTAATGTAATATACATATATAATACTTATAGCCATATATATTTAAAAAAATACCTAAACCCAAACCAGACAGAACTTCCCTTCCTGAGGTAGAGTCTCTATTTCTATCTGTCTAGTCATGCAAAGTTTACCATACCACTATTACCCTTGTGCTGTTGGTAGCAAATTTGCCTTATTTGATTTGACAAATAGAACCTTCCTTGTTTTTGTTTTTAAGAGTTTATCTGAAAGCCTCAAAGTTGAGGATGCCAGATACATTCACATCTAGACTTGGCAAACCATATTCCTCAGCTGAAGAATGAAGAAAGGGTGGTACATATACACAATGAACATTATTCAGGTATTAAAAACAATGACATCATGAAATTTGTAGGCAAATAGATAGAACTTGAGAATATCTTTCTGAGTGAGGTAATACAGACCCAGGAAGACACATATGGTATGTATTCACTTAGAAGTGGGCATTAGCAGAATATCCATGCTACAATCCACAGACTCCAAGAAACTAGGAAATAAGGAGGGCCCAAGGATGGAAGTATTAATCTCACCCAGGAGGGGAAACAAAATAGTCATTCAAGGTGGATGAAGAGAGGGAACTGGATGAGAGATGGGAGGAGGAAGAATATGGGCATAGTGATCAGGTGTTAGGGGGCGAGAAATAGCTGGAAGTGAAACTGGAAATTTGTTTGGGGGCATCTCTGGGTCTAGCTGGAGACCTGGATGGAGGAGACTAACTGGAGTCTGTGGGGTGATGCTAGCTGAGATTCTTTCCATCAGGGGATATAGATACTGAAGTGGCAACCTCCTGTAGCCAGGCAGGACTTCCTATTCCAGGAAGAAGGGGAATATCAAACCACCCATAAAACCTTCAACCCAAATTTTATCCTGCCTACAAGATGTGAAGGTATAAAGGTGGAGCAGAGACTGAGGGTATGGTCAGCTAATGACTGGCCAAACTTGAGACTCATCCCATTGAAGAGAGCTAACCCCTGACATTGATACAATGATACTAAACTCTGTTATGCCTGCAAACAGAAACCTAGCATAACTATTTTCTGAGAGACTTCATCAAGCACTGAATGGAACAAGATGAAGAGACCCACAGCTAAACATCAGGTGATGTTCAGGGAGTCTTGTGGGAAAGTGGGAGAAAGAATTGAGCAAGTTAGAGGGGTCACAGAAAGACCTACAGAATAAACTAAACTTGAACCATGAGGCCTCACAGAGACTGAACCATAAACCAAAGAGCATGCTGAAGGTGGACCTAGGCCCTGGACACATGTGTAGTACATGTGTAATTTAGTCTTCATGAGGGTAACGGAACAATTGGAGCAAAGAGTATATCTGACTCTGTTGCCTGCCATTGAATCTCCTTCCCCTACCTGGACTGCCTGGTTGGGCTCAGTAGGAGAGGATGTGCTTAGTCCTGCTGGGACTAGATGTCCCATGGTAGAGTAGTGCCAGAAGGGACTTACCATTCGTTGATAAGGGGAGGGGGTCATGAGTCATGACAAAGGGCTTTTTATGGGCGGGACTGAGAAAGAGGAAAGAGTGGGGTTGATAGTGGGGTGTAAAGTGAATAAAAAATAAAATATGGAAAAGAAAAGAACTATAAGGAGATGGCAATGTGGCAGAATGATATGCTGAGTCTTATTTAATATTTTATTTTAAAATAATTCTGTGCTGAAGTTAAGGATGACTAATGTATCATTCATTACTAAAGTTGTCACCACCCGATACTCATGCTGAGTCCTTGTTCTTCATTTTCCATCTAGTTTTTCCTAGTCCTGTTTCATAAATGAAGCTTTCAAATTCTTCTTATTCTTCTTTTTGGCTGCATTCCTAAGGTTCGTGATCTGTAACCTGGACTACTGCAGTAGAATGTTCTCTGATGGCCTTGTCTCCACTCTTCTACTGCCCTTTTATCTCCGATTGGCTTCATAGCTAAAAAAATCAATGGCCAATGTAAATCTTATCATTCTATTCTTAGAACAATAGTAATTTGATATTTCCTGGCTTGTCTTTTCTATTTTATCTTCTTTCCACCACCTTCCACTCCTAGCAACACTCATTAGTTTCTCAAACGAATAACCCGCCCCCCTCCAACTGTAAAGTTTCTTTCTAATCCAGAACTATTATTTTCCTGTTTTGTTTGATTTGGCAACAAATGATACCCTTATTTTTTGTTATCCTCATCAAAGCATCTTTGTTTTTCTTTTTTTTTAATTTATTGGATATTTTATTTACATTTCAGATGCCATCTCCTTTCCACATTTCCCCTCCCTAGAAAACCCCTATCCTACCCTCTTCTCCTTTTTGCTTTTATACATTTTTTAAATGTTAATCAAAGGCTTAATTATTTAAAACAGTGTTTAAATTTAAATATAGTTTGATCATATTCTTTTTCTCCCTCTTCCAGATCTTGTTCCCCTCATTACCCATCAACTGTAACTAAATAAAAGCACACACAACTACTGTAGGGTTTATCAATTGTTTGTTATACACTCCTAAACATGAGGCCTGCCATGGAGTGATTGATATACTCAATATTATTACATTGGAGAAAACTGATTTTTCTCCTAAACAGCAGGTATAAATGACAGTTCAGTTTTGAACATTTGTCCTGGTGACTTGATTTTCATTCATTAATGTTTTCTTTTTAAAAAGACAAAACAAAATAAAATATAATGATATAAAACAAAAACTATTATATTCAAGTGGGACAATGCAAACTGGCAAAGGAAAAGAATCTAAGAAAAGGCACAAGAACCAGAAATCCACTCAGTATCCCACAAGGACACTAAACTATGAGCCATAAAGTAAATGCAGCGAACCTGGTTCAGACCCATCCATGCCCTGTGCATATTGCCTCAATGTCTCTGAGTTCATATGAGCTTTTACATATTCAGTATAATAAAGGAATTTACAACAAACCATTAGCCAATATTTGGAGAGAACCTCAAGGAAATTCACTGAAATAAAACATCCCTACTCAATACAATACTTGAAGTCTTAGCTAGAATAATAGTAGAGCAGTTAATTAATAGGGCAATTGAAGAAATTGAAGGAATACAAGTTGAAATATAAGGAGTCAAAGTATTTTTCTTTATAAATGTTATGGCAGTGTATATAAGTGATCCAGATAATTCCACCAGAATAGTTGGATGTAAAGTTAGTTCACAAAAATCACAAGTCTTACTATATACAAACGGCAAAAGTTCTGAGAAAGAAATCAGATAAACAACATGGTATATTTACACAATAAAACACTATATAAATATGGTATATTTACACAATAGAATATTACTCAGACATTAAAAAGATAACCTCATGAAATTAACAGATAAATATATGGAACTAGAAAAAAATCATCTTAAGGAAGGTATCCAAGATCCAAAAAAAGAAATATGGTATGTATTCTCTTATACATGGATATTAGCTGTTAGGTCAATAGCAAGCAAACTACAATTCTTAGAACCACAGAGAGGAGATATAAACTACAGAGTTGAGGCAACAGATAGATCTTGTCAAAACATGGAAATAGAATAGATAGACCTGGATGGAAGGTATGGGCTGAGAAGGCCGGATCTATTTGGGAGCACATTAAGAGGCCGTTATGGAGACAGGAAGAGACAAAGTATCTTCAAAGTTTAACCAAATATCCATACACACAAGGCTGCTCAAGACTATTTTGGCAATCAATTTACTCTCAAAACATCTAGAGGCCATAGTTCGCTAGAAGGGCAGCAACAAGAGAAGGGGTTACTAAAAGAAACCACACAGCAGCTAGTGCCGCAAAAGATCTCACAAAAAAGCATGTTGATATCCACAGTTAGGCAAATCTAGGTGTTATTCCTGCATGCAAAAAGCCATCTTTCTCACGGGACCATTAAACGTTACAACGCTACTCTTCGGCATTGCTTCTACAGGCCTTTGAGGAAGCTCAAAGCTAGGACTCCTTTATCTGACATTTATGGCTCATTTATTGTTCTTCTATTCCAAATTGATTTTTACCAGCTATGAGTCATTCTCTCACAAACCAGGCTGGCTAACAATACAGTTTAGTTCATACAATTTTAGCTAGACTCCAGCTAATACTGTAGGGACTAACTAAATGTCTTTGCTAGGTTAATGTTTTCACAGTTTTAACTGAGAATATGTGACTTTTAAATCAGACTGTGTCATGAATTAAAGGCTATCATTAACTATAGATCACAGAAAACTTGAAAAGTTCCATAACCTATGGTTATTCTACCAATGAGATCCCATCAACTCTAATCGTACCAATGAGAGTTAAGACCGTCACCCCAGTTTTAGGTCAACTTAAGTAAGTTTTGTTTTCTGTTAGACAGGGCTGGCTCCTTAAAGGGGGCTTGAGACAATGACCATAAACACAGTAGACAGTGGGGCTCTTATAGCTTTAAAAAGTCCATAAGACTAGGGTGTTTCAAAGGGTTGAGAGATTTTTGGTTACATAGGAACTTGGCTGAACATCTCAAAATTATTTGCAGAACATCTGTTTTATCAAGGTAGATGTCATTGTATAATCAAAGTACAGGGTGTTGAACACATCAAATTCCAGAAAATTGGTCAAGATATGGTCAAATCCAAGTTTTACAGAAAAAAAAAAATGAATGAACTTATTTTGACCTTGTATCAAGATGTGTTCAAATCGTAAGATGGATGCAGACTGGTCTATCATCAACTTCATGAATCTGGAACAAACAATGACCTATGGATTTGATGCTTTTAGTAATATGATCCATTAGATCCAGTTCATGAATTTTAATTCTCTAAAAAGATGCTTAAAATGATTAAGAAAGAGGAACCTGAGGCAAACAGCTGCTGCTGGTTAGCAGAAAGACTCTTTCCACCTGACCCCTGCTAAGCTGACACAATGGCTTCTGTGGCTCTGCTATGACTCAGTCTCTTCCTGACATTTACGAGACTCATATAATTTCACTCAATTTTATAAGTACCTTTCATCCTCCCTGATCAGCGGTCATCATTATCCCTGCTTGAAGCTGACTCAGATGTGTGACAGAAGTCAACTCCTTGCAGGTTGTCTAAACCCAATTCAGCCTGGTTTGCTTCATCCCTTTCTCTCGAACACTGAAATAGGTTGAATTTCTTGTAGAATTCAGATAGAGTTTGAGACATGTAATCTATTGATATGATATGAGAGTTTAACATAGCTAGTTCCTACACAAGAAAACCCATATTTCAGTTACTACTCCAACAAACCCTAGTTATCTGCAAGAGAAAAATAAAAAGAGGAAACAAGGCAAACATGATAGGAGAGGTGAAGTGAGTTAGAACTGCCAGTTCCCACTGCCAAAGGCTGAGACACTGCTGCTAATAGAACACAGGCTTTTCTCCCTCTGCAATGACATCCCGGGCAACCATGTTCAGGTGGGATGAACAAAGGTTAAAGCCAGCTCAGCTCTCCCCTCAACCTCCCATGCCCAGATTCAATCATTTTCATCTTTCCAGGCTCTTGCTTCACATGTGTGTGAGAGGGCCTTCATTTTATCTGGTATGTCTGTTAGAACCTAGAAATCCAATCAGAAAACTAGGCGTGGAGGAGTAAAGTGTCCCTTAGAGGCATCAATGAAGCCACAGTTTCTATGTGGACTGGAAATGCTTAATATTTACTGTGTAGAAGCTGGAAATCCATTCACAAATAAACATTTTGCAGTGTGTGCTTTGGACATTAGTGATTGATGAATAATAAGAAAATTCTATGGTTATGTAGAACTAAGTTTCTCTAACATTAGTATTTCTTCAGAGATGAAACCACATGACTTGCCAACCTGATACCTGGAAAGGTCCCTTTGCTCCCAATTACTAAGTAATATATGTGTAGAGACTTTGTTAAAATATTTTTCCTCGGTTTTATTTTTATTTAGTTATCTTTTTCTTATGGGTTTGAGTGATATTAATATGACAGATGATGTCACCTAAAACTTCTGAGAGAGATTTCAATTAGAAAATAGTTAAACATGAGATAAGATGCATTTATTCAGTTGATTCTAATTCAGTGGAGTCTCCCTGGGCCCTTTTTGTAAGGGATACTTTAGACTGAAATAGTACCTTTGTTACATATTAATGACAACAAACACTTCCTAGGTGATGCCCGTGTAGTCTTCTGTCTCCTATAGACAAACATGGCTTCTTGGCACTATTATTCCCATTTCATGAATGTGGAAATTGAAAGAAATGGGAGTTCTGTAATTAGTGCCACACAACTCTTCTCGTACGTAGTAGAATGGACACTGAACTTCCGTCATCAGGCTACAAATCCCACAAAGCTTAAGCACCACTGAAACTGCATCAGAGGCCAGAAAGAATACAGTACACGGTACTCATTTAGAAACATGTAATAAAGGACAGCCAGGTGTATGTGGTAGGTTATACCTAGCTTCTCATCACATGTATTCACTGTCCTGCTTCTGGCTTTATAACAACTTCATAGTCTTTTGTTACTGCTGTTGTTGTGCTTTTTTTGAGAGGTTTTATTTGTTTTGTTTTCCCATCCTGCTCTCTCTCTGCTGGGTCCCTTGCCTTGCTTGCTGCTTTTACCTCAATTTGTATTACTGGTTTTGTCTTTTCCCCCTCTATTTTCTTGGTTTGGGTTATTGCTTCTGAGGTGAATAATGAAAAAAACAATAATCTTCCAAACGTCCTTTCCCACATGCCTTGAGAGCAGAGCCACATCTAGTCAAGCTTTAGCTGTTAATAGCAGGTTGTCTCACAGGTCTCCAAAGATTATCTTGTCTAAAAATGATCCCATGTCTATTGCATAGGCTGTTTAAATGATTGTGCTTCTCTGCCCAAGTTCTCCATCTTGGGCAATGATATTATTTCCTATCTGCCAATCCACGAGCAACAAACCTGGCATGACCCTTAATTCATCTTTTCTTTTCTCTCCTGTGGTCTTTGCTTTATTGTGTATGCACTGGCCCACGCTGTGCCTTCCCACTATCATATTTTCTTTTCCAGTTACTTCCTGCTCTATATTCCCGAGACTACGATTCTCCAAAGTTAGACTTTAAATTTAAATTTCTATTTGGAAATATATGCCATTTCCTATCACTTCCAAGATGAATTCCAAACCTAACGTGATTGGAAAGCTTTTCACAAATATACCTCTGGTATATAGCAATGTAATAACACAATATGATATTGGTGTGGGGAATGGTGGTGTGTGTGCACATGCGCTTGTGTGGATACTTTTTCTGTGTACAGTGCCTTGGTGGAAACTAGAGGTAGATGCTGGATGTCTTGCTCAATTGTCTTCTATCTTATTAGTTTTGAGTCTTTCCTTAAACTGGAGGCCACTGATTGGACTAGACTGCCTGGCCAACAAGCCTCAGAGATCCTTGTCACTTCTGTGGTTACAGGTATACATTGCCATGTCTGGATTTCAGTGTAAGGATCTGCATTCAGGATCTTATGCTTTTATAGCATGTGCTTTACTGACCAATCCATCACCTCAGACCATGTTTTTAATGACAAAAAAATTACTGTAGCTTTATCTGTGTCCTACTCACACACCTGCACAATCCAAGAGCCCTATTTTCAGAGATAGCAGAGTCATCTTTCAAAGTGAAACCTGCAGTTGAAGAAGACAGCATTTTCTCATCTGAAAGCTCGTTCTTTTTACCCCCTTCACCATCCCTGGGCTAAGCCAAATCTTACACCTCCACACTGTCGCCATCTCCTCCCTCTTCTTGGATTCAGCCTTGAAGGAGTACAGCTATAATGCTGGCAGATAGCATGCCAGGAGGAACAAGTCATCAGGTTCTGATTTTAGACAGATTGCTTAAAACAAATCTCAACAAAATAAAGCAACAAAATAAACCTTTCATACTG
The DNA here is from genome assembly GCA_030674055.1 of Rhabdomys pumilio. Lineage (NCBI taxonomy): Eukaryota > Metazoa > Chordata > Mammalia > Rodentia > Muridae > Rhabdomys > Rhabdomys pumilio. The sequence continues at coordinate 118,667,911 of JANHMN010000004.1, forward strand.
CCAACCTATGTACTCTGCCAGTGGCTCCAGTGTGCTTTTGATCAGCAGAATCATGTTCTGTTAAGATTCATGTGTAAAAATTTTATTCTCTCAAATCTCTGAATATGAGTGTGTTTGGAGCCGGTGTGTGTGACGAGGGTATTAAGGGAGAATGAGATCAATAGGATGAATCCTTATAGGAAGAGGAAGTCAGACATAAACAGAAAGATAATTAAATGAGGACTGAGGGAGAAGGAAGCTGTCTTTCAACAAGAACAAGAGAGGAGAGTCTCAGAAGAAGCTAAGCATGCCAACACATTAATCTTTGACTTTTAGCACTCTGAGGACATAGGTTTCTATGGTGACAACCACTCAGCACACAGTGCTCTGTTATGGCAGTTCTAAAAAGCTCATACAATCTATAAACACAGCCTGGTACAATGTTTTGATTTATTGCCATGTACCGCGCTTTGTTCTATGCAGTTTGTATATATTTAACTTATTTAATCTTTAGAATAGCTGTGAAGGGGTCCTATTTATACCTCTGTTGTGTGGGTGAACAGGATCCAGTGTGGACAGGCTAGTTAATGTTATTGGATAGAATAGCTAGAAACTAGAGGAGCTGTGATTTGTAACTGTGGCAGGTTTGAATATAGTCTGTGTTGCCTGCTGAACTCCATTCTATATTCTAGAGTTGAGATGCTCCTGACTTCCTGTATTCTTGCTTTAATCATGATTGTGAAGTTCTTATACATTTTACAGATGTTAACTCTCCCAGTTCATAAGCAGTGTCAGCTCTCTTATGTCCTTGTACCTATGCTATGGCTTAGATTAACAATCTCTTTTCTTGTGTACCAGTTTCAGTGCATTACAATCCTTATGTTGTTTGTAATTGATTGTAATTGAGGTGTCTGTCTCATTCCCTAGATGCATGGGTATTAGAGAAAGCTGTACTTAACATTGTATTCTGAAGTATGGTGGGTCCCACACTACAGCAAAAGCAGGACTTGTCAGTCTGTGCTACAACTCTTAAAAGCCTGCTCTACTGGATACTGAAATCTCTTTTCTCCATCACTTTGTACATCTACAATGAGTTCTAAAGAAGAATGGCATAAAAACTAACCCTTGTGAATCATGTTCTCCATTAGGAAGGGAACGCTGACCCCCCAGCTCTTCTTCTAAGGCAGTGCTTGGCGACGCTGTTGCTGGGCTCACGTGTTTCACTTGTATTGATAAGGTGGGGTAGCTAAAGAACATATCCAGGCAGCCTCGTTTCTCAAACATCACTCATTTTAGCAATGGAAAATTATTTCTGCTATTTCTTTTGTCAGGGAGTGTTTTTGAAGTGCATGCTGCCTTTGGAGAGAAGAATTCAGGTGAGTATTTTTCAAATTTGAACTAGCTGCTATTTGAGTGGAACTTCTGGTTGAATACCTTTAAATGATAGCTAAATACCTAGGCTAGAGATAATCTAGCTTTATGTATGCTCAAGTACTTAAAATAAAAACTACAGACTGGACAAATTGCTCAGCTGTTAAGAGCGCTATCTGTTCTTCCAAAGAATCAGGATTCAATTCCCAACCCCCATAGCAAGGCCTATAGCCCTCTGTAACTCCATATATATGTAATATGTGATGAAACATATTTCATATGTAGTTTTCCATATATATATATATGTGTGTGTGTGTGTGTGTGTGTGTGTGTGTGTGTGTGTGTGTGTGTATTCTCCATTCCTGTAGTTCTTTCTGTAGGGTTGAGGCTTCTTGTGCAATTTTTCTGTCCATTTTAAAATGTTTATTGCTGTTGTTATTGTTCTGAGACACCTATGTTGTTAATTTTCTATCAAATTCTTTTTAAAAATGGTTTCTCATTTTCAAGAGTTATAATGGAATTACACACTTTTTATTTTCTACAAAAGTTTATTCTAAAATGTCATTTTTATGATTGCTTGGACTTGGAATTGCCTCAGAGGCTGCAAAACCTCCAGCACCACCACAACTATTATTTCTTCCCTCTGCCCACTAGAAAAGGATACCACAAACATTATTGCTGCATCACGATGCCAATGTGACTGTGAAAACTAGGGTTTTCAATCAGAAAAGGCAATTGTTAGTTTCCTATGTGGGTCACAAAGCAAGCCTCCTTTACAGTTGCAAGTAACAAGTTCTGTCTAGATATTCACTGAAACGTTATGTGCAAGAAGGGGCATCAGTAGTCCTGGTAATGACTTGGGCTCCCTGAAATTATACTCATTGGAGATGTATGAAAGTTTCTGTGAAAGGAGTTCTTCAGTATTTCTATATAGTAAGAGTCATTCTGCTTGCTAAATGATTATTAGAGCACATTATAAAATATTTTAGAATGAAATTTGAATAATAATTTATTTTGTTTATTGGCAAATGGGGTCCGAGAGTCATTCTTTTAGTTAATCCTGTTCCATATTCCACTGAGTAACCTTAATGGTTTGGTTGTGAATTAGTGGCCTTCATTTTAAAATATTGGATTTTGAGCAGTTAAAGACATTTCTTTATGAGTCAGATACATGAAACAATGGAAATGTCTACTGTTCCTGAATGGTGAGGAATAATTCCCCAAGAAAGATAACCTTGAGGTGGGTTCAAAAAATGTGGATGTCTTATAAAACTATACAGTCCAAAACAATAAGACACACCCATGCCCAAGTTTAATAATTCAACTTGTTAGCGATGGGTAAGTGTTCAAGTGACATGTTTGAATTATGTTCCAACTACATTGAAAAAAAACTGTATTTAAACCAGTGGATGGTAGCTCTACACAGTCTAGCAGTGAAGCTTGCTAAAATAGCAGCAGTTTAGGTATGATGTGGCGTCAGTTTGTGCTTTAATGAGCTCTATATTTAAGCCATCAGTCTTCTATGTGCCACAGTCACATTTTCTCCATCACAACTGACAGTGCCTTGCTTCAACTAGATCTTATGTTTTTTTTCTCAACTGTGACATTAGTTCTAACTATAGCACCATATTTGATGAATCTCATTTGTTTTTACATTTTCATTTTTAATGACTTCATTTTAGAAATAAGGGTTGGCACAAACTTGTTTTCTTTCCTTTGTCTTACGATCCATAAATACATTCAACTTATTTCATGGTAATTAATGTTTTATTCAAAATCACTTTAATATTATACCAGCCTTTGGAAAGACCTTCTTTAGAGCTAGACAAGCTCTTGTATGTCTTTTACTTGCCTCCCCTTCTATATCTAGGGCTATATTTTTAACTTGTCCCATAGATGCTGATGTTTTCTGATTCTGAAGATTTTGATCTTTTTTGCCTTGTACAACTGATTATGTCGTTCCTTTTATTAAATTAATAATAATCTTTAAAGGGAATCTTAACTTATTCCTGCTAGCAACATTATAAAAATCATTTTTATCACCTGTAAAAGGAAAACGAGGCGTAGATAAGTTCAGTGGGTCATCTTCATGTGGAAAGGTCACTGGGTCATCTTTATGAGGAAAGTTCAATGGGTCATCTTCATATGAAAACAAGCACCAGGAGCAAATTTGTAATTTGCTCCTTACCTTAAAGGTGAATGATAAAGTATTTATTTATATACCTGGTTAGTAAAATTCTAAGATTCTGTCCTTACCACTATGTAAGTGAATGATAAAGTATTTATTTATATATCCTGTACATTTAACACTAGATTGTTGGAAAGAAAAATAAATTAAATGCAATATTTTTAGACAAAGTCTCCTTATATATCCCTGGCTGGCCTTGGATTTATAAAAAAATACTTGGCTTCTGCCTCCCAAATGCTAGGAAGAAAAATATGTTCCACCACACATGGTTTAAGAACAATAAATTTGAAAAATTATCTCTGCCTTATGAAGCCAAACCCTACTTAATAAACCAGGAATTCTGCATACAGAGAATATTTAAGATATTCCCAAACATTATGGTATTGAGCATATTCTAGATATAGGAATAATTATATATGAGACGTTCTAGTTTTCTTTCTGTTGCTGTGATAATATATTGGATCAGGAAATAATATTTGGATAAAGAAAGAAATCATTTCATTTTACAGATTACAATACATCATTGAAAGTAGTCAGGGAAGAGTTCAATCAGAAATTTGAAGACAGAAACTATGGGGCAACATTGCTTGCTGTCACAGTCACTTGTAACCTTTCAATCAGCTAGCTTTCTTATAAAACTACCTGTCCAGTGAATGGTGCCACCTATAATGGGCTAGGCCCTCCTCCATTAATTAAGACCATCTCTCATAGAAATGCCGAAAAAACCAAAATGGCAAAGACAACTAATCAATATTGACTCTCTTTTCAGGTGATTCTAGCGTTATGTCAAATAAACAGATGTCAATGTTAACTAGTACATGAGGTTGTTCGTATAATACACAAAGTATATAGGGTTTATTTTGATTGAATTTCAACTTGTATTATTAATTAATAATTAATTAATTAAATGGTCAAAGTAGACCCATTGCGGAAAAATGAGTCTTGGAAGAGTCATGACTTGGAAAGGATTTTCATTTTTTCTGCAATTGGATTTCCATTCTTTACTGATTTTTCACATTTAACATAAATTTATTTTTAGAGAGTTCCATCAACTTTTCTAAATTTACTCTAGATTGCAACCAATGTCCCTGCATTCGTCAGATGCCAAAGGTCAAAGCTCACACAAAATCAAACAGAAAAGGTAATATGAGTCCCTAGTGATGAAGCAAGGGTATTTAAGTTATCATTGGAATATGATAAAGCTTCTTATTTGTGAGTAATTTGTGTGTTTTTAAAAAATGTAATCCAACAATCATAGACTATAGATTTTTTCCTTAACATCTAGGTTTAAATAAGCCAGGATCTTATAGTAAACCCACATTTCATCACCTCCAGAAATAATAAGCTTTTTTTCCTATATGAGGAAGTATTTTTCATTTTGAGGTCAAGACAAATTATGTAAAGTTTATTCAATATGTTTCCTTTTAGTAATTAATATTCAAAGGGATATTTGTTTTCACTGTATGTACAAAGATCTTAATATCCTGTCAATTTTTTATGAAAACATGAATCTTTGTATTACATAGTTATCCCTACAAAAGAGTGCACCTAAATTTATCAATTTTTTATTTTACGTTTTGAGATTATAATTGCATCTTTTTCTCTTCCTTTTTGTTCCTCCTTTCAACATACTCCTGCTTCTCTCTCTCAAGAACAACAGGGAGTTTGCGGTGAGATTATGTTTTGTAGAAAAGCCAGAAGCCACATCCATGAAATTTCACCAATATGGCTGCCAAAACGACCAGAACAAGTACAGCACCAATAGACATACTGGAGGATGGGGGAAAGCTCAGGAGGCCTCAACACTAGGCAATAAGTTATAGGTAACCAAAGAATGGGAAAAGTAGTCTTCCCCAGGAAAGAGAACACACTGGTTATCCAGTATAAAAAAGTGAGCCCTGAAAACATGTACATATAAGTAACAGTAATTAAACAGGTTGTACTTATACATTTATAAAAATATATGTATATACGTGTGACACATTTATCAAATGTTATGCTTCACTTTCTGTCTCATTCTAGCCTTGTGTTTATTACTAGGTAAGGATTCACTGCTGTGTGCATCATACTGTGGTTGTTCTTAGCTGCAAGGGACAAAAGCAGATAGCAGTTTGGGCTAGAGCCTATGTCTCAAAAAGCATGAAGCACAAAGTCTATATGGTGCAGATTGGGATTTCAGAGACTCAAATGTAAATGTAAGGCTTAAATATTTTTCCATATTTCTTCTCTGATGGTCTCTGTTTTCCATCCCTGTCCTTGTAGTCATGACAGTAATGCTACAGTTCTTAATATCATGAGCTCTTATTACAACATGGAGTACATGGCAGGGAGAAATGATTTCCATCAATTTGTTGCCCAGAATCCTTGCCCAAAGCTTTTTAGAAGACTTCCAGTCATGATTATTAACCAAGATTAGGCCACTTGTTTCAAACATATAATCAACTGAAACTAAAATGATTGTGCCCACCAGTGTCCCTGGAAATGAAGATTGGAATCACCTTTCCTGGGCCTACATTCAAAACAGGCTTGATGAGCACCTAAAAGAAGGTTGGACTCTTTTAGCCAAAAATACAATGTGTTTAGAAAGTTTAAAGACATCATTCAAATTGTGTAGTATTTATCTATTTTTCTCTTTATGGAATAATATGACTTCTGATACTTTCCTGTTATAAGATAACTTCATGCAACGTTTTCTGAAATCTTTGTGTATTTATAACACTTAGGTTTTTGGGGTACACTCTTAAATACTTAGAATAATACATTTTCATTTAAGTAGGAAACACAGTCTTATTTGTAACAGTTTATATAACTCTGCCAAGTCTATTTCACATAGTAACACTAATTCTTGGCTTGAACTTTATCTAGTTGCTTATAAGTTTATGTAGCCTAGAGTCAGTATTTTTTTATTGGATATTTTATTTACATTTCAGATGTTATCCCCTTACCCCATTCCCCCACCCCCACCCTGCCCCGGAACTCCCTATCCCATCCCTTCCTCCTGCTTCTATGAGGATATGCCCCCCACCTCCCCATTCCCACCTCCCCACACTCGAATTCGCCCCACTGGGCATCCAATCTTTATGGGACCAAGGATCTCCTTTCCCACCTATGCCGACAAGGCCATCCTCCCCTACATATACAGCTGGAGTCATGGGTCCCTCCCTATGTGCTCCCAGGCTGGTGGTTTAGACCATGGGATCTCTGGTTGTTTGGTATTGTTGCTCTTCTCATGGGGCCACAAACCCTTTCAACTTCTTCAGTCTTCTCTCTAACTCCTCCATTGGTAACCCCTTGATCAGTTCAATGGTTAGCTGTGAGCATCTGTCTCTGAATATATCAGTAAAGTCAGTATTTTTATTTATCAGATCTAGAGTAATTACTTAGATATTTCTAACTCCTTTCACTTTGTACTGGATAATTTTGCCTTCCACAACCACAGCATGGAATGAGGGTTAGCAATGAGGGAATGGATGGTATGTGTTTCTTAGGTTTCATTCACATTGTATTCACACAGTTCTTAATACTCAAGCCAATGGTTTAGATCTTACCCAGTGACAATATGGGTTGGTAACATGTTTGGCTCTGATGGATCTACATGAAACAATCTTTTCATGATGAAGCCCTCCTTCCTTTTCTGTAATTGGTGGGTGATCCAGTTGCTATTTTCCCCCATTCCCCCACGCCTGGCAGCACATCCATTCTAGACTGGTTGTAAGCTACATGGTAACCTCAGAAATACATAACACTTATAAATCCTCATCATTTTTCTCTTAGGTTCTCTCTCATGTGCTACAGATGGGACATATCTTCATTTCTTGGAGATGCCTGACAAAGTGACATCCACTTTACGGCTTAAAACAACAGAAACGTGTTTTCTAGGCTCTGGGGCACTTTTCTTTTTAACCTCTCTCAGATCTTGTATTTCAGATGTTCTTGACTTGTGACTATATAACTCCAGTCTCTGTTTCCTTCTTGTGACCTTCTATTCTGTGTCTTTTTCTTTTCAGTGTCCTCAATGGATATTACCAGGTCTATCTGAAATATCCAGATGATTTCATCTTGATGTACTTAATAATGCCTACCAAGACCCTTTTGCTAAATAAGGTTATATTCACAATTTCTGGGACTTAAGATAGGGATACATATTTTGAGGAGCTTTCATTCTTCTTATTAGTTGGATGAGAGTCTAGGACCTATCTCATATTCATTTGTGTCAGATTACAATATATCTGGCTTTCTTCAAGTGCAATTATGCAGGATTCACATGTAGGGTTGCCTCTCTAACACTGAACCCAGGAGCCAATTCCCACTCTGTAAGCTTCATGAAGGTCATGTGTTTTGTTTCTTCTCATCTCATCTTTCCCATCCCACCTGTTTGTGATTTAGCTAGAAGAATCTAAATTATAGAACCACCACTTAGTTTATACTTTTATCTACTTTAAATTTTTTAACAGCATTTTTGAATTTTTATTTTTTAACCAAATAAAACATAATAAGATAAAATAAAAACTGTCTTATCAAAGATGAACAAGGAAAACCAACAGAAAAAAAAGAGCCCAAAAGAATGCAGAATGCACAAGAATCAGATACCCATTCATTAACACACTTAGGAATCCCATGAAAACACTAAGCTGAAACATACATACATACATATATATATATATATATATATATATATATGTATGTATGTATATATTATATATTTATATATGTGTGTGTGTATATATATGTATGTATATATATGTGTGTGTGTATATATATACATACACATACATACACACACACACACACACACACACAC
>JANHMN010000004.1:118681877-118772501 GCA_030674055.1 Rhabdomys pumilio
TGTGTGTGTGTGTGTGTGTGTGTGTGTGTGTGTGTGTGTGTGTGTGTTTCTATTTGAAGCTAACAATTGTTCTTTCAAGATCTACAAGGAACTGGACAGGATTTTTGTGGGAATTACATTGAACATGTAGACTACTTTTAGTAGGGTGGCCATTTTCGTTATTAATCCATGAGCATGGGAGATCTTTCCAACTTTTAATATTTTTTTTTAGTTTCTTTCTTTCATTGTCATAAAGTTTTCCTCATACAAGTCTTTCACAGGCTTGGTTAGAGATAGATATCAGAAGATATTAAATACTCTTGAGGCTATTCTGAAGGACGTTTTCCCAGATTTTTTTCCCTCAGTTTATTTATCATTTGTATATAAGAAGGCTACTAATTCTTGTGATTTAATTTTGTATACAGCTACTTTTCTGAAAATGTTTATCATCTGTAGGAGTTCCTGGTGTATTTTTGAGGGTCACTTATGCATATTATCTGTAAATCAAAATATTTTAGCATCTTCCTTTCGAATTTTCATCCCCTTCATCTCTTTCCGTTGCATTATTGCGGTAGCTAAGACTTCAAGTACTGCATTTAATAGGTATCGAAATAGTAGACAACTTTGTATTCTCCCCGATTTTACTGGAATTGCTTTGAGATTTGCACTATTTAAGTTGATGTTGGCTGTGCGATTGCTGTACTTTGCTTTTATTTTGTTGTGGTGTGTCCTTTGTGTCCTAATCTCTCTAGAAATTTTATAATGAAAGAATGATGGATTTTGTCTAGGCCTTTTGTACACTTAATGAGATCATTTAGTGTTTTTTTTTTCTTTTAATTTCTTTGTATGGTAATTTATACTTATTGATTATTGTATGTTGAACCATCAATGAATCTCTAAGATGAAGCCTCCTTGATCATGGTGGATGATATTTTTGATATGTTCTTGGATTCAGTTTGCAAATATTTTATTGAGAAAATTTCTGGCTAATTTCATAAGAGAAATTAGTCTATAATTTTCTTTCTTTGTTGGGTCTTTATGTGGTTTGAGAATCAGGGTAACTGAAGCCTCATAAAATGAATTTGAAATTTTTCCTTCTGTTTTTATTTTGTGGAATAATTTGAAAAATATTGGCACTAACTCTTCTTTGAAATCTGGTATAATTCTGCTCTAGAATCTCTGATGATTGGGGGTAGGGTGGAATGGTAGACTTTTATTGACTGCTTCTGTTTTTTTAAGAGGTTATAAATCTGTTTAAATTGTTTACCTAATCTTGATATAGCAATGCTAAGTGGAATGTAGTAATTAAATTATTTTTTTTAGATCTACAATTTGGAGGAGTACAGATTTTTAAAATACATCTACACGATTCTCTGAATTTCTATGGTATTTGTTGTTATGTCCCCCTTTTCATTTCTAATTTTATTAATTTGTATATTTCTCTCTGTATTTTAGTTAATGTGAATAATCCTGTGTCAATCTTAAAGATTTTTTTCACAGTACCAACTCTTTTATTTTTTAATGACTATTTGTATTGTTTTTGTTTGTTTCTAGTCTACTGATTTTAGCCTTGACCATTTCTTCCTGTCTATTCCTTTTTGGTATGATATCTGTCTCCTTCCCCCATCTCTCTCCCTCTCTTTCTCCATCTCTTTCTCTCTCTTTTTCAGGTATACTACTGTGTTACTAGTTTGAGAGTTTTCCACCTTTTTTAAATGTTGGAACTTAGTGCTATTAATGTCCCTCTTAGAACTGCTTTTATTGTGCCCCATAAGTTTGTATGTTGTGTACTCATTTTAACTTCTTTTTTATTTGTCTTGACCCATTTTTCATTCATCAGTGAGCTGTTTAGTTTCCATAAGTTTGTTCCATAAGTTTGTCAGCTTTTCTGTGCTTCTGCTATTGTTGATATGCAGCTTTAATCCATAGTCATCTTATAGTATGTTCAGTGTGTTATTTCAGTTTTCTTGTATCAGTTAAGATTTGTTTTGTATTTGAGTATGTTGTCAGTTTTGGAGAATATTTCATCAGGTGCTGAGAAGAAAGAATATTCATTAGTATATGGGTGAAATAGTATGTAAATATGTTAGGTCTATTATTTTATAAAGTCACTTAGCTTCAGCATTCCTTTGTTTAGTCTTTTTCTAGATGACATTATTATTGGTGGAAATGCAGAACTTCTTTCACAAACTTGAGTGACCTTGTGCTTGGTACGTATGTTAAGATATTAAATGTCTTCTTTGTGGATTTTTTCTTTGATGAGTATGTAATGTCAATTCCTGTTTCTGCTTATTAGTTTTGATTTGGAGTCTATTTTGTTAGGTATTAAAATGGCCACAGCATCTTGTTTCTTAGGTCCATTTTCTTGGAATGTCTTTTTTCTATCCCTTTACCCTGAGGACTATCCTTAATGTTAAGATGTGCTTTTTGAATGTACCAAAAGGGTGGATCTTGTTTTTCCATCCATACTGCTAGTCTGCATGGTTTTGTTTGTTTATTTTGTTTTTGTTTTTTTTGTTGTTGTTGCTGTTGTTTTGGTTTTTCAAGACAGGGTTTCTCTGTGTATCCCTGGCTGTCCTGGAACTCATTCTGTAGACCAGGCTGGACTTGAACTCAAAAATCCACCTGCCTCTGCCTCCCAGTGCTGGGATTAAAGGCATGCGCCACCACTGCCCGGCTTAGTCTACATGTTTTTATTAGGTACTTGATACCTTTTATGTTGATAAATGTCAATAAGCAGTGTGTATTGATTCTTACTATTCTGTTGGTTTTGTGCTCTCTCTCTCTCTCTCTCTCTCTCTCTCTCTCTCTCTCTCTCTCTCTCTCTCCCTCCCTCCTCCCCACCCGTGTGTGTGTGTGGTGTGTGTGTGTGTGTGTGTGTGTGTGTGTGTGTGTGTTGCCTCTCTTTTGCTTGTCTTGGGTATATTTAATTCTGTAGGTTAGAGTTTTCTTCTGGAGCCTTCTGTAGGACAGAATTTTTAGACAGATATTTCTTACATATATTTTTTAATAGAATAACTTATTTTCTTTCATATATTGTGCATGAACATTTTTGATGGTTATAGTATTCTGTGCTTGTACTTCTGATTTATTAGAATCTGTAAGACATCTATTCAAGTCCTTCTGGATTTTAGAATCTCCAGCAAGAAGTCAACTGTAATTCTAATATGTCTGCCTATATGTGTTACTTGGTTTTTTTCTCTTATTGCTTGTAGTGGATTGAATAGGTATGGCTCACATAGATTAATGTGTTTGAGTCCTTGAACATAAAGAGTAGCACTATTAGGAGGTGTAACCTTAATGGAGGTGGTGTGGCCTTGTTAATGGAAGTAAGTTACTGTGGAGGTTGGGCTTTGAAGTCATACATACGTAAGCTACATTCAGCATGACACAGTCTCCTTCTGCCTTTGGATCAAAATGTAGAACTCTCAGAGCCTTCTCCAAAACCATGACTGCCTGGATACTGACATGCTTCCCACCATGATAATAGACTAAACCTCTGAAATTGTAAACCAACCCCAATTAAATGTTCTCCTTTATATGAGTTACCATGGTCATGGCGTCTCTTCACAGTAATGGGAATCCCTAACTAAGACAAAATTTTTAGTATTCTTTCTTTTTTTTTTCTCCATTTAATGTTTTGATTATTATGTATCAAGAGGAGGTCTGTTATTGTTTCATCCCATTTGGTAATCTGTTTGCTTCTTGTATTTTGATAGTCATTTCCTTCTTTAGGTTAGCTTAATTTTCTTCAAGTATTTTATTGAAAATTTTTTCTATGCAATTGACTTAAATTTCTTCTCCTTTTTTATTTCAATTATTCTTAGACTTGTTCCTTTCACAGTGTTCCAGATATCCTGAATGTTTCATGCCAGGAGTTTCTTAAAGTTACCATTCTCTTTGACTAATGTATAAATGTCTTCTAACATGTCTTTGGTGCCTGAGATTCTCTTGTCTTTGGTAGTCTATTGCTCAGGCTTGCCTATGTGGTTCCTCTTTGAGTTCTTAAATTTTTGCTTTTCAGATTTCTTTTGGTTTGGGTTTTCTTTATTGACTATATTTTTACTTTTGTGTCTTGAACTGCTTTATTAATTTCTCTCCACATCATTGGTTTGTGCTTTCACAGATTTCTTTAAGGGATATAGTCATTTTCTCTTTAAGTACTCTTATAATATATATAAAGGCTATTTTAAAGTCTTTTATTGTCCTTCAGCTATGTTGCAAAACTCAGGACCTGATGTTGGTAGGATTATAGGGCTCTAGCAGAGACATAGCGTCTTGTCCTTTATTGTTTGTGTTTTTATGTTTTTATGCTGGCACCAAGTCATCTGGGCTTAGGACAATTGTAATTCTAAATACTGATATCTTATCTTTTCTTTGCTAGGTGGGTATTTTGTTCCTTGGTTTCTGATGCTCTCTGTGGTTTTTAGGAGTATGTGGTGACTGTGAGTTTTGTAGAAAATTATTTTTGGATCCCAATAAGTGTGATGACTGGGGGTGGGGGGTTAGGTATTGGGATCTGACCCTTAGGAATGGGAATGAACCAGAAGGGGTAGCTGAATTGGTCCACAAATGGAGAAAAGCAGAGTGTTTCACCAGTATCAGCCTGGTCCCCTGAGAATGAGGGAAGAAAGCAAGGAGAGCCTACAGAAGGTAGTCTGACCCCTGAACTCTAGTAAAAATTATATTTAAGCTCTCAGGCATGAGCTACCACATGGGCTACAGGGAATAGTTTCATATTCTTAGACACCTTATGAACTATGGCTTTAACATTAAATTATATTTTCATTTTATGTCAGGCCTGGGGATTAAATGAGGGCCACATAAACTGCAAGCAAATGCACTCAATATCTGAACTACAGCCTCACCTCTAAAGAATTCTTTTGCTAAGAGTATATGTGAAGTCATTTGTTTACTAGACAATCCCCATGTCTTTGTCCACAAAGGGAATATTTGCAAAGCTTAAGAATTCTTCATACTTGGCCCAATATTTAAGGCATTTTGAATATAAGGTATGATTTCATTTTGTGTTGAATTATTTAAATTAGAATTGTCCTATCTTAGGATTTGCTATAGAAATCATAAGATATTGGTTTATTCAAAGAAATCGAATTACATCAAATGTATACTTACTTATAGGTCCCAAAAGATTGATTTTATATACATACACACATGAATAAATACATATATATATTCTGAAATATATATATATACATATATATATACATATACATATATATATACATATATATATATATGTATATATATACATATATATATACATATATATATATGTATATATATATGTGTATATATATATATATATATATTTCTCAGGGAATAACAATCTTTTCCTACCTATGACAACTTGAGCTGAGTTAGCACTGAATCAAATAAAAGTTCACTTTTAAATTCAGAAATGAAACTTTATGATTTATAAGGGGTCATGTGTTCCACAATGAAAAATTCCTTAGAAAACTGACATGTGATCCCTGTGTATACCTTCCGAAGTTGTAGTTCAGAAACCTCAGCAGGAAAATTTAGGTACCGTGCAAAAGCACCAGCACATATTGCAAACATTCATAAAGCCAGGTTTGCTCCAAGTGGACTATTAACTGCTAGACAACAATGCTCTCATTTACAATGTAGAAATAAGTGGGTCGTTTAAACTAGGTTAGAGCAAATCAAAATGAGACTAGGAGGAGGGTCATGTGAAAAGAGCAAGACAGAAGGAGCGGTGCACATCCCTGAGCTGGTGACTGCAAACGTCTGCGGAGTAGGGGGCTCAGTTCCTGCCTACCTGAGCACCTCTGAGAAGTCTGTGGGTGGATATCTCCCTAGAGATGGGCTGGGGGGCAGGCAGGGTACATGCAATTAGTGAAGATAGCAAGACAGCTAATGACCATGGAGGAAACAACTGAGATAAAATCCACATTTTGAGAAAGAGGTAGCCAGGGAAAATCTGGGGCATGATCCTTGAATGCATGGCAATAAGCAAGAAGGAGGGCTATTTAAAGAACAAAGGAAGTGGTATGCAGTGGGACTTGTACTCTTTGAAGAGAACTGGAAGGAAACTTGTGTCTGGGATAGTCTATGACTGCATAGACTCAGGTTCCTAAGAAGCAGGATCGGGTATTCTACAGGTAAATGAGGGAAGGCATTCATTATACTAAAATCTTAGAATAATGTTTACAATGTTCTTATTAATAATAAAGCTTTAAAAATCCATAAAATGACTTCAAATAGTGTACCAGCATGCTAAAATAGGAACAACCTAGACATACTTTTATGATTTACAGAAAAGTCAACATTATTATTTTAATTTGGGCATTGAGAATTGAGCCCAGAGCCTAGTGCATGTTAAACATACTTTCAACATAGTCTGCACGCAGTCTTACTTGCATATTTTTAGATGTTTAGACATTGTTATAGTCAATTACAACAGAAACAGAAAATCACTTGAGATCATAAAGTTTTTCTGCTTTTTATAAAATAAAGAGAACATATTTTTTAGTTGAAAAAATATTCTTGGCAGGATTTTAACAACAAGTATACAAAACTGAAATTCACCAGAAACCAGAAGCATGCAGGCTTGAGAATGTTAGCAGAGGAGGATCTTTTGGGATAAGTCTGTTATTATTCAAACCCTGAGCTCTATCTAGCATAATCTTGGTGAAAAGGGATGGGCTGTGGGACAATATTCATAGTACTGAGATGGAAAGGGCATGGACTGTGAAGCAACATCATGTTCTTGCATGGAGCAAGCATTTTGCAGAACAAAAAGAAGTCCATTTTTTCATCCTGTTCTGATCTTTTCACCCCCACCAAATGGATCCAAATACAGAACATGTATTAACTCTGGGATTCTAAAATGAGCCCTGAGTCATCCTGTTTCTTCAGGTTCAATCAACTCAGCTTCTTAGATTTCTCTTGAGCCAGGAAGCTTTACAGGCATCCATCATTTCTGATTCATTCACTCTTTTGTCTGGGATCTTAAAAGCTCAGCAGGTTCAGGATTGATGACAGTGTTGCGATTGTTTTCTGAAACCATCAAGTTTTTTTTTAGAGCATCGCTGGGGTGCACAAAGGTGCACAGCAATGAGCTGAGAGTGTGCTGACCACAAGCGGCCTCATATAGCAGACAGAGTTCAGAGTCATAATGGGAAGGCTGGGAAGTATATCACAAGCATGGCTCTTGAAACTGAGGCTCTGCAGCCTGATTCTGTGTCTAGTTTTGTACTTACAATCCTCTGGAGGGCTAGAGGGAAGGCACTACAGCTGGAGTCTAGGCTGAGAGGCTGTGCACCTACTGGCCCCTAAGGGGAGCTCAAATGCTAACTAGAACTCCACTGTTTGGGACTCACATCTATGCTCGGCACACGCAGAGTTGCTTCTCTGTTGTCAAATTTGCTGGATTCTCAAACACTCCTGCAATATCTTTAGTCGATCTCTTTAATTAATAGAAAATATCCTTATAGGTTCCCTTTTGAGTGAAAAAAAAGTTGCTTTTTAAAAATGAAGCACTAAGCGTTTTTAGTGAGGAGTATATTTAAGCCCAGCCTGTGTTGGGTTTTCAGAGCTCTTCTCCATGTTTGTAACAGCTACTGCAACGTGAATATGAATGT
Source organism: Rhabdomys pumilio (assembly GCA_030674055.1). NCBI lineage: Eukaryota > Metazoa > Chordata > Mammalia > Rodentia > Muridae > Rhabdomys > Rhabdomys pumilio. The sequence goes on from JANHMN010000004.1 coordinate 118,689,482, forward strand.
AGATCTGTACTTCTCCTTTGTTAGAAATATAAATGCATTCTTGATAACAGTACCAGAGTTTTACATCTGTGCACTATCCCCTTACACAGTTACCGTCTTGCCCTAGCATAGTATATCTGCTTAAATGAAGGACTAATTATTGATATATTTTAAAACTGCTACCAACAGATTACATGATTGTTGACTACTTGTGTTTTTCACTTATATGAATTTTGATACCTATCTAATGCCACGTCCTTTGCCGTTTTTTTATACAAAATGCTATCATTTAGCTGCCCTAAGATTCCAGCGGTCCTTCATTCATTTCACATCTCTTCTTATCCTCAATCCCCTGGCAACAACTAGTGTGTGTGTATGTGGGTGTGTCCATTTACATATATTGTTTGGTGTTCCCAGAACCTTGCAGGGGAATTATAAATGTCCTATTTAGAGAGTAGCACTCAATTGTCATTTGTTCTATGTTTTCATCCAGCTAACAGCTAAGTCTCTCTGTGCTCATCACTAAATTTTGGGGTGGGGTGGGGTGGGGAGAGGAATTTCTATGTTTAAGACTGAATGTAGCATTTCTCTATTCTAATTTGTTTTAAAAATGAATGTCTAAATATAATATTTAGAATGCATTGTGTAAATTCAGCGAACAACAGTCAAAAATTTCTCCCTAGGGCTCAGGACATCCTTAGTCAAGGAATTTTGACTGGGCTCACAGTGCCAGGCATGAATTCTCTCCAGTGGAACAGTCCACAAATCCAAGCAGAGAAACAGTCTTGCCAAAACTGCACCAGTGATCTCAACCAGGCTTGGAAAGGTTCATAGATAGTTGGTAGTTAGGCGTCCTCTTGCTGTGATAAAACACAATGTCCAAAAGTAACTTGGAAGGAAAGAGTTTATTTCCTCTTACAGTTTGTAATTCATCCACGCAGTAAAGGCAGGCCAGCAACTCAAGAGAGGAACTTGAAGTTAGGGACTTGTTGTAGTTAATATTTAATATCCATTGGGGGTTTCTACCCTGCCTTGGATCATTTATTTCCCAGATAAAAGACACAAAACTTTTATATTTAAGATGAGCCTTTAAAGCACTAGAGCTGGGCAGATATCTACCTTCTATGTTATTACTTCTACTTCCCTGTTAATTCCAAGTTATAAGTTGTTATGTTCCACTCAGGCTGCTCTCCAATTGGCCAACACTTGTGGCCATGTTTTCATGATTCACCTACAGCATGGCATCTTCTCCTCTCCCACCTGCCTTCTCTTCGCTCTTGCTGTCCTGCTTCCTATTTCCTGCCTAAACCACTGGTTGATTAGCATTCATTGACTGTGTCCCGCACAATCGTCTCGCCGGCAAGAACTCACGTGTGCACCAGGATCCTTCTGCAGCAAGCGTTTATTGCCATGTGAGGAGGAAAAGAGAGAGACCCAAGATGGCGCTGCTTTATATACACCCTAGGGTGGCGTGGACATATCTGATTGGCTGCTTGCTCAAAACCCCGTATGACGCCCCGGGTTGGGAGGTGACTTGGAGCGCTTTCATCACTTGCACATGGCAATTTACTTGTTTACCCACGAGTGTTGAGTGCCAGCGCCATCTTGTAATGGCGAATGCTGTCACTGTTCACCACGGCTTTCTACAATTGACGAGGCAGAGAATTAATTGTAAGAATTGCTTACACAAACTTGAAATAGGAGATTCTTGGTATAAGCATTACAATGCCTTGTTCAGGTTGAAGCAAGGTATGAGGACAGAGAACTCTGCATTTAAATAATCGAAGTGAAAATTTTATAAACAGTGTATAAAAACATCATGCCTATAAGGATTGAAGAAGAAGTCACCAAAGCTTTCTTGCTCTTCATGACTTGCTTAGTCAGCCTTCTATACAGCCCATGACCACCTGCCCAGGGATGGTACCACCCACAAAGGACTGGGCCTTCTCACATAAATGATCCATCAAGAAAATGTCCTCACACACTTTTCCACATGTTGGTCTGGTGGGACATTTTCTCAATTGGAGTTCCTTCTTCTCGAATAATTCTAGCTTGTGTGATGTTGACAAAACAAACCAACCAAACAAACACAAAAAACTAGCCAGGACAATAGAGTTTGCAGCTACATAAGACTATTAGTGCCCGCTTTTCTTTGTTGTAGAGCATGTGTTCTGAATATTAGGTTAGGTTCTCATGCTCATACAGTAAACACTTTACCAACAGGGCCCCTAAGCTACTGGTTTTTATTTGTTTTTATAGTTTTGCTATAAAAATGTGGTATAAACTCACAGCACAGTCTTTTCAGACAGATGTCCCTCCTAGCAATATGCATTTAAAACCAAAAGTTTGCTGTAGCTGAGTGGTCCAATTCCTTATACACTGAAAAAATAATTTATTGTTTTCTTCAAATTTTGTTTAGTCATTCATTTATTTAAAATATCTTGATTGTTTTTAATTCAACAAATATAAATAAATCTGCTATGTGTATTTGTGTATGGAGTTTTAAATAGATATGCTTTCCTTCTTTGGTGTGTGTGTATGTGTGTGTGTGTGTGTGTCAAAGAAAGAGAGGGAGAGTGAGAAAGGGGGGAATGAAATTCTACTGTCTGATCTAACGTCCCTTCTTTGTTTGACACAGGATATCATTTCTCCATTTTACCTACTGAGCCATCTACCACCCCAACTATGCCTAGGTTTTATTCATATACATAACGAATGTTTTTATAAAGAGTTACTTATTTTTATTTTCTGTATGAAATTTTGCCTGCATCTATTTATGTACATTGCAGTCATGTCTGATTTCTCCAGAGCCAGAAAAATGTATTAGATTCTCCAGACCTGGGTTTATAAATGGTTGTAAGCTGTCATGTAGATGCTGGGGACTGAACCTGGGTCTTCTGCAAGAGGAGCAAATGCTCTTAACCACTGAGCTATGTCTCTAAGTCCCGGAATATCTTCTTGTTTCATGTAATAATAACATTTGGTGTTCTCAGTTCTTTGTATATTAGTCACTCTAATATGTAGATAGGCTGTTTCATTGTTTCAATTTTCAGTACTGTAGTCATCTATGATGATAAGAGTCTTGCATTTTTTATGTGCATATGATTCTTTCTTTGATAAAGAATCTGCTCAGTTTTTTTGCTCAAGTTTAATTGGGTTCTTTATTTTGCATTGTTGAATTCTAAATATTTCCTATACATACAGGACCCAAGTCTATTTTCAGATTCATGCTTGCAAATATTTTTTTCCCAACTAGTGACTTGCCTTTCATTCTCTACCAAAATCTTACACAAAACAAAAGCTTTTAATTCTATAGTGTAGTTCTTCACTTCTCTCTTTTGTCTATTCTGTGTTGGGGATTGTGTGTGTAAAAGGTCATGTAGACCTTTTCCTGTGCATTTTCTGGGCTTGCTTGTGTTGTTTTTCTTTTCAACAGGGTCTTACTATGTAGCCCCAGCTGTTCTGTTACTCACTTACCCTGCACCCCCTCTACTGGCCTGGTACTCACTGTGCAACCTGGCTAGCCTAGTAGTCCCAGCTTTGACTTCGCTTTAGTCTCCTGTGGGCTGGACCTAACCACTACACATAGCTAGTTTTGCATTTTAAATTTAGAACTAAAAATATTTCCTTACCCTATTTGGATTGTTTTCTTCCTATATAAAAATAAGAATGTGTTTCTGAGGCCTCATTCTGTTTCATTGATCAATTTATTGATTCTTTCACCAGCACTGTTGGCATAATTAGTGTAGTGTTATACAATGCCTTAATGTCCACTAGTGTCGATCTTTTGATTTATTCTCCTTTAAATATTGTACCAGCTCTTCTGAAGCCTTTGTCTTGGAGAAAAAAATGTTGATTTAGATTTGACTAAAATAGAAAGAAAATACCTATCTTCCATTTTTTTTCAGGATTGCTTTAAATCTATAGGCCAACTGTTCCCCTTCCAATTACACCCTATTGCATGCCTTTTGGTTCCATTTATTTCAATTACACTTTCTTCAGGAAACATTATGGGGAGGAGTCTTGCTTTTTCCCTCAGTCTGACAAGTTTTTCTATGGTGCATGGAACTGATGTTAGGTACAATCTGTCTCGACCAGTAGTTTTAGACTTACCCTCTTGTTTGTTGTTTGTCTAATTGCTGCTTTCCTGTTTCCGTGCTCTAGTGTTTATTGTGTCCCCATTTTCATATATTTCTAAAATTGAGTCACTGCCTTTGAAGTTTTTATGTGGCCAGACAGTAGCGGACACGAGAATTGTACCCTGCACACACATTGGAACAAGCATGGCTTTTATACTTTGAAGGGACTGTAAATAGAAAGTGAAACAGAGGAGTCACATGACCTGAAAAACTGAAAGAAATATCTTTTTGAGCCTTTATAAAAAAATCTGGCTGTAGAAGAATAAATGTTCTCATCTTTTTAAAATAAATTTAATTTTTACTGACACAGTCCTTTCCTCATAGGCATGTTTTTGTCTTTATAAAGCTTATTTAAAAAAACCCATTGAGCTTCATTTCCAGCTTTTGTGAAGAAGATGCTGTTATATTTATTATTTATGTCTTTTGCTATCTTGCAACATGTAATTCTTACTTTCTTATTTTATAATTGAACTGAGGCTTATTACACCTTCAAGTAATGTAGATCCTTCACACACTCCATGGGTGCTCTATGGTAAATTTCATCCTTTGTGTTTCTTTTAGCCACTGTCTGCTGCTGATATTCAGTTCACTTTTCCTTTCTTCTGTATCATTTAGTCAGAGGTTAATACCTTCTAGAAGGTTTCTTCATTTTAAATTTTAGTCAGTAGTATAGTTTTAAATTATAAAAGGTTTCAGTTGAATTTCAAAGTATTTTCATAGCTTTAATTCATCTTTAGGACATATGGATGTTTTATACAAATACTAGGTTATGTTTCTAATTTTTGAATTCTAATATCTATATTATCTATGAATCATTTTCTAACCTTTTTCTTAAATATTTATTTATTTTATGTGTGTGTTTGCCTACATGAATGTATACGTACTGTGTGCATGAAGTTCCCATGAAGATCAGAAGAAGGCAACAGATTTCCCTAAAATGGAAGTTACAGGTGGTTTTTAACTAGTTTGGGTGCTGGGAGTTCATCTGAAGTCCTTTAAAAGTGCAACAAGTGCCCTTAACTGCTGAGCTATCTTCCCAGCCTCTGGAGTCGTTTTCTTTCTTCCTTCCTTCATTCCTTCCTTCCCTCCTTTTTTAAAATTTATTTCTTCATACTTATTTTTTTCCTTTTATAGAAATTAGATTTCTTTTCTTATTCAATAAATCCTGGTTACTATTTCTCCTTCTTCTCCTTCTCCCAGTTCCTTCCCACTTCTCCATCGCTCCTGACCACGTACTTTTTGTCTCTCATTGTAAAAGAACAGGCTTCTTCTGGTCTGCTTCTCCATCCAGGCCAGATCAGTGGCCCAATACCCTCTCACACCATATGCCCAATGTATCTCCCAGGAGGTCCAAGGAACCACGAACTCAAGTGAGAATCTCTCCCAAATACCCATACCAACTGGAATACCCACAGAGCCCAACTAAAGTGAGACCTACCTGCCCTTGCTAGCTCCACCTTTCTTCTGGTCTGCTTCTCTACCTGGGCCAGATACCCTCCAACACCCTAGAGCCTGTCTGTCTCCCAGAAGGTACCCAATAATCAGCAACGCAGCCTACCTGTCTTCTAGGAGGCCCACAGTAACCTGGAACACAGGAGGCCTGCTCTAACCAGAGACAGCACTGCTTGCCTCTCAAGAGACTGGCTCTAATCCAGGTCACATAGTTCTACCTGCCTTAAAGGAAGCCAGCTCCAGTCAGAGACACTCAAGTCGGTTAACACCAGAGATAACGAGATGGTGAGAGGCAAGTACAAGATCATAAGCAAAAGAACCCAATCTAATCCAGCACCATCAGAACCTAGTTCTACCACCACAGCAAGCCTTGGATACCCTAACATGCCTGAAAAGCAAAATAGTGACCTAAAATCCCATCTCATGAAGAGGATAGAGGCCTTTAATGAGGATATAAATAACTCCAAGAAATACAGGAAAGCACAGGCAAGCAGGTAGAAGTCCTTAAAGAGGAAACAAATAAATTCTTTAAATAAATACAGAAAAATTCAATCAAACAGGTGAATGAATTGAACAAAATGACCCAAGAACTAAAAATGGAAATAGAAACAAATAAAGAAAACACAAAGAGGGACAACACTGGAGATGGACAACTTAGGAAAAAAATCAAGAGTTATAGATGCAAGCATCACCATCAGAATATAAGAGATAGAAGAGAGAACCTCAGGCATAGAAGATATAAAAAAAATATATTGACACATTGGTCAAAGGCAGTACAAAGTGTAAAAATCTCTTAATGTAAAATACCCAGGAAATTCAGGAAAAATGAAAACATCAACCCTAAAAATAATAGGAATAGAATAGGGTGAAGAATCCCAGCTCAAGGGGACAGAAAATACCTTTAACAAAATCATAGAAGAATACTTCCATAGCCTAAAGAAAGAGATAGCTATAAATGTACAAGAAGCCTAAAGAACACCAAATAGATCGGACCAGAAAAAAATCCTCTTATGTGATAATCAAAGCACTGAATAAACACAGCAAAGAAAGCATATTAAAAGCTCTAATGGAAAAAGGCCAAGTAACTTATAAAGGCAGAGCTATCAGAATTACATCAGACTTCTCAACAGAGACTCTAAAAGCCAGAAAATTCTGGAAAGATGTCATTCAGACTCTAAGAGAACACAAATGCCAGCCCAGAAAAATTTCCAATCACCAATATATTCCATGGCAAAACCAAATATAAACAATATTTTTCTACTAATCCAGCCCTACAGAGAATACTAGAAGAAAATCTCCAACACAAGAATAAGTACACCCAAGAAAACATAAGAAATTAAACATTTCACAATAAATCCAAAAGAAGAGAATCACACACATACAATGCCACCTCCAGCAACAAAATAACAGGAAATAACAATCATTTGTCTTTTATGTATCTCAACAACAATAGAGTCAATTCCCCAGTAAAAAGACACAGGCTAACAGATAGGACCCAGAATTTTGCACATACATACAAAACACACCTCAGTGACAAAGACAGACACTACCTCAGACTAAAAGGCTGGAAAAAAGTTTTCCAAGCAAATGGTCCCAAGAAACAAATTGGAGTTGCCATTCTAATATCTGATAAAACAGACTTCCAACCAAAAGTCATCAAATGAGATGGGGAAGAACACTTCATATTCATCAAACGAAAAATCCACCAGGAGAAAGTCTAAATTCTGAACATCTTATATCCCAAATGCAAGGGCACTCACATTCATAGAAACTTTACTAAAGCTCAAAGCACACATTGAGCCTCAGACATTAATAGTTGTTTAAACTTAATTGCTAATTAATAATTAATAACTGTTGCCAGACATGATGCTATGTGGTCCCCATTACTAGACACTCTAAACCTCTGTACTCTGAGACAAAATTTACTCTTCAGTAGGTTTCCTTGGTTGTGGTATTTTATCACAGCAACAGAAAAGTAACCAACATAGAATTGTTCCATGGAAATGAAACCAGGGAGTATTTTTTTCTTAAATAAAGAGTCCTCTTTCTACTTTTCTTCTCTTCTTCCATAGTTTGCTTTTGTTATAACCTACTTTAAATTATTTGATAATACTTTGTAGATCTTTCTCAGAGTAAAATAAAACAAACAAGCAACAATGAAATAAAAATATATTTTATGAATACTTTCTTTTTCATTTTGAACCTTAAATTAATCTACATCTTACATTTATATTTTCTGGAAAATTTCCCCTCAGAAGTTTACAGAGTTTAATTTCTTCCTGATAACAATTTAAATCCTTTAAACTGAAGAAATAATATAATTTTATAATAATTCTGATTTCTATGTTTAATTTGGAATGCATGATGTGTTATATATACAATCAAATTTTTAATTATCAAAAATTCTCTTTCCTCTAAACTGCAATAGTATCTCAAAGTGCAATATGATTTTATTCACTGATTCTCAGTAAATCTATCTATCCTCTCAAATTGTCAATTGCTTTCCTTTTGTCGGGTATTATACTAGGATTTGACTCATTAAATCAGCTCTCCCAAAACATCTAACTTCTAAAGAATAAAGATCCCACCCCCACCCCCAGGCAGTTTGCTGATACAGAGTCTGATCTGTCATTTAAGCTCTTTTACTAGCCACCTAGTAAAAAAAAAAAATATATATATATATATATTTTATATATATATTAAATATAAATATACATATATATTTCTAATAATATATATATTGTTAAATATATATATATTTAACAAATCTCATCTCACAGAAAACACAGTAAATACTAAGACAATCAGCAACAAGATTCTCTGTGGCTGATTCTCAGGAGGGAACATGATCCTATATCTTCAGGGTTCTCTTATTCAAAGATAGGACACTCCCTAGACATTACCACAAAAGCTCTGCATTGCAGTCCCTGTATAGAAGTATCAGATCATTTTCGGTTTTGTAGAGTTAAACTGAAGTCTATACAATGCACTAAAGTTTATGTATCAGACTGAGGATGTGGCTCAATGTTAAAGCACTTACCACATATGTGAAAGGCCCTAATTGTGATACTTAGCATTATTAAAACATGTATATAGTATTAGTTAATTAGAAGAAGAGACAGTTGAGTGTAACGGTTAAGCAACATGACTGGTAAATTTAATAAAAATCCCATATTGTCTACTAGTTTTCATCATCATCCTGAATAAATGGTACTCAAAGTCTCCTTCTAAATTAAACTATGTTATGGAGCTGTACATCTCAGAAAAGACTTTGTGTCTAGTTTATAGCAAGGTCTATTCAGCTTTATAAGGTAAGCATTGACTTGGATACTAAAAACTTCTTTAATCATGAATACAACTGATTAGTTCATGGCATTAACAATTACTTGGCTATGTGCTCAATGCTCCATGAGGCCAAAGTGTTCTGCTCCATGCTCTGAGCATCACCCAGAATGACATAAGTATGCCAGAACAAATCTATACCCATTACTAGAAAATGAATGGAAATGTTTGCCCCAAGCCTATTCAGTCATCAGGGTCACCTTCTGCTATGGTTGGATTTTCAAATGTCTCTCACAAGCTTGTATGTGTGAACACTTAGTCCCTAGCTGGTGGTACTGCCCAGAAAGGCTGTGGATTCTCTGAAGCAAGAGACAACCTTTCAGAGATGAATCACTTGGAGCAAGTTTTTAAGGATTTCAAACTGGCCTACTTCAAGCCAAGTACTCTGTTTCCTGGTCTAGAAAGATATAAGATCTCTGCCACTATGTCACTGTCATAGATCAGGCCCTTCCACTACTGTGTCTTCCCTACTATAATGTACTATTCCCTCTGAACTGGAAGTCAAGGTATTCTTCCCACTTAAGTTGTTTCCATCCAGCATTTTGTCACAGTGACAAGAAAGGACTAACTCAATATGCCTTCACACACAAATGACCATAATAACATACTATGAACCAAAAGGGCTGAGTTCTGCTGTGTTTAATGCTATTGGCTATCATTTGGCAGAAGAAAGTGAGAGATGACTCCTGATGGGAAATGGGGAAGATGCCTCACTGAATATATCTCCTGAAAAACAGACTAATTTTTTTACATTCCAAAATGAAAATTATACCTATGGTTATCTGGGATGACTGAAGGAAGTCAATGAATTGGTTGAAACTTAGGAAAGAGCTAAGGGACACTGAAAAGTTGGTTCAGAATAGATAAATTTTAAGAAGCAACTCAGCAAGGATACTGCATAGAACTAGTTTTTAAAATGAGCTGCACATGACTAGAATTAGGAGGCTCTGTAATGCCAGTTAGGCCATTTTCTCCCATGTAATGCACTACAGTACTGGATACGGTACTGAATAAATTTGAAAAATAAATAAAACACGAGTACTCTTCAGTGTTGTCTAATCCCCTTCCACTAACTGTTGTGTAAATACTGAAAGATACTGGTTTCAAGAGAATAGGTTTCCAAGAGCACAACACATAATAAAAGCATTATTTGGTAATGTGCTTTCTTTAATGATTGTATGAGTAAAAGAGAGATGATACAATATAGGGAACCTGCAAATAGAAGCTTCAAATGTGTTCTATTTCCTGCTGCTGAGTCATAATTAGGCCTCTTGATAGGAAGAGAAAAAATGATTTATTGTTTAAAAACTATATCATAATATCAGATCTTGCTCATTGTTCAAGGTTTTCCTGAATTTTCAAGCTTCATATAACTTTAAAACTTGGAAAATAAATTTGAAATTAAAATTAAATCATTGTCTTGCTTGTCTAAGCAGAAAAATACATACATTCTTATTAGTTGAAACTTCCATTTTATACCAACAATTATTATTACAGCAGTATCTTGCATTTAAGTAGTTTAGATTATAATATAGACTCACACCTATCTCTAGACAGTAGTAAAAGGATAACCAAAAAACACTCTGTCTAGCTATGAAGATGTAAAGAGACCAGATGAATTAACAGCAGAAATCAGGTAGGATCACTTTGCAAGACTACCAGGAATGTGCTGCATCCCTGCAAAGAGCTCACAGAAATAAAAATATGCATATATTTCCTGTCTAAAAGAAAACAATTTGCCCATCCTCATAATTTGAATCACTATGTCTTCTCATTTATAAAGTCGCTATATCTCCTTATTGTTACCCTATCCTCTTATAGTAAACACACCTGAGAGTACAGGGCACAGTAGCTTCTGCATATTGTACAGACACTTGAACTACCTTCACTTGTGTAGACATTAGACTGTCAAGCATGAAAGGAATAAAAATTGATTCTGCTTCATTTTTCAGATGCTTTACTAATCCTATGGTCATAAAGAATATATTATTTTTGTGTCAATTTCTGCCTCATGTCTCTCAATTTTTTCCTTCCACAACTTCTTTAAAGCTTTATGTAGATCCTGCTTACTTTCTTAGTAAAGTGGACCTCAACTATCTTTTCAAAGTTTACCTTGATGGTCCCAACTCTATTATCATTTTTTATAGGTCTTCTGACTAAGCTTCCTACTTTTGTTGTTGTTTAGGTTTCAGTTATCTTTACTAGAACGTGAACTCTATGAAAGCAAGGGACATTGCTTAGTTTACTGATGAAAATGTAATATACATCAAAAAGAAGAATAAATAAATAAATGTCTTCCTCTATGTAACTCAATACTGTTAGGACTTTTGATGGTAAAGTCTTCAAGAATGGCCAATGGAAAATGTTAACAATACAAGTGCTTGGGCAGATCCAGGTTGCAGCTCTGCAGCCAATCTTACAAAACCCAGAGGAAGTGGAGCTCCCAGGAGCTCTAACCCAGGCAGTATATTAGGTAAGGAGACAGCAACACCGACCCCAAATGGGGAGTAACTGGGACACAGGAATTAACTCTTGGCCTGGGGCACCGGTTCCTTCTGGTCTGTGAACAAGCATTGAACATATCTTGGGCCTCAGCTCTAACCCCAACAGCAAAACTCATCCCAAACAGTTCTGACACAACCAAGATAATAGGAAAGACAAGCTCCAGCCAGAGACAGTGAAGGTAGCACTAAGGAGATCCAAGTGGTGAAAGGCAAGTGCAACAAGATAAGCATCAGCAACCCAGGGTACTTGGCATCATCAGAACCCAGTTCTCTCACATTAGAAAGTATTGAATTCCCCATATGATCAGGAAAGCAAGATTCAGATTTAAAATCACTTCTAATGATGATCATAGAGGACTTTAAGAAGGACATAAATAACACTCTCAAAGAATTTAAGGAGAACACAGGTAAACAGGTAGAAGCTCTTAAAGAGGAAACACAAAAATCCCTTAAAGAATAATAATAAAAACCAAGCAAAGAGGATACAGAATTGAAAAAGACCCTCCAGGACATAGAAATGAAAGTAGAAACAATAAAGAAATCACAAAGGGAGAGTACGTTGGAGATAAAAAAACCTAGGAAAGAAATCAGGAGTCATAGACACAAGCATCACCAACAGAATAAAAGAGATAGAAGTGAGAATCTTAGGTGCAGAAGATATCATAGAAAATATTGACACAATTGTCAAAGAAAACGCAAAGTGCAAACAGGTTTTAACCCAAAACATCCAGGAAATCCGGATGACAATGAGAAGACCAAATCTAAGGATAATAGGTATAGAAGAGAGTGAAGATTACCAACTTAAAGGGTCAATAAATATCTTCAACAAAATTGTAGAAGAAAACTTCCCCAACCTAAAGAATGAGATGCTCATAAACATAAAAGAAGTCTATAAAATGCCAAATAGACTAGGCCAGAAAAGAAATACCTCCCATCACATAGTAATCAAAACACCAAATGGACAAAATAAAGAACGAATATTAAAAGCAGTAAGGGAAAAAGCCCAAGTAACATACAAAGGCAGACCTATCAGAATTATACTAGACTTCTCACCAGATACTATACAAGCCAGAAGATCCTGGACAGATGTCATACAGACCCTAAGAGAACACAAATGCCAGCCCAGGCTACTATACCCAGCAAAACTCTCAATTACCATACATGAGTGCAAGGGCACTCACTTTCATAAAAGAAACCTTACTAAAGCTTGAAGCACACATTGTACCTAACACAATAATAGTGGGAGACCCAACTCTCAGCAATGGACAGATCATGGAAACAGGAACTAAACAGAGATACAGTGAAACTAACAGAAGTTATGCACGAAATAGACTTAACAGATATCTATAGAACATTTCATCCTAAAACAAAAGAATATACTCTTTTCTCAGCAGATGATATGATAGTATGTTTATGTGACCCCAAAATTTCCACCAGAGAACACCTAAACCTGATAAACAACCTTAGCAAAGTGGCTGGATATAAAATTAACTCAAGCAAATCAGTAACCTTCCTCTACTCAAAAGATAAACAGGCTGAAATAGAAATTAGGGAAATGACACCCTTCACAATAGTCACAAATAATATAAAATATTTTGGAGTTAATCTAACCAAGCAAATGAAAAATCTGTATGACAAGAACTTAAAGCCTCTGAAGAAAGAAATCGAAGCAGATCTCAGAAGATAAAAAGATCTCCTATGCTCATGGATTGGAAGGAATAATATAGTATAAATGGCCATCTTGCTGAGGACAATCTACAGATTTAATGTAATCCCCATCAAAATTCCCACTCAATTTTTCACAGAGATAGAAAGAACAATCCTCAAATTGATTTGGAATAACAAAAAACATAGGATAGTGAAATCTATTCTCAACAATAAAAGAACTTCTGGGGGAGTCACCATCCCTGACTTCAAGCTATACTACAAAGCAATAGTGATAGATACTGCATGGTATTGGAACAGAGACAGGCAGGAGGATCAATGGAATAGAATAGATGGCACAGAAATGAACCCCCTTATCTATGGTTACTTGATCTTTGACAAAGGAGCTAAAACCATCCAGTGGAAAAAAGACAGCATTTTCAACAAATGGTGCTGGTTTAACTGGAGGTCAGCATGTAGAAGAATGCAAATTGATTCATACTTATCTCCTTGTACAAAGCTCAAGTTCAAGTGGATCAAGGACCTCCACATAGAAACAGCTATACTGAAACTAATAGAAGAGAAAATGGGAAAAAGCCTCAAACACATGAGCACAGGAAAAAAATTCCTGAACAGAACACCAATGGCTTATGCTCTAAGATCAACAATTGACAAATGGGGCCTCATAAAACTGCAAAGCTTCTGTAAAGCAAAGGTGTTTTGTCAATAGGACAAAGCACCAAACAACAGATTGGGAAAAGATCTTTATCAATCCTATATCTGATAGAGGACTTATATCCAAGGTATACAAAGAACTGAAGAAATTAGACTCTAGACAATCAAATAACCCTATTAAAAATAGGATACAGAGCTAAACAAATAATTCTCAACTGAGAAAACTCAAATGGCCGAGAAGCACCTAAAGAAGTGTTCAACATCCTGAGTCATCAAGGAAATGCAAATCAAAACAACACTGAGATTCTACCTCACACCAGTCAGAATGGCTAAGATAAAAACACATGTGGACAGCAGATCCTGGTGAGGATGTGGAGAAAGAGAAACACTCCTCCATTGTTGGTGTGATTTTAAGCTTGTACAACCACTATGGAAAGCAGTCTGGTGGTTCCTCAAAAAATTGAACATACTGTTATCTGAGGGCCCAACTATACCACTCCTGGGCATATACACAAAAGATGTTCCAACATACAACAGGGACAGATTATCTTCATAGCAGCCTTATTTATGATATCCAGAAGCTGGAAAGAACCCAAATGTCCATCAACAGAGGAATTGATAGAGAAAATGTGGGACATTTACACAATGGAGTACTACTCAGCTATTAAAAACAATGAGTTCATAAATTTCTTAGGCAAATGGATGGAGCTAGAAAATATCATCCTGAGTGAGGTAACTCAATCACAAAAGAAGACACATGATATTCATTCACTGATAAGTGGATATTAGCCCAAAAGCTGACAATACCTAAGATACAATGCAAAGACCACATGAAGCTCAAGAAGAAGAAGGAAGACCAAAGTGTGGGTGCTTTGGTCCTTTTTAGAAAGAGTATCAAAATATTCAGTCAGAGCTCCCAGGGTCTAAACCTCCTGCCTGAGAACACAAAGGGAGGAACTCAAGGCTCCACCTGTATAGGTAGTTGGGTATGTCCTTCTCAAGCATAATTGGAAGGAGAAGGCCTTGGTCCCTGAAAGTTAGGATTCCCTAGTGTTGGGGAATTCGAGAACAGGGAGGTAAGAATGGGTGGATGGTGGGAGCACACAGTCATAGAAGTAGGAGGAAGGGGATGGGATAAGGGGTTTGGAGGGAGATGGGAGAAAGGATAACATTGAAAGGTAAATAAATAAAATATCCAATAAAAAAACAGATAATGGGTCTGGCAATTGTAGTCAAGCAGTCGAGACATTTTGTCAACAATTTATTACAGGGATTTTGTATAATCTTCAAGGACAAGGTATTGTGGAACAGGCTCATGGAACTTTAAAAAGATTGGTGAGTCATATTGTTGCTGAGACAAAGAATGATGGCAACCTGTGAGCTTGCTGAGCACCCTGACAAGAGTGTCTGGGGACCTCTATTGGACATATATTCCTGATCTCCCTTTGCTTGACTGTGTCCCAGATGGAACAAGCTGCCTTGCTGCAATTTTTTAGATTTTGTGTGTTAGAGAATCAAAAAGAGAAATTATAATGTCTCTTGTATTCTTTTTAAAGGTGACAAACTATTAGGACTCAATTATGTACTGGTCTAGAAATCAATCCAATATTGGAAATAACAGTCTACTTTTGGAAGCCTGGATCTGGACTTTGTCAGAGACATTTGGAAATTAGCTGTAGCTCACTATGATGTTATGATAGCAAGAGATAAAGTTGGAACAGGATCAGGATTTCAAACAAGGGTTAGTGCATGTTTTAAGGCTCTTTTAATTATCAAGCTAAAATTGGTTTTGTCTCTTCTACAGAATTTATTATAAGTTGCATTGACTATATAATTTCCAATTATGTTAGTGTGTTGAAACCTTGCATATCTGTTATGGGAGTCTATTAACCAGCTTTCATCTCACTGCCCTGAGTATTATAAAATCTTGATGCGCTGAAAAAAGCTTGAAAGTGCTGGAAGAAGTGAGTTCAGCTTTAAGCAGAAGCAAGAGGGTAGCGGGCTTGATTATTGTTGGCCTAACAGCTTTAATTCCATTAATTGTTAGCACCATTGCTTCTGCAATAGCATTGACACAAGGAGTTAAGACAACAATTTTTATTAACCATCTAGCAAAAAAAATGTTACTAGTATATTGAGCATACAAAAGGATTTAAATAGGTATCTGGAACAACAAATTATGCTCTAAAAGTCATTCAAATTATCTGAAGGATCTTTAGGGTTCAAGAGTTAGGAGCCTTCCCAAGTGTAATGACAAATATCATCGGAGTAGTGTTACTTTTGAAATTCACAATGATTGTCATTATAATTAGAGAAAAAGTTTAAAGACACCTGTAGGATATTTGGCATAATCCTAACACCTCTCTGGGTGTGTTAACTTTGCATAATGAGATTATGAATTTAAAGAATGCTGCTCTGTTGACTTTTGATGCTTCAGATAATGTCAATAAAATTATCTATGGCCTGAGGTCAGTATTTTTATTTTGGTCAAACCACAGGAATGGCATAGACAGCTTGATCAAGCTAACCCTTTTTGTCCTGGGAATACTTTTATTCTTGCCCATTGTGTTAAAGTTTATTTTTAACAACATCAACATGCTGGTAGCCATAGTACATGGCTTGAAGCTGAAAATGGACCTCCAGACAGAGTTATTAAGTTAGCAGGCTGGCAAACCAAGGATGGGTAAAATTCTACACAGAGCCTTAGCAACCTAAGACAGAAGTGCATTGCTTTTGATAATGCTTATTCCATGATGGGTAAGGAAGGCATTCTTGTCAGAACAACCTAAGACAGGCTCAGTCTTGTTAATAAATAAAAAAGGGAGAGAGGTGGAGAGCCTTTGGGGCTGCTTGGCAAGAATCTGACATGAACCAAGGACAAGGAAATGGGCAACTTGGCAGGAATGTGACATTAGGCAAGGACAAGGAAGTAGGCTTCAAGCAGTAATTGGACATTAGTACAGATTACAAAGAAGTAATTTCAAGTAGGAATCTAAATCTTACACTAGATCAATGAAGTAATATCAGGCAGAAATCTAAATATTAGGCTGGAACAAAGAAAGTAATTTCAGACAGGAATCTAAATTTTAAACTAGAAAAAGAAAGTAGGCTTCAGACATAAAAATGACCTTGGACTAGGAAAGAGAAGTAGGTCACATACTTTGGTCATCCTGAGAAGCCTTTACAAACAGCGATCACAGGAATGTTCCCTTAATCTGGTTTGATGCTTTGCTTTTTCTTTAACTATTTGTGTTTATTGTATTGCTTGTTCCTTGACTATTTGCATCTATTACATTGCTAGTCCCTCAACCTAGAACTGACCTTAATACATACATGTAATCAAGATGGTATAAAAGCATAAAGGAAGCGGGGGTATAGGGTAAGAGGTTCAAGGGAGGGGAATTGGGGAAAAAGGATAACATCTGTATTGTAAATAAATAAAATATGCTCTCCCCCCCCAAAAAAAACAATACATATGCTGACTACATTCTACCAAAAGGAAAAGAAGAACTTCTCACAGAGAGGGAGAAATAATGCTGAAAATCTACTCCAGCACTTACTAATAGAGTGTAACAAATTACGGGGTTTTAGAAATTCAATTTAGCTCTCAACATGTGCCATTTCACCACCTGCATACACAAGAGTCACACCCCCACCAGCTCCCTCTGCCAGCTCCACCTCATCCCTCCTCCTCATTAGCCAACACCTAATTACATACTAATTGGCTCAGAGAACACAAGCTTGTTATTGCACTAAAAACATTCAGAGCTCCCCCACAGACAGATTCTCATGAAAACCAAATATAAAAGGAGTTGGCCTTGTGCCTGGTTTTCGTCAGGACCTAGCTAGATTCTTCTAGGTCCTTCGTGGACACACAGAGAGGCTTTGCTTTCATGCTTCTTTGAAGTAATTTTCCTCAGGGACACATTTTAGTAGTTAGTACCAGCCAAATGGACTCATCCAGATTTGAGTGTTTCATATGCATGGCAATTTCAGAAATAAAGAACTTCATAGAGACCTTGATCATTATACGACTGCTTCATCA
This sequence comes from Rhabdomys pumilio, assembly GCA_030674055.1. NCBI lineage: Eukaryota > Metazoa > Chordata > Mammalia > Rodentia > Muridae > Rhabdomys > Rhabdomys pumilio. Next base: position 118,707,262 of record JANHMN010000004.1, read on the forward strand.
GTCAGAGCCACAGTTAATCAGGAACAATTTTCCATCAAACTTACTATTGTTCCCCCCTTGTGATCTCCAGATGTCAAGGTGTTCCTACTATTGTTACCTCAGACTAGAAGACCTGACTTTAAAAATCCATTGAAGAGCATGAATATGCTTTCTCTTTACCAAACATTTCTTCTTCCAACAAAGACATAGCAAACAGTTTCTAGCATCACAGCACAGCTACATGAGCTGTGATTAATGGCATAGAAGCCATAGGAGTATGTTTTGAGATGCAGGTTTCCAAGCTTTTCGATTTTTCTCAACCAAGTTCTGGTATTGTAATTACCAGGGATAGGCAGCCCCACAGATGAAGCAACGCAAATAAAGAACAAAGTACCCAAATGAGGACCACTTGTGGTACAAGTTAGCTTCCATAGTCTCCTGGTGTGGGAGAGGTGGAGGCGACACCAGGGAGAAGACTCTTGTCATGCTAGGAAATGGAAAGCACTGTCAAGCTGGAATAATTAGAAGCAAGGGAAATAAAAGCCCCCAAGCTGTATCTTTCTGTTCAAATGAGCCACTGACTGAGGCCAATTGTACACAGAAAGAAAATCTGGAATCTTGGAGGAAATTTATATACAGATTGTTGTTGCTTGCCTTTAAAGGTATGGTTCTGGGGGCTGAGATGAGATTTCCTACACGGAAACGTGGAAATTCTTACAATATTATACAATCAAACTTCAAGAGAATTCAAACGTTTCTTATATAATGCTGCCATTATTCTATCTATGAACAAACGTAGTGATGCGAAAGCTAATTGGTAATTCCATCATCTTTAAGAAAGTTTTAACTTTTATATACTCATTTAAGTATTATAAATTGGCAGCTGACAATTACATATGTGTAGTAGCATTTGGTCTTTAAAGGTTCAGTTATTTTTCATTTAAAGCTCATACTCAGGGATACATTCACCAACCATAGAAGGAATACTAGAATGCTGGGTGTTGCTGTGGTCCCCCATTCCTCACTGTTAAATTTGCTCACATGGGAAACTTTAACACCTAATTTATAAATACATAGAATAAAATGGTGGCAGCAGGGAATTAGTGAGTAGAGAGACTGGGGAAATGCTGCTCAAAGAACATATAGTAGAACAGGAAAGATACACCACAGAGTCCATGTTAAAAAGCACATTAGAGAACCCTTGAAAAATGTTTGGAGGGTGGATTTTAAAACTCTTCTTACTGTTATTAAAAAGGTAATTGTGTGAGATAATGCATATGTTAATGGCATTATTACCACACTGTCTCTGCCACCTGCCACCCAAATAATGAAACTGAGACCTTTTATTAATTATGAGAGGTTAGCCTTAGCTCAGGCTTGTCTCACTAAATAATTCCACTATGTTAATCTATTTATACTAATCTACATTCTGCTACATCACTGGTTACCTTTCCTTAGTACTAGCACCTGTTTCGTTTCTTGTTTCTGGGTGGTGAATCTATCTCCTCCCCACTCCATGTCTGAATGACTAATCTTTCCCCTCAGAAGCTTTCCCAAAGTTCCTAACTCTTCCCTGAAGACCTGCATGTGCTTTCTGGAGTTGCTATAAGCCTTTCAGCTCTTTATTAAACCAATCTGAAGGAGTTAAAGGGAGTGTTCACAAGATATGATGTAGCCACATAAATAACAATACTAAGTCCTGTCTGCACTCAACTTTCTGCTGGCACAGAAATCAGCATTTGAATAATGCAAAATCAATCTTTGCACAGTGTACAGAAAGATCACCTCAACATGATACTAATTTAGAATTCTGCAAATATACGATGTAAAACATTACATTAAAAAAATGAATGTAGCTGGGCAGTGATGGCGCATGCTTTTAATCCTAGCACTTGGGAGGCAGAGGCAGGCAGATTTCTGAGTTCGAGGCCAGCCTGGTCTACAGAGTGAGTTCCAGGATAGCCAGGGCTACACAGAGAAACCTTGTCTTGAAAAACAACAAAACAAAACAAAACAAAGCAAAACAAAACAAAACAAAACAAAAAGAGGTGATGGTGAAGCAGGAATAGGTTTATTGTGATCTTTAGCTACTTCCTGCTAACTTTGGGTAATGTGTCTCTGGGAAACCTAAGAAAATGGGGATAGGAATATTGATCCAGTCTTTGGAGAGTTGGCTGTTGATGGTTAATGCAGTTTCTAGCACATATTATGCCACTAATGTTAACTTACCTTGTTGTTTTTGACAGTGTTAACATCATCAAATATGATGTAATTTATCCAACGCATGGCTCTTGCCATGAGTTAAGATATGAGATTTTCCCATGACTTACCTGGCATATTTCTTCAAAACATGGGGAGATGGCTCAGTGGTCAACGACATTTTCTTAACCACCTGCAGAGGACCCAGGTTTGGTTCTCACCACCCCAACCCACATGGAAACTCACAACTGTCTTTAACTCTAGTTTCAGAGGATTGAATTTTCTTTTCTGGACTCTGTAGGTACTGAACAGTGTGTTTTATATATATATACATTTGGGCAAAAAAAGTATACACATAAAACAAATACATCCAGTCAAACAACACACACACACACACACACACACACATCTTAAAAGAATACCTGATGCTTTCTTGCAATGTTAATTCCTATAGCCCAAAGGGTTCTGGAATTGAAGTTTCTTTGTGTGGCAAGCTGTTTACCTGAAGTGGGATGTGTATTTTAAAAAGTGATGGGATGCAGTTACAAAACAAAATACATTAAGAATATGACAACTCTGTTCCATGCAGCAAGCTGTAGGAAGCACAGGAACACTCTGTGTTTCAGTACCATCAGTAACAGCATCCAGAACTCTGAGGTTCCACTTCTATTACCTCTTTACTCTCATCTTTATAGGAGCCCCCATTTTCATCAAACCCTGTATTTTAGTCCACTGTGTCTTTAGCTGTGGACACAGATTGTGATCTTCAAAATGTGTAGATCCTCTAAATCTATAAGCCAAAGAAACAAGCCAAAAAGAAATATTTAAATTGTTTTCCTGCCGTCTTTTAGGTCATTAATTCTATTTTCACTGGAATCTCTTTGTTTTTGAATAAGTCATTTCCAGGAGGCTGCATCAAAGCCTGCTGGCAGCATGGCCATTTTGAGAGCAACATCAGTGATTGATTTTTGTAATTATCACAATGCTAAGATAGCAGCCAGTGCTTACTTGAAGGAGGGCTCAGGAAATGTTAACTTAATAAGTGAATGAACAACTGAAGCTCCACCCTTCCCTCCCTTCTCTGTCTCTCATCTACAGGAACTATCACTTCTGTGTATTTGTTCGTTTACCAGGAAACACTTTCCCTCTGGGGATTCATTCTCCAGTGTGTCTTAGGATCCCTGACCTCTCACATAGCAGGGGCATATGAAGGCAGTGTAAATTCTCTTCATATTCTACTCTGAAAGATGTACCAGATTGGTTCTGTAACAAGCAAAATTGATGACTCTCAAGGACATAATGATAAATACAGTTCATATACCACAGGTCACTGCTACTTATTGCCTAGTTCCCATGTCTCATAAATTAGATTAGATTCTTACCTCCTTCACGACCCTACCTTCTTGGGCTTAATGGATTATTTTTTCTGTGACAGCACTTTGCCTTTATAAACCATGAGCAAGGACCTTATCTTCTATTATTTTATGTCTTTGATCCTCCCTCAACTGAAGGTACTTAAGGACAGGAATCATATTTCATTTACTTTTGTTTCTGAATTTACCTTTTTTTCAGTAACATTCTTCTATAAATAGATGAGCTCATAAATAAACCATTCTAGCAAACTAAACTATGTTTTCTTTGGCTATTTGTTGCTGGGAACGTGATATCCAAACATTTGGTAACATGGCTTTAATCCAGCTTTGCTTCTCTCCTAGGACTGAGATAATATTCTCACCCAGGTGTTAAGGAGAAGTAGTAATAAAAAATTTTCAAGTTTAATTGAAGATTTATATAATTAGGAGGAAAACTGGCCTTGAAGAATTTTCTGAGCATACTCAGGTTATACTACCAACTTTAAAACAATAGAAGATCCCATAGAAATAAGTCAAGTAACAAAATAGCAGCTCAAAAAATGTAGAATAATGATGGTGTCTTCATACATATACAAGAAAATCATTAAACAAAATTCAAGAACTAAGTCAGCCCCAGCTTTAAGCCCTGCCAAGTCCTTCAGTCCTTTTGAGTAAAGTTCATGCTAGTTATTCTGCATTTTAAGATTGCACCTGCAATCATTCTAGCCACATCTTCAGTCCATCCCTGCCATTCACAAAGGTACTGCAGCAGTATATATCAGATTAAAACATTTTACATAGCACACATTTTTCAAAAAGTGTTTAGGAGTTGTTCAGGGAATGCCCGTCATCCTGCAAAATTTTAATAAATTATTAAAAAATAGAAATTGGTTGTAGAATTGGCTACTCTAGTAACTGTATCTAAACCATTGCCTTTGCTAGAAATAATGCCTACTGCTTAGCTACGTTTATGTATCAACCCCTGAAATGATCTTTTTAGCTTTTAAATTTTTTTTATGGCACTGCATGTAATCTTGTTCACAGGTATCTTATTTTAATAATCTTTGCATATTAGCTATGAGTGCTTTAATGGAAAAATTCCAGATTTGAATAATTTATATTTCCTACTGTCAGGTGCAGTGATTGGCCCATTATAGGTAATGAACACATTGGGAAAATGAACTACTAAATTAATGTTTCAAGATATGAAGTAAAATGTAATATAGAGCAAAAGAAACAGATTATTTATAAGATAATGCCAATAATACTTAGGGATTAATTGTATGAGATGAGGTCTGAAAATCAAAAAATGGAAAGGCATAACAATGAGATGTTATACTCCATTACAGTGGATATTGTACTGCTTCTCAAACATCCTTTCCAGATTTTTGAGACAGTCTACTTAGGGGGTAGACTCTTTGCTATTGAGCAGAGCATTTGACAAGGGTCTAGACCATCAATATGCTTTTTAAGGCATGTTTCTAATATTAGACATTGTCATCTGAGCTGACTCGAATAATTTAAAATAAAATGAGTTTTCAATCCCACCTTCTGAAGGTGAAATAGAAAGGCTAATCAGAGGATGTTATATTAACAGCTCTTCTGTTGACCTGGGGGTGAACCTGGCTGTGTGGGAAGACATTAAGAGGTTCAGTTGAGAGAAGTCCATGCTGCAAAACCCAAATCCAGTCTTGCTTTTACTCAGATCCCCCCCCAAAGATAGAACACTAAATTGATAAATTACTTCTTCTGCTAGAATTATTTTATGTTGTCAATTCTTCAAAACAGCCATAGCTGCATTCTGGTTAAGGCTCACTCCATGGGAGGAAACACATGCCTAGTGCTGCAAATCTGGCTATGAAACTGTGTTTGCGGGAATCCACAGCCACTGGAATGAACCCACTACTATTATTTCATTACATAGACATTATATCAAACTGCATTCTAAATTTGCATCTCTCTACATATAGGTTAGAGCATCTGCATCTCTCAGGTATGCTTAAGGATGTTCCTTTGTGTATTGTGGGCTGTGATTAATGCAGAAACTCACAACCCAGGCACTGGGTGGAGTGACCACAGTCAAATTCCTGTCCCTCTGCTTCCCTGAGCCATGACCCCAGCCTCTTGGATCGGCAGACACATGGGACCCACAACTCAACCCACAGGACCCATGCCTGTGTGTACACCACAGCCGAACAGGTGAGACCAATCAAAAGTTAGGTTAGATCAGGAAGTAGCCATGCCTCTCAGGATGACAGTGTACAATATCTGAGCATCACCTTGGAAATTCAGACCTTATCTACACATTTAGTACATTTCAAAGGACTGTGGATAACATGACCGTGTCACCACAGACAGTTCAGAGATTATTCTCTTTAGCAGAAAATTATCAAAGACAGCAGTAACAAAGAATGTCTTGAGTCAGATATCAACATGGTGAGAAATTTCCCACACATCATAGATATTTTCATGACAGATCATCTGAGAATCTGAGGTCAACCATTGGAATCTATATGATAAAAAGAGAAAGCAACTCTGATGGACTGCCTTATACACATAAACACACAAAACACAAACACACACACAAGAAAATAAATAAATGAAAAAGATAGCCCATTGAAAAATTAAGAAACTATCACTTCTTTTATATATATACATTTGCATTATTAGGGCTTAGTTGGGCATTTGAATTTTTTATTACTACATTAGTTTAAGGCCATTAGTTTTTGTCTTTCATTCTTTGTTAAATTTGACAGGTATTTGACAGATCAGGTCCCTATTATTTTTTTGTCCTCTATTAATTTTAACACTATAGCATCTATTTTTATTTATTTTGAGTATCTGTCCTTAAATACTTAATGATATGTATAACTTGAAAGCAAATGCAACTAACAGAAGCATAATTTATTCAAATATATTCCTAATATGCTTTATTAATTGAAGATAGTTCTTTTATAAATATATTCTGATTATGATTTTTCCTCCCTTTAAGCCTAATTTCCTACCTCTTTGCCCATACAAATACATCCTCTTTTTAAATCTATAATTAGAAAAAACCCCAAGGATCTAAAGGATAATAAGAAGAAAAAACAAAACAAAATTAGCAATGGAACAAAAAAGGAAAAGAGGCTTAGGAGAGAGACACAAGAAACATAGATACAGAAATACTCATATTCAGAAATCCCACAAAAACACAAAACTGAGAGCTGTAATACATACAAAAAAATTTTAGGGTAAAGATAGATGGATGATAGATACATAGATAGATGCATAGATAGATAGATAGATAGATAGATAGATAGATAGATAGATAGATAGACCTGACATGACATTATAAAATAAAGAACTTTCAAAAATGTCATTGAGTTTATTTTCATTTCACCATTTACTGCTGGGTGTTCAGTTTGGACTCTCACAAGGTACTGGGGTGCATATTTTACATTGCAGGAGGAGCTAAGGTGGAAGAAGTAAGGAGAGGAGGAGGAGGAGTGAGGAGAAAAAGAGGAGAAGGAAGAGGAGGAGCTAGGGGAGAGGAACAAGATAGAGGAGAACATGGAATCGGATGTGCGCTGTGTCTCTAGAAGTCAAAGATAATTGGTATATCTAGCTTGGGTATTGGGTTACACCTCTGATTGTATGGACATCTTGTTATTGAGCATTACCAAACATATAAAGCCTTTGGATAATCTAAGCATCAGAGTCTCATTTGTACTGAGCCCATGTGGATGGCAGGATGATCTGGGCTCAGCCAAGCATTGTGGAGACAGCATGGTAGATTGGCAGAGCCATCTCCCATGCTGGCATCTCATGGGTGGCAGGGCTGGCATCTCTGACTGCAACCTGTATCTCTGACTGTAACACCGCAGCCACTCCTGGCCACAGGCTTAGGCTAGTCTGGAACATGGCAGCTGATTAAGAAAAGCAAAATTAAATGACTCCGTTTTAAAATATTTCCGAAATATTACATACCAAAGCAGACCTGACCTTCAGATTCTCCCAGCACTCCTTGGTCCATACCTGGCACACCCTGCCTTGAACTTTGAACTTTCCAGCCCAGGAGCTAGGCTGCCTTTCCCAGAGAGGCTCCTCCCTATGTAATCCAGACATTTTGCTTATACTCTCTCCTCCTTGTTCTTCTAATCCTAGTCCTCATCTTGTCCTTCTTGTCCTCTTCCTCGTCCTCATCCTTCTCCTCCTTCCCCTGCCCTCTCCCTCCTCCTCTTCTCTGTGCATGTGCCCGTTTCTTCTTTCTCTTTAACCCTCCTCCTTTCCTCGTGGTGAACTCTCTGACCTTAGTCCTTGGGGTCAATGAACTCACCCATCAGAGAACCTGTTTCTCAATAAACCTGACTTTAATACAATGTAATATAGTTTGAATTGGCACAACAGAGAAATAACCTATCACTGGGTAAGCAGTGTACTCTTAAGAGTAGTTTGTTTCTCCTTGGAGAAAACTGTTTTATCATTTACAAGACATCATGGATTGGAAATCACTTCTGAGGTAGGAATGGGGTCGTATCTCTACTTCTTTGAGCTTTATGACCCCAAATGGGGCAGATTTGTGTGTGCTGACTCATTCTTTTAGCACTGTTTGCTAAAGATGCACCCTTCCTTCCAGTGTGTATTTCTGGCTTCTTGGTGAACAATCAGGTGTGTGTGTGTGTGTGTGTGTGTGTGTGTATGTGTGTGTGTGTGTGTGTGTGTGTGTGTGTGTGTGTGTGTTTCCATATGACAATGAAAATTGTTCTTTTAGAGATCAGTGAAGAATTGTGCTGGCATTTTGATGTGAACTGCTTTGAATAGGCAGATTGGTTTTGGTAGGATGATCAATTTTACTATATTAATTCTATTGATCTGTAAGCATGGTAGATCTTTCCATCTTCTCATATCTTCTTCATTTTCTTTCTTTAATGTCTTAAAGTTTTTATCATACAAGTCTTTTACTAGCAGTCTACAGTCATCCCAAGTTATTTTATATTGTTTGAGGCTGCTGTGAAAGTGTTGTTTTCTTGATCTTTTTCTTCAGTTCATTTGCCATTTTTATATAAGAGGACTAATTATTTCTTTTTTTTTCAGTTACTCTTATGCCCAAAAAATATGATAAATACATTTTTGAATGTGTTTATCAGCTGTTGGAGTTTCCCAGTGGAATTTCAGGTCACTTATGTATGCTATCATATCATCTGCAAATAAAGATACCTTGACTTCTTCTCTTTCCATTTGAATCCCCCTTGATCTCCTTCAGTTGTCATATTGCTCTAGCTAAGACTTCATGTACTATATTGAGCAGATATGTGTGGAAAACCTTTTCTTGTTCCTGATTTTAGTAGAATTGCTTTGAGTTTTTAACTATTTAAGTTGACGTTGGCTATGGACTTGCTGTAAACTGCCTTTGCCATAATTATGCTTTTATATTAAAAGTGCTTTTCCAGTGTGTGATCAATTCTTGTATAGACTTGTCCTTGGAAAGATTATTTGTTGTCATACCTTTCCTTACTCTTTTGAGTCCTCCCTCCTCCTTCTCCATTCAGTCTTACAAGTTCTCAGCCACATTATTGGTACCAAACTCTCACTGTATGCTTGTTGGAAAAACTTCACTCCTTCCCTACTTTCTCGTGATGGTTTAGCTGGAACAAGAGCCTTGTGCTGATATTTATTGTCTCTTAAAACTGTAAAGATATCATAATACAGTTTTCTGGATTCTTTTACTCTCATCGAAAATCCTTCTTTTCTTATAATTTCTCCTGAGTGAATAATTTGTTTCTCAGTTTTTAGTCTTAAAGCTTCCTTTTCTTGGGGTATTTTAAAGCTCTCTTGAATAGACTCTCTTGATTTGGATTTTTATAAAATTTCATATGCTTAGTTGCTTAGTCAACTTTGATTTATGAGTTTCATCAAGTCTGGAAAACCTGTATTTATTTATCAATACACATTATTGTTATATTTGTATAGGTCAAATGCTATATACATCCTGACATTTTTTTATTGTCAAAGGTAACTTCTATTTCATCTCTTTAGTATTCTTTCAGGAATTTCTGCACAGGGCTCAGTGAACCCATTCTATTTTACAACTTCCCAGTACTTTGTGTTGTTACAACTTGACCTTATCTCCCTGGCAAGCTTTACATAATATTTCAAGGGTGTTTCAGTTTATCATTCCTCTGATCTACATCGAGGGTAATTTTTTTCTGAACCATCATCCAGTTTTTCTGAAGCTCTTACCAACCTGCTGTTTAAAACATCACAGGATCTTTCACACTAGCTAAAAGACTTCATTTAAAGCTTGGTTTAGTTTTGTTACATTTTATTCCTTCTTTGTGGCTCATTAATCATATAAATGTATTTTTAAAAGGACTCTGTTGTGTGTATATTATTGCTCTAAGTAGCTGTGTGCTTAGTTCCATGTCTGTTTCATCCTCTGTATTCGTGATTGATTGTTGCTTATGCGTTTTCTAAGTTTTGACTGCATCTTATGTTCTCTGCAAGTTGTTTTTCACTTAGGGAAATCTTTGTTTTGAATTATGCAGATATTATTCCTGAGTGATTCTGCTTCCTGCCAATTATTCCATGATCTTTTGTTAGAATTTCGACTTGGGAACTAGAATTAAAAAAAAATAATTTTTTAAAATGAGATTCAAAATCCATGACTCAGAAAACTGCACATCAATTTTTCATGAGTTTCACTACCATTCTTAGATAGAAATAAAACAAATAGCCATTCTCCTCATCAGTGTTTATAAAGGCCCTTGCTTTATTCAAAACCACAGCTAACCTTTCAGCGGCATGCAAACTCGAGTGTCTAGATGTTGTTCACAACTGTTACAGCATCATTTGATTGTTCATTAATTCATTGTCTTTACTTCCTTTTGTATCTCTATGTCTACAAATTATGGGACTTCATTAACTGTATGGCAAACTAAGATATACACTCAACTTTATTAAGTGAATTATGATTTCTTTATCATTTATCGAAAGTATTGAGAGTATTTCCATAATACTTTAGAACTGTTTTCTGGTAAGTTCTCAGTTGTTATTTAGCCCAGTTTTGAAGATACCAGCCAGGTCAAGATGTCAACCTTAATTTCAAGATGAGCTTAATATCATTTTACACCTTTGTACTCTACCATCTCGAATTTAGTAGTTTATAAAAGACTTAATTCAAAATTTGCATCCACCTTAGAGAACAGTGTTTCCTAAACTCCATGTAAATTACTAGCAGAACTGTTTAAAATGTAAATTTATATTTTAAAATCCAGATTTACCTAGATAAAAACTTTGCAACGTCAGTTCTTTAATTGTTTTCTAGGCAGTTTAATTTTGCTTTGTTTTGCCTCCTTCATTTTGCTTTTGGAGGCAATGTTTTATATAGTTCAAGTGAGGCTTGAGATTTTATAGCTGAGAATGTCCTTAAACTACTGGCCTTCATCTCTCAAGTGCATGAATCAGTCACATGCCACCAAGCCCAGCTCCAGACAATGATATAAAATCAAAGATTTACAGATACTAGCATGTCTGTCTGTATGTATGTAATTATGTATGTAGTTATGTATATGTATTTCAGGTATATATTCACATCATTTAATTCAATGACTCAAATCCAAGAGATCTTGAAGCCTGCTATATTTAACAAATGGCATCAAAGAACTTCCCTTCCTCCAACTATAGGTTGAATGCTATTCAAGATTTAAGTTATGAAAGCAGAATATTTGATTATGTAACAAGTTAGAATCTCTCAATAATATGTAATATAACATACATTATATTATTTAAATCCATTTCCTCTTTGTGAGTTATTTATAGATATTCAGCTTAAAAATATTGACATTCTTACAATACAACAGAGACTACTACAATACTCCTAGGATATAATTGCTATTATAACAAATATTAGTGGTCTCCCATGGCCTCTGCTCTTTCCAAAGTCAGAGAGCACTGATCAAAAGGTAGATTCTGTGTGATAACTTCAAGGAAAGCTAGTGCTGTGTTATTTAATTGAAACCAAGACTTTAAACTCAGTATGTAATGTCCATTAGTAACCAGGATGAAAAAATGCAAAAATCAATTTGCTATGGTCATTGTTCTTAGCAGACATGTTACTTTGGAGGCTGTTTCTCTGACTGATTTGTTCCAAAATGTGTCAGGAAACAACACCAGAATTAAGGTGACAAATTTCTATACTGTGTTGAAGATAGAATTGTAATAATCTAGACAAACTAACCAAAGTTCTATGTCTTAGAGTTTCTATTGCTGTGAAGAGACACCATAACCAAGGCAACTCTTATAAAGGAAAACACTAAATTGGGGTTGGCTTATGGTTTCAGAGGTTCAGTCCATAATCATCATGGTGGGAAGAATGGTGCTGTGCAGGCAGACATGGTGCTGGAGAAGATAAGAATTTTACATCTTACTCCACAGGCAGCAATGAGGAGACTGTTGCAAAGATCATAGCTTGAGCATAGAAGACCTCAAAGCTCACTCTCACTGTGATACTTTTCCTCCAATGAGACCACTCTTACGCCAACAAGGCTACATCTCCTAGTAGTGCCACTTCCAATAGGCCAAGCATTCAAACACATGAGTCTATGAGGGCCAAATCTATTCAAACTACCACATTCTATGATAAGCTATTGAAAATAACAAAGAATTTGTGTACTGTGTGTTAGGAAAGAAAGTCCTGACAAATAAAAAATGTATTTTTTACTATATACCAGTCTTTTTTAGAACTTGGTGCACGTCACTTTATTTAATTTCTATAACATTATAAGAGTTAGAAGCTACAGTCAGTCATATGAGATAAATATAAATTAAACTATGTGATCAAGCTATATTGTAGAGTGGAATTCAAACACTGACTCAGGCTCCAGAATTTATACTCTCAGTGGAGAAAAAAAAATCTTTTTTTGAATAAAACAATGGGCATCATTAAAACAGAAAAATATATAACAAACTGGGTTAAAATTAGAAAATATATTTATTAAAAGGTAACACCAAAGAGTAAACATTTTCCTATGAATATATAAAAAGATTCCATAAGTCAGTAAGAAAAGACAGACTTAAAACCTCATAGAATTTTGGGCTCATGAATAGAAATCTTGTAAGAAAGAATATGGAAACAGTCCATATATGCATAAAAAATCTTGAAATTTTTTACATATCAGAAAAATTTAAATAAAAATTGTAATGGGAAACATCTCTGAACCAACTTTAAGTGTGAATATTAATAAGATGGAAGTATCAAGTATTGACAAGAATATCAACCAAATCCTATTACATTTCATTAATGACAGTACCTCCTTGATGATATTCAGGCAGTAAAACACAAGCCTGGGCCTCTTCATCTAAAAGTGATCCAAAGAAATTTTGTTGTCTTGCTCTGGCTGGAAATCTTGTTTGGCTTGGCTAAATAGGCAGAGTTCATGTTTCAAGTGTTAGATAAATAAATAAAAAATCCTGTTGTCCTGAATCTAGCTTACTCAATATTTTTCTTAAGCAATATAGCTTGTTCCAGTCATATACTTATGGAAGAGCTTTCTTTGATTCAATTTTTTTTATTGACAGTTTGGAAGAAATGTTGAACTCATGATCTCTCCTAGGGACATCTTCCGTAGAATACTCTCATTCTGACCCACTTTCCTAACTGAAGCTATCTCTCAGTCCCCCTAGTCTTCGCTTTTCTAAAACAATTACAAAAAGTGAAAAACTGCAGCCTCTTAGTAATTGTAAAATGTGATGTTCTTCTTAGAACATACCTAAGAATAACATTACTACATTATATATTATTACAGGGACACTTGCTCAACCATGTTCATTGTTACCCTTTTTATAATAGTTGAAGTTTGGAAATAGCCTAGATGTTCATCAATTGATGGAGACATAATAAAACTGTGGTGGATTTATACAATGGAATATTATTATGCTGTTAAAATTATGAGAATGTTTGGATTTAAGGCCTACTCAATGAGATGGAAGCCATATATCACAATACTAAAGTGGCGAAGAACCTGAGACTAGCATTGCTCATGGACCTTAAGGGGAAACCTACTATGCCTTTACTAAAGAAACATAACAGAAAGGGACTCTCTGTGGTGTGTTGCTATACACATAGATCAGCGCACCACTCAACTCTCATCATAGAGGTTTCTTCTTGCAGTAGATGAGAACTAACACACAAGACCCACAACCAGACAATATGCAAAGGGTGAGAGACTTTGGAGCACTCAGCCTTAATTGAGGTTTCTTTATCACATCTTTCTCCTTAGGGGTTAGAAATATATGTGGAGAAGGTAGAAATTGAAAGAACCAGAGGTAACGAGTCCAAGGAAATGGCATTTTCAAGACACAACATGACTGATGCACAGGTGAACTCACAGAGACCATACAACATATGCAAGGGCTGCATAATTTTAAGTCAAACAAATTTCCAGTATGGAAAAGGAGAAATGGGAACAAAGATTCACCCCTAGTCCAGAAGCTATTTGCAATGAATAGGTGCTAAGATAGGGACTGTCTGTTTTCTTCAATAGGGTGATACTGAATATATCAACCACATTCCAGGGTAGGCCTTTTGCTCAGGAATAGTTGGCCAACACAAATATGACTCAATATAGGTTTTTTGTTTTATTTTGTTTTGTTTTGTTTTGTTTTAAGTGAGAGAAATAACATGAAGTTGTGTTGGTGTGATAATGGGCAAGATCTGGGAAAGTGTGGGAAAAAATATGATCAAAATATATCACTGGCCAGAGCAACACATTATCAATATCTTGCCATGGCAGGAAACATGGCAGCACATAGGCAAATATGGTACTGAAGAAAGCTGAGATATTAAGGATTAAAAGGTATGAAGGCTAGGAAAACCAAATAAAAATTTTTGAGTTCCATGTTTCCTGCTGCAAAGATCACATATTTACCTCGGTACTGTGTTATACATGGTCAGAGTAGCTAGGGGCAGTGATGGTAAATCTCAGCAGCACTAATAATCTTTGAGATCCTGATGGTACAAAGCAGTGGGCATCATATGATTTGGAATTTGGACCAAGTGAACATTAAGAATAGCAATAGTGAAGTTGTCCAGACTTATGCAAAACCAAGCCCATGCAAATGCTGAAAGGGATTACGGAAAGGGCGGGGAGGAGGATAAGTTTCTTAGATATATTTTCCCTTACATATAAGAAATAAATTGTTGAGTAGAATATAGGACCAAATACTGTATAACATGTTGTAGCTTTCAGGATTTATCTGCCTTTGATTTATATTTCATTGTTCCGTTTCTACAGCAACCTGGGATAGAGCCTCAGCCTGTTTTCATACCTTGGACTTGTCTGACCTTAATAAGAATTCAATTTTCTAACCTTGCCTTCTAACCCAGTGCATCCTTTGCTTTTATTGTTCTGGTTTTTCATGACCTCCTCACAGTACAAATTCTTGAGAAAGTTTCTCAGAAAAAAAGTGTCATTTCAGACAAATTCTCTCTACTCTTATGCAACAAGAGCAAGCTATCAGTAGTGCTTCAGAGTGGTGTCTCTGGATGACAGGCATGAAAACAAAGGAATTGTGGTGGTGGTTTGAATAAAAATGGTCCTCATAGACTCAGGGATCGGCACTACTAGGAGATCTGTCCTTGTTGGAGGAAGTTTGTCATTGGGGGTAGGATTTGAAGTTTAGAAGTCAAATCCAGGCCAAGTGCCACTCTCTCTTCCTGATGCCTGCCTATCTGGATATATAACTCTCTCTTCCTTCCCAACACCATGTCTGGTGACTTCCCACTATGTACAATTATAGACTAAGGCTCTGAACTATATGCTACATCCAATTAAATATTTTTCTTTATAAAAGTTGCTGTGGTTATGATGTCATCAATAACTTCCTACCTAAGAGTGGCATAACTACTTTAATAAAAAATTCTTTTAAGTTTTAAGATAGTATCAAATAGCTTTTTATTTTAGAGATATTTCCTCCTTGTTTGGTGCTGGGTAGGGACTTTCCTAAAACAAGAAGAACATCAGGGGGACCTAAAAGAAAATATGTGTCTTATATCAAAACTTTATACTGACTCTCATAAATATTGGCATTGGTATCTAAAATAAAATCCAACTTTTTTAATTACAAAAGAATGGCGGTGATTTGAATAAGCATGTTCCCCAGAGGCTTACATATTTAAATTCTTGGTAGCCAGTTGGTGGAACCATTTCATCAGTACTGGGAGGTATGTTGATATTGGAAGAGGTGTGTCACTGTGGGTAGGCACTGAGGTTTCAAAAGCCAATATCCATCATTCACAGTTAGTTTTTTCTGCTGGCTTGTAGATCAGGTTGAATGCTCAAAGCAACAGCTTCAGTACCATGCCAGCCTTCCTGGTGCTATGCTTCCTGTCATACTGGTCATGGGTTCTAACCATCCGCAACTGTAAGCCTAAGTTAAACATTTTTTTATAGTTGCCTTGGCTATTGCATCTTATCATAGCAATAGACAATAACTAAGACAAATAAATAGAGTTTTATATGGCACACCTACATTTTCCCATTCTCATTCCTCAAACACAGGAACTCCAGTTTGGTATACTATTCTAATGTACAAGCACTTTTACATTTTAAATATTCCATTACAAACTTTAAACATTACATTTAAACTTAGCTTAATTTTCCTGCTTATTATTCCCCCAATATAGTCCATATCTCAGAGGTCTAGTTCTAAAATTTCATGTCAGTAACTACAAGCTTTCCATTGTTCAGGAAAACTAATCACACTATCCATATTTCCTTGAAGAAGTTTTCAACATGTGGAATCATGGTTACAGAAAACTGAAAAGACATTGAGCTAATGCTAAGGGTAAGGTCTTTAGCATCAGAGAATACGGTGCAAACAAAGCAATGTGTCGAAAATATTATTGATCAACTTATGTGATGGTCCCTACTGTGTTCCAAACAGTTTTCAGGACCAATGATACATAAATCAGTAATATGCTTATTTTAGTTACTTTTAGGTTACAAGGGCAAAACACCATGACCAAAGCAACTAATAAAAGATTTTTAATGTGAGACTTATGGTTGAAGAGGGTTAGAATCTCATGATGGGGTACATGGCATCAATCTGCAGGCACAGTTCTAAAATAATAGTTGAGGAGACAAGTTTTTAATCTGTGAGTAGCAGGCAGAGAAATCTAGCTGAAAATAATGTGGGCTTTTAAAACTTCAAGGCCTAGCCCAGTGACCAACCTCTTTCATCCATGTCATACCTCCTAATCCTTCTCAAATAGTTGCAGCAACTGCGGACTTAGCATTCAAATATATAGGTCAATGGGACCATTTTCATTCTAACCACTACAATGATGATTTCTGTAGCCAGTATCTTAAATATGAGACCCTAAGGGGAAATCAGATTTTAGAGGGGAAAGTCAAATAAACTGACCAATGTGATGGGTATATTAACTACTTTTCTTGTTGCTCTGACTAAGCAAACTGACAAGAAGCAACTTAAGGGAGGAAGAGTTTATATTTAGCTCAAGTTTTAGGAACAGGGTATATCCCTTAATGGTAGGAAACACATAATAGCAGGAACAGTTTGTAGCAATGACAATGAATGTTTGATGAATATCTAGGTGAATTTGGAAACAGAGAGGAAGGTTGGGATAAGAGTGGGCCTGGGATATAATCACCGTGATATGCCCTTAATAACCCATTTCTTCCAACTTGTCACCAGCTCCTAAAAATTTCAGAGCCTTCTAAAACAGCACTACAAACTTAGAACCAAATCTTAAAGCACATGAACCTCAAGTAATGACTTTTACCATAGATTCATAGGGGCAGACCATCTCTTAATGCAAAATGCATTCGTCCCAACTGCAAAAGTGCCCATAATCTTTAGCAAGTCCAACAGTATTCAAATGTCCAAAGTCTGCTCTGAGACTATTAGTTGTGAATTAAAAGCTGAGCTATTATACATAACTCCAACGTACTATACAATAGCAAAGTAAACATTCACACTTAAAGAGGAAAGAGGGACAACCAAGTAAGACTTTGCCACAAACACTTGCCTGCTGTATTTACCTAAAACAAACCTAAACCTTAAACAACACCCCATCCCCTGAACCCCATTTAACAGCCCACAATCCAGCCTGCTTTTCTAAAGCTCACCAGCACCAGGGTCCTGAAGCCACACTGGTACTAGAGACTACAGTGGCAAGGGTAGCACCCAAAACCTCAGAGGCTATGCAGACCACAAACATCCCTAGGGAAGGCACCCTATTGGACTTGAAGAGTAGTTAGTCACCAGAAATCTAGGTCACTCATGTCAGCACAGAGAGAGGAAACAGATACCAAGGGAAAATCTTTTTTAAAATGACACATTCAACATAGATAAACAGAAGTCAGCAGCTACACCTATAATAACTGCAAAACCCAGATGGCTAAAGGTCAGCATAAAAAAAAATTAACAACATCCAGGGAAATATGGCACCATCAGAGCACAGCTATCTTACTACAGGGAGCCCTGGATACATTTACACACCTGAGACACAAGAAAATTGACCTTAAATTCAGTCTTATGAAGATAATAGAGGCTTTTAACATAAAAATAAATGAACTCATTAAAGAAATACAGGGAAATACAACCAAACAGGTAAAGGCAATGAAAAAAAATGTTTAAGATTGGAAAATGTAAATAGAAGCAATAAAGAAAACAAACTGAGAAAAATCTTGAAGATGGAAAACCTAGGTAAGAGAACAGAAACTATAAATGCAAGCATCACCAATGAAATACAAGAGACAGAAGAGAGAATCTCGGGCATAAAAATACGATGGAAGAAATCAGTACATTGGCCACAGAAAATGTTAAATCTAAAATGTTCCTGACATAAAACATACAGAAAATATGGAACACTATGAAAACACTAAAACTAAGAATAATGAAAATAAAAGACGGGGAAGATTCAAATTCAAATGTCCAGCAAATATTTTCAACAAAATCATAGGAGAAAGTTTTCTAACCTAATATAGGAGATGACTATAAACGTAAATGGAGCTTGCAAAACACCAAATAGAGGGGGGGAAAAACCCTCCTGCCACATAATAATCAAACCACTAAATGTACAAGACAAAGAAACAATATTAAAAGTTGCAAGGGAAAATTGCTAAGTAACATATAAAAGCAGAAATATCAGAATTAGGCTAGTCAACAAAAGGATGGACTGGATATTAAGACTATCTTGTACCTCACTGGTACAAATAGGAATAAGTATGCTCTAATTGTATTCTGAGAGAAAAGCTTTATTTTAACAGGAAGAGTAATATATAGGAGGAGCTAAGGGGAAAGGAGCACCAAGAGGAAAAGATGGAGTAAGGAGAGGAGAAGATGAAGTAGATGAGAAGCTCAGTAATGAGAGAGAAAAAGAGAGAAAGAGAGAGGGGGCATGGAGGCAGAAGTTCACATGTCTCCACTAGTCAAAGATAGTTTACATAGCTAGGTTGGGTATTAGGTTACACTTCTGATTGAGCATTACCATACTTATAAAGCCCTTGATTAACATTTAAAAAAATTGTATAAAAGCCAAATGGAAAAGGAGGGACACGGGATAGGGGTTTTCTGGGGAGGGGAAATGGGGAAAGGGATTGGCATCTGAAATATAAATAAAATATCCAATTTAAAAAAAAAGAAATATCAGAATTAAGCCCAACTTATCAAGACAAACTCTGGAATTCTTTTTTTATTGAATATTTTATTTATATTTCAGATGTTATCCCTTTACTCCACTCCCCCTCCACCAGGAACCCCCTATCCCATCCCTCCTCCGCTTGCTTCTATGAGGATGTGCCCCCACTTACCCTCGCCACTTCCACCTCCCCACCCTCTAATTCCCTCACACTCGGCATCTAGCCTTCATGGGACCAAGGATCTCCTCTCCCACCTATGCGTGACAAGGCCATTCTCCCTTACATATGTGTTCCCAGGCTGGTGGTTTAGACCCTGGGGAGTTCTGGTTGATTGGTATTGTTGCTCTCCTCATGGGGACACAAACCCTTTCAGCTCCTTCAGTCTTCTCTCTAACTCCTCCATTGGAAACCCCTTGATCAGTTAGTTCAATGTTGAGTTGTGAGGCTCTAATTCTAATACACAACAATACATTCAATCACCATAGAGGAAGAAAACAAGATATTATATGACAAAACACTATTTAAACATTATCTATCCACAAATCTGGCTGTACAGAAGATACTAGAAGGAGAATTCAAACTAAAGGAAATTAATAACACCAAAGAAAACACAGGAAACAAATCATTTCACACCAGCAAAACCAAAAGAATGGAAATACACACACACACATACACACACACACACACACACACACACAGAGAGAGAGAGAGAGAAAGAGAAAGAGAGAGAGAGAGAGAGAGAGAGAGAGAGAGAGAGAAAGAGAGAGAGAGAGAGAACCACCACAAACATCAAAATGACAGGAATAAACAATCATTCTTCAGTAATATCTCTCAACATCAATGGACTCAATTTCCCAGAAAAAAGACACAAGCTAACAGAATATATGAGAAACAGGATCCACCATTCTTCTTCATACAAGAAACACATCTCAACAACAAAGATGGAGATTACATCAGAATAAAGTGATGGAAATAGACTTTTTTTAAGCAAACAAACCCAAGAAGCAAGCTGAAGTAGCCATTATAATATCCCATAAAATAAACTTTCAACCAAAATTAATCAAAAGAGATGGGAAATACACTTCATACTCATCAAAGGATAAATCCACCAAGATGAGTCTCAATTCTGACTATCTATGTCACTAATTCAAGCTCTACCACATTTTAAAACAAATTACTAAAGCTTAAATCACACATAGAATCTCACACAATAATAGTTAGAAACTTCAACACTCTAATCTCACCAATGAACAGGTCATCCAGACAGAAACTAAGCAGAGAAATAATGAAATTAACAGATATTATGTATCAAATGGACCTAACAGATGTCACCAGAATATTTCATTCAAACACAAAATTCAGTACCTCATGGTACCTTCTTCAAAATTAACCATCTATTTGGTCACAAAGTGAGTCTCAACAGATAGAAGAAAATTGAAATAAACTTTTGTATCAGACCACCATGGATTAAAGCTGAATTCAACATCAACAAAAACAACAGAATGCCTAAAAACCCATAAAAACTGAACAACTTTCTAATCATTGGCTAATAGTTAAAAGAAGAAATAAAGGAAGATATTAAACTTATGGGACATAATGAAAGCAGTGCTAAGAGGAAAGTTCATAGAACTAAGTGCCTTCATAAAGAAACTGGAGAGATCTCATACCAGTACTTAAGAGCACACCTGAAAACTCTACAACAAAAAGAAGCAAACACATCCAAGAGAAGTAGACAGCATGAAATAGTCAAACTCAGGGCTGAAATCAGTAAATTGGAAACAAAGAGAATAATACAAAGAATTAATGAAACCAATAACTAGTTCTTTGAGAAAAACAACAAACTAGAAAAACCCTTAGCCAAACATAACAAAAAGGCAGAGAGAATATACAAATAAACAAAATCAGAAATAAAGATGGAGACATAAAAACAGACAGCAAGAAAATCCAAAGAATCATTAGATCTCACTTCAAAAACTTGTACTCCAGAAAATTAGACTATCTAAACAAAATGCAAGATTTCATTATTTTCGTTTTTAAAAATGTATTCATTCATTCATTCATTTATTCATATCCCAAATGCTGTGACTTCTCCTGATCTCTCCACCACAATCCCTTCCCTGATTTCCCCTCCTCTTCTTTCCCAAGGATGGTGGCTCCCTGGGTATCCTAGTACCCTGATACATCAAGTCTTTGCAAGATTAGGCACATACTCTCCCACTGAGGCCAGACAAGGAAACTCTGTTGGGGAACAGATTCCACAGATAGGCTACAGCTTTAGTGAGAGCTCGCCCCACTCCAGTTGTTTGGGAAACCACATGAAAACTGAGTTATTTATCTGTTATATATGTTTCTGGGGCCTTGATCCAGCCAGTGGAGGCACTTTGGTTAGTGATTCAGTCTCTGAGATCTCCCAGGGTTCCAGGTTAGTTGATTTTGTTTTTGATAGACACCACTCATAAAAGTTATATCTAAATCAGGTAGACAATTTGAAGTCCCCTAAGAAAATAGAAGCAGTCAAGCAGTCATTAAAATAATTCTACCAGAAGATCCAGCTATACTGCTCCTGGGCAAATACCCAAAAGATGTTCTCCACTATACCACAAGGACACATGCTTAATCATGTTCATAGCAGCTTTATCAGTAATAGCCAGAAACTGGAAATAGTTCCTCAACTGAAAAATGGTTACCAAAAAAAATGTGATTCATTTAGACAATGACATACCATTCAACTATTAAAAACAATGAATTTTGCAGGCCAATGAATAGAACAAGAAAAATCATCCTGACTGAGGTAGCCCAGACATGGGTGGTATGAACTCACATAAATGATACATATGACTATCAGCCATAAAGTATAGGAAAGTCATGCTATACTCCTCAGTCCCAAAGAAGCTAAACAAGAAGGAAGGCCAAAGTGAAGATATTTGAATCTCACTTAGAAGGGGCAATAAAATAGTCATAGGAGGCAGAGAGAAGGAGGGAACTGGATGAAAGAGGAAAATGAAGGGTCAGGTTCAAGTGTGGGGAGAAACAGGAGAGAAGGATAGAGGATCAGAAGAATGAATGGAAATCTGCATCTGAAGAAGGTAGGGGATATGCAACCTGAAGAGACCACCCCCCTGTAGTAAGGGAGGACCTCAAGTGGAGAGATAAGGATACCAACCCACTCGAAAAACCTTCAGCCCAAAATTTGTTATATCTAAAGCCCAAGTGCATAGTTTGAAACTGAAAATGGACCCCCAGACAGAGTTATTAAATTAACAGGCTGGCAAGCCAAGGATGGGTAAAGATTTTGCACAGAGCCTTACCAACCTAAGACAAAAGTGGATTGCTTTTGATAATGTATATTCCTTGACGGGTAAGCAAGGCATTTTGGCAGAATGACCTAAGACAGGCTCAGTCTTGTTTATGAAAAAAAAAGGGAAGTGGGGGGAGAGGCAGGGAGACTTTGGGGGTGCTTGAGAAGACTCTGACATGGGCCAAGGACAAGGAAATGGGCTGATTGGCAGGAATATGACATTGGCCAAGAACAAGGAAGTAGGCTTCAGGCAGGAATCTGACATTAGGCTAGAACAAAGAAGTAATTTCAGCTAGGAATCTAAATCTTAGAGTAGAACAAGAAAGTAGGCTTCAGACTTAAAAATGACTTTGGCCTAGGACAGGAAAGTTGACCCAGATATTTTGGTCATCCTCATAAGCCCTTAGAAACACTGATCACAGGAGTGTTCACGGAACTTTATTGCCTTGCTTGTTCTTTGACTATATTTATTGTCTTGCTTGTTTTTTGACTTTTTGCATCTATTATATTGCTAGTTCCTCAACCTAGAACTGACCTTAATACTAGCATATAATTAAAATTGTATAAAAGCAAAAAGGAGAAGGGGGATGGAACAGGGTTTTCTAGGGAGGGGAAATGGAGAAAGGGGATGTCATCTGAAATGTAAATAAATAAAATATTCAATAAAAAAACAAAAAGAAATGCAGGGATAAAGATGGAGCAGAGACTGAGGGAATCGCCAGTCAATTACTTGAGACTCATCCCATAAGCAATCATCAAACTCTGACACTATCAATGATATTTTCTTATGATTGCAGACAGGAGCTTAGAATAAGTGAATTCTGAGAGACTGCACCCAGCAGCTGACTGAGACAAATGCTTAGACTCATAGCCAATCATTACATGGAACTCAGGGAGTTTTATGAAAGAGTTCTGGGAAGGATTGAGGTCCCTGAAGAGAATAGGAACTCTACAGAAAGAAAAAAAGAGTCAACTCACCAGGAGCCTTGGGGCTCTCAGAGACTGAACCATCAACTAAAGAGCATATATGGGCTAAACCTCAGACCCCTGCACATATGTAGCAGATGTCCTGCTTGATCTTCATGTGGGTCCCCCCAACAAATGGAGAAGGGGCTTTCTCCGAAGCTGTTGCCTATTTGTGGAATCCCTCCCCCTAACTGGCTTGCCTTGTTTGGCCTCAGGGGGAGAGGGTGCACCTAACCCTAAAGAGACTTGATTTGCATGGGTGAGAGGATACCCAGGGGTGCTGCCACATTCTCAGAGGAGAAGGAGAAGGGAGGTGGGAAAGGCACTGTGTAAGTGGGAATTGGGAGGGGCAGCAGTCAGTATGCAAAGTGAATAAATAAATAATTTCTAAGTTAAAGCATAACAAAAAGGTTCTCACTTTATAATCTTGGTCATAGGAAAATAATACAAGGAGAATTTGCTGATTATAGAGACTAAAGATTTTACTATAGTAAAATTAAAAGTGGCCAAATAATAAATAGTATTATAAACAAAGTAAAATATGAAGCCACATATCCCTGCTGCATAATTTTTGTTTGTTTGTTTGTTTGTTTTCAAGGCAGGGTTTCTCTGTGTAGCCCTGGCTGTCCTGGAACTCACTCTGTAGACCAAGCTGGCCTCAAATTCAGAAATCTGCCTGCCTCTGCCTCCCAAGTGCTAGGATTAAAGGCGTGCACCACCACTGCCTGGCTCATGCTGCATAATTTTTAATAAGAAAATAGTAGGAAAAGACAACATCATTAAAAAAATAAACAAGTATGAACAGGCAAAGAATCTATACAAAAAATACAAATATCCATAAAAGCAAATGAAAAGATGGCCAATTTTTTCTATGACTTTTCAATTTCTATTCTAGAGCTACAAATTACTATACAGAAAAATTTTGTCTCATCAGAAGGACAACAATTTAAAAGTAAAAAGATATTAAATCTTATTCAAAACTAAAGTATAAATACATGAAATATTCTTTTTTTGCATTTTATACTTATGTTACATTGAGGCAAATTTACAGATATTGTTTTTAGAAGAAATGTCTGAACACTTATAGGGAGATCTTACACCGGTTTGGTTTTGGATAATAGGGCCACAGAAGAGACTAGATCAAGGATTAAGATGAAAAGAGTTCTTTCATATAGTTCTATATGGTTGGATATTTTAGAAAAAGGAGACTGTCATACATTACTTATGTATTTGACTTAAAAATTGTCTGGCTTAGAAATGGCTACAGAAATGGGAAGTATAATTCACTCTAGAAAACAAATATATGTGTTAGTTTTTCTTCAGATCAATTGAGGCTGTGTCTTCCTGAAAGGTACAATTTTCTTTTGTTCTGTAAAAGGTCGACAAATAATGTGTTTTTGTCACAGTCTGTACCTGCTAATAAAGATATTCAGGTCTCTTCTTTTTTTTTCCTATTTAATACTCAGCTTCTCTGCTGAATTCCAGAGACCCCATGTATGTTTCTATGACAAGTATCTCACTAAATCAGACTTTCATTTAACTGAATTTGTTTCACAGCTGTTAAAAATCTTTTGGGCCATTAGGCTTAAGGGAAATCTCTTTAATATGCAATTTTACAATGCCAACTTCAAGAGCAAAAAGGACAACATTGAACTTGGGTAAGATAGAAGATGCTTTCCAAGCAATTTAAGAGAGCCATCAGCATTCATTATTCCTGTTTCCAGTAGTAAATTAAGAACACTTTGATGTCTGTGCATTGTAGATGGGAATGCTCCAAAGAAGGCTTAGTCTTCTTGCCTGCCCACTCTTTGCCTTACTTTACAACTACAGAAGGAAAATATGGGAACTTTCAGATGAGTATCATTAAAAATATAGTCAGCAACCAAACTAGACCCTTGAAGTTCTGATTTTCTTCCTTTTCTATTAGCATACGATGGTATTCTATTGAAGACCAGACCTTGTGCACCAACTTGCCTTCTCTCTGAGAAATGAAATACTGTCACCATGGATATTTTCCAGTGACCCACTGAGAAAGTTTCACCTTGAAGTCATTTTGTCTTCCCCTCTAGCATTATCTATAGAGATATGGACACAGATATGTAGAGGATCCTTACCCAAAAACCAATCCTTCACTCTGGCTACTTCTCCTTTTCTATTGATATCATTTTAATATTATTAACTATGCTAACTAATATTATTAAACATGGTATTTCCTTATTATATAAAGAAAAACTCCTCCTGATCCCCACATTTCTCCCAAGCTTCCACACTGTCATATTTTTTAAAAGCTCTTTTGGTCCTTCTCTGGGGGAAACTGTTTTTAAGTCATTAATTTGAGTAATTGCCTATATTTATATTTTTTCACACTTCTCCTTGACCCCATTCAAGTGAAAAATTGCCATCTTGGCAAGTTTTCTTTAAAGGGTTGCGAAGCAAAGAGAGATTTACAATATGATTTTTAGTCTTATCTTTAACTGTACCGTGCACAAAAAAAAATTGATGTTTGGACTGCAGATAAAGTTAGTGGGACAAGAGACGAAAGGGTCATCAGGCTTGCCCAGCCATAACCTCTTCCTGTTGAAATATTGTGTTGATAGACAGAAAAAAGTGAGGAATTGGTAATGAGGAATTACCAAGAATAAGGCAGTTTCTTAGTAATGTTCTTAAGTCAGAGGACCCATGTAGACTGCACTGTGTTCTTTACACAGACTTCTAAGGGAGACTCTAGAAACAAAATATCTTCTTTGTGTCTGTGGCCAATGAGACTACGTGCACTGGTTCCGGGGGATTTCATAAGGTTCAGTGAGAGCCTCAGATTTATGAGTCTTTACATATGAACATGTGAAAAGCATCCTTAATGTTTCTAATTTCTGATCCCCTCAGAATGCTGATTACACTTTAAAGATACCACTAGAACCAAAAGAACTTAGCTTCATTCTGGTTTACTCGAGTCGAATATGAAAACTTAAGTAGCGTAGACCAGAACCAGAATGAAATTTAGGACAAGATAATAAACTGCCTTTATTCTTGATAAACCCAACTGATGTGTCTTGAGTATTTCTTAATTTGATCTTTCTGTTACAGGTGATTCCATAATTATTACTATTCTGATAGTCTCTGTGTGAACTTCATAGCACGAAAATCTCTTATACTTCCACCAACCCTGATACTAGTCTGTCTGTTTTTGCCAGCTTTTTTGCTTCTTAGCTGTTGTCACTTGCTGTCTCATTAAACTAATACTTGTTCTGTCCATCATGTGCCTGGCACTGCTCAACATATTTCCATTTGGCTTACCAAATGGAAAAGGGTAGGGCTGGCATTTGTATAGATGTAATGTCTAGTATAATGGAGAAACTCAGGTGAACAAGGAACTGATGAGGACCTCACTCATGCTTAAGCCAGGGCTGATGGCACTCTCGATGGGATTTCAGCAGCAAAGAAAGGTTAAACTACTGTGCTGAGGAAATGATGAACTCAGGTGTAAATAAATGATGCTGAGTGCATGTTTAAATCAGGCAACCTAGCCCTATAGAATCTTAGACAAATTTGATCATCTTTGTCTTGTAGCTCTCTCTCCTTAAGTATACTTCAACATTTAAAACGGAAGTTGTCAACTGGCTTGTTGTTCCTTGTTTGTAAACGGTACCCTGAAACCAAGTCAAACACTTCTTCCTGTCCTAGTATGCATTTTATTCCCCTCCTTGAACTCCATCTTGATGATCTCGCAGTATTCTTGGGAAAAAGCTCAGCTAGTCGTAAGCTCCATAAGTTTGATATTATATTGCAAACCTTCCTATTCTCACACTTGACCCCCACCCATCATTGCCCCATTGGTTATTTTCAGTACCCAAGAGCTCAATTTGATCATCCATTTTTTTCTCAAAATTTCTACTATTCTGTGAGTTTCTTATATGTTAGTATTTTCATGCACTGGTCTCCCCATTCAATAACTTGGCATTGTTGCTATTTTCTCCCTACTTCCATTTTGAAAATCAGCCAACTTTCCGGATTTGGTTTGGATTTTATTTCTTTCTCCAGTAGAGTTTGTATTGCTGCAACATCTAAAGCAGTCCACACATAAGACCTGTAATCACATGGTATTATAACAGTTACAATTCTACTCCACCAGTAGTCCTAGGATAATTCTAAGATAGTTCTAAATAGAGCTAAGATTCTCTGCTCTTCATTATTGTGTGACAAGTATTATAAAAAATTCTTGATGCTTGTTATGTATTATACATAAATATAACTCATACACATTTAATATTCACTAATGTTAAATATAATAATACATTAAATATTGTAGACTTGTAGTTAGAATTAACATTATCAACACTTTTAATGATCAAAAAAGGGCTAAAATACTACTTGAGATACTATGGTGATTGGGTGGTGACTTCTGTAATAAGACAGACAGAAAGCTATTGCCTGGGTTCCCTCTGGGGAAGATTAATTGTGAAGATAATGGGGCTAGAGTTATAGGCTTCTTC
This sequence comes from Rhabdomys pumilio, assembly GCA_030674055.1. Classification (NCBI taxonomy): domain Eukaryota; kingdom Metazoa; phylum Chordata; class Mammalia; order Rodentia; family Muridae; genus Rhabdomys; species Rhabdomys pumilio. The sequence goes on from JANHMN010000004.1 coordinate 118,735,190, forward strand.
TCAGTGACAGAGGCTCTCCCAAAGGCTCACAGGGACTTAACTATCTTACTGCACATCTGTGGTCTCATATTTTGCCATTGTCTTTTTTCTCTCCAACTGTCTTCCTGCCATTATTCTCTTTGCACATACTTATGTTTATGTAGCTACAGGAATTTTGAAAATGGAATCATACACCCTGAATACACTAAATTTGAATACAATAAGATATGTTTGTTTTCTCCATATGCTTTTCTATGCTCATAAGTTGTCACTAACTAATGAATAAAATATTTTATCCATATGTGGTAGGTAACACCTATAATACAAATACTCAGGAGCTAGGGAGAAGGTTAGCTCAAGGCCTGTGGGGAGCTGACAGAAGATGGCTATCATCCTTGCAGCCATCTTGAGCCATATACCCTGATAAGAGACTTGATTACATTAGCTTACAACAGCTAAGCACACTCTGATAACATCTTGCTTTAGATACCCAGGATCTTCCCTTGAGTGTGTGAGACTTAAAGGTGTGACTTAGAGATTAGATTTAGAGACAAGACCCAAGGGCATGATTTAAGGGCGTGACTTAAAGGCATGGCTTAGAAGTGAGACATATAAAAGGCGAGAGGCAGACAGAAGAAGTTAGTTAGGATTAGGCACTTGGCACCAGATAAAGGGAGTAGAAATTAGGCATTAGAGAAAGAGTATAACTTGGAACTTGGAATTAGAGTACAACTTGGAACTAAGAAAGACAACAGATTACTTGACATAAATTCAACTTGGAGTTAGTTATTAGACAGTAGACAGTACAACTTGGAACAGAGAATTAGGTATTAGGCACTTGGCACTTGGAGCAAGAACTTGGAATTAGACAGAACAACTTGGAGTTAGTTATTAGACACTTGGAAGATCATTAGACATTAGGCACTTAGCAATGGAAGAAGTAACTTGGAACTTGGAGGCACTAGGGACTAGGAACTAGGAACTTCGGACTCAAGACTTGGAACTTGGACTAGGAAGAGAGACTGAAGAATAAAGGGGATTGAATCACACTCTGTCTGGTCTCCATTCTTCATGTCCGTCCTCATTCTCTCTCTTGCTGAACCCTGACCCTCGGACCAGAGCAGCTTGGGACAGTGAGGGACAATTTAGCCCCCAAGGCTTTTGGCAGTGCGGGTCCCAACATTGATAGAGTGGTCCCTGATATTTGGGCCCCAAACTCACAACATTTTTGGCACCTAATGTGGGGCAGCTCAGGGCTGTGACAAAGGCCAACCTGGACTACATAATCAGACAGTCTCAAACAAATTAAAATGAAACAAAGTGAAAAAAAATCCATTTTTTTTTTTTTACATTTCATAAAAATTGTTGTTCTACTTTGGTTATGTGGTTGTTTTTTTTTTTTTTTGGTTTTGTTTTGGGTTTTTTCATTTGTTTGTTTTGTTTGTTTACTTGCTTGTTTTTAAAAAGTTCTCATTTTTGGTATTGCTTTTCTTAAGGAGAATATTTCAACTTTTTGTGTTTGATGCTATAGAACCAGGTGGCATCCTTGGTTTTTCTGAATATAAACAAAGAGAGTAAGGACCAGAAAAAAAACAAACAGTTGTTTGTTACCAACATGAATTACAGAGTTCTATTTTTGACAGGAAGAATCACCCTCCTCCCTCCAAAATTATTTCATCTATGTCTTGCAGTCTTTAATGAGACTTGCTTCTCTTTAGTCCTTTAATGACTGTGGTAGTTTGAATAAGAATAACCCCAATAGGCTCATATATTTAAATGCTTGATCATTAGGGAGTGGTGCTACTTGTGTGGGATTAGGTGGTATGACTTTGTTGGAACAGGTTCAATTTATGCCTAATAGCTCTCTTTTAGTATTTCCTGTAGAACTGTAAGCTGCTTTTCTAATGTCATGCCATGATGAAAACGTGGATAAAATGGCTGGTAAAATGTCCAAATTAAGTTCATGTCTCAATCCTGCCATAAACTAAATTTCTGAAACTATAAGCAAGCCCCAATTAAATGTTTTCCTTTATAAAACTTGCTGTGATCATGATGTCTCTTCACAGCAATAGAACAGTGACTAAAACAAAGTTGATATCTGGGAGTGAAGTATTGTGAAAGGCCTCACCAAGCTGCTTATTGGTGGAATGTGGACTTTGTATTAGGAAAGCAGTTGAATGGTTTAAGTGGGACTTAATGGGCCATTCTAGTAGAAGCATGTAAGATAGTAGTGCTGAGAGCAATGTAGATTATGATGGCCTGATTTAATAGCTTTCTGAGGAGAATAATATCAGTAAATAGCCTAGAGAGTCATCTTGGGATATTTTGATGAAGAATTTGGCTACTTTCTGCCCTTGTCCAAAAAAAAAAAAAAAAAAATCTGCTTAGTGCTAAATTGAAGAATTTTAAATTAATGGTACTGGCAGAGGAGGTTTCACGAAAGCCTAGATGTATTGTTTTCTGTGCTTGTTAGTGGTCATCCTCATGCAGACCTATAATTAAAAGGAGCTACCTTAACAAGAAAAAATACAAAATTTACAGTTTGAAGAGAAAAGAAACTCCAGGAAGTATAATGATGCTAAATCCAGAGCTCAAGAAGACAAAAACTTCAAAAGAAAGCCTGATGCTAAATGGAATAAAGGATAAAGGCAGTGGTGACCTCAGGGCAAGAGCCCGATGAGGTAAGCTTCCAACCTGTGAAAAGGAATTAAAGAAAAGCATACAAATTGAAGGGAAAGGTGAACTACCGAAAGCTGGTACAGATGTAATTGAACAAGGAGGCCATGGTCCATCCAGCAAGCAGCTGAACTTGACAGCTTTAGTCAATGTGGTTCTAGTTTTTGAGTTAAAAAATACATGAAACAGATTATAGAATCTCCCTCCACAGCCAAAGAAACCCACTGAGACCAGGAGTGTGTCAGGGTATTCCTGTGTGTAGTCCCATAGTAGATGATTGTTCATTCTGCATAAAGTTATGGAAATGAAACCTAGATTGTGTTGAAGACCCCAAGATGTTAGAAATGCCAGTGTCATGCAAAACCTGCCAAGGAGAGCTGCAGACCAGGTATGGAAGCTGCCCATGAGAGAGCAGTGTATTTCAGTCAACAAAACTAAAGGAATTGAAGATGTGAAGAATGCTTTGACATCATATATGAAGATGGACCATTTGGAGGTTCTCCATCTGGTTTGGGGTCTTGCATTGGTCCAGTAGTTCCTTATGATGCTGCCTTTCCTCTCTTTTGGAATGGTAATGTATATTCTGTGACATTATTTGTTAGAAGTATGTGATCTGCTTTTCAATTTGCTATTACAAGGGGGTTGTATTTAAGAGATTGTTGTGAGTCTCAGAGACTTTGAACTTCAGACTTTTAAACAGTTTTGAACATACACAGGCTGGACATAGGCCTCCTCATATATATAGCAGATTTGCAGCTCACTCTTCATGTGGTTCCTGAACATCTGGAACTGGGACTATCCCAAAAGCTGCTGTCTGTATATGGGACATATTCTTCTAGCTGGGCTGCCTTGTTTGGCCTCAATGGGAGAGGAAGCACCTAGCCTCACAGGGCCTTGAAGTGCCAGAGTGGGAGGGACACCCAGGAATGACCCCACCCACTCAGAGGAGAATTTTATCAGTATGGAGGAAGAATTGTGGGTGAAGATGACTAGGAAGGGAGCAGTGAGAAGGATGTAAAGTGAATACATTAAAAAAAAATGAAAATAAATTTTTAAAATTTTGATTAGTTCTTATTTTTTTAAAAAAAATGAGACTATTTTAGACTATGGGAACTTCTGCAGTTGATTTGAATGCATTTTGCATTATGATATGGCTATGTGCCTATAGTGCCATAGAGTAGGGTGTGGTAGTTTGAATAGGAATGGTAAGCATATATTTGAGTGCTTGATCATTAGAGAGTGATACTATTTGAGCATGATTAGAAAGTAAGGCCTTGTTGGAGTAGGTGTGGCCTTGTTGGAGGAATTGTATTACTCAGGGCAAGATTTAAGGATTAAAGGACTTAAGATAGGCCTGATGTCTCTTCTTGCTGCCTGTGAATCCAGATGTAGAACTCTCAGTTGCTTCTCCAGTACCATTTCTGCATGGTCACTACAAAGATAAAAAAGGACCAAACTTCTGTAAGGTTTCCTATATAAGAATTGCCATGGTCATGTTATCTCTTTACAGCACTGACTAAACAATGAGCTTTCTGGAACACTGACTAAAACAGTGAGCTTTTCTGGATCAGCCTTTTTACCATGGTCCACTACTCTTCAGTCCACAAACTAATTCAAAAAGGTGTAGCATTCCCAGAAAACAGTGCGGGTATTAAATATCAGGGAAGATATTTTTCACACTGTGTTTTCTTTATCTGCCTTTTACATGCAATAATTCTAGCTTTGGTGCTAACCACCAAGAGGTATGCAAAAAATGAAACAAGAAAAACAGGCAACCATTGCACAGTCTCAAGCATGTACAGTTGTTTCCCAAAGAAATCTTGTCTTTATAATGCCTTTAGCAAACAATAACTGAAGGCACACTGAGGGGCACACTCTCCACATAGAATTACATGATTAAATGGGAAGTGGGTAAATGGAGCTATGCCCTTTGTCTAAATAGTACCCTACTCAAATTGGAAAAAGTGTACTACTAACATATTGTCTCACAATCCTCAGGTAACTCACCATTGTTAATAGGAAGCAGAAAAAAATTTACATTTCTGCCAAAGAGTCTTGATGGTAGCAGTATTAAAATAACTCAACACATATAAAAGGATCTAATGTTGGAAATATTCTGCTTCATAATCAAAGAAGATGAAAATGATTCGCAGAGGAAATGAAAAATGATGAGCTTTCTGCCAGCTTCACTAAAGTGTGAATCTCTTAGATTCTGAGCAAGCAATTGGATATTTTGTGTTATTACATAGCAACACTCCTGTGCTCAACAGCAAATGACTAATTAGCAACAGCTAGGGCATGCTGTCATTTGTTTGAGGAAATCTCAAGAAAATAAAGAAATATGCTCATTCCCAGGTTTTTTTTTTTTTTTAAGAATTCTTACTATATTTAACTGAAGAATCTGTAGACAAATAGGAAAATTTTAACATTTACCTGATCCTGCAAGATCTTTTGGGATACTGTTAATATTTGGGTGAGATATTCATAATATTTCATGTCATTTTACTAATATGTATATTGAACTGTGGTTTTTTTTTTAATCAAATTGTAATTTTTACTTTTGCACACAGGAGTCATAAACACAAAAAAGAAGGATGTGGGGAAGGGGATGACACAGGAGTGTAGGTGTTCAGGGGGAGTACAGATATCTTCCAGAACATGGTATCAGCTGGGTGAAGGTTCAGGGGACAGGTCACTATGACTCTGCCTATGATTCACTTGTCCTTATGTAACTTTATACTATCTGCCAAGGCTGCCTATCTACAAGGTATATGACGATCCAGGCTGGCAAATTTCTACCAAAGCTGCTTGTTTACAATAGCTTATAGCCATCTGTTTCAGTGTTTTTCCACAGAGACCTGAGACTTTGTGTTAGCAGGCACGTATGTCAGGCCTATTGCTGATTTTAGGCCTATGGCTGACTGTAGGCCTTCAGTGTATAAGCAGGGCTTCCCCTGACATCTCCTCCCTTCTCTAAGTATAGAAGGGCTGTGGCAATTCTAATCTTTCGAAGGCAGGGATAGAGGCCTGACCTTCAGTAAATAAAGGGGACCTGAAAATGTCTCTGGTCCTCCTGTCATTGTCCAGCGAGGCATGAGGGCCATACCAATCCTGATGTCTTTTATTGGAGAAGGGATACTTTTGACATCAACCCCTATGCAGACAGGCTTGTTCCTCAGGGAACCCAGAAAGATATTTTTAACTTTTATTTATATTCCCTTGCAGTGCTTAGCCTCACAGCCTAAACAAGAATTCAGATCGCCAGTCATAGGAGGTTCTGTGTGGGCCTTCTCTGCTTGGTCTAGGGTCTAGTCCCCTCTTTTAGTTTTGGTGGAGATGGGTTTTGGGAACACCCTGGATAGAGTAACAACTGCATCTTGAGTCTCATGGTCCTCCATAGCTAAACTATGATAATGTATCTGAATAAGTTTTGCTACCAATTTATCTATTTGTTGTTTCACAAACTTAGCCTATTTAAGGTCCAGGGACCAAAAGAAATAAGCAGAAATAACCCAATTAATGGTCCCAAGATGGAAGTAAGTAAGGATGACAACCATGGAGAGGTTAAAAACCAATTCTTGTACCAGCTCTTATCTTTCTCCTTCTCTCTCTGTCTTTTCTCAAGGCCTTTTCTGACCTTTTTCATGCTCTCTTTAACCATCCCTGTCTTGTCTATGTAATAGCAACATTCTTTTTTTAAGAGCTGTACGGAGTCTAGAGCTGTACATGGTCATTTCTATTGTAAAAGACTAAATCAAGTTCTATAAAGTCCTTTGCAATTTTTGGAGATCACTTCAGACAGTGAAACAAAGGATTTCTTCAGATTAGTGATGTCAATTTCTAGCTGTTTGATGTCTTTGTCAATGGCCCATCGAAGGTCTGAGTAGTATAAGTCTGGAGGCCACCATCAGGATTAGAACTTCTAACAGCAGACACCACAGGAGATTAATTTTTACCTGGAAAAGAAAAAGAAGGGAATTCTTGGAGAGATTTCTCTTCCCTGGATGTCGATTGCTATTCATCTTATTTATAATTGAGCCTGTCTTTGTGGGGGTATCTATTTATTTCAGTAATCTTTTTAGCAGTCATTTAGCTGTGCCTTCTGTGGTACTACACAGGCATATCAATGCTCAGCCCCATATGAGAACTTCCGTCCAGGTCATTCCATTTAAGAGTAAATTCTACATAGCTGTGGAATAGTTTTTATTGGTCTTAGAGATGCCAAAGGCAGTCAGCATCCAATTTGCCATGAGCTTTCAGATTTGGAAAATTAAAAGTGAACAAGGCATGATGGAGAGTATTTCTGGGAGACTCCATCTGGGGGGCTATAGTTCCCCCCCCTTTTGTTTTTAAAGCCAATTTAATTTTTCAGAGTTTTTGTAAAATCAGGGCAGAAGGGCCAGCAGCAGCTCCTTCCACACTCAGAGAGTCATGAAGACACTATTTAAAAAAATATAAATCTATATTAATAATCTCTTTTATCAAAGGACTGCTATAAAACAACTAATCAATCTATATAATATATCAATTAATAATAGCTTCATCTACTTTTTGAAAAATTACTCCTCTTTTGTCAATTAATTGTTGAGGGAAATTAGGACTTATATCTCTCTTGAGAATATTAAACAGAGACTTAAATTATTTTATGGAGAGCTTAAAATAAGATCTTAGCCAATTAGCATCTCCTAGAAACCTCTGAAATAATTTGGAATAAGTAAACTAACTTTTTGTTTTTGCCAGACCCATTATCATTTTTTAATTGGATTTTTTACTTATTTAACTTTCAATGTTATCTGCTCTCCCATTCCCCCACAAAACTCCTTACTCCATACCCCCCTCCTATTTTATGAGAGTGCTCCCACCATTCTCCCAATCCTGCCTCTTTGCTCTCAAATTCTCTAAAACTAGGGAATCCAAACTTTCGGGGACCAAGGCTCTCCACTTCCACTGATGCCTAACAAGGTCACACTCAATTACCTATACAGGTAGAGCCATGAGTCCCTCCCTTTGTGTTCTCAGGCAGGAGGTTTAGACCCTGGAAGCTCTGGTTGAGTATTTTGATACTCCTTCTAAGAATGACCAAAGCACTCACACTTTGGTCTTCCTTCTTCTTCTTGAGTTTCATGTAGTTTATGTGTTGTATCTTAAGTATTGTCAGCTTTTGGGCTAATATCCACTTATCAGTGAGTGAATACCATGTGTGTTCTTTTGTGATTGGGTTATCTCACTCAGGATGATTTTTCCAATTCCATCCATTTGCCTAAGTATTTCATGGACTCATAGTTTTTAATAGCTGAGTAGTACTCTATTGTGTAAATGTATCATATTTCCTGTATCCATTCCTCTGTTGAAGGACATTTGGGTTCTTTCCAGCTTCTGGCTATTATAAATAAGGCTGCAATGAACATAGTGGAGCATGTGTCCCTGTTGTATGTTGAAACATATTTTGGGTATATGCCCAGGAGTGGTATATCTGGGTCCTCAGGTAAAACTTTGTTCAATTTTATGAGAAACCACCAGACTGCTTTCCATAGTGGTTGTACAAGCTTAAAATCACACCAACAATGGAGGAGTGTTTCTCTTTCTCCACATCCTCACCAGGATCTGCTGTCACCTGTGTTTTAGATCTTAGCCATTCTGACTGGTGTGAGGTGGAATCACAGTGTTGTTTTCATTTGCATTTCCCTGATGACTAGGAGTGCTGAACACTTCTTTAGATGCTTCTTAACCATTCGAGTTTCCTCAGTTGAGTATTCTTTGTTCAACTCTGGACCCATTTTTTAATAGGGGTATTTGATTGTCTAGAGTCTAATTTCTTCAGTTCTTTGTATACTTGGATATTAGCTCTCTATCAGATGTAGGGTTGGTAAATACATTTTTCCAATCTGTTGGTTGCCTCTTTGTCCTATTGATGGTGTCCTTTGCTTTACAGAAGCTTTGCAGTTTTATGAGGTCCCATTTGTCAATTGTTGATCTTAGAGCATAAGCCATTGGTGTTCTGTTCAGGAACTTTTCCCCTGTGCCCATGTGTTTGAGGCTTTTTCCCATTTTCTCTTCTATTAGTTTCAGTGTAGCTGGTTTTATGTGGAGGTCCTTGATCCATTTGGACTTGAGCTTTGTACAGGAGATAAGTATGGATCAATTTGCATTCTTCTACATGCTGACTTCCAGTTGGACCAGCTCCATTTGTTGAAAATGCTGTCTTTTTTTCCACTGGATGGTTTTAGCTCCTTTGTCAAAGATCAAGTGACCATAGGTATGAGGGTTCATTTCTGGGCATGTATTCTATTCCATTGATCCTCCTGCCTGTCTCTGTTCCAATACCAATGCAGTTTTTATCACTATTGCTTTGTAGTATAGCCTGAAATCAGGGATGGTGATTTCCCCCAGAAGTTTTTTTATTGTTGAGAGTAGTTTTTGCTATCCTGGGTTTTTTTGTTATTTCAAATGAATTGTAAGATTGCTCTTTCTGTCTCTTGAGTGAGAATTTTGATGGGAATTGCATTAAATCTATAGATTGTTCTTGGCAAGATAGCCATTTTTACTATATTAATCCTTCCAATTCATGAGCATAGGAGATCTTTCCATCTTCTGAGATCTAATTTGATTTCTTTCTTCAGGGGTTTGAAATTCTTGTCATACAGATCTTTCACTTGCATGGTTAGATTCACACCAAGGTATTTTATATTGTTTTTGATTATTGTGAAGGGTGTCATTTCCCTAATTTTTTCTCAGTCTCTTTATCTTTTGAGTAGAGAAAGGCTGCTGATTTGAGTTAATTTTATACCCAGCCACTTTGGTAAAGTTGTTTATCAGGTTTTGGAGTTCTCTGGTGGAAGTTTTGGGGTCACTTAAGTATACAATCATATCATCTGCAAATAGTGAACTTTTGATGTCTTCCTATCCAATTTGTATCCCTTTAACCTCCTTTTGTGGCCTAATTGCTCTGGCTAGGACATACAGTACTATATTGAATAGGTAGGAAGAGAGTTAGGGCCTCAGATCCAGGAGGATATGGAACTGTTAAGATGGTTTATCTGCTCCTGATTTAACACTAGTAACTTGTATTTGTCTAGAAAGTTGTCCATTTCATCCAGATTTTCCAATTTTGTTGAGTATAGGCTTTTGTAGTATGATCTGATGATTTTTTGAATTTCCTCAGTTTCTGTTGTTATGTAACTCTTTTTAGTTCTGATTTTATTAATTTCAATACTGTATCTCTACCCTCTGATTAGTCTGGCTAAGGGTTTATCTATCTTGCTGATTTTCTCAAAGAACCAGTTCCTGGTTTTATTGATTCTTTGTATAGTTCTTATTCTGCCCGGGATCTGCTCTGTCTCATTCCCAGTTTTAATTAGCATGTTTAATATGCTAAACTTTCTTCTCTCTGTTGCCTGACTCTCCCTTGGTAGAAGAGAATGTTTTATATGATGAAGGAAACAAAATTATGTGCCTGCAATAGAAGTTAACATTTGATGAGAAATCTATTGTTTCCATTTATTATCATGGTTAATTAAAACAAGAACCCTGCAAGATTAATATTATTATACCTACTTTACAAATGAAAATTCAGCTACAATGTAGTAATATGCTCAAGGTAATTAATAACTGGTTGACTCAGAATTTACGCTCAAATCTTACCACATCTCTTTCTTACTCTCTCCTGCAAATTCAAAAGTTAGTTAGCTTCAAACATAGAGACTTTGGATCAGTTACACTTTACAAAGGGGTGGTCCACACTTAAGAAGAGGCAGATAAGAGCTTTCAAATATGACTAGTGGGATGGCTCTAAGCAAAATGGTACATAAAGTATGCATTCTGTCTAACATTCACTATTGCCTAAGAAAGCAGTTTTTAGAGAGACTCTTGAGAACACATTGGTTCCTCTAGAGAAGAATGGGATCTGGGGAGGAGGAGTGCTTTTACTTTGTGATTCTCAGATACTCACTGAGAGAAATAACTAACTCATCACATAATCATAAGCAATACCATGTAAAATAGGTAAAGATTTGCTAGTGTGCTTTTCTAGAAAGTGTTCTTATCCATGTTACATTTTTTTTAAATAATTTTTTGTTTATGTCTGAGTGCTCTATCTGTATGTACACTTGCATGCTAGAATAGAGCATCATAGTCCAGAATACATGGTATAGTTGTGAGCCACCATGTGATTTCTGGGTATTGAACTCAAGACCTCTGGAAGAGCAGTGTTCTTAACCACTGAGCCATCTCTCTAGCACTCTGTGTTTCAATTCTTAGCTATCATTTGGCTATTTCAATTCTTCGCTATCATCAGAGCCAAATTTTTTTAGGTAATTACTCTTACCCAAATTCATATACCCTCTACACATAAGAATAAGACAATATTTTCAAATTCTTTTTGTACTTTGGTATTTCTCTATGCCTTTGCTTCCTACATCCTGTTTGTTGGCTATGCCACAGACACCACTGTTTATGGTAGGTAGGTTTCTCTGTCCCAGTGCTCAGCTAATATGTATCTGAAGCCTTTCTGGACTAGTATAGGTAAAATTCATATTTCAAGTCTCTGAGATTCTTTAATAGTTTTTTATCTTTGTTAGCATATAACAATTAATAATAATAATATTGTACAATCATTTAACCACTTGATTTAATTTCAACTATTTTTAATTATCTTCCCATATGTATTTAGTTTATAAATAACAAAGTAATGACCTTATTTACTAGGTTAGCCAATTATTTCTACTTAATTTAAGATCACGTAGTTTATTTGCCTTCTTTTTGATAATACAGACTCATTCTTGATTTCAAAGAAATGCATAATTATATTCTAGAAAAACCTAAGGAAAAGTAGTTGGAGCAGAAGTAGAAGAGGTGGTTAGAGAGCCAGGAGACAAAGCGCAAGGTAAAATCACGTCAGGCTTCTGTAGAAGGAATCATATATTTTGAAAGATCTACTTAATGTTTTTGCATCCTTGTTCAGAATGCAATTAGACCCATCATACTTAAAATTTTTCTAGGAGAGAATGAAAGCCATCCTGACAAAGAAATTTTTTTTTTAAATCCTTCAGTACTCCCTACATATATCTTAGGTCAACCAAGATCAAAGATAAACAGAGATGGACCAACTGAGGGCAGCATGAGGCATTTGTCAAAACAGGAGATTTGCAATTCCAAGTCCTGAAATTGTTCATCAGCTTTGCCATTTATTCACACTGTCTTTGCACAGCTTATGTAACGTCTCTATACTGCATGCAGTAACCTTCAGCATAACAACAACAGCCCCAAATTACAGGAAACACTTTCATGTCTGCTTCAGAGTAAGAGCTGCTTACTGTCATTTTCCTTCCTTTGAAAAATTGTGAAAGCATGTTTTTACATTAAAAATAGAGTATATCCCACATTTTTCTCAAATTATCACAGATATAACTAGAAATTTTCTTAATTTCTTTGTTTCTTAGTTTTTGAGACACCATAATATGGTGGTTTGACTAGGAATGGCCCCCATAGACTCATGTATTTGAATGCTTGGTTTATCAGGAATAGTGTGATTAAGAGGGGTGGCCTTGTTGGAGTAGGTGTGGCCTTGTTGAACAAAGTATGCCTGTGTCACTAAAGGGTGAGCTTTGAAGTCTCAGTAGTTCACGCCAGTTCTCTTCATGCTGCTTCAGATCTAAATGTAGAATTCTCAGCTCCTTCCTTGCATGTTGCCATGCTTCATATGGCATGCTTCGTATCATGGCAATAATGGACAAAACCACTGAAACTGTAAGGCATCTCCAATTTAATGTTTTCTTTTGTAAGTGTTGTCATGGTCATGGCATCTCTTCACAGCAATAAAACCCTAACTAAGACACGTAGAATGTTTCTATGTGGTTTTAATACTTATGAGATAGAATGTGTTACATCTAACAGACTGGTAAACAAACAAACACACAAAATATAAAACAACAGCAAAAATCTACTGATCAAGAATTCTTGAAATAAAAGGTCTATTGTTATGTCTTAGGCAGAGATATTTCGAAAAGACAATTGTATACATTCTTCATATTGATGGAATAGTTATTATGCTTAGCCTAGGGACCAGAACACTACTTACTTGCATACCATAGTATGCATCTTTCTTATACTTATGCGATAGGTGCTTTTCAAGCTGTTTTTGACTGTTTATTTTCCTCTCAAAATAAAAACATATCCACAGATAAAAGCAAAACACCTTGATGTAAATGTATTAAGTTATTAGTGATGAGATTGTTTGGAACTTTTCAATTTCTAAGTAGAAAATGTTACTGCAGAGTGGCAAAAAAAAATGTTAGAACTTACCTTAGAAATATGCTACCTGTGATATAATTTGAGTATAATTTCTATGTGTATAGTGTCTCATTAAGGTAACATGAGTACAATATGGCATTACCTGATTTGCTTTGCAATTTCAAAAGGTTAATTAAATTTTTGTGCAATATTTTAATGTATTCTAATTTTCCTCATTGGCATTCATTCTTCTAATAGTCTTACATATCTTTGCAATTGTTAAAGTCTACTAAAGTGAAGCTTTAAAATCTTAACCTCATTCCTGGCCACACTTAAAACATGAGCCCCATTGTTAGCCAAATGTCAGACACTTTAGAAACGTGTGCATTTAAAGGTCATTTTCCCTTAGCTGAAGTCTTTTCAGTCTTACTGCGTCCTGGAAGAAAATATGCTTAGTTATTCACAAGCTCTTTCCTGTCTCTGTTGCAGGTGTGGGGAAGGACTATGGAGCTTTTATAGGTGTGATGGTATTTGTTGTCAAATAATTTCCAGGATTTTATTTTTATAAGGGCAAGCCAGACATTTTCCATCCCAAGCAAAATATTTTCTGGTGTGCATGTGGGAGCAGACATGCATGTGTTGAAGTAGAACATTTGCTCAGAGAAATGGTGTGTTGCCAGCAGTGTAGGATATCTTCCTTCTCCTCCCCTACTATACACAATATGCTTTTCCCCAGCAGTGATGATAATTTCAAGGAAAGAGGAACACATTTTTGATGATATGTTTCAAGAAGATTTTATGTTCAGCTGGTGTGATGTTCCAGCAGTCAGGAGAACTGCTTCTGCAGAAGACTAGACATAGATCCCAGTACCCACATGATGTTTCACAACCATTCTTACTCCAATTCTGAAGAATCCAGTACCCTTCTTCATGCACCCACAATATCAGACACACATGTGGTTTACATACAAACATGCAGAGTTAACATCCTTAGAGATATAAATCTTAATAAAAGAACATTCTGCTGAGCAATGATAATGCATTCCTTTGATTCCAGCACTGGGAAGGCAGAGGTAGGAGAATTCTGAGTTCACAGCCAGCCTAGTCTACATACCAAGTTTCAAGATAGCTCAGGATATGAAGACAAACTCTGTCTCAACACCCTACCCCCAAAAGAACATTCTATGCGGTAATAACAGAATTCAGGGGACCAAATGAACATCACAATGAGTATAAGAATGAAAATCTTTTATTCAGGAATTTTGAAGTGAAATTGATGCCACTATTCAGCAGATAATATCACAGATATGAAAAATTACAACCAAGGTAGGTATTATTTCCAGACTGTCAGAAGTATTATATCCAGAAAGTATAATTATCAGAAGAATTATGATTCTGTAAGATTTTACTTAATTCACTAATTAACAGTGAAACTAATATGCTGTTTTGATTGATTCAAAGAACAATCACTTTTAAGGTGTTTGTAGAATAGTTAATACTAATGTGAGATGTTTAATGATTTTATTAATGAGGCTCCAGTATAGTCTAAATGTCACAGCTACTTAACATTATTTATGTCACCAAGTTATTTCCATCTTTATTGAATAAAGACATGTCAGATAAGTAATTTTATGAAGTCTGCGATCATAACAGATCAATGAGATAAACTAAGCACATTATTCTGGACAATCCCTAATGGCTTTTGCCCCACATGATATTGAAAAACATAATCAGACTCTATGACTTATGCCATGATTTTGATAATTTTTCTGATGAAAGTAATGAATTGTGTAGCACATGCTTTTGTAATGTTTTGGTAACCAGGAAATGGGTATTTCGATTGAGATGTACGGTAAATGATAAATCTTTGCTTTGGTTTCCTGCATAGATTGAAGTTGAACTGAGGATGAGTAGTTGGCATGAGTGATAGTTTATATTCAGTTTGTGATGCTTGCACACCCTGATGCCACTATACATTTTCATCGAATGCATGGCTCACCTTTGAAATATGCAGAGGACACAGTAGTACAGGCTAGAGAGATACTCAATTTCTGCATCGGATACTCAGATTGCCTTGCTCTGACCTATGTAGACCCACAAGGATGATCAATTCTTGAAAGTGGAAAATATTTGTGTAATATACAAATCTACCTGCCTGTGCCTTAGATCCTGTCTTCCCCCATTTTCTCTGGAAGTGGTTCTTGTAATGTCCCAGCACATAGTATGGTTTGAGTACATCATAAGGACATTCTGTGGATTGCTACATGATGACATACTGTTAAGAGAACTAAGTAACTTTCATCATATCCTTAAGACATTGATATGACATAGAAAATACACAGCAATTAAATAATAAATATATTTCATATCAATATAATTTTATAATAGTAATAATCAAATCTCAGTTCTGGTCTATTTATCTTCTCCATCTATTCTTCTGTGGTTTCCTCTTTTTCCTCACTTTGATCTCTTATCACAACTAGAAAATTAATCACAGTCATCCTTTGATACTCTATCCCAGTTTTTCTACCCCTAAATAATATCTTGTTCTAAACAGTCAGTGGAGTAAATTTTTGCTTTAGTCATTGTTCTATTGCTGTGAAAAGACATCATGACCAAGTAAACTCTTTTTTTAAAAAAAGAATTTAATTCGGGGCTTGTTTACAGTTTTAGAAGGTTAGTCTATTATCACGATGGTGGCAAGGAGGCAGACAGGCATTGTGCCGTGTAAGTAGCTGAGAGCTTTACATCCTGATCCACAAGAAGCAGGCAGACATAGATGATGATGATAGATAGATAGATAGATAGATAGATAGATAGATAGATGATAGATAGATAGATAGATAGATAGATAGATAGATAGATAGATAGTAGTAGAGGGTAGAGGGAGAGTGGGCCTGGAATTTTGAAACCTCAAAGCCCACTCTCAGTGACATACTTTTTCTAATAAGGTCACACCAAATCCAACAAGGCCATAGCTCCTAGTCCCTTTCAAAATGTGTCATTCCTCGTGACTAGTAATCATTGAAGTATATGAGCCTATGAGGGCCATTCTCATCCAAATGACCACAATTATATACTATCCCACATTTGATGCTACTCCATGTATTTAATTAATTTTTCTATTGGACATGTGTCTCTTGACATCTTGAGAGCAGACGCAGAAATATTCTGCTTCTGCTTGAACCTGGGAAAACAGGCTCTGATGCCCATACTAAGAGATTAGAATGGGGGAGAAATGAGGTACAATGTCATAATGTCAATTCTCCTTCCAAGAACTCTGGTCTCAACTAATTAAACTGATGGTTTCGTTAGCATACTCATCTCTCTCCATCTGCATGTGATGTCTCACTAGGACTCCATACTTACAATCTTGTTCATAGGCTTAGATTTTTCAAAACCTACTTTAAAGGGGGTTCTTAAATGCTTTAACCTCCCTTCTAGCCAAACACCCACCAGAGGTGCAGTGAACTGGAAAGATTAATAGGGCATAGGGGGAATGTGAACCTGTTTAAAAATAGTTCTTTGGGGGAAATTCCAATTCGTTGTCAGAATAGCAGCAGTTCAATTCATATGAATCAGCAGTGGTACCTTGATCCACTCACAAACACTATTTAGGAATCAGCAATAGCAGTTTGATCCAGAAAAAACCTTGAGGCCATGCCAATTGACCAGAGTCCACAGAAAGAGCAAGAAGCCTCTGTAATATCATGAGAAGTTCATTGGTGGATTTCTCTCTACAAACAAGTGAAAGATCAGTAAAGAAGTCAAGGGGAACCAATGCCACAGCATAGTCAGTGAAGACCAGTGTCAGCAAAGCCCAACAAAGACCAGCAAATAGTAACAAGACAAATGACACAGTATCATCCACTGTCTGTTGAATTATACTTATACCCTTTCCAACCATCACATGTCCTTTCAAGCATACACTCCAGTAAAACTTCACATGCCTTCTCACCAGGGAGCTTCCAGAAAAACACCATGTGTCTGTTCTCAGCAAAATATTCTCTCATAAGACAGTTTCCAAAACAACATCACAGGACACAACTGACTCTCCAAAGAAGCCAGAAATTTCCACTTCAGTTGTTCCTGGCAGTTTACTTTACACCTGACCTAGTGTCTTGGAGTGCAATGGAATAAATCACCAATTTGTAAGAACATGGAAAATAATAATAAAGCAGGAAATACTTTGCTTCCATTTGGGTAAACAACTTTTTCCTGATCACTGTGTATAAAACATTGCAGAGTAGTGGTGGACAAGACATTGTTCCATTTCTCAATCTATTTATACTTTTGTGAGCACAGTAATAGTATTCCTAATTTGCCACTTTGTACACTGAATTGCTATTTTAATTGTCAGTTTAATTAAAAAAAAAAAAACAAGCCCTACTTTAATAAGGAGTCTTAAATGTTTTAACCTCCCTTCTAGCCCAGCCCACCAGAGGTAGTAGAAAGGAGAGAATAATAGAGCAAAATGGGATGTGGACCTGTTTAGAAATAGTTTTAGGGGGGTGATTCCAATCTTCATGGTCAACATATCAGCAGTTCAGTTCATACGAATAAGCATCAGTAGCTTCATCCACTTGCAAACACCACTCATGAATTAGCAGCAGTTTGATCTGATAGAAACTGCAAGACTCTGCCAATCAGCTTGAGTATGCAGAAGCACAAGAAGCCACCAGAATATCATGAGAAGTTCTTTGATGTGTTTCTCCCTACAAAGTCAAGACAAATGATGATCATCAAAAGAAGGCAAGGTGAACCAATGTCATTTTAGTTCTACATTTATCCACTTGTTTTGAGGCCTATACTTGTGGGGAAGTCAAAGTATAACCTGTGAACGTGGGTTCTCTTATACCATGAGTGTTCCCAGATGAAACTTGGGTCATCAAGTTTGGGAATAAACACCTTTACCCACCAAGCAATTTTCCTAATATTGTATATAGATCATTAATTTTATCCATCATCATTTCTTCCCCAGGGGTTTTTGTTCATGTAAGTCTCTGGAGGGAAATAGGGGAGTTAACTTAAATTTTTCTTTCACATGCTTTCCAAAGAGCTTGCATTCCAGACAGTTCTGGCCCAGGAAACATTTGGTCAATGTCTTAGTCAGGGATGCTATTCCTGCCCAAAACTATTCAGCTTACATTTCCACATTGCTGTTTATCACCAAAAGAAGTCAGGACTAGAACTCAAGCAGGTCAGGAAGCAGGAGCTGATGCAGAGACCATGGAGTAATGTTATTTACTGGCTTGCTTCCCCTGCCTTGCTCAGCTTGCTTTCTTATAGAACCCAAAACTACCAGCCCAGGGATGACACCACCCACAAGGGGCCCTACCCCCTTCATCACTAATTTTGAAAATGCCCTACAGCTGGATTTCATGGAGGCATTTCCTCTACTGAAGCTCCTTTCTCTGTGATTTCTCCAGCTTGTGTCAAGTTGACACATAAAATCAGCCAGTACAGTCAATGTATTCAGGCTTATTTCCTACTAATTTCTTTGTTCTCTCCTTTCTTCCTTCTCTCCATCCCTCCCTGCACACACACACACACACACACACACACACACACACACACACACACACATGAAATCATACATTGGTCTCCCTCCTTGTCTCTTTCTTTCTATTCTTTTTCTTCTTTATCTTATTTCCTCTCTTTCTCCTTCTTTCCTCCTCTTCTCCTTCCCCAGCATAAGCTATGTTTGCCACAATGTTCTGCATGTTTTCCAGGTAACAGGGAGTACTGTATATAGGCTAGGTCTGAGTTTCTGCACTCAGTTTCCTGAGTTCTATAACTGAGGAAATCCTGCTCACCAGAGAAAACAGGACAAGTAGTGATAGGGATGTTTTTTGGTCAACATGACTTAGTCTCAAATACTATATTACAGATTCTAAACTTACAAATTCCTATGTCAGACACTAGGTCTACTCTTAGTTTCTTCCTTCACAACATGTCAAAGTAGCAGTTTCTTAACTGCCTGCTACAAGGCTGAATCACTTAACACCAGTTTCATGAAAGAAGGAACATAGGACAATGATTCTCTACGACTTACTCATTACAACTTTGTGTTCTGTTATCCCTTCCTGCCTCCTCCTCCACCCCTCAGTAGTTTCACTACCCCTCCTTTCCTCTCCCACTCTTTTCTTCTCCTGTATGTTTGGGTTTTTGGAAGAGCTAAATATTATTTCTTTGAAAGTTTGCGTGTTTAAATTCAGCTAATTAATATCTTCTTATCACTCCAAGCCAAGATTCTTACCTTACCTTGATCTCTTTTCTTAACTATAGAAAATAGTATATGCCAAGGATGTCTTGTTTAAATGTCTAGTATAGAATCAAGGCCAGTTTTTCCTTGGCCAGATACAATGTGCTTTTGCATTTTCTTTTACCAAGTGCTAAATCCTAATACTAAAGATAAGAACATCTTTAGAATTTTAGAGTACGAGGATGAAATAAATGCAAGAGCACAATAACTAATGTTCTACTCTTTTGTTTAATGAAGAAAATACATAGCCTTAAAGCACCCCAACCCTTTTTTTTCTAAAAATAATGACCAGATATGCATTTTATTCTCTAGAATGTATTTATACGAGTTGTGATTTACTGAACACATGAGTAGGTAATGAACCCAGCAGGATTCATATATACAGCTCTGTGATAGTAACAGAACAATATGCTTGAAACCAATGTTTGGGAACTCTGAATGTAACTGGTAGCTAAGCATGTGATTTGCCAATGGGGGACAAGAATTGCACACAGACATTGTATCTTGGCTTAACTGGAAGAAACTGTGGTAAGAAGGCAAAACTATTATTTTACAGAAGAAATAAGAAGTCCCTTTTAAAATTCCCCTAGTTACTTTTTCTTGCTATAGAAAAGACACCCTGGCAAGTATTCTACTTCAAGGACACTTGTTCAGTAATGTTCATGTGGCTTTATTTATTTATTTATTTATTTATGTAATGATATGATTTGTTTATTTAAAATAATTTTCCTCCCAAGTTGCCCAATGATTTAGCAGGTTTTCTTTTACTTTTGTCTCAGTCAACATACTTTCTGTATTTTATTTTAACCATGTATGCTATTTTAACATTATATTAATACCAGAACCCAATATGCTGATGAGTGAGTAGGACAGATTTAAATTAGACCCTTGGCAGCTATGGTGTCGCTCTCAGATCCTAGGGATTTCAGTGATGATGGATGTTTCTTCAGGCCCTGTCTCCAATCTGCTGCAAGATTTAAGCACCACACACCTCCACTCAAGCCTTCTTAGTTGTCTTCAAAAGATAAACTTAAATGTATTTTTGTCTATATGTAAATCCACAAGACTATTCCCCATAATTATCATTTACTTTCTTTTGTTTATGTTCTCTGAAGAACAAAACCTGGTCTTACTCTGTGGCCCAGATGGGCTCCAAAGTCACTCTGAAAACAAAGATGCCTCAAGTTTGTAGTATTCCTCCTGCCTCAGCCTCTCAAGTGCTGATCACAGGTGTTAACCATCACATATGGCTTACTTTCACTTTCATTTTCATTTATTTCATTTTCTTAGTTTTTTTCTTATTTTCTGCCATTTTTAAATTTTCATCTGTCTTTCCTACTTCTTTACTTAAAAAGTATAACTTTCCACACTCAAATAAAAATAAGCCCAAACCCAAATATTCTTAATCTAATGCATCTTAGTTAATAGATAAGACAGCTTTCCTTAAATTTTCATTTATCCCTACCTTTAAAAGTGAGCCATATAGTCACACCTGAAAAGTAAATGAATTTAAAAGGACAAAATATACATTTCAAAGACAACAAATGCAATGATCAAGATAATCTACTGTACAATTTGTCAAAGTCACAGGAGACAGCATGAAAATAATCTCTTTAAATATATCAGTAAAAACAATCTTCTAAATAAGATCATTGAGGAATATGTATTTTCAGATATCTGTATATCAAGCTGTAAAAAATAAATAAATAAAATAAAGAGATATGGGTGACAGAATGGAAAATAAATGAAAACTCTTCCCAAAGAAGACTGTGTGGGTATCAGAAATTCAAGAACACATTTTTTCCAAAGGGAAAAAAAGGAATTCTTAAACAAATTTTTAAACAGAACAAGAGACTATGTTGGTCTAGAGATATATCTCATTTGTAGAGTGCTTGCCTAGCATGCATGAGGTCCAGGTCCTGGGTTTAATCCCCGGTACCACCTTAGGGAATGGGAGGTGTCTTTTTCATTTCTTGGACAGAAACAGAATAGAGCATTTCTTAATAACTGTTTACTAATTGCATTAAGAAAAATTTACAGGCCTATTCCACAAGAGTCAAATAAATTCTTTCTATAACACTGTTGCTCACATTATTAAAACATTGTCAATTATTTCGGTCAATTTCATGATAAAACTGTTTTAACTGATCACCTATGCAGAATTATTGGACCTGAATTATAAACTATTTTAATCATCATGATTGTATTTCCTTATATGAATCTGAGCTGCTGCTCTGACAGTGATGTGGTAGGAATAAGTGAGACACTTGAAATCTTCCCTTCTGTGTGATGCTAAGTAGTAAGCAGGTCAGCAGGTCACATCTCACAGCTTTATAACAAGGAATAAATCTGCATGCCTTACCGGAAAGAAAGAACTAGTAACAACTTGCACTGCCTGTCATACCATTGATGTCCTACATAAAGAATGTAGTATTAAGCAAAAAAGTGAAAATCATTATCATTTTACCAAAAAAACAAAATACAAAATAAAGGCAAATGAGCTTGGTATGGGTCCCAGAGATCCCATTCTGATTCTGAAGGAAATTTTAGTACAAAGGCATCTACATACAACTTCCATGACTACTTTTCTATTAGAAAGTCTCAGAGTAGATGAGGCCAGTGTGGCCTACCTTCTCAAAGATAAATATCCACTTGGAAAACCAATCCTAAATATACTACCTCTTAAAATTCTACTGTTAAGATAACCTCATCCTTCCAGTCTGGGCCTGAGCACTGAGCAAATCCCAGGCGAGTAGCTCTGCCCCAAATCTCACAGAACCCAGAGGAAGCAGGTCTAGCAGGAGTTCTAACCCTGGCAGTATCTTAGGTAAGGAAACAGCAATACTTGCCCCAAACAGGGAGTAACTGGGACCCATTAGGTACCAGAAACTCACTTCTGGCCCAGGGCTCTGGTTCCTTGCTGTCTGTGCCTGAGTACTGAGTAAATCTTGGGCCCCAGCTCTAACCTAGTAGTAACACCCACTGCACACAGTACTAATGCAAGCAAGATAATAGGAAAGACAGGCTCCAGTAAGAGACAGGGAAGGTAGCACTAAGGAGATTCAGATGGTGAAAGGCAAGCACAGGAACATAAGCATCAGGAACCCAGGGTACTTGGCATCATTAGAACCTAGTTCTCCCACACAAGAAAGTTCTGAATTCCCCATATCACTAGGGAAGCAAGATTCAGATTTTAAATGACTTCCAATGATGATCATACAGGACTTAAGAAGGACATAAATAACACTCTTAAGAATTTAAAGAGAACACAGGTAAACAGGTAGAATCCCTTAAAGAGGAAACACAAAAATCCCTTAAGGAATTACAAGAGAACACAACCAAACAGGTAAAGGAATTGAACAAAACCATCTAGAACATAAAAATGGAAATAGAAACAATAAAGAAATCACAAAGGGAGACTACCCTTAAAATAGAAAACCTAGGAAAAAAATCAGGAGTCATAGACACAAGTATCACCAACAGAATACAAGAGATAGAAGAGAGAATCTCAGGTGCAAAAGATACCATAGAAAATATTGACAAAACTATCAAAGAAAATGTAAAATGCAAAAAGTTCTTAACACAAAACATCCAGGAAATCTAGGACACAATGAGAAGACCAAACCTAAGGATAATGAGTATAGATGAGAATGAAGATTCTCAACTTAACGGGCCAATAAATATCTTCAACAAAATTATAGAAGAAAACTTCCCCAACCTAAAGACCAAGATGCCCATAAACATACAAGAAGCCTATAGAACGTCAAATAGACTAGACCAGAAAAGAAACACCTCCCGTCACTTAATAATCAAAACACCAAGTGCACAAAACAAAGAAAGAATATTAAAAACAGTAATGGAAAAAAGGCCAAGTAACATATAAAGGCAAACCTATCAGAATTACTCCAGACTTCTTACCAGATACTATAAAAGCTAGAAGATGCTGAACAGATGTCATACAGACTCTAAGAGAACACAAATGCCAGGCTACTATACCCAGCAAAACTCTCAATTACCATAGATGGAGAAACCAAGATATTCCACGACAAAACCAAATTTACACAATATCTTTCCACAAACCCAGCATTACAAAGGATAATAGAGGGAAAACTCCAATACAAGGAGGGAAATTATACCCTAGAAAGAGCAAGAAAGTAATCCTCTTCCAACAAATCCAATAAAAGATAGCCACAAAAAGATAATTCCACCTCTAATAACAAAAATATCAGGAAGCATCACTGTTTCTTAATATCTCTTTACATAAATAGATTCAATTCCCCAATTAAAAGACATAGGCTAATGACTGGATATGTAGACAGGACCCAACATTATACTGCTTACTGGAAACCCACCTCAGTGACAAAGACAGACTCTACCATACAGTAAAAGGCTAGTAAACAATTTTTCAAGCAAATGATCCTAAGAAACAAGCTGGAGTAGCCATTCTAAAATCTCCAGCCTAAGAACACAAAGGGAGGGACTCATGGCTCCACCTGTATAGGTAGTTGAGGGTGGCCTTGCCAGGCATCAGAGGAAGTGGACAGCCTTGGTGCCTGGAAGATTAGATTCCCTAGGGTTGGGAAATTCGAGAGCAGGGAGGCAGGAATGGGAGGATGGTGGGAGAACACCCTCATAGTTATTGGAGGTGGGGAGATGGAGTTGGGGGTTAGGCATCAATAGAAGTAGAGGGCCTTGGTGCCTGAAAGTGTGGATTCCCTAGAGTTGGGAAATTCAAGAGCAGGGAGGCAGGAATGGGAGGATGGTGGGAGAACACCCTCATAGAAACTACCAGAATTATATGGATTAAACATGACAGAGGCATGCCGCTAGAAGACTAGATTCCAGAATTCAAACAAAAAATTATCTTGATACTAAAATTTGTTTTGAGAATTGTATATTGCAGAATACATAGCCTTGGTGTAGCTACTCATCAGGAAAGCTGAGCAGACCTGCTCGAACCTTTGATGTCCTGGAATTCCAGCTGGATGCAGTGAAGACACAGCGTCAAAGACTAGTCTATTTACTCTTTCCCCTGCCCCTCTTCTAATATCTCAACACCTGTAATCAGCTTAAAGAAGTTAATGAAGAGTCGATGCCCCTATTCCCTGGGCTTGGGGACTGAGGTGGTTAATATTCAGCTGTCTTTCTAGGGAAAAGTAGTGGTTTTGTTGGAACAGGGAGGAATAGCTAGGATTTATTGCATAGCCATAACCTATTGGTAGAAATATGTATAATTGTTATTAAGATGAAGTTATAATTTTTTAAATGGTACAAAATTTACTTTGATTTCAAATTTGAGGTTTTCATTGGTATGAGTTTCTTATTGATATAAAAGTGAGATTAATGTTGTTACTATCATACGCATTGCACCTATATAACAAATTTAAGAATACAAGACTTAGACTGAGTCTTTTTTTAACTTTTTTAACTGATTTGAGATGGTTAGCCTGTGAGTTACGGGCCTATAGCAAATTCATGGCTCTGAGTTTATTGTTACGGTGTTTTCTATATTTTCTTTAGAAATAGCTGAAAGGAGTTAACAGACAACAGTCCAGATTGCCTTACATGGATAGTTGGTTTTCAAAACATCAGAAGTCCACAGAATTGACATTACAAAAACTTTCTGTATTAATGTTCATTTTGATTAGAGACCTGCCTGCTCTTGACAGCTTCCTGTCTTGGATTTTAAGAAGAAACTGACCATCTTTGTAGTTACTCCAGTTGTGTGAGACAGCCACTATGCAAGAATTGCTTCTTTTCACCTACAGACAAATTTCTGTCCAGAAAAGGACACACTTACCAAGACAGAATAATCAGCCCTTAATAATTCTGCATCACTAGGTCTGTCAGAGAATCCTGGGCCAGAAGGCTGAAGATCAGATGCTCCAACGCTTTGTAGTATAGGGACTGTCCAGGTGTTCAGTAGTCTCTATGAATTGGCTAAGTTCTAGAAGCTATGCTTTGTGCTTCCCATAATTTCAGTTAACTCACTCATTCTGGATTTCTGACGATGTTGAAGACTTATAGTCTCATAGCCAATCCCTTCTATTTACTTTGAGAGAAAAGATCTGAGTGGATGATTTTCAGCTGACATTCATTCTAAAGTGAAGAAAAAAGCCAGGTTCAGAACTAAGTGTTTTATTTAGGAGAGATGACAGAGGTTCTGGTTAGTCAATAAAATGATGGACCGGGTATTAGGTCTATTGTACCTTACTGACCCAAATTGGTATAGTTATGCTCCAATTGTATTTTGGGAAAAAAGTTTTATTTTTAACAGGAAGAGTGATATGTAGGAGGAGCTAAGGTGGGAGGAGTATGGAGAGGAAGAGGGGGAGTAAGGAGAGGAGGAGAAGCTAGGAGATGAGAGAGAGAGAGAGAGAGAGAGAGAGAGAGAGAGAGAGAGAGAGAGAAACATGGAGTCAGGTGTTCATGCGTCTTCACCAGTCAAAGATAGTGGTATATCTAGGTTGGGTATTGGGTTACACTTCTGATTGTTTGGGCATCTTGTTATTGAGCATTACTAAACATATAAAGCCTTTGATCAACATTTTAAAAAATGTATAAAAGCAAAAAGGAGGAGGGGAAATGGGATAGGGGTTTTTTAAGGAGGGAAATGGGGAGAGAGAATGGCATCTGAAATGTAAATAAAATATTCAATAAAAATAAATAAATAAATAGATAGATAGATAGATAGATAGATAGATAGATAACCTCATCATCTTTAAATACTGAGAACACAAAGGTCCCATACAAACTAGTTGTGTCAAGTATCCACTTCCTACTTTAACATTCAGTAGCTGTGCTCTTAAAGTCTCTTTCAGAGAAGCAAGAATTTTCCTCATGCCTTTTGGCAATAGATTCAAAAGCTTAAGTTTCAGGTCTGTAAAATTTCATGAAGTCTGTGGTTTTTAAAGCTAAATTATTCAATATCTTGAATTAGTATTGCACTCATATGTTTCCCAGAATATGTCTAGAACAGAAGTAAGTAAGTCTACAAGCATTTGCTTTCCTTATTAGATAAGCAAGCTCAAATAACGAAAGTGCAAACTGCAATTTAAATAAGCCTATATATGTGTGACAATGTATCAACCTCTTATAGAATGAAATTCAATCGCTAATACTACAAATCCATGAAGATCCAGAAAGAGTACTATATACAAAGTTCTTACTATTGATCCATTCCACTTTGAGATCAACAGTAATTCTTCAAGATTTAAGAAAAATAGATTTTAAGAGACTCTATTAAATCACTGAATACACAATTTCTGTCATTAAGAGAAATAACTTATGCTTCCTTACTGCAATAATTCATTCTAGTGAAGTAATTTTCTAACTCCTAATTAGCACTATGTTTACAAGAGTAAGAGAGTTTATCAGTAGGCATTCTTCCTTGCTTTAAGTTATTTGTCTCTATTACAAACAACATAAATGTCCCTCAACAGAAGAATAGATAAAGAAAATATGGAACATTTACACAATGGAGTGTCACTCAGCTCTTTAAAAAAATGATGTCATAAAATTTGCAGGCAAATGGGTGGAACTAGAAAAAATCATCTTGTGTGAGGTATCTCAGACCAAGAAAGATAATTTGATATATATTTGCTTCTATGTAGATATTAGCCATTAAATAATAACCAATCTACAATCTATAGACTCATAGAGGTTTGGTATAAACAAAAGGACTAGAGAGACACTGGTCCTCAAAGAATGGGGAAATAAAATGGGTGGATTGAGACTGGGGATGGGGGATGAGAACTCAATCAGGTTGGGAGGGAGAGGGGAAATGTGGATGAAGAAAAGAATTCACAGAGAGGTATTCGAGGGGTGGTATGGAAACATAGTGTGGTGGAATCTTTCTAAAATATCTAAATATGACCTTAATGAAGTCTCCAGATAAAGAAGGAGACAGAGTCTCAACTGGCCATCTCTTTTCACCAAATGAAGTTTTCAATACCAGGACTGGCCAAGGGGTTTCCTATAAATCTTAAAACAACACTGGGTATTGCCAAGATAATAGGTTTCTCTTCCCAAACTGATAGTAAAGCCGAAATGCTAAAGAAATCACACACGCAACTCATTAAACATGGAGAAATGTTCTGTTTTGTTGCTATCTTTTAGAATTCTGTCTCTTAGATCTGGATGGAAGTGTAGAGGGACAGGAAATTGTAACCAAGGACATCTAGTAATGTCCAGAAAGGATTTTACCATCACATCCAATGGAGAGGAGACACTAAGGACACCTATTCT
This sequence comes from Rhabdomys pumilio, assembly GCA_030674055.1. Classification (NCBI taxonomy): domain Eukaryota; kingdom Metazoa; phylum Chordata; class Mammalia; order Rodentia; family Muridae; genus Rhabdomys; species Rhabdomys pumilio. The sequence continues at coordinate 118,762,584 of JANHMN010000004.1, forward strand.
CAGATGGAGGCTCAGGATATTGATCCACACCACAGAGATCCATCTAGTATTTAGTGTCAATCATAACAAGATAGACAGCCCTGACGCTAGGACTTTGTCTCCCTCCATATTTCTCAGTACCTTGTCTTTCTTTGGGGCCATGTTCCCATTACGTTGGCCTCCTTCCTATCCCTGAAGGGACACTCCTTATCCATTGTATATTTGGAATTCTGACATGATAATTCTACTGAAAGAGGCCTTTATTTTAGAATTCCTCTAGACCTTTCTGTACTAGCCTAGTTAGCATTATTTTACTTAATTCCTTGACTGTAGAAGCACTTTATCATAACACTTCATCCTATTAATAACACAGAAAGTCATCAGTGGTCTTCCCCAGCTGTCTACGTTGTATGCTATAATTCCAGCCTGCCAAACAAGATGTGTTCACTGGGGCAATTATAAGAATATTTGGGGAATGACCAACTGCTTTCTGATTTGATTTGAGGCCCCCTCCATGGGAGAGAATATATGCCTGATACAAGAAACTTGATTTAAAAAAATAACCTAGTGCTAGGAAGATCACAGCTCCTAGGGGACACCTGCTGCCTATTATCCGTTAAGTGGATATATAGCCAAATTGCCATCTAAATATTAAAATTTATATTTGTGGAATAATGCTGCTATCTGTCTGTGTCAGAGAGGTTCCCTTCTCAGAGTTCTAAGAAGTGATTGTTAAGTGGGCAACCATAGAAATGAATATATGGTACCATGTCCAAGGCACAGAGAACATGGAAGAAAGTCTATAACATTGTAAGAACAAGGGAAAGGAGAGATGCACTGTGAAATGTGCATATCTTCTGGGTATAGTGTGGCTGCCTTTAAAAAAAAAAAGGCATGGGATTGGGGAAGGGGCTTAGAAAGAAGGAAGCCAGCAGGAATGGGAGAGAATAAAAGAAGATCAGAGTATGATCACAAATGTTAACCAATGTATGTTCCTAGTTGTGAGTAGAAAAAAAAAGCAAATGCAAACGACTAATGCTTTTATGTTTCTGGACTGTTCAATGTATGGTATTTCTTGCCTGGTATTTTTTAAACTTACTTACTTTTTGAAATATTAGCATGACATTTTCCTCACTTTTTTCATTCTTTTGACAAGTGGAAACAGAGGCCCTGAGAAGAGACCACGCCTACAGAGAAGATCTATACCTGTAGCTTGTCAGGATGGTAGGGCCCCTGAGAGGTGACCATGCCTGCAGAGGAAATCTATAGGTATAGCTTATTAGGGTGTCAGGATGCCTGCTCAGCCCTGGATAACTCCAGGGATTGTAACAGAAAGTTTCGGAAAGAGCAGTGGGAGCACTCAAGAAGAAAAGGGCACGAACATGGAAGACACTGATGTGCTCTGCAGACACTTTTTTCTGAAGAGTTTTGCTCAGTCATCCTGTGTTTCAGGCAGACATTTCTAAGCATTTTGAAGCCTAGACCATCATGGCAGAAAAGGGACAATATAGGAATATGACACAGCCTTTGGTCACATTGTGTCCACAGCCAGGAAGCAGGGAGAATTTGGTTTTGGGGTTCAGCATGCTTTCTGCTTTTTTCAGTAAGATCCATCCTATATAATGGTGACACCCATAGTAGTAGGTCAGCCTGCCTCCTGTCTGGAACCTCTTGAATAGACATCCCCAGATATTTGTTTCCTGAGTTAGTCTAATTCCTATTAATTTGACATTAATTTACCATCATGTGATATTAATAGCAAATATAAATGCCACATCATACCTTTGGGGTTCCAGGCCCCACTCCAAGTCTAAATGGAAGGTTAGAAAAAGAGTTTATCCCCAAAGCTGAGTAAAAATCTCCAAGCTACTAATTATAAGATCAAAAGAAAATAGACTTAAGATCTCAGAAGGGAAAAATAAAAATGAGGGTAATTGGTGTATATTAAATATAAAAAAATGTGGATTGCCTTTAAATATGTAAGAAGGTAGAAGTTTGAGGATTAGAATGAGTGGCACTTGGAGTTGACATCTGAAATCGGCCTGCTGTCTTTATCTAAGTGGCATGTCATGCATAACATTTTCTGTTTTGTAAAATATGTCTTGTCAATAATTAACTTGCTACACCACAAACAACATGAGTATAGTTAGATACAAATCTCATCAGTGAGTGAGTTGTAGAGAGAATATGTTGCAGTAAAAGTTAGCTTGGTACCCTCTTCCTTATACACATGGTGGCTTCCTCTGTGTCATGACATAGCAAAACTGCCTCACAGATGCTGACCTTTTGGTTTCCTAGCCTCCACACCTATCAGGAAAACAAAATTTTATTGTTCTCCTTTTTTTTAATTGGATATTTTATTTATTTACATTTCAGATGTCATCCCCCTTCTCCATTTCCCCTCCCTAGAAAACCCTTATTCCATCCCCCTTCTCCTTTTTGCTTTTATACTATTTTAATGACATGCAAGTATTAAGGTCAGTTCTAGGTTGAGGAACTAGCAAGACAATAGATGCAAATAGTCAAGGAACAAGCAAGACAATAAACACAAATAGTCAAAGAACAAGCAAGGCATTAAGCCCAATTATGTGAACACTCCTGTGATCACTGTTTCTAAGGGCTTGTCAGGATGGCCAAAATATCTGAGCCTACTTCCCTATTCTAGCCCAAAGTTATTTTCATGTCTGAAGCCTACTTCCTTGGTCTAGCCTAAAATTTAGTTTCCTGTCTGAAATTATTTCTTTGTTCTAGCCTAAGATTTAGATTCCTACCTGAAATTACTTCTTTGTTCTAGCCTAATGTCAGATTCCTTGTCCTGGGCCAATGTCATATTCCTGCCAAGTAGCCCATTTCCTTGTCTTTGGCCCATGTCAGATTCATGCAAAGCAGCCCCAAGGGCTCTCCGCCTCTCCCTCTTTTTTATTTCATAAACAAGACTTTAAGACAGACTATTCTATAGTCTTGCCCCACCCGTTTAATCAGTATGTGCAGAAAAACACTGTCAATGCTCTTAGGCCATGTGGAGCATATATGTTAGTCTGCAGTCCCCTTGCATAAAATATGGCCAAACTTAGTATTTAAAACTGTTCTGAGGGTTTTGTACCCTCTGAGTTTGTGGAAAGATCACTAAACTGTGTTATTGAGAGCTAAAGACCAAAGAGAATGTGTTCCCATCATCTAAGTGTGTGATTGATGCTGTAATGAGACCTAGTTTAATACCAAAAGGAGACTAATGAGCTTATCTAAAAATACATGCACCAAATATCATTGCACAGTCATAGATGCTGAGTTTCAGGTTGAAGGAACAAACCTCATGGCAGTAGCCCACGCTTCGTTCAGTCTTTAAAGAAGGGAGTTCTGGGAAGAGATGGTTTTTCATCATTTTTCTGCCTTATCCCAGAGAGAAACATTCTTACATTCAAAATGAAAGTGCTCATTTACTTAACAGTTTAAATATGGAAGAAATGTCTTATGGATAAAACAAATTATTTTTTAGCTTAAGATTTCCCCTCATTTCGTGAAGTTGAAGAAATTGATATATTTAAAACATTACACCTTAATTGAAATTGCTGCGCCCCCTCCCCCAAGCTGTATCCTTAAAAAGAGGTATTCTCTGAACACCTGGCATGAAGTTTCCAAGATAAAAAATTATATGTATTTTTCTTGCATACTTAAAACTTCCTTAGCTTTCTACCTTTGGTATTTGAAAAGAGAAATAATCTGTAGAATTGGTTGTAAAGCAACTAGAAATTTTGCCTTTGGTGCAGTAGAACCATTATTTAATTTTTAGTCACATACAATAACTTCTTGTTTAAAACATCTCTCTACTCTTGGTACTTAAATGTATTGATTTTACCTATAGAAGAATTTAAAATTTTACATTCGGATACTTGGCTTGGCATGCCGTATAGTTGGAGGCTGTTTGTTACAGGGACTACATTTCTCCTGCTTTGTTCAGAGAGCGGAGCTCTGTGATAATGGTTCACACTGCCCATGGGGATGGCTCCAGATAGAGTGGAACATCAGCACTGGCCAAATTAGCCTGTTACAAATACACTCTCACTTCCCAGGTACTTTCTAACTCACATGACCATGTGGAAACTGACCGTAAACTACTCCTGATTCTGTACCCTCTGATCTTGGCACAGAGCCTGGAAAAGAGTCAGCCACGTGTAAATGTTTATTGACTGGCTGTGGTTAGGACAGAATCCTAAGGCTGCTTCAGGTTTCAGATGTAGATATTCATTCTGACTCTTATGCTGTTATAGAATGCATGGATTGATTTTCGTCTTCAGAAATTATATCTGCTTCCTATCACAGTCTATTCTTTGAACATCAGACTTCATTTATAAGAATCATATTATGTGTCATCCAGTTTCAAAGGAAATTCTGGTTCGATGGAATAAATACGTTGTATGTCCTTGGTTTCAGAAAACATTTTAAAAACAAATCCCAAGTCCTTGCTCTGTTCCAGGGCTTACAAAAAGGAGTTGTTTATGTGAGCCACACTTTGTTATTGCTTTTACAAAATATAGGCAGCAACATCCTAGCTGGGAGAAGACTTACTTTACAGTGACTTCAGAACTTACATTTTATAATCCTTGTTTTGTTGATTATGGGTCTGTTGTGAGCCTTACCTCATGGTTATAGACACCTGTGGAGGAGGAGGCTACTCATCCCATGATGGACAAAAAGATACTGAGCTCAGGACTGAGGACCAAGTTTAACCTTCAAACATGACAATGATCTCTTCTGTTAAATCAGACTCTTCCTAAAAATTTCAGAAACTCTCAAAATATCACATCAGTAGGGACACCTGAACCTGCTAGGGACATTTCATGTTCCAACCATAATACTTCCCCTACTCCACTGGAATCTTCAAAGCCCATACATAGTTACCTGGCTGGACTGACACCAATAGCTCATCCCCAATAAGCTGCCACACTTTATTTTATCTCTCCTTTATGAGTCCACTGGAGTTTGCATTTTGTATATATTTACCTGTTATCTCTTTAGGTCCTGTTGAGAGGCATTTAAAAGGCTTCTACTTATCATATTTATAAAAATTTATCATTAGAATGACTTTCTGAAGGTAAAATTGGGACTTTATAAGCATACATATATGTTCGACATATCTTTCAGGAATATAATCAGGCTACTTTCTAAAAAGATTACAACATACTATATTTACTGCCGTTATGATGTGAAAGTGTGCACTTTAATGTTCTCCTTCCAAAAAACATATCAGATTTTAAGAGCTCACAGAAGTTGCTCAGTCTACTAAGTAATACTTTTAATTTCATTTGGTTGAAGCTGACACTTTGGGGTTTAGAAATGGGTGTTTTCTTTCTTTCTTTCTTTCTTTCTTTCTTTCTTTCTTTCTTTCTTTTTTTAACAATGGTGTATTTCTTCATTACCTAATAAGAATGTCACATGATTGTTTTCCTTTGCAATTGTTGCAAATGTTACTGATTCATATCCATTTTATAAATCAAGCTTTTGTCCAACATTGATGGAAGAATGTTCTTTCTTTGCTAACCATCAACAGCTTTAACTATAAACTCATTTAAATAAGAACTTAATGGGTACATACATGGAGTGATGAGACTAAATAAAATTTTAGATCACTTAACGTTTTCCTTCATTTGCTTAACTAGTATATATTAGTTCATTGTTTTGACCATTAAGATTCTTTGAGGCTGACATTAAAAAGAGTAGGCTATATATTCGCAGAACTACTCACACAGTTGACTATAACTTAGCATAAGTCATGGTCACGTACAGCTTTAGCTGCTGTATAATAGTTTAATCTTTCTGCTTGAAATAGTCAGTGCTTACATTTCTTTACATGCATCTTATCTTTGCATGCTGATTTTTCTTTTGCCTTCAAGACAATCAGTATTTGAGTTAAATTACCGCATGTCACCTCCACTGACAGACTTTCAATCACATTCCAGGAAAGCAAGATCAAGAAGAGGTTTATCCCAACAGGTTAACATTTTTCTCATGACTACATCTGAGCATTATTTATAAACTCATCTTTGTATTTGCTCTGGTTAATTTTATGTCAATCATAAAATTTTTAATCTGATTAGTATTTTAAATATAATAATTTTGTTTATTCTTTGAGAAATTCCACATACGTATACCATGTATTTTTTTAATCATGTTACCATTATTCCCCATCCAATTCTCCTTGGCTCATCCAACACTTCTTTTTCCTAACTTCATGTCTTCTTTAAAAAGAAAAAAACCACTTCACTGAGTCTAGTTTGGTACTGTCTCTGTACACATGGATGTGAAGCCAAGTGCTGGGGCGTAGGCAACTTCCCCATGTATAAAAGCCCAAAGCTTATGAGTCTTCCTCCCATATAAGTTATCAATTACAAATACTTCTGCTAGTAGTGTGATAATATAAACCTCTTCTCTTTTCATGCTAGAATATTAGTGGCTTGATCTTGTGCAAGTTTTATGCAGTTAATTACTATTGCTGCAAATCCATGTGTACAACAGCCATGTCGTTTCCAGAAGACAGCATTTCACAACACTCTTACCCATCCTCCAGCCCTTGAGTTCTTTCATTTCTACTTCCCACTTTGTTCTCCAGTCCTTGCTGTTATAACACAAGCTTTGATTCAGATGTTCCTTTTAGAGCTACATAACTCACCATCAATTATCCTTGGCATTTTGTCCAGCTAAATGTCTTCTTAACTACTGCCACTGGACTAAAAAAGCTGCTCTGACCAATACTGACAAAGTGAGAGCATCTCAAATCACTATGCATACAGGCACAAACATTTAGAAAGTTTTGCAAAACATTTGTAGGAAGTTTTTTTCTAAAATCATGACCTCTTTATTAATGGGCTTTTGACCAGATTTATAGTACCAGGTATGGAACTCCTTCTGTGAACTATCCTCAAATGGAAGCAGAAAGTAGTTGGTTGCCCCCATAACAGTCATGCTGCTCCTGCACCAATGGGGTCACTTACCCTGGCAGGTAGATATTATAGCATGCAGTACTGGAAAATATTTTTAATATCTTTTTTTTTCCAGTTGCTATGTGGCAACCTATGGCACTATGAAAATGAGCCAGCAGGGAAAGAGTTTTCTGGTCAGTTCCAGATTGATTTTTTTTATGAAGTACAATCAAAGTATGTAGTATTATGTAGCAGTTTCCCTGTGAGGTTAAAACTTTCCATCTTGATAGAAACTTCTTAGGGCAGGATGTTTAATAAGGAGTTAAAACAAGGTTCTAGGGAGAAGTGAAACAACCTAACCAGAAGCACCATTAAGAAAGAAAATAAACAACTCAAAATAGATTCAGGAAGTTCATGAAACTGACAAGATTCACTAGACTCTTCCCCTATAGTCACAGTTTTCCATCTGTGGGTCACAACCTCTTTAGAGTAGAACAATTCTTTCACAGGTTGGCATATCAGATATCCTGCATGTCAAATATTTATACTACAAACCATAACAATAGCAAAAGTATGGTTATGAAGTAGTGATGGAAGTAATTTTATGTTTGGAGTCACCACAACATAAGAAACTGTATTAAAGAGTTACAGCATTAGGAAGGTTGAGAGCCACTGCTTTAGAGTATATAAACAATAAGGAAAGTAAGAGTATCTCTCAGATAAGGCCAATCACCTAGAAGAAGCAAAAGATAGGCAAACTGCCTAGAAGAAACAGGAGCTACCTGGAAGAGGTTCAGTACACCGAGCCACCTGGAAAGGACATTTTTCAGTCTGTTGAGCTGCCTGTAGTCTGTCCAATGTGTCCATATTTTCAGCTTTTGTGAGCTATCACACATGCTGGGAGGGCTTTGGTCATACAACTGTCTTTGAGTCATTTCTGGTCCTATAAGTAACCCCTCATCCATATTTCTGTAAATAATCCCAGTAAAAGTCATTGGTTCATTAAGTTGGACTTTGTTAGTAATTATTTTTTGATCTGTTCTTAGATTCCTTTCTGGAATGAATAGCTGTGTGTGTTTGTGTGTGTGTGTGTGTGTGTGTGTGTGTGTGTGTGTGTGTGTGCTCTTCCTGTAAAAAGTCTGTCACATGACAGGTGCATTTGGCAATCATGCCTTACCATGTAGTCATGGTGTCTAACCAAATGCAATGGCACCCTCTAAAGCCTACATGACGAGTAACTTTTAGAACAATAGACTGGCACTGAGATTTTTTTTGTTGTTTAGTAGCTAGTATCTTCTGAGGGCAGTATTGTCCACCTATACGGGAATGGTACATCTGTTTTGCACCCCTTTTTAAAAAAAACTAAATTTTTAATTACCTACAAAATTATGGGTTTCCATAAGGCTTTTTCATAATTTTCAGTTGTGGTTATCACACCCATTCACCTTCTCCTCTTCACCATCTGGTTATTCTTGATGGTTGTTATTATTATTTTGAACTTCTTTTGAGAAATATGCCATTTTTAAATTATATGATTTGCTTGAAATATTTTGCAACTTAGAGAAAATGTGACTGTCTTAGTATCAGTGGAGTAAGCAGTCTTTAAGAAATTGGTTGACTACAGATGAGTAAGGGCTATGTCTTGATCAGTTGTCCATCACTGTCAAACTATCATAAAAATTCAACTTTGTTTTATTTATTTGGGGTCACAGTTTTGGACCCTTCTGCTTTGGTCTTTATTTTTTATTTTTATTATTTAGCTAGTTATTTTTTCTCAGATTGTATCTTGCTATTTGAGTGGCTGTTGACTGATGACATCACTGTCCTAGACTGTTATAGGATCTAACCACTGCCAATAGCACACTGCAAGTCTGCTCATTTCCCTGGATCCTCTAGTTATGTCACGGTCTTGGTACAGTGATGTACCACCCAGATGGCAAGGAGTGACCTCTGACCACTGAGGTTCAGAATAGCATTTGAGGAGGTACCTAAGCTTAGATGATTGATACGAGTTGTTGTTGCTGTTGCTGCTGCTGCTGTTGTTGATAATGTTTTTTTTTTGTTGTTGTTGTTGTTGAAAGTTAATACTTTGTAAAATGTAAAATACCCTATTATAAATTCTTCAGAGGCTAAACTAAATTCATGCATTTTAAGTTAGGTAAGAAAGCAGATCAGATAAGAAAAGAATGTCTCGATCCAATGGCTTGATTGGTACTGTTTTCAGACAAGGGCTATGGGGACAGCTTTTCTGCAAGGAGTCCCTGGGCTCATTCATCAGTACTTTAAAGCAGCATGTGTCATCCTCCAGAAAGAATGGTATGGAAATATCGAGACAAAGAGCTCACAGAGAAAGAAGAGCATCCTCTTGGGGGAAAGGATTCCAACTGTACCCATATAACTGGGATTGGTTTCACCTCTGGCACTTACTGGCACAGTGACATTAGACTGATACCCCTCCTGAGTCTCATGTACTCTTATAAATAAATGAGAATCTCAAGTTTATTCAACATATAGCAAAGAGAAAACTAACTGAGAAAATAAACTGGGTGCTTATTTGTTTCCAGGGTAAAACATAAAGCTAGGAAGAAACTAGAAATTCATTGGGATCAGGCCTCTATGAAACCCACATCTTGGTGTTCCTTGGATGCCTGTTGGGTGAGACAGAGCTTAGTGCAGGCTTCAGACCATGTGAGAAAAGGACTAAATGGCCGTCTTTGCCCTGTTGCTATCTCTACTTCAGTCTATCATCAGATAAATTTTTATCACGGTGAGTCTGCCTTTCCTAAGTACAGCTTTCTGTAAGTGAAAGAATTAATTAGGTGGACAGCAGGTGTTAAGAATATCTTTGGGAAAAGGCCTGCCCTGGTTTGATCAATTTGCTGGAATAGATCCCTGGACCTATAGGTCTCTGTCTCTGTCTCTAGCTCTGTCTCTAGCTCTGTCTGTCTGTCTGTTTCTGTCTGTCTCTGTCTGTTTCTCTCTCTCTCTCTCTCTCTCTCTCTCTCTCTCTCTCTCTCTCTCT